>CM038677.1:201538878-202738878 GCA_021605205.1 Aegilops longissima | reverse complement strand
GCCAAGTTCTTCAGTCGATTGTTTGCCGCCGGGATCCCTAACAGGATCATCACCGACAACGGACACGCAATTCACGAGCCGCACCTTCATGCAAGACGCCCAAGATCTTGGCGCCAAGTTCGCTTCGCTTCGTTGCTCATCCGAGAAGTAACGGTCAAGCGGAGAGGGCGAATCGCTGAAGTGTTGCGGGCTCAAGACCAGGACTTTCGGCAAAGCTGCGCAAGTGGAAAGAATGGATTGAGGAGCTGCCGTGGTTCTTTGGTCGATCAGACGACGCCAAATCGAGCCACCGCCGGACACCTTCGCCTAGTCTATGGAGCGGAGGCAGTTCTCCCCACGGAACTCAGATACGGGTCACCTCGAGTGCTCGCTATGATGAGCTTGAGCAAGAGCAATGGCGACAAGATGACGCGCTGCTCCTTGAGGAGGACCGTCTTCAGCCGCAGACGAGCTGCTCGATACAAGCAAGCTTTGCGCCGCTACCATAGCCGCAGTTAATGCCGAAGTCTCGAGGAAGGCGACCTTTGTTCTTGGCGGTTCAGTCCGCCAAGAATTCCAACAAGTTGACGCTGGTGGGAAGGCCCTTACCGGTGAAACGAGTCACTAGGCTCGGCGCTGTCCGCTTTGAGACCAAGATGGCATTCCGTGAGCAACTCCCCGAACATTGAGCATCTTCGTAAGTTTTACTCAGAGGGCTGTTGTCGGAACCTGTTCCGCAACCACCTTTTGTACAAGTCTTGCCGATGTTGCATGTAATCCTTTGTACAAAGCAAGCGCAGACCCCTGCATAAGAAGCTCATGTGCTCCGCACATCTTGTCAATTTCATGCTTTCTACTTTTTTTGCATGCGTTATCCGACACTTTGTGCAGCGCCTACCCGGTAAGCAATAACGAGCCGTAAGGCTCCATATCTTTATTTTCTTCTTTTCTTTCTCAAAGAAAGGAAGGTTCCTCGCCCACAAGTTTGCCGGGGAAAGGAGAAGATAATGGTGTGGACCAAGCGCCGCTCGAGGAAGCTTCGCCTTACCGGGAAGCAAACGACAAAAAGCTAAGTTGCTAAAGTTTGAGCAATCAGTTTTAAATTTTTAAGTTATCTTCCTCGAACGACCGTGTTTTGTATGGAAAACCTGGGCGGAGGAACCAACTCAGAGCTAGTTGCGCCTTACTTTGTTTCGAGTCCGCTCAACAACTTAAGTGAGCTGCGACTAGTTGCGCATAAGGTTTTTGTCGGTAGCGGCACCACCAAAGAGGTTGCCGACGTCTCAAGACTCGGCCAAGGCTAAGGTGCTGCGCCGACAAGTTCCCTAAAAGCGAGGGCAAAAACATACAAAGGAAGGAATCAAGTAAAGGAAATAACATAGCAATCGCCACCAAATAGAGTCATATTACAAGATAGCTTGTCGCAGCTCTAACAGATTGTTCTCATAACATGACCAGCAGCGACAAGAGAAAGAGAAAACGGGCGGCCTAATCCACGCGACGCCTCAACCCTCTTGATCCCGCCACCTTGTCCACAATGGGTGCGATAAGGGCCTTGAGCGCTTCCAGATCAGCATCCGCGGCAAGGTCTTGAGGACGTTGGTGAGGTTGAGGCCTGGGTTGCGGAAGGCCACCTTCACCAAAGACCTTTTGAAGAGCTCCTCACAGATCATGCGCGACTCGCCGGCCAGCTGCTTTGGGATCTTCTCCGGAGTCGCTGGAGGGTCGCCGCCACGCCTTTGAAGAACAAGCTGAGCTTGGCGCTGGGTTGGAGGTGCTCATCGGAGGAATACCGAGATCCTCCATCCCCAGTGCGCCAGCCCCGTCGATGGCTGGGCAACATCCACGAGACCCTCGGTCCAAGGCTCCACATTCTCCCTAAAAGTGCTCATGGGCGGCAGCAAGACTCGCCAGCCAGCGCCTCGTCGGCCTTGATCTTCTCCTTCAAAGCCACCTCCTGCTCCTCGGGCGCCGTCCTGCCTTGGTCAAAGTAGTCGGCTTCAACTCAAGATCTGCATTGAGTCCTTGGCGGCGCTTAAGCTCTTTGCTCCTCTCGCGAGACGACCATGCACTCGCCAAGGGTGTAGGCGTCCTTCTCGCGCCACGCTTGAGCGCAGCAAGCCTCGCCGCCACCTTGAGATTGGCCTCCAGCTGGGCCACCTTCGCCTCCAGCCTCCTTCTTGGCGGCCTCGGCAGCTGCGGCAAGATCCTCTCGCTTCCTTGAGAGCCCCGCCGAATGTTTGCTCGCTGCAAGCTCCTCCTCGTGGCTGTCAAGGTTAACCTTCCGCTGCGCCAACTCGCCTTCCTCGCAGACAGCTTCTCGCAGCAAGCCGTTGTTGTTTTTCAACTTCAGCCTTCTCGAGGAGGAAGGCTTTACGCCTCGGCGAAGTCGCTCCCGCCCTCCGCCGTGGACCGGAGAGCTTCTGGTTGAGGCCCCGAGCTCCTCCGCTTCGATGTCCACTCCGCCTTCGCGACAAGCGCTTCGGGATACCAGCTTAGCCAGTCGGGCGCGGTAGAGCGACAACAGCTTCCGCAGCAGCTGCTCCTCCTCGAGCTCGCCGCCATCGCTGCTCGGCAAGCCGACCAGCGCCACCAGCAATGGAGGCGAGCAACTCTTCATCAAAGATTTCTCCTTCGATCGGCGCCTCGAGCTCAACGCCCAGGAGCTTGATGAAGACGCCATCGCCGCCTTCAAATAGGCGCTGGCTGGGGCTCTTCGAGCTCGACGCTGCAAAGAGCGGGCGGAGGGATCGGCGGTCGGCGTGAGTGCTCGACGCCCTGCGGCCTCGGGGCCATCAAAGCGATCGCCGACCCTCGCCACTTCTTCGGCGGCAGCTTTGGCGGCCTCTTCACGGCGGGATCATCACGGCTTCTTCTTCGGTGACAGCGGCGTCGTCGGTATAGCCGCGCGTTCTCCTCGCCGGCGACCTCGGTTTCCATCGGCTCCGCGGCAGATGTACCGACGACGGAAAAGGAAGAAAAGTCAAGCAAATATTCAAAAAGAAAATCAGAAGAAGAAGAACCCAAGGAAGTTTTCAAGCAAGAGGATTACCTGTACTAGGATCTCAATCGTGGTCTCCCCACCGGGGTCACTGGTGCTGCCCCTTGTCGGAGAATCGTCCCTTGCCGAGAATTCTCCCTTGTCGGGAATCCTCCCTTGGCGGTGTAGTCGGCGAGATGGCATGTCGGGAGCGGATTCCGGGCACTCCTGGTGAGACTGCTCTGCTCCTACGCAAACCAATGGTCGATGTCAAGAAGAAAGAGCACCCATGCGCCGCCTAACAGCAGGAAGTAAACCATATACTTACGCTGGGGCTGCTGGCAAATAGTTGCCGGTCCGGCAGGTGGTCTTTGACACACCCTGCTGTCGCGGTGGGTTCGCCCTCAATGAAAATCACCGACCTTGGCTCTTCGCCGCTTCTCGGGCCGAGTCCACGAAAAGAATGGGTTCAGAGTAAAGCAAATCAGATACAAGACAAAACAACAAGAATTGAAGAACTACAAGTACAGCAAAGAATCTTACTCTTCCTCTTCCTCGCTAGAGCTGAGCGCGGAGAGGTCGATGTCTGGCCCACCTTCGACGCGACAAGGCGGAGGAGTAGGTTCCTTTGGCCGCTTGGCGGGAGCAGAAGCGGTGGTCCGGGAGGGCCTCGCCTGGGGCTTGCCGTAGCGGCGTGAGGTGCTCCGCGGCAAGCTTGCTTGCCACGGTGGACAGCGCGCGCGCGCGAGGCGGTTGTTGACTCGTCTGCCGCTTCGCCACGCCCCCTGCCTTGCGGAGACGCCTTCTTGGTGGAGTTGGGGCACCGCTATGCGGCGAGCTGTCAAGGTGAGAAAGAGGAGGAGTCGATTCAACGAAGTCGCCGCGCTCGGCGCGCTCGCCGACTCAGCCAGTTCGACACGCTCTCCTCGCCGCAAGCTCCTCTTGCTCGGCAAGGCTTGCCGCCTCTGCTGCTCTCGCCTCCACGGTGAATCCAAACCGCCGCAGCTGCTGCCGCCGCTTTCTTCCAGCCTTAGTGGCGATCGCCGTGATCTCCGCCGGTGGTGTCGCGAGTAAGGCTCTTCTGTTCATCGGAGCGGACCGGCATTTCTACCAAGCCGTCAAAGAACTCCCGCACGACATCATGTGAAGGCTCTTGCCAAGTTGGGACAATTCCATGCGAATCGCATAGCGGCATCATTGCACGGATGCGGTCGGGCGAGGAGTTGTTGCACAGCGGAACGACACCCCTCGGCAACCTGAACACTTCGGGATGTTCAGGATCGTGCTTGAACAGTTCCAGGAGCATCCCGTCCAGTTCCGTGATGGTGAAGTTGAAGTTGAGGCCCGGCGCAGCCTCATGATATCCGCCGCATTCTCGAACTCCAAGCCGGTCTCCTCCTCTCCCCGCAGGGGGGGCGGCGGCGAAGAAAATCTGGCGCCAACGGCGCTTACGGTGAGCTCCGCAAGCCCGAGGCGAGGATCCGGTGACGGCAATCTTCAGCCTATCGCCTTCGGGGCCATGTTGCTCTAATCGCTGTCAAGATGCTACCGAGGCTTGGCGCTGGGCGGTAATGGCTGCGGTTCTCCTCGACAATCCAAAGACTACCGCTCTCCATTCATCCCACTTGCCGCGGAGCTCTCCTCCAGATAAGCTTCCTTCTTGCCGTTCTCGAGATCCAGCGATTCCGCCACATAAAGGCTCCCTCTCTCAACTAGGGGCATAAAGAAGTGGCAAAAAGAGCTACATTTGGATAGACTCACAAAGTTTTCGCAGAGATGTGCGAAAACTGCCATGGTCGAACGGCGCTGGGGGTGAAGTCAAGGAGGTGGAACCCGTAGGTGTTCATAATGTCACAGAAAAACTCAGAGAAAGGCGGGCAGAGCCCGCAGTAGAAGAACAACGCGAAGAAGGGATATCCATTCGGAGCAAGTTCCAAAGCGGCAGCTGGGAGTACCTTCGGCGCGGATGCGCCATCTCCGCCGACTGTGAAGAGGTAGTAATCCCTCACCCTTTGTCATGAAATGAGGGGGGAAGGTTGCCCGCCTTTCGCAGAAGGCCACAGCCAAGGCCTCGGCCGACTTCACAACCTTCCCGCTTTGAGCCATGGAGGAGGTGGTGAGAGAGATTGACGGCGTGGTGGTGCGGTGGCGATGGGGGGTGGGCGCTGCTCTCTTTCAGCTTTGGAAAGAAGGGGGAGCGGCGGAGGTTTTCGAGATTGGAATAGCAATCGGCGAGATGGGTGAACTGCCTCGCTTCCTCGCTTATAAAGAGGGAGGGGCGACGTTCCGCCTTTTTCGAATAAAGAAACCACCCACGATCTTCTCCCACGACGCCCAGATTCGACGCGTGCTGCTCGAGGAGGCGCGGTGGATACAGAGCGAGATACGGCAGAACCCAGGCCACGCTGCGTCGTGCCCTGTTTTGGGCCTGGCCCAACAGCGCCAAGGCCGTAGGTGGCCCAGTTCGCTGGCTCTCTCGCCGGTGTACTAGAGTAGGGTACCCTAGTATCCCGAACTTGTGCATCGGCAGTTGCAGACACCTCGCTGCAAGGCTTGCCGCGTGACCGCCAAGGTCCTCCGTGGTTCCTTTGGAGCCATTCAAGAACAAAGTATTCAAGCCAAGGAGACAAGGCCCCGCAAGAGGAGCTTGCCGAAGGCCAACCAAGGCATCTCGAGGAACTTGCCGCAACGCGCCACGCATCCCGGCGAGGCCCGGTGAGCGACAAGCTTCCGGACGCGACAAGACAACGATCGCGGCAAGGTGCTTGCCGCGCAAACTACCACTCAGACCAGGCCCAAAGACATCCACCAACGTGTCGCTCGGGACCTTCTGTGCACGCGTGGCAAGAGGTCTGTCGCGGCCGCGTGCGGTGGCAAGCGGCGGCCGACAAGATTGCCATCATGGTAAGCGTGGCGCCCCGACGGTCCTTTTTGCACTATTTGGGCGACGAGACGGGCATTTAATGCCTTTGTCCCCCGCCGTGGTTAGGTATGATACATCGTGCAGGTAGTTGTACCAACCGCAATTCCTTTTCCATTTTTACCTTGTCTACGCTGCCACTTGTCGGAAACCCTTTAGCATATAAAAGGAGGCCCATGCGCAACGTAGGGGGGCTCAAGGCAGAAAAACACTCACGCCGGTCTCGTTAGCAGCTAGTGTGTACTCAGAGCACTCCGCCCCGAGCAAGAACTCAATACACTCGCACATGCAGCAAGAGGGAGTGTTATCTCCGGAGAGCTCGAAGCTAGGTAAACTGCTCGTGTTCGCCTCGATCCGCTCTTCGCAGATCTTCCGCCTTCGGCCGAACCGAAGGGGCTCGGTCCGCCGGTCCCATAGGTGTTCGTGGATCTGGCCACCCGACAAATATAGAGAAGATATTTATGCACATCCTTGTTTTCAGGCCTTTCCAAAGCATTTCACTGATGATTACCTCTCAAACCACCTGTATGGTCAAGAGCCGAGGAAGGTATTCATAAAACACCCATGGTTCAATATTGAAGTGTTCCTGAAGAGGACGAAGGATGGACAAATAATCATCCATGTGCACCGCCTAAAGTTACAAAGACCTTCAACATCAATGAAGGCTCAATATTCAGCTTCTGCTTCAGCAGTCTATGTACCATCTATGATGCTAATTTCGAATGGTTATAGATGTTGCATGTGAAACTTGGTCCTGGTGTAGTTGTGTAATGGGGTAGCTGAGTGCTGAAGCTATATGATGTTGTACTATGATGTATTTCAATTATGAAAATGAAATATATTATGTGCTTAATATGAATTGTCAATTATATTAATAAATGGATTATGAATAATCGGATAATTTGCCTGCTAGTGGCGAATTAGCCTGCTAACCTGGTTTTCCTATTGCAAACGTTGTTAAAAAATACCGTGGGCGATGACCTCAGTAACGCATACGCTTTCTTGAATAAACCGTGTTGGATCAATGAAAATCAAACACAACTTTCTCTTGAAAACTGTTTGCGTAAGGCCAACTTGCGCAAACGTTTACCACATGAAAACTGTGTGTGATGGACAGCCTTTGCCACACGCTTCTTCCACGGACCCGTGTGTGATATATTCAATAACGCAAGCGATTTAACGGGAAAAATTGTGTGTGATGTAGCTGTGAACGGAAACGCTTCCTTCGAGCGATCGTGGTGGGATGTACATACTAACGGAAACGCTTAGCGGGACTAACTGTGTGGGATGTACTTATGATCGGAAACAATTTAACCAGAGATAGTTGTATTTTTTAGCTCTACTATACGATTTCCGTATTTGAGCGCCATGGTCGCATTACCACCTCATTTTGCCGAACGTGTGCCAGAGGGCATATCCTCGACAGAATCTGGTCGTGGGAAGGACCCCTATCGCCCACACTCACTTGGCGACGGTTCCGATGCCGTCACGGAAAGGGGTTTTAAATCGTTTTCTTAGGAGCTCGATGTACTAGTTGTATGACATGCTGGTAAGCAGTATGACTATTATCGCCCACAACTCTTTGTGTACTACTCATGCATATAACATCTACGCATAGACCTGGCTCAGATGCCACTGTTGGGGAATGCAGTAATTTGAAAAAAAATTCCTACGCACATGCAAGATCCATCTAGGTGATGCATAGCAACGAGAGGGGAGAGTGTTGTTCACGCACTGTGAGACCGAAAAGCGGAAGCGTTATGACAACACGGTTGATGTAGTCGTACGTCTTCATGATCCGACCGATCCTAGTACCGAAAGTACAGCACCTCCGTGATCTGCACACATTCAGCTCGGTGACGGCCCACGAACTCTCGATCCAGCTGAGTGTCGAGGGAGAGCTTCGCCAGCACGACGGCGTGATGACGGTGATGATGAAGTTACCGGTGCAGGGCTTCGCCTAAGCACTGCAACAGTATGACCGAGGTGGATTATGGTGGAGGGGGCACCGCACACGGCTAAGACGATGTTAACTTGTGTGTCTATGGGGTGCCCCCTCCCCCGTATATAAAGGAGTGGAGGAGGGGGAGGGCCGGCCCTCTATGGCGCGCCCTGGAGGAGTCCTACTCCCACTGGGAGTAGGATCCCCCCTTTCCTAGTTGGACTAGGAGAGGAAGGAAGGGGGAGGAAGGAGGAAGGAAAGGGGGGACGACCCCCCACCCAATTCGGATTGGGCTTCGGGGTGTGCCCCCTCCTAGGCTCCCTTCTCCTCTCTCCCACTATGGCCCAATGAGGCCCATATACTTCCAAGGGGTTCCGAACCTCCTTGCATCTCGCAGAATGCCCGAACTCACCCGGAACCATTCCGATGTCCAAACATAGTCATCCAATATATCAATCTTTATGTCTCGACCATTTCGAGACTCCTCATCATGTCCGTGATCATATCCGGGACTCGGAACTACCTTCGGTACATCAAAACACATAAACTCATAATATCGATCGTCACCGAACGTTAAGCATGCGGACCCTACGGGTTCGGCAACTATGTAGACATGACCGAGACACGTCTCTGGTCAATAACCAATAGCGGAACCTGGATGTTCATATTGGCTCCCACATATTCTACGAAGATCTTGATCGGTCAAACCACATAACAACATACGTTGTTCCCTTTGTCATCGGTATGTTACTTGCCCAAGATTCGATCGTCGATATCTCAATACCTATTTCAATCTCGTTATCGGCAAGTCTCTTTACTCGTTCCGTAATGCATCATCCCACAACAAACTCATTAGTCACATTGCTTGCAAGGCTTATAGTGATGTGCATTACCAAGACGGCCCAGAGATACCTCTCCGACAATCCGAGTGACAAATCCTAATCTCGATTTATGCCAACTCAACAAACACCATCGGAGACACCTTTAGAATCACTCAGTTACGTTGTGCCGTTTGGTAGCACACTAAGTGTTCCTCCGGTATTCGGGAGTTGCATAATCTCATAGTCATAGGAACATGTATAAGTCATGAAGAAAGCAATAGAAAATAAACAAAACGATCAAGTGCTAGGCTAACGGAATGGGTCAAGTCAATGGCATCATTCTCTAATGATGTGATCCCGTTAATCAAATGACAACTCATGTCTATGGCTTGGAAACTTAACCATATTTGATTCAACGAGCTAGTCAAGTAGAGGCATACTAGTGACACTCTGTTTGTCTATGTATTCACACATGTACTAAGTTTCCGGTTAATACAATTCTAGCATGAATAATAAACATTTATCATGATATAAGGAAATATAAATAACAACTTTATTATTGCTTCTAGGGCATATTTCCTTCATTATATTTTACGTTCACCACATGACTAGCCCAGCTATTTTTTCTTTGTGAAAATGAGCCCAGTTTATTTTTCTGAAGAATACCCAATCCAGGCCTACTTATTTTTCTACGCCCTAATGGGCTGCAACTCTTTCAAGACAGCTGCAAATCTTGAAAGTAATATGAAATGGGCTGTAAATATAAAAAACATATGACAAATTGGCAATTACTTTATTATTTCTGAATTTTTTCACACTTTTAGATTCCAATTTCACCAGGCTTTAACCTAATTTAAATATATCTTCAAAGTACTTTAAATCTGGCTTGACATTTCGGTATTAAAAATAGTTTGGACCCCACAGAAATTTCATTTAAATTTTTAACCCTGGCCCTGGCCAACAAAAAAAGGACTACAATAAATTGCATAAGAAGTTGCAATGAGCTGTAAATCTCTACTACTTAAAAGAAACGGAATGTTCCCTCTCCCGTCTTACGTTTCATCGAACCTCTTTGCCCCACCCGACGTACGATTACATCCCACCTCCGTCCGGTTTTCCACCTCTCCACGACCTTGTTTATTCACTGATTTGTTTCTGTAATAATTAATCCTCTTGTTTTTTCGTTCCTTCCCTACGTCCCACCCCTAGGGCTGCATAGCCGCCTCCTTCTCCATCCCAAACAGAAGACTCCTCCAGATCCCATCTCTCTCATCCTCAGCCTGCTAACGTACGTCGGCGTCCTCGTCCTCAGCCAGCGAGCCGAGGATTGACATGCCATTAGGCAGGTACGATCCTCCAACCCTCTGGATTACAGCAAAATAAAATTATTATTGTCAACTGTGTCGGACCTCCGCTCTGGTGAGCTCGCGGTCGAGAGCAAACCGCCATGGCCGTCGGGGCACCGGTTGTGCGGATCTGGCCTGTTGATATTCCCTAGCGGCCAAAAGAAGGCAGGCTATGCAGTGAGGCGACTAGAGACCGCGGCCGCAAGTTTCAGGGCAACCTGCAAGAGCTGTTCGATGACAACGACGTGATCGTCATATGTCCGCTGACGCCGGCGTATGTCTCTTGTGAGCGTCGGTAGTTTCACATGATGGCCGAGTGTGATGGAAAACTGCGAATCTTGCACTGCATCCAGCTGATGATCCAGGAACTACATGCATGCATGTGATGGACAAACATGTGTTATTGATTGAGAAACCAACCGTTCGTGATTCGATTCCTCTGTTTAAGGGTGAATTATTAATTGACATAGGCAGTGGATGATGAAATCAGTGTACTTTTACTTACGGGTGAAAATAAGTGTACTTTTATGCAAACGATTATGAGCTAGGGATAATGCTTCTGTGATGCTTTTGATTTTGCTAACTGTTCCATTCATACCCAGGTACACCATGGCATGTCTACGTGCTAACTGTTCTCCTCATCCTTCTTTCAACGAAGCACTTCTCAATGTGTCTCTGAAGGTTGCTTGCTTGCTTGATTAATCGTCTGGATGGATATGTGGATGGAACCAAAACATATTCATGTGTGCTTAGCCGGTACTCTGTCCGAAATTTTAGAGCACTTGTATTTTGGGTTAAATTTTTATCATAAATTTCCAATTATATATATTAGTTACATATTAATGACATTTTATTAATTAAATATATTATTATTATTTTCAAAAGTTTAACTTGTGCACTTTCGATCATGTTTTTTTTAAAAATATTAATATCTATAATACCAAATTTGTATCATTGGATCCATCGTGAAAAGTATTTACATTTATTTTTTATTTTTTATTGCACATGTAGACATTTTATTCTACAACCTTTGACTTTTATGAAAAAATATGTACCTTATATTCTGGAATAGTGCAAATTACACATGATGCATTTAGTTATGTATGCAATCTCTGGTTTTCACAACAGTTGCTGAGATGAACTCCTCTTCCCTTCACGCACTTAGTAACTTCGTAAATCACGCGCCAGAAGAATACATGCCCCACATGATGGACCAAGGGCACCCGCATGAGGGAGAACAAGGCTCGCTCCTCAGCCCGAGCTGGGGAGATGAGGCGCCGGAAGCCGAGCTCTTCCAGGAGCCTCGGGACGGTCCCACTGGTCATGCCAGGGCGACGACATTATCGGCACCGCTAATTCTCAAGAGCAACATACGCTAACCATCGATCGCAGGAGGTACAGTGTCGCCACGACGAGCGGCTGCCCCGCCCCGCAGTCTCCTACCCTCGGGAGGAGGGCGAGGGGCTGCCGAGAGGGCAGAGATCCGACATCACCACCGTGGCGCCGGAGCAAGGCGCTCTCAGGAGGTAGGCCTTCGCCGGGAGGCGCCAGGCCTGCTCGGGCGGAGGACCCGTGGTCGCCGGGGAACTGGCTGGCATCGCTTACCCCATCGGGCGCGCCCTGGTTTCCGGGCCGTCGCTGATGGCACTAGAGTGTGGCGCAAGGGGCCCTCGTCTGGCGATATGAAGCAAGGCCGGTACTGTGAAGAAGGCCCAGGCTCGTGAAGCTCGCTGCCCTGCGACACTCTCACGTAATAATGAGTGGGGCTGTACACGCCCGGAGTCTCAGGGGTGCCGCCTCAGCCCCGGGCTCCCTCCCACGCCTGCTGGCAGCACTTAGTCTCGCTGGTGAGAAGACGCCCAAGACTAGACTAGGTGCCGGACGCGCTTTTCTTCCGCTTTCTTGGCCTTTCTTTGGTTGTCGCTTCCGCCAGATTTAAGTTGATTCAATTTGAGATTTGTCGTGTTCGGGAAGGTGCTTAGTCTCGCTCGAGCAAATCTTTCGCTTCGTTACCACTCCGCCTCAGCTGCCTCCCCTTGCAAGCCTCATGAAAGCTGGGCCAGGCCTAGCTTATGCCAAGCCAGCACTCGCCGCCGCCGCCCCTCTCCGGAGGGTTTTACTGCAGGTCCTACGGATTTGATCAGAGACACTAAGTCACCGCAGCCTCCCACAAAGCTATCTCGTGGCTCATACTTAAACAAAGGTAAACCGCCAACCAGCACGTCGCTTAGCCAACCACTTGGCGCAGCGTATGGGCGATGTAACACCCGCTAATACGATGAACACAAGTTTTACATGAGGGGCTCCTCCCAAAATGCTCACAGCCATCAGGCCAAAGCCCGAAGTTATATTCATGCAGGTAATGGAACAGGACAATGCACAATCAGTCGGATAAATCCCCAATGCGCCCTCAGAGCACCTCACGAGCCGTTGTCGGCGTCAGGGCTGGCCTCGCTGCCGCCGTTCCGCGGGCTATCGGTGGCGCTGGGCTGCTCACCATGCCGCCTCATCGGCAGCCATGATCACGCCATCGTTGTCCCAAGAAAAGGCCCCGACGAGAGCATCCACATTGTCTTCCACCCAAGGCGCCAGTCGCCCGGACGGCCGGGGAACTGGGGCGATGGCTGCGCCAAAGTCGGGCGGGGGTCCATGTTCCGTAGATGGTGAAGACACGAGAAAAGGTGCGCCAAGCAGCGCTGCTCCTCTCCTCCACCAACCTATTGGCCCCGACCGATCAAGGCCCAGCCGCGCCACCACATCGGGTGAAGAACTCGAGGCTTCCGCATAGTTAATCACAGGCGTTTCGCCAACAGCCGCCTCACACATGTTACCCAAGGCTGTGTTGGTTTTACCCGAGCGCAGGAGTATGGGGCCGTGTTCATGCTCTAGGATTCGCCACGACGATCTCGTCTGTGATTCTGGCCGCGACGGCCTCGGCCTCCTCCACCACTGGCGAAGAAGGAGCACTCGGCCCGAGAGGCGGTTGACTCTCACACCTCGACGGGCGGCCCAAGAGCATCAGCCCGCCGCGCCGCCTCCTCCAGTTTGGCCCTCAAGGCGTAGTCCCGCCTTCAGCCTCAGCCTCGATCAACCCCAGCTCTCCTCGAACTCGTGACTGAGGTCTGCGCGCCATCGCCACTCGGCGCCCGACCTTCTCCAGACGCTGGCCTCCCGTGGCGGGCGACATCATCCTCCGCCAAGCGCCACCAAGCGCCTCGCCTCCAAACGCCAGACTACAAGACGCTCGCAGCCAAGCGCCAACGCCTCACGCTTCGAGCTCCGCTGGTCACCGAGGCCACCTTCATCGACGCGAGGGCTGCCTCGCAGCTCCACTTGCTCCTCCAAAGGAGTGACACCGGACAGGAGTTCCTGTGCTCGCCCTCCGCCGCCTTTCTGCCGCTTGTTAGCTTCCCGGCCTCTTCGACGCCCGAGAAAAGGCCTCCCGAGAAGCCGCCATGACGCTTGGCCTCCTCGTTGCCAAAATCGCCGATGGCGCTGCAGGGCGATGGGCGCCCACCACGCCTCGCGATTAGGCGCAGTTCCTCAGGCCTCAAGGTTTTCATCCGCGAAGCGCCATCAAGCAGTGCTCACCGCATCACCGCCTTCAAGGAATCTTGGCGAGAGCTGGCGCCCGAAGGCCGAGCATGTCTTCCACACCATCACCTGCCCCAACCACGCGACGGGCCCACGAGTCGCCGCCCTCCGAAAGCAGGGGCTTGGGGTCGGCACTCCACGCCGACGGCCGGGCACGCCGCTGCTGTAAGCCCGCCCGGAGCCAGCCCATCCCCGCACGTAGAGCGCAAGTAGCGCTTAGCCAATCGCCGCCCACGACATCAGCGAGAAGCCCACGGCAGGTTAGCTATGCCACGAGAAGGCTCGCTGAAGAAGGGTTGCGAGGCGCCAGGCCACGGCGCGCCTGGACGGTTCGCTTCCCGGTCGCCTCACCACAAGGGCTCCACCGCCGAGCGCCAAGAACGGGAAAGCGGGCGGCTAAGGGGATGGCTCTTCACCCATCTCCGTGAACTTGGCAGAAGGGCCTGCAGGCAAGGATCAAGACAAGCAGCAGGAGGATCGAGGAGTCGGAGAAGGAAAAGGCTTACTCATCGCTGGCAAAGTACTTCCGCGCTTCAGCAGCGATAAGGGTAATCATCGCCTGTGGCCTCCTTTCTTCCGGAGGGCTCAAGTCCACGCGAAGCGAATTTAGATTTGAGCGCAGGGTCAGCCTCATGGCGAGGGAGAAGCACCAAGGCGACCTGCGCTGTGGCACCTAACCGACGACGCTGCTGGTCGCCTCACCAAGAGAAGCGGCTGGGCCTCGGGAGCTCACCGCAGCGCCAAGGGCAGCTGCCCGCCGCCTCAGCCACGGGCGGGCGTGGGCCTCGGAGATGCTCCTCATGAGCGCTGTTCGCGCTGCCACCCCGGCGGGTTCCTTCAGCCTCCGGCAGCTCAGGCCTCCCTGCTCCGCCACTTGAGGAGGAGCCGCTTGGCTGATCGGAAGGCTGTCACCATCACCGGATTCTCGCGAGGCCCTCGGAGACCAGCAGGCGCGCCCCATTCATCCAAGATAGGCATCCGTTCACAAAATCACCCCTGCTCGGGCAGAGGTACAAGAAGGCCCCTCCATGCCGGATGCCACCGGGTTGGGGTCGCCAACAGACCAGAGAACTTTCCTTAGCGCCAGCGCCAGTCTTCTTCCCGAGCCTCATACAATCACCAGGCCAGAAGGCCCACATCCGTGGAATGGCATTGGAGAGGAGCAACGCGCACATCAGAACTCCTTCACCACCTTTGGGCGCCCACAGAAGCGACCTCAGAACGCCAAGCGGTGCTGCATAAAGATGAGCCGAGGGCTTGAAAGCGCCTCCGCCCCACTGAATTGGGGACAGCAAAGCAGGTTGGCTCGAGCAGCGGGGCTGGGCATCCCCACATCCACGCATAACCACCTCTCGCGGAACTCAGCCCGGGCGGAGGCAGCTGAAGTCAATCCTCGAGGTCGCTGTCTCGGCGCAAGGCGATGAAGCTCACGCACGCCGAGCATTGGGTGGGCCGACAAGGTGCAGAGAGAAGAAGTGGCGCAGCAAGGCAATCAAGGAAGGATGCCCATCATTGCCTCACAAACGAAGGCTAAGACCTAGAGGAGAGTGATGGACTCAGACCCAGATGCATCATGTGGATCCGATAATGGAAAGCACGACATTGAAGAAATCGTAAAAGGGGGAACCAGCCCGCCCATGTGGCCAAAGAAATACCGGACCTCAAAGGACTATCCCGTCGATGCAGAAGTGGGACGCGGGCCAGGCCGTTGTCCTCCCGATTCGCTGAAGGTGGTGGCAGAGCCGAACTAACCTTGCCCAAGCCCTCTAGATTGAGTATGATCGACGGTCGACGGCGGGCGCCAAGCGCGCGGCGAAGCGAGGCAGAGGCACAGGTTTCTTCCCTTTCCCCTTCTTCGCCGGAGCCATGGCGATTGAAAGGGGGAGATTCGAGATTGGATTGAAAATGGAAGCTCCAGTTCGAGAGGGGGAAGGACAGGGCGCACGAGCAGCAGAGAGGGGAACAGATGTGTACAAGATCGTGTCCGCTTAGCAAGGCACGAAATAAGGAGGCGTGGGGAACAAAGGTCACCACGCCCAATCAACCGCCACGCTGGCGCCAAGGTCGCAGGCTGTTAGGGCTCGCGACGCTTCCCACTTGCCCTTTCGCCTCTCGCCGGCCAAGTTTGGGCGCCAGGCCCTGGGCTACTGTCGGCGTTCTAGGAACGGGGTCCCCAGACTTGCTCGCTGCTGCCTGCAAGGCGTGGCTCAAAGGAGGCCCAGACAGCCCATCTTCATCAACGAAGCTCAAGACCTCGCTAGGGGCCAGATTGCCTGGGCGGACGACAAGGAGCTTCTCATGCACGGCCTCGCCAGTGGCTCATGAGGAGGCGGAGAGTTCAAGGCAGGTACCTTGCAGGTGCCCATGACACAAGCCATGATTTCACCAAGGGCGCCAGCGGCGCCAGCCCAGCAGCAAATGTCCTCCTTTCCTCTTTGGTGCAAAGGGAGCAAGCGCAGCGAGAGCATCAAGCAAAGGCATCCATTTCGTGCAACAAGACCAAGACCAGCCCAACGGCCGGAAGGGAGTCATCAGGAGCCCAAGCAAAGGCCATCACTGAGAGTTTTGGCAAGCGAGGACCAACTTTAGTCAGGATAAGTGTACCCGTTGTTCCCCTTCAAAATGGCCAATTGTTGGCGCCCTTCCCGCTCAATATTTGGGAGGAGGCCCAGAGCCTTCGCCTATAAATAGGAGTAGCCACCCCCAGAGACGGGGGGATCCGAGATCCGAATCCTCATCAAGGAACCAGTAGCTAGAGCGACTGAACACCATCTAGCAGTTCATCGCACCCGCCAAGAACAGACCCTCACGAGGCTGTTCTTCCTTATATTGTTCCTCACCAGCCCAAGGGGCTATCTACCACACCACACACTGGAGTAGGGTATTACACCACAATGGTGGCCTGAACCAGTATAAATCTCGTGTCTCTTGTGTTGTTCCCTTTAGTAGTTTAGGTCCCTGCGATTCGGCGAGGTGCGAGACGGTGGAGGGTTGGATCTCCGCGCGCACCCCAGTGTTCGAACCTCAAGGGTCTGCCGGAACCCGAAATCCGACACTTGGTGAGCTTGTGTGGTAGAGGATAATCTGAATGATCCGTCCCCTGCTATGATGGTGGCTAGCCCTATTTATAGAGGCCCTGGCCCTCTTCCCAAATATTAGGCGGGAACGGATGCCACAACGGCCAAATTTGAAGTTAGACAACTAGTACAAGTTATCTAAAGGTGGACTTTTGCCTGCCAAAGGCTCTGGTGGTGACGCCGTCCTGGGCTCCATGGTGACCTCCGTCCTGCCATCCTGCTGGTCTTGGTCTCATTGCACCGATATGGAAACCTTTGCCTCATGCCTCGGGACTCCTCGCCTACGCTTGCCTCTTTAGCACCAAAGAGGAAACGAGGACACTGCGCGTGCTGGGCCCACCTGGTGCCCGCCTGGTCCTGGTCGTCATGGATTACGTCACAGGAACCTCGCGAGGTGCCCCTTGCCTTGATTCTCCGCCCCTCGCGAGCCAGCTCTGTGAGGCCGCCCCCGAGGAGTCTTGCGTCGTCCACCTCGCAAGGCTTGGCCCCTCGCGCGGGTCTTGAGTGTTCGCTGATGAAGATGGGCCGTACGGGGCCGCTGGTGGAGCCACACCGTGGTCCGCAGGCAGGCAAGTCTGGGGACCCCCGTTACTAGGACGCCGACAGTAGCCCCTGGGCCCAAGGCGCGCTCGAACTTGGCTTCGAGGCGAGGCCAAGGGGCAAGTGCAGAGCACCACGGGCCCCAAGAGGCTTTGGCCTCGGTTGACGCGTGGCGATTGATTGGACGTGGGTGTCTCCGCTTCCCCACGTTGCCTCGGCAACTACCCGACTGACAAAAAGCTGGCGCGGGCTGTATTTGCCCTCATTGCCTTTCTTCGTCTTGATCCAGATCTCCTTTCTTGCCCTTCGCTTCCAGAGACTCCAGATCCACCCAGTTCTCGTCGAGCTTGCCGTCGATGGCACCCTAGAAAGCTTGAGCTACTCGTCCGCCATCCTGGTACGAACCCGCGCTCGACGCGCCCGAGCGTGTCAAAGAAGAACCTTGTCGCCATGCGCATGATGATGGCGGAGGGTGACGAGAAGAGGAAGACTATGCTCCGGGTCGGTTCCACCGAGCCGGAGGCCCCCGGCAGCACCTTCTACCCCTTCTTCACAAGCAGCATCGTCGCCGGGTTGGTTCCCCCCTTCTCCCACTTCTTCTACTCCGTCCTCAGCCACTACCAAATCCATGCTCTTCATCTTCATCCCAGCTCCATCCTCCTCTTGTCGATCTTCGCCTTCTACTGCGAGGCGTATGTTGGAGTGATGCCGTCCGTGGCACTGCTGCGCCACTTCTTCTTCCTCCGGATCAAGCAGGGCTACTCCTTTGGGTGTGTTGGCTTCGTCGCGGCCAACAAGACCAACGCCATCTCGAAGGCTGGGAAGAAGGCTGAGGGCTTCAGGAGCAAGTGGGTCCTGATGGACGCCAAGTGCTCCCACCCCCGGCTGGTGCTGCCGACAGAGATGCCCGCATCCCAAGAGGGGTGGCTTCACGTGAAGCTTACCGACCCCCGGGCGGCACAGGTATTGGAGAGGATGACTGCCGACCTGAGGCCTAGCGACTCCAGGGCAGCGAAGCTGACCGGGGCCATGATCACCAAAGAATTAATGACGCAGCGCGTGGCTCCCCTCCAAGCATGCCCGCGCCCCTTGTGGAAGCTCGGAGACGCGGGGGACGACGTCTGCCTGTGCCCGTAGTCCCTTTCCGACGAGGAGTTGCGCTCAGCCCTTCGATCCTTGGTCGGGGACGACCAAGGGTACCCGCCGGACTCCTTCATCCCCTTGTTCCGCCGCTCAGACTGGCGGAGGCTACCGCCTCCATGCCTGTCTTCGACAGGCGCGGACTCATGCCGCCTGCGCCCACAAACATCCCGGTGGCGACAACTCCAGTGGTCGTGTCTTTCGGCGAGTCTCGCGAGGATTGGGAGGAGGAAGAAGAGGAGGAGGAGGAGCACGACTCGGAGGCGACCCGTGAAGGGGCGGGGGAGACCTCCCCCTTGCGCAAGGCCGACTGTCGGATGTGGGGTTCCGGCAAACCCTTAAGGTTCGAACACTGGGGTGCGCGCGAAGTCTTTCCCTCCTACCGATCTACGCCCTAGCTCTCTAAGATCTCGCGGACGAACTTGACGAACTCGCAACACAAAGAGACACGAGATTTATACTGGTTCGGGCCACCGTTGTGGTGTAATACCCTACTCCAGTGTGGTGGTGGATGGATTGCCTCTTGGGCTGATGATGAACAGTACAAAGAGAAGAACAGCCTCCTAAGGTTGAGGTGTTCTTATGCTTGGTGGCTTAGCGGGTGAGAGCCGGATGAACTGCTCGATGCCCCTACTGCGGTGGCTAGCTCTACTTATATAGGCCCTGGTCCTCTTCCCAAATGTTGAGCGGGAAGGGAGCCAACAACGGCGGGCAAATTTGAAGGGGGACAGCTAGTACAAGCTATCCCGACAAAAGTGGTCTTCCCCTGTGAAAGGCTCTGGTAGTGACGTCGTCCTGGGCTCCAAGATGACCTCCGTCTTGTCGTCCTCCTGGTCTTGGTCTCGTTGCACTGATATAGCAACCTTTTCCTGATGCCTCGGTACTCCTCGCCTGCGCTTGCCTCATTAGCACCAAAGAGGAAACAAGGACGCTGCTCGCGCTGGCGCCCGCCTTGCGCCGAACTTCATGGCTCACGTCACGGGAGCCTCGTGAGGTTTGCCCCGCGTTGATATCTCTGCTCCTCTTGAGCCTGCCTGACTAGGACACTCCTGAGGAGGTCTTGCGTCGCCCTCCTCACGAGGCTTGGCCCCTCGCGAGGGTCTTGGATGCCTTGTTGATGAAGATGGGTTGTACAGCCTCCTGACTTAGCCACGCCGCGGGCCGCAGGCAGGCAAGTCTGGGGACCCCTGCTCCTGCAACACCGACAAGAGTCCCCGGCCCAAGGAGCGCTGGCTTAGCTTCCGAGCGGCCAAGGGTCAGCACGAGCACCGCTGGCCCTAAAGCTCATGCGGCTCGGCCGACGCGTGGCGGTTGATTGGACGTAGGCGTCTCCGCTTCCCCACGCTGCCTCGGCAACTGCTTGACCTGACAAAAGGCTGGCGCGGGCTATACTTGCCTTCATTGATTCTTCCTTGCCTCGCTCCAGATCCCCTTTCTTGCTCCTCGCCACCGCTACCTCCAGATCCGCTCCAATCTCATCCTGCACCCGCAATCCATGGCACCGCGCAAGGTCAAGACTTCCTCAGCACCGGCTTGGTATGAGCCGGCCCTCGAGGCGCCCACCGTCATGGGGAAGAACCTCGCCTCTATGCGCCTGCTGAAGGCGGGCGAGAGCAATGAGTGGGGGGAGACCAAGCTCCGGCTTGCCTCCGACGTGCCAGAGCCCGAGGAAAGCACCTTCTTCCCCTTCTTCTCGAGTAGTGTCGCCGTCCGGTTGGTTCCTCCCTTCTCTAATTTATTTAATGAAGTCCTCGACCACTACGGGATGCAGGCGTAGCATATTCATCTCAACTCTGTCCTCCTCCTGTCCATCTTCGCCTACTACTGTGAGGCATAACTGGGTGTGATGCCGTCTGTGGCGCTCCTGCGCCATTTCTTCTTCCTCTGTGTTAGCGAGGCGCACGTCTCCGGATGCGCTAACTTCGTCGCAGCGGCAAGGCCAACTCGATCTCGAGCACCGGGAAGAGGGCCGACAACATCCGATCCAAATGGGTCATGATGGATGCCAAGCGTGCCAATCCGTGCCTTGTGTTGCCAACGGCGGCGCCCTCTTCCAACGGGGGGGTGGCCCAAGGCAGAGCTTGCCTATGAGCGGGCATCGGTAGTGTTGGGGCAGATGATGACCGACTTGAGGCCGGGCAACGCGAGGGCGGCCAAGGTGACGGGGGTCATGCTCCTGAGGGAGTTCTTGATGCTGCGAGTTGCCCCGCTCTAGGCGCGCGCACACCCTCTGTGGGAGCTTGAAGAAGAGGGAAATAAGACATGCCTGAGGCCGGGGGCCCTGCCTGACGAAGAATTTGCCGCTGTTCTGCGCCTCATAGTTGGGGACAACCAGGAGTACCCACCGATCGCCTTCACCCCCCTGTTCCAACGCAGGGACCGGGAAGAATTCATGGCCTCCAGGCCGACCTTTGACACGCGTGGGCAGGTGCCGCCGGCGCTCCCGGGAGGCCCTGCGGCACCGAAACCGGTGGAGGTTTCTTCCGACGAGTCCCACGGGGAAGGGGAAGAGGAGGTGGACTTGGAGAAGACTCCAGAAGAGGTGGGGGAGACTTCCCCTCTGAGCAAGGCCGAGATCCTCCGCGCATACCTCAGCCGCCGTTGGGTCGTCCGGATCAGCAGGACGAGACCAAGGGGTGAGGGGCTACGTGGCCAGTTAGGCTCCTGAGTCGCGATGCTCAGGAGTCCCCCTTGACGCGCAAACAGCTTACGGAAAGGAGATGCAGGAATAGGTCTAGCATTCTACGTCGGCAGGGCCCGACACCGCACATACCTCAGCCGCCATTGGGTCGTCGGGATCACCAGGACGAGACCAAGAGGTGAGGGGCTATGTGGCCAGTTAGGCTCCTGAGTCGCGATGCTCAGGAGTCCCCCTTGACGTCCAAACGACCTTCATACCTTGGCTCTGCTCGGGAGGGCGCGTGACGACCAGGTCCGAGAGGCTCGGTAGGGCGGCGTACGTATGGGCGTGACCCGAGCGTAGCCCCCGTACCCAGCCCCCTCGCGCGGCTCTCCCGAGGGGAAAGCGTTGCGGTGAAGCTGGACACTGAGCTGAGTGGCTCCCTGAGGTTGGTACGGCCATGGGGCTGCCCTTAGTTGTTTATCACCAGTGCGGAGCATAGCGCTTCCGCACTTTCACAGGCATAGCTGCTCCTTGACCGTGTCCAGCGCGGAGCATGGTGCTTCCACTGGCGCGTGGGAGGGGACACCCTACTGAAGAGAGCCCCCGGGGCGTGTACAGCCCCGCCCTGACACGTGGCTTGCACAGCAGGGCTAAACGAGGTGTGTCTGGGCACTCGTGAGCTAGCGCGGGACTCACGAGGCCCTAGCTCAAGGCGGGTTGCGCCTGGTCTTGGTTCTTGATGGCTGTGTTGGTCCTGCGAGATGGTTAGGCAACCTGCACCGAATGAATCACTTAAGGTTATCACATGAGAAGGCCAAGCACCAACGACCCCAAGAGGCGACGTGAACGGGACCGGCCCGCCAGACAGAGCTCAGCCGTTGGATTTATTGATGCTGCAGGGACGGACGCGAGCACAGACGCCATGCTTAGCCTTCTTATGCGAAGGATCCTGAAGAAAGACGATCAGCGCACGGCTCCCGTGGTGGGTGGTAATCAAGCAGGTAATAACCATAGATAGCTTATGCATGGAAAGCGAACTAGCTTAGGTAAATGCAAGAACGATACATGCCACTGGGTCGGACCCGAGCGGCCTGGGGATGATGCGTCCCGAGGGGCGCCCCCAGCAGAGTAAGCTAAAGACCTAAAAGGATACATGCCGCAGGGACTGGCCCGTGCGACCTGGGAATAATGCAGCTCGAGGGGCGCTCCCAGCTAAATAAACTTGGAAAATGTCACCTGGTTTCGTTGTCGAAGGAGTGCTGGGGTAGCTGAAGATGCGTGGCGAAGGGGTTGCTCCTCATGAGCCACCGGGGACCCGAGCCTCGGGAGGCTTTGCGGGCTTGGGTGGTTCCCTGAGGAACGTCTCCATCTCCTCCAGGACTGCGTGATGCCTGGCCTCCTGGGTCGCCAGGGCGCTCTGCAGGTTGTGCTGGTACACGACCGCCATGCTCGGCAGGCCGAATGGCATGCGAACATAGCTGTGAGGTGGGCCCTTGCAATGTCCAACGCGCGATGGCAAGAAACGCTCCTGAGATGCGGCCCTGTTGAGCCCTGGGATGTCGATGCAGACGCGCAGCCCATCATCCTCGCCTGGATTGGGAGCTGCGCCAGGTGGTGGGCGGCGGTCGCCGTGCATGGCTCTTGCTTCTTAAAGCTCTTGGGTGGTCTTGGTGATGAACTCTTGAGCACCAGGCGCTCCTCGCCCGGTGCCCTCCTGAGGGAAAGTGCCGCAAAGCACGCCTCCACGTGGTGGCCGAGCGCCTCCCTCGTGATGTTGGCTAGGTCTGAGGCCCTCTAGAAGAGAGCCCCCGAGCCTTGCCCGAGGAGGGCACCAGGTGCTCCTTCCTATTCGAGGGAGGTAGGTGCCTCAGGCGGGGTTGCTGATCCTGATGTGGCATGAGAACCCACAAGTATAGGGGATTGCAACAGTTTTCGAGGGTAGAGTATTCAACCCAAATTTATTGATTCGACACAAGGGGAGCCAAAGAATATTCTCAAGTATTAGCAGTTGAGTTGTCAATTCAACCACACCTGGATAACTTAGTATCTACAGCAAAGTATTTATTAGCAAAGTAGTACGGAAGTAATGGCAACGGTAGCAAAAGTAATATTTTTGGGTTTTGTAGTGATTGTAACAATAGCAACGGAAAAGTAACTAAGCGAAGAATAATATGTGAAAAGCTCGTAGGCATTGGATCGGTGATGGAGAATTATGCCGGATGCGGTTCATCATGTAACAGTCATAACATAGAGTGACACGGAACTAGATCCAATTCATCAATATAATGTAGGCATGTATTCCGAATATAGTCATACGTGCTTATGGAAAAGAACTTGCATGACATCTTTTGTCCTACCATCCCGTGGCAGCGGGGTCCTAATGGAAACTAAGGGATATTAAGGCCTCCTTTTAATAGAGTACCAGACCAAAGCATTAACACATAGAATACATGAACTCGTCAAACTACGGTCATCACCAGGAGTGGTCCCGATTATTGTCACTTCAGGGTTGCCGGATCATAACACATAGTAGGTGACTATAGACTTGCAAGATAGGATCAAGAACACACATATATTCATGAAAACATAATAGGTTCAGATCTGAACTCATGGCACTCGGGTCCTAGTGACAAGCATTAAGCATAGCAAAAAGTCATAGAAACATCAATCTCAGAACATAGTGGATACTAGGGACCAAACCCTACCAAAACTAACTCGATTACATGATAAATCTCATCCAACCCATCACCGTCCAGCAAGCCTACGATGGAATTACTCACGCACGGCGGTGAGCATCATGAAATTGGTGATGGAGGAAGGTTGATGATGACGACGGCGACGGATTCCCCTCTTCGGAGCCCCGAACGGACTCCAGATCAGCCCTCCTGAGAGAGTTTAGGGCTTGGCGGCGGCTTCGTATCGTAAACCGCGATGAATCTTTCTCTCTGATTTTTTTCTCCCCAAACACGAATATATGGAGTTGGAGTTGAGGTCGGTGGAGCTCCAGGGGGCCCACGAGGCAGGGGGCGCGCCCCCACCCTCGTGGAAAGGGTGTGGGCCCCTGGCCTTAATTCTTTTGCTAGTATTTTTTATTATTTCCAAAAATAATCTCCATGGAGTTCAGGTCATTCCGAGAACTTTTGCTTCTGCACATAAATAACACCATGGCAATTCTGCTGAAAACAGCGTCAGTCCGGGTTAGTTTCATTCAAATCATGCAAGTTAGAGTAAAAAACAAGGGCAAAAGTGTTTGGAAAAGTAGATACGTTGGAGACGTATCAACTCCCTCAATCTTAAACCTTTGCTTGTCCTCAAGCTATTCAGTTGATAAACTGAAAGTGATAAAGAAAAACTTTTACCAACTCTGTTTGCTCTTGTTGTTGTAAATATGTAAAGCCAGCATTCAAGTTTCCAGCAAAGATTATGAACTAACCACATTCACAATAACACTTAGGTCTCATGTTTACTCATATCAATGGCACAATCAACTAGGGAGCAATAATAATAAATCTCAGATGACAACACTTCCTCAAAACAATCATGATATGATATAACAAGATAATATCTCGCTAGCCCTTTCTGAGACCGCAAAACATAAATGCAGAGCACCTTTAAAGATCAAGGACTTACTAGACATTGTAATTCATGGTAAAAGAGATCCAATCATAGTCATATCCAATATAAATTAATAGTAATGGATGCAAATGACAGCAGTGCTCCTCAGCTGGTGCTTTTTAATAAGAAGGTGATGACTCAACATAAAAGTAAATAGATAGGCCCTTCGCGGTGGGAAGCAGGGATTTGTAGAGGTGCCAAAGCTCTATTTTGAAATAGAGATAAATAATATTTTGAGCGGCATACTTTCATTGTCAACATAACAACCAAGAGATGGCGATATCTTCTATGCTACACACATTATAGGCGGTTCCCAAACAGAATGGTAAAGTTTATAATCCCCCTCCACCAACAAGCATCAATCCATGGCTTGCTCGAAACAACGAGTGCCTCCAACTAACAATAGTCCCGGGGGAGTTTTGTTTGCAATTATTTTGATTTGATTTGCATAAAGCACAGGACTGTGCATCCCGGTGACCAGCCATTTTCTCGTGAGTGAGGAGCGGAGTCCACTCCTCTTGAGAATAAACCGCCTAACATGCAAGATACGGACAACCCTATTTGATACATGAGCTATTCGAGCATACAAAACAAAATTTCATTTGAAGGTTTAGAGTTTGGCACATACAAATTTACTTGGAACGGCAGGTAGATACCGCAATAGGAAGGTATGGTGGACTCATATGGCATAACTTTGGGGTTTAAGGACTTGGATGCACAAGCAGTATTCCCGCTTAGTACAAGTGAAGGCTAGCAAAAGACTGGGAGGCGACCAACTAGAGAGCGACAACAGTCATGAACATGCATTAAAATTAATGAACATTGAGTGCAAGCATGAGTAGGATATAATCCACCATGAACATAAATATCGTGAAGGCTATGTTGATTTGTTTCAACTACATGTGTAAATATGTGCCAAGTCAAGTCACTTAAATCATTCAAAGGAGGATACCACCCCATCATACCACATCACAACCATTTTAATAACATGTTGGCACGCAAGGTAAACCATTATAAACTCCCAGCTAATCAAGCATGGCATAAGCAACTATGATCTCTAATTGTCATTGCAAACATGTTTATTCATAATAGGCTGAATCAGGAACGATGAACTAATCATATTTACAAAAACAAGAGAGGTCGAGTTCATACCATCTTCTCCCATCTCAATCAGTCCATCATATATCGTCATTATTGCCTTTCACTTCCACGACCGAACGATGTGAATAATAATAATAGTGCACGTGCATTGGACTAAGCTGGAATATGCGAGCATTCAATAAACAGGAGGAGACAAGGCAATATGGGCTCTTGGTTAAATCAACAATCATGCATAAGAGCCACTTAAACAATTTAATCATGGTCTTCTCCTATCGACCCCCAAAGAAAAAGAAAGGAAATAAAACTATTTACAAGGGAAAGCTCCCAACAAGCAAAAGAAGGACATGAAATCTTTTTGGGTTTTTCTTTTAATTATTACTACTACAGCAAGAAAAGTAAACTAGCTAAAGGCTACTACTAATTTTTTTTGTTTTCTTAAGATTTTTCAAACACACAAAAAGAAAGCAAGAAAAAGAAAATAAACTAGCATGGATATTACAGTGAAAAAGTATGAGCACCGACAACTAGCAATGAGTGTGTGAACATGAATGTAATGTCGGTGAGAAATACGTACTCCCCCAAGCTTAGGCTTTTGGCCTAAGTTGGTCTATTGCCACGGCTGGCCTGGAGGATATCTAAAGTTATAGTTGGGGTCGTACTGAGAAGAAGAAGCCTCTGATTGCCACTGGTTGGCAATCATCTCCGGATCCCACTGGTAATTAGACTGTCGTCGAGGATCAAATTGTGGTTCTGGCTCTGGCTCTGGCTCTGTGGCTGATGTAGGGTTCCGGTACGCTTGGATGGTCGCTAGCGGAACGAGATATTGTCCTGCAGATAAATCAAACAAGGAAGGAGCAGGCAAGGTAATAGTCTCGGGGTGACTTTTATCAAATAACAATTTGTATTTAAGCGCCCTTTCCCTATTCTTAACAATAAAATCATGCACTACCATACTCTTATAATCTAAATAAACTGTAGGCAGCATTTTTTCTTCTTTTTCATAGTGCCTAATAGGTATGTTATAGTATGCAGCGAGGCGTGAGGAGAAGATGCCTCCTAAGATGGGGCCCTTAGTATGGTTAAGATTTAACCGCTTTGCAACAATAGCTCCCATACTAAATGTGTCATCACGAAACAAGGCATGGCACAAAATAATAATATCAGGGACACTCAGGTTTCCACAGTTTCCATGACCAATTAAGCATCTACTAGCTAATATAGCAAAGTAACATAGAACAGGAAAATGTATGCTAGTGATTCATGCGTCAGAAACCTTCCTCGTTTCCCCTACAGCAATTTCATCAATAAACCCCTCCACATCGTTACTATGTGGTTCCTCTATGAAACCCGGAAAAGGTAACTTGCACACCACATAGAATTCACGAAGGGTCATCTCCTTATACTCATCATATAAATGAAAATCCACCATAGGTGGTGACCTCCTAGAATGGAAATGAAAATTTTGCGCAAAGGTATTTGTGAGTAAGAGATACTGTTCGCGTTGGTCGCGGAGGAGGTCGGTGAGGCCTGCATTCTCATCCAACTCATAAAAATCATCATAAATCCCGACTGCTCTTGTCAGGACCCTGATTCCAAGTCACATCGATCTAGCCGGTAACACCTCATATCACTTTGCGGCCTCACGCACGGTATTCCCACGGGTGTCGCCTTACCATGGCCCAGGACCGTTTGCGCCTTTTGTCTCACGTATATGATAGTGTCGCTAGCATCCATACGAAAGAGAACCCGGGCCGATATGGCTAGTCGTGAACCCAAAGCGGCACTAACCCATGGGGACAGGCATACATGAATCAACTTCGAGCATATCGGTCAGCAGCGCAGAATCGGGCTGTAGCACTGGCTAACAGGACTCGGGAACCCGGCTGTAGCAGGCTAGGCAGACTGGATGTCACCGCGTGACATTTTCAAGGGATGTATACAGAACGGCGGAAACACATGCCGCCGGCCAAGCGCCCCGAGCAAGAGTGCTGGGCTAGCAGGACTCCAAGTGAACTGGGCAGTAGCGGACTACTATGGCTCAAGGAAGCACTAGACTACATTTCCCCATAAGAGAGGCTGCCAAGGATAAACAACTAGATTGTCGGATCCCACACATACCAAGCATTTCAAACATACACACAATATGCTCGATATGTGTAAATACACCATGGCATCACAACATAACTTTACGACTCAAGTATTTATTCATTAGGCCCGAGGAGCTAGATATTACAAACATGGGTCTCATGAACCAACATTCAGAGCATACAAGTCAAAGCACAAGCGAAGCTTAACATGTCCGAGTACGACATCTACAAATGAAAAAGGCTTAGAAGCCCGACTATCTACAGATCCGCCGAGGGCACAAGATCGTAGCTGAGGTATCAAGCTAAACGCCAAAGTCCACGCTGAACTACTAGCGAGACCGACGCTCTGTGCAAAACATAAAATAGGCAAACGTGAGTACAAATGTACCCAAAGAAGACTTACATCGTAACTACCTACATATGCATCGGTATCAACAAAGGGGGTGGTGGAGTTTAACTGCAGCAAGCCAGCTTTGACTCGGTGGCTATCCTGAACTACGGCTGCAAGTAACTATTTTGAGGTGGAGTACATGAGTCCACATATTCACCTTATCAATACACCACTATGGATCCGCTCCCGTCTCCCTACAAGAACGCCGTCCATAGCACTCACGCTTATCTTGCGCATTTTAGAGTATCCACTTTCACTTGTCTATGAACTGTTATAGGCAACCCGTAAGTCCTTTACCATGACACGACTATTCAATAGATGATGTTAACCCTGCATGGGTGTACTTCTTCACACACGCCTCGCCACTTACCACCATGTACACGCTATGTATCTCAAAGAACCTTCAAGCTGAAGCTCTGGCGAGGGTGTCGGCCACGCCTACCTAAACACTCAAGTCTCTAGTCCAGGTTTCTCGCCTATTTAGGTTCCATCCGCAGGAGTCCGCCGAGGTTTCCACACACGGCCCCGAACGATGTGAGCAGGGTTCCCAGACACCAAACGGGCGCCAGACACTGGTCCACGGTGTATCTACCGATCATAGCCCACCCCTAGGGTCAGCGCCACGCACGGCCTCCAACGCATATCCTACAAACACCGTAAACTAGTTGCAACTCCCGGACAGAGAACAAGGGTGGTTAAGAAGCCGAGAGAGTCAATTAGGATCCCAATGTGTGGTAGTAACTGCTCATGGATCACAAACACGTAACTCAGTTCCCGAGGACGGTTTCAATGAGATAACCCACCATGTACTCCTACATGGCCTCTCACCGCTACCTTTACCAAATCGTATTCACACACTTAGCTCACACACGTGAGGACGTGTTCACACACCTCCGATTCATCCCGATGAATCGGACCTGACTCAACTCTAAGCAGAGAGTGCATGACAAACAAGCATGAATGAGTAGGCACAACAGGCTCAAACAACTCCTACTCATGCTAGTGGGTTTCATCTATTTACCGTGGAATGACAGTCATGCAGAGGATAAGGGGTTCAGCTACCGCAGCAAGTAACAGATGAATCTATGTTGTCCTAATGCAGTAAAAGAGAGCAGGAGCGAGAGAGTGGGATTGTATCAGAATGAACAAGGGGGTTTTGCTTGCCTGGCACTTCCGAAGATAATATAGCTCTTCATCAGTATCATCGATCTCATCGTCGAAACCACGTCTATCGAGAGGGAACAAATACCGGCAACAGAGAAGAAACACAATCAATGCAATGCACAATATGATGCATAATCATGACATGGTAAAATGAGTGTGTTGGGCTAATGCAACTACAACCAGATGGGTTTGAGCTATTTTGAACCAAAGATTCAAAGTTCAAACACATTTGTGATCTTAAATAGTGCTTTATCATTTTTTGCACTAAACAGCAAGTTAAATTGTTTAAACATGCATGAAACAAGTACAGATGGATAGATTGGAGTTTTCTGATCATTTTTCATATATAAATTATTTCATTTGGAGTAACGGTTGATTTTCTATGATTTTTAGAAGTTTGTACTATTTTCTAGAATTTCCTGTATAAGAATAATTCCAGTAATTGAATTATCAAGTACAAGATTCCGTCATGGTGACGTCAGCAGGTCAAAGGCGCCAGCCCAGGTCAAACCTGACGGCTGGGGCCCATGGGTCAGTGTAACAAGGCTGGTTTGGGTGGATGACATGTGGGACCAGTCAACGGCCGCGTCAGCAAAGTCAATGCTGACGTGTGGGTCCCAGTGGGTTATGAACTAATCTAAATAGAAAATTAAATTAAACTAAACAGGCACAGGGCCCACATGGCAGTGGCACTAGGGGTGGTTTAGCTGGGTCATTAGTGGCTAACTAAACCGGGATTAGGCCTACGGCTCGTCGCCGGCGAGGTCAGTGGCGGCGGAGCGCGTCGGGTTTGGCCCTCCGGCGACCAAACGGGCGGCAGTTTGGCTTGGCGTGATGCTAGTGCTTGTCCGCATCCAACGGAGCCACCAGCTCGCGTCGGAGAGGAATAGAACGACGGCGGCGAAGGGAAGTGCGGTGGTCGGAGTTCGGCAACAACGGTGTGGGCGGTGCGGGGCACGGAAGGAGCCGTGGATGGTCGTGTTCGACTCGCGGGAGTGCGGTGAGTGCAGCGGTGAGCTCGAACGCAAGCTTGCACGGCCGTAGTCGTGGCGGCGACATGGCCGGCGGCGAGGAGCTATCAGCTCCGACATCCACGGTGATTAGAAGGTGCGGATGGGCACGGGGAGAGAGGGGAAAAGGGCAGGAGCTCACGGTGAGGTCGAAGAGCAGGTCGACGTGCCCGGGGAGGCGGCGGAGGCGGCTAATCAGGCGGCGGCATCCGGCAGCCGTGGTCGGGGAAGAAGGCCACAAGCGTCCTCTTGGGACGTCCCGGCTCGTGTAGCTCAGAGAGGAGGGAGAAGAGGTTGCGGCAGAGCCTCTGAGAGCATCGGCGGGGCGAGGTAGTGGCTGTGGCCACGGCGGCAACGAACAACGGCGACAGGATCCGCTCGGCGTTCGCGGAAGAGAGAAACAGAGCAGGGGGAGGAGCACAGGGAGAGTGAGAGGGGCCCGAGGGGGCCGCGTGGCGTCTCCCAAAGAAGCCAGGCGAAACGGCAAGCAGGAGGTGGCCGGGCGTGAGCCGGCAGGCCGGCCACGCTACCAGGTTTACCGGGCGCGAGGAGGAAGGCGGCAGGGGGGTGGTGGGTCAGCCTGGCAGCCGACCAAGATGGTGGAGCTGGGCCGGTTGGTGTGCGCCATGTAAGTTCCTCTCTCTCTCTCTCTCTCTCTTCTGCATTTTCTATTTATCTTTTGTTCTATAAGTTTGTGGCATTACTAAAATATCTAGGCACTTACAAAAATCACTAAAACTGCATGCCCAATGTTTAGAATATATCCAACATGGAACATTTTGGTTTGGGATTATTTGGACATTTAAAATATTTACTAGCATTTAAATGCCCAAATGCAATTAACTAATGATTTAATCCAAGGACCTCTGTTGTCCTAGAAAAGTGTGCACCATTTTGTCGAGGTTTCGACCAAGGCAAAGATGATGAACATTTTAGAAGGGCATTTCAGGTTCATTGAAAAAGGTTTTAGTAAACCCTAATTGGTTTAAGTGTGGTGCTGGGGGTTCTGTCATCCCCATTTCATATTTAAGAAATTTTAAACATGATGCATGGAAGCTAATGCAAGGACAAGCAAGGCCTGAACTAGGGTTGTGACAACTCACCCCACTAAACAAGAATCTCGTCCCGAGATTCAAGCGTAGGGTAAGATGAAGGGGGAACACAACTAACGCAATCTTCACGATCCAGGTTGCATCTCACAAGAACGTTGATTCGATCACCATCTTTGTCTCGACGTCTTGCTCTGAGAACTTCAGCTATCATGACAATGAGAGGAGAAGGATATTCTAGAAGGATCGATCTTTTCGAGGATCGAACAACTCAGAATTAACTCACGGAATGAGACATAGCAACATTTCTCGAGCTGGGACATGAAACATACATCCAGAGGGATGGAGTGTAACAGATGACGAAGATTCACTACGTAGACACAATTCCACAATTAAGAACGTGGTGAACGGTTGTCCACGTAGAGAGGAGTTGAGTTGCCATGATACCATAACGAGACATTTTAAGGAAGGTGATCCGCAGAAATATTCCCTTAAGTGGCAAAAAGAATTACTTTTGATATAGAGATCATTGAGACTCTTTATACCAGCCTAAGGCAATCACAATCGATCATTTGAAGGAGTTCGAAAGAATGACATACTCGGACTAGAATGGATGATGTGGACTACCTTGTTGAAGACAACGTAATGGATGATTTTGCTTATCATCGGAAATGGATGGGACCCATGGTAGGACCACTTTTGAAGATGATCCTAAACAACAATTACTGAGTGGGCAGCCCATGGGGATTGGCACAATGGCGGTGCAAGCTGGGAACAAAATGCAACTGTTGGGAATGTTCCAACCATCATATCTGCCTGAGATTCAGATCCGATTGGTGATAGGATACTTCAGACTCAAAGATGTCCGAAAAGAAAGGTTGCAACACAAATCCATTTAAATGACGCTATGAGATTCTCGGATATGAACTACGATAGCAAGCTCCAAAACATGAGCTGGTTCTGCTACATACATGTGAGCATGTTGTCCAAGACAAGAATGACCACACAGTAGTCTTATAATAAAACAATATCGCATTCTGGTCTGGAACCATCATCAAGGATTTCAAAGTCTTTACGCAAGTCCATGGATTAGATCCCAAGCATAGACTTCTTTTCCTTGAACAAGTCAATCAGTGGCTTGGTGTGCTAGGGAATACATATGGAGTGGAGGTAATTAATCTACCAAACCATAGAATACACTCGCACATGCATAATTGACTTGGGATGGTACCAGAGGAAATAAAAACAATCTTTCTCGAACTCACGGCGGCAACTTGCACCAAATGCACATGAATTCAAGGAAGTCACTTCTTCCATCCAAGCATAAGCTTCATGAACGGAAAAACGAAGGCATTGCTTACAAAGTTTCCAACACTAGGTTGATGTTCAACATGAATCATGGGGGAGACAAAATGCTGTTGATGGACTCAACAACAACTCATCGGAATTTCCATATCACTGGACTTCCACCATCATGTGAGCACGGTGATAGCATTGGTCACACCAAAAGATGTAATGGTGTATGCTCGAGGGATCAACCACGAGTGAGACAAAGATTACTTAACATCGTTATTCCGATTTGACTTGACGATAGCCCATACTCAAGTCAAACTTTGGTTAAGATGGTAGGTCCATTAATTGATCACGAGGACCAATAGATGAAGAAATCATCTTTCTACAACAAACACACAACAAAAGATATCCCTTTGGAAATGAACTAAGTTAGACAAGCTTTTATCTTCCAACTCTCCAAGTTGTTGTTTAGCTTAACCAACTAGCTCAGGGTATCCAACACAGATTCTTGGAGAAAGGGTGGTTTACAAGGAAACCAACTTGATCATGAACTCAACATAGCGGTCAGGTGACAATCTGGTGATACTTCTGAGAAGATATTCAGAATATTCAGAATATCAGAAACCACCGATATATTACTAAGCTCGAGAACAATCTTGCTTTTCAGGGCAAGACGATATGATCAAAGAGCAAGGGATTGATATAATCCTAACTCATTGATCGAAGAGTGCACCAGAATAAGGACTAGGTAGCACGATCAATCTTAGGGTGATGATTTAATAACCAACACGCTAAGAATGAGAATATTGTCCATTTACTTCCAAGCAATGAGTTGCTCGGATTATTGATTTCACACATCACGGTTCACTTGTCGGCATTCCGGTTACAACAACACGAGGACCGAGGAATGAATGATGATGGTGAGAAGTATCACTACGTCAAGAATTCATGAGAGTTGGTGCAGTTCTCATGACAATTCGACATAAAGGGGTAATAATCCGAGGTAAAATGTAACAAAGCTGGATTGGCATTTTGATCTCATGGATACAACTACTTTGACCCAATCCTAGAAATGGATGAGGTATCGAGTTTGTTTCTCCTAGTCATTCCGGAATAGAATGGCTTGACGGACCACAAGAGTAATAGGCATCGATGAACGAAGGGACGCATACTCTTGACTATCAATTGATAGACGAAGGTCAGAAAACAACTAAAAAGGGACAACTCAAAAGAACATATGATTTTTTTTCTAAGTTGTGGATGCATAGATTAGTATGTCGAGCTTAAGCTCAACATTTCTCCGGATAACCCATGCGTAAAGGGTAGAACCGGCAGATTCACAATTATGGATGGAGAACTCCTCAAGAGTACTCGATTGTGATCCTTCGTTCAGCGAGGAACTTCGCCATAAGCAGTTCATAGTATTTGGAAGAAGGAAATACCACGGACCTCGAGGACTATCGCAAAGTTACTAATATCCTAAAGGAACTAGCAAACACTATCAACACGAGGTAAGTAGGGTGAATCTCGGGTTCAAGAACCCAGGAATAGAATACCTACTAACTAATAACATCACGGGATGCTTTCGAGGATGATGGCCAGAATCATCACACGGGGAACACAAAACATGGCTAGTTTACTACGTGACTCCCTAAAACACCTAGGTTCATAATAATAGCTCCAACATATATGCCGAGGCAGCGGAGTACCTCAACACACTAATTTGTGTGATTAATCTGGCCCAGATGAACATTAGAAACGGAGAGAAGGGATTTGCAAATGCATCAGACTATTTAGAAATCTGGGATGACTCGGACAACATAACGGCTGTAAATGCTCAAAATGATTTGAGACATCCTGCAAAATAGTGGCATGACCACTCAACATCGCAATATCAAGGTTCTGAGACCAGCTATGAACATATGAAAGTAGTAGAAAATGAATTGAGATTTGAAACTATCAAACATATAAGTCTATGGATTAATAACACGTCATCCTGATAGATAGATGAGAAGGCCTAGTTCTTAATCCCCGTAGAAAAGAAGAGGCTGACTCAAATCAGAAGGCCATGAGGTATAAGGAGTAAAAAGAGCCTTACATTCCCTTCCACAATCAATTACCTTACATAACTAAAGCATTTCTAGACTCAACTTCGACCAGTTTGGCTTGGTAATCCCACAGCAACAAAGCTCGATACCAAAGCTGTCAGGACCCCGATTCCAAGTCACATCAATCTAGCCGGTAACACCTCATATCACTTTGCGGCCTCACGCACGGTATTCCCATGGGTGTCTCCTTACCATGGCCCGGGACCGCTTATGCCTTTTGGCTCACGATATGATAGTGTCGCTAGCATCCGTATGACAGAGAACCCGGCCGACATGGCTAGTCGTGAACCCAAAGCGGCACTAACCCATGGGGACAGCATACATGAATCAACTTCGAGCATGTCGGTCGCCAGCAGCGTGAATCCTGGCTGTAGCATTGGGCTAACAGGACTCGGGAACCCGGGCTGTAGCAAGCTAGGCAGACTCAGATGTCACCGCGTGGCATTTCCCCAAAGGGACAAACACAGAACGAAGTGAAACACATGCCCGCTACCAAGCTTCCCGAGCAGTAGTCTTTGGGCTAGCAGGACTCCGTGAACCGGGCAGTAGCGGACTACTATGGCTCAAGGAAGCACTAGACTACATTTCCCCATAAGAGAGGCTGCCAAGGATAAACAACTAGATTGTCGGATCCCACACATACCAAGCATTTCAAACATACACACAATATGCTCGATATGTGTAAATACAACATGGCATCACAACATAACTCTACGACTCAAGTATTTATTCATTAGGCTCCGAGGAGCGAGATATTACAAACATGGGTCTCATGACCCAACATTCAGAGCATACACGTCAAAGCACAAGCGGAAGCTTAACATGTCTGAGTACAAACATCTACAAATGAAAAAGGCTTAGAAGCCTGACTATCTACCAGATCCTGCCGAGGGCACAAGATTGTAGCTGAGGTATCAAGCTAAACGTCGAAGTCCACGTCGAACTACTAGCGAGACTGACGTCTCTCTGCAAAACATAAAATAGGCAAACGTGAGTACAAATGTACCCAGCAAGACTTACATCAGAACTAACTACATATGCATTGGTATCAACAAAGGGGGTGGTGGAGTTTGACTGCAGCAAGCCAGCTTTGACTCGGTGGCTATCCTGAACTACGACTATAAGTAACTCTTTTGAGGTGGCGCACACGAGTCCACATATTCACCATATCAATACACCACTATGGATCCGCTCCCGTCTCCCTACGAGAACGCCGTCCATAGCACTCATGCTTATCTTACGCATTTTAGAGTATCCACTTTCACTTGTCTATGAACTCGGAGAGGAGGGAGAATAGGTTACGGCAGAGCCTCTGAGAGCATCGGCGGGGCGAGGCAGTGGCTGTGGCCACGGCGGCAACGAACGGCGGCGACAGGATCCGCTCGGCATTCGTGAAAGAGAGAAACAGAGGAAGGGGAGGAGTACAGGGAGAGTGAGAGGGGTCCGAGGGGGCCGCGTGGCGTCTCCCGAAGAAGCCAGGCAAAACGGCAAGTAGGAGGTGGCCGTGCGTGCGCCGGCGTGCGTCGGCCACGCGCTGCAGGTTTTGGCGCGAGGAGGAAAGCGGCATGTGGGCGGCATGGCTGGGCTGGGCAGATCACCGCGCCGACCCAGATGGGGAGCTGGGCGGTTGGTGGGCGCGGTGGGCTCTCTCTCTCTCTCTCTCTCTCTCTCTCTCTCTCTCTCTCTTCTATTTTCTATTTATCTTTTGTTCTGTAAGTTTGTGGCATTACTTAAAATATCTAGGCACTTACAAAAATCACCAAACTGTGCATGGCCAATGTTTAGAATATATCCAACATGGAACATTTTGGTTTGGGATTATTTGGACATTTAAAATATTTACTAGCATTTAAATGCCCAAATGCAATTAACTAATGATTTAATCCAGTGACCCTCTGTTGTCCTAGAAAAGTGTGCACCATTTTTGTCAGAGGTTCTGGACCAAGGCAAAGATGATGAACATTTTAGAAGGGCATTTCAGGTTCATTGAAAAAGGTTTTAGTAAACCCTAATTGGTTTAAGGGGGGTGCTGGGGGTTCTGTCATCCCCATTTCATATTTAAGAAAATTTTAAACATGATGCATGGAAGCTAATGCAAGGACAAGCAAGGCCTGAACTGGGGCTGTGACAGCTTTCAAGAAATCATCACAAGGCCATTCACACGGCCGAACTTCCGCGGTGCGAGGCAGATTATATTTGGGCCTCTCTGCTTCTTCACTTTGCTTTTCCTTCGAGCTTCGGCTCGATGAGCCCCTCAAAAATCTCTTCATCATTTTCTGAAAATTTTAGAAATTTTTAGTAACTTCAAATAAAAGTGAAGCAAACTTAGCAAAATTATTAGCAACTACTCCCACAAGTGCCTAGAGACTATATCATGCATTAGAACTACTTGGGACCATATAAATTTGACATGCAAGCTCAAGAACATGGTCACCTAGGCAGCACAAATTTGCAATGAATAAAGCACTAGAACAAAAACTAATTGGACCATTGGAGGAGTCACATACCGAAGAACAATCCCCCAAAGCACTTTTGTGAGAGGTGCTTTGAGCAAGGAGATCGAAAATAGCAGCAAAATCAGCTAGAACTCGTGCTTGAGCTGGTTGGTGATTTTTTTTGGGAGGAAGGAGTGTGTGGGTGCAGGAATAAGTGGAGGGGAGCCACCATGGGCCCATGAGGCAGGGGGCGCGCCCAGGGGGGTGGGCGACCTGACCTCGTGGCAGTGCCAGCCTCCCCGATGTGTTCTTAGTGTCAAATATTCTCAAATATTCCAAAAAAATCATATTAAATTGGCAGGGCATTTGGAGAAATTTTATTTTCGGGGTATTTTTTATTGCACGGATAAATCAGAAAACTGACAGAAAATACTATTTTTGCTTTATTTCAACTAAATAACAGAAAGTAAATAGAGGGTACAGAAGGTCGTGCCTTCTAACTTCATCCATCTCATGCTCATAAAAAGGAATCCACTAACAAGGTTGGTCAAGTCTTGTTAACAAACTCATTCAGAATTGCATGAAACCGGAGAAATTTAGAATAACACTATTTTACCTCAACGGGGATATGCACATCCCCAATAATAAGAATATCATATTTCTTCTTGGCAGTAGGAAGAGGAAATTCAAAACCCCCAAAAATAATCGATGGAATTTTTTCAATAGAATTGATATTGTGGACTTGAGGTTGTTTCCTTGGAAAGTGTACCGTATGCTAATTAACATTAACATGAAAAGTGACATTGCCTTTGTTGCAATCAATAACAGCCCTTGCAGTATTCAAAAAGGGTCTTCCAAGAATAATAGACATACTATCGTCCTCGGGAATATCAAGAATAACAAAGTCCGTTAAAGTAGTAACATTTGCAACCACAACAGCACATCCTCACAAATACCGGATGTGTATAGCAGTTGATTTATCAGCCATTTGCAAAGATATTTCAGTAGGTGTCAACTTATTCAAGTCAAGTCTACGATATAAAGAGAGAGGCATAACACTAACAACGGCTCCAAGATCACACAAAGCAGTTTTAACATAGTTTCTTTTAATGGAGCATGGTATAGTTAGTACTCCTGGATCTCCAAGTTTCTTTCATATTCCACCCTTAAAAGTGTAATTAGCAAGCATGGTGGAAATTTCAGCTTCCGGTATCTTTCTTTTATTACTTACAATTTCTTTCATGTACTTAGCATAAGGATTCATTTTGAGCATATCAGTTAATCGCATACGCAAAAAGATAGGTCTAATCATTTCAGCAAAGCGCTCAAAATCCTCATCATCCCTTTTCTTGGATGGTTTCTGAACCCATGGTTCTCTTTCTTTACCGTGTTTCCTAGCAACAAAGTCTCTCCTATCATAACGTTGATTCTTTGATTGTGGGTTATCAAGATCAACAGCAGGTTCAATTTCTACATCATTGTCATTACTAGGTTGAGCATCAACATGAACATCATCATTAACATTATCACTAGGTTCATGTTCATTACCAGATTGTGTTTCAGCATCAGAAACAGAAATATCATTTGGATTCTCAAGTGTGTCGACAATAGGTTCACTAGAAGAATGCAAAGTCCTATCATTTTTCATTTTCTTCTTTTTAGAAGAACGAGGTGCATCTAAACTATTTCTCTGGGAATCTTGCTCAATTCTCTTAGGATGGCCTTCAGGATACAAAGGTTCTTGAGTCATTTTACCAGTTCTAGTAGCCACTCTAATAGCATAGTCAATATTCTTACTATTTAATTCATTGAGCAAATCATTTTGAGCTTTAAGTACTTGTTCTACTTGAGTGGTGACCATAGAAGCATGTTTACTAATGAGTTTTAGTTCACCTTTAACATTAGCCATGTAATCACTCAAGTGTTCAATCATATAAGCATTTTGTTTTAATTGTCTACCAAAATAAGCATTAAAATCTTCTTGCTTAACCATAAAGTTATAATACTCATCCAAACATTGGCTAGCAAACTTAGTAGGAGGAGTTTCAGCTTTATCATATCTATAGAGAGAATTTACCTTTACTACCTGTGTCGGGTTATCAAGACCATGTGTTTCTTCAATAGGCGATGAATTAAGACCATATATTTCTTCAACAGGTGGTAAATTAAGACCATTTATTTCTTCAACAGGAGGTAAATTCTTAACATCTTCAGCTTTTATACCTTTTTATTTCATAGATTTCTTTGCCTCTTGCATATCTTCAGGACTGAGAAATAGAACACCCATTTTCTTCGGAGTTGGCTTAGGAGTTGGTTCAGGAAGTGTCCACTTATTTTCATTTGGCAACATATTATTCAATAGAATTTCAGCTTCATCTGGTGTTCTTTCCCTGAAAACACAACCAGCACAACTATCCAGGTGGTCTCTGGAAGCATCGGTTAGTCCATTATAAAAGATATCAAGTATTTCATTTTTCTTGAGAGGATGATCAGGCAAAGCATTAAGTAATTGGAGAAGCCTCCCCCAAGCTTGTGGGAGACTCTCTTCTTCAATTTGCACAAAATTATATATTTGCCTTAAGGCAGCTTGTTTCTTATGTGCAGGGAAATATTTAGCAGAGAAGTAATAAATCATATCCTGGGGATTACGCACACAACCAGGACCAAGGGAATTAAACCATATCTTAGCATCACCCTTTAATGAGAACAGAAATATTTTAAGGATATAAAAGTAGCGAGTTCTCTCATCATTAGTGAACAGGGTGGCTATATCATTTAATTTAGTAAGATGTGCCACAACAGTCTCAGATTCATAGCCATAAAAAGGATCAGATTCAACCAAAGTAATTATATCAGGATCAATAGAGAATTCATAATCCTTATCAGTAACAAAGATAGGTGAAGTAGCATAAGCAGGATCATATTTCATTCTACCATTCAGAGTTTTTTGTTTCAGCTTAGCTAATAATTTCTTAAGATCACTTCTATCATTGCAAGCAAGAAAGTCTCTAGCAGTTTCTTCATCCATAACATAGCTCTCAGGCACAACAGGCAATTCATATTTAAGGGGAGAATCTTCATCATCACTTTCATCAATATTATTAGTTTCAATAATTTCATTCTCTCTAGCCCTAGCAGATTGTTCATCAAGAAATTCACCAAGTGGCATAGTAGTATCAAGCATAGAAGTAGTTTCATCATAAGTATCGTGCATAGCAGAAGTGGCATCATCAATAACATGCGACATATCAGAATTAATAGCGTATAAGTTTAGGTGTCGCAAGCTTACTCAAAACATAAGGTGAATCAAGTGCAGAGCTAGATGGCAGTTCCTTACCTCCCCTCGTAGTTGAGGGATAAAATTTTGTTTTCACGTCTTTCAAGTTCTTCATAGTGACCAGCAGATATAAATCCCAAGTAACTCAAAGAATAGAGTTATTGAGTGTATTTCATTTGGGCAATTCAAATGCCCCGTGCGTGCCCAGTACCCACCACTTCCGCAAGGTTTCCTCAAGTCTGCTTTCCATTATGCCCCGCCCCATGACATGTGGCCCCCGATGCTTAGCGCTAAGCATAAGGCTGATTTAGCCCAGGCAGATTATTCCACGGATGACATTCATTCTCTTGCCACTAATTGGGTCGCCCTTTGTGCTAGATGCCTTCAATGGGGACACTGCAGGATCGCTTGCCAAGCTCGCCTAATATGCATTAATTGCTCAGGCCCTGATCATAAAACAGGGGACTGCCCAAAATGTAGCAGCCATGACACTCGCCCCTGCCTGGGTCAAACAAGGAGACTGCAATTATTCCACCGCGATCTCAGTGACATCCTACTTCCACCAAATGCATGACCAAAGCCTCAGCGAGGATCATCCGATGTGATGCTTGTGGGTTCTATGGCCACGTGGCGTCATCTTGCCGCAGATCAGCTTTCCAAAAGAAGTGGAAATGGGTTGCAAAGGCAATTTTGCCTCCCACCGCCCCCATTCACGCTTCAGCTTCCGCCTCGAGAACCCAACGGGCCTCACCTTGCCCCGTCCCATCACCATAGACTGACTCTTTGCTGCAACTTGCACCATTGCCGGCGCATCCAATCTCTGCATCTCCGCCCTCCCTTCTGCTCCACTCCACAACAATGGCGAACTACCCACTAAACTCAGTGCCTTTCCTCCCGCTGGGTTTCGCCGTTGAACCAGGGCCGGCCGATCGTCTTGTGTGCAGTGGCATGGTTGTTGGACCGATTGCTCCTTTCAGCCATGAGTTCCTGGCCATTGCGGAAGCCAGCACGTATGTGCCCCTTCATTGCCGAGCCACCGTCTGCAATCAGATCACTGCTCTGCTTCAGGAATCACAGCTTTTTACTACTGAGGTCAGTGATCACCCCCTTGGAGTTGGGATTTTTGGATTTGTTGATTCCTTTATGAGAGATACTGCTGTGAACACTCCGCTTGAGCTTGAGGACGAAGATCTGTTGATCACTTTCGTTCCGCATAATGAGGCTCTTAACCGTAGAGCTGCACCTTTTGGGCCTCCGGTTTGGATCATGTTTTTCGGTTTCCCCTATGACTACCAAACGGATTACTACATCACTAAGGCCTTGGGTGGATATGGTTCCTTAGTTACCTGGTATAATCCTCGTCAGGATCGCAGATTCATCCTCCTGAAAGCCAGAGTAATTAGTTTGCGCCTCATCCCCAAGAGCTTTGTGGTTTGGCAACTTGGCGGTGTGCGTGACAGCTGGACAATCGTAGTCACCATCCTTCGCAGCAACGACTGGAATGGCCTCCTCCCTGACGTCCCTGCCGCACCTGAGGATCAGCCACCCCCAGATGGCAACCCGCATCCGCAGTTCAGCCCTGAACTCACTGCAGAACAGCTATATCAGCAGCAAGTTCACAATTGGCTCATTCAGAATGCGGCACCTGCAGTTGGCAACAATGCGGCTCAACAGGTGGATGAAAATGATGGTTGGGGCACTTGGGATGCGCCTGCCGCTCCTCCACCCCCGCAAATGCCGCCCCATCTGGTGAACTATCACGCTTGGCTTGCTGCACAGGGTCTGACTGTGCAACATGGATTAGTCCCTGAAAACAACGTCACTGACAATACACTCGAAGCTTGGAATGATTCTATCACACAATCTGACAGTTCAAGCTCGACCCAGTTTGGCCTTTTTTATCCTGGCTGATCCAACAATGCAGTTGTCTGACAGTGCAAGCTCTGAATCTCTTATCATCTCTTTGGAGATCAATGATCAAGGTGTCAGATTTGGTTTATCTGCTCAAGGTGATGAGATCCTCTCTAGGCTGCTGAATGACCCAATCCCACGCCTGAATCTCAACACCTTCATCTTCCAAGCTGTTAGTCCAATGCTCGCAACTTTTGGGCCTTGGAGGGAGGGGTTTGGTTTGAGAGCAAACCCGGTTCAGGTATCTGTTTTGATTACACAGGATTCTTCTGGTCTGAACTTTTCCCAGCAATCAAGCTCTACTTCTACTTTGGTACCTTCCTCAGTGATCATCGAGGAACTATCTGAACCTGCTAATGTGGACAACACCATTGAGCCTGCCATGCTGCCCAACACTGATGACGCACCTATGGATACAGAAGAAGTTACGCACATTCCAACTTCAGAACCTTCTGTGATCTCTGAGGCAATTGCATCTAAGGCCACCACTGGCCCGCGCTCCCGTAGGGCCAGGGCTGCTGCTCCTATCTCCACAACTGAAGTGTGTCGCAGCCTTCGCTCCAACAAGTACGATGGGTTCAAGGTTCCTCCCCTCTCTGACATTCGCAAGAACAATTCCAAAGTTAAGCCTCGTGTCATCCCGTCTATTGGCACATCCGCTTCTGCTGCTTCTTCTACTGGTGAGATCCCACTCCCAACTCCTATAGCTACTCTGCAATCCATTGGAGTTAACAGGTGTGCTATACCTTCTACTGAACTTTCTGAAGAAGCCCTGCTTGCTGAACCTGATGCGGTGTCTGAACTTTCTGCACCTGTGACTGACATGGATGACCAGGGAGAGGATCTCTCCCACAACTCTGCCTAATTTTGGGAGTTCTTTATGACGCTGCTGAGCTGCTGGAATGTGCTCTCATGGAATGTTCGTGGGCTCAATTCTGAGAAGAAGCAACTGGCTCTGAATAATGCTATCTCTACCAGTGGTTGCGCTATCGTTTGCCTTCAGGAGACTAAGATGTCTGAGGTTACTTTTGCTTTTATTAAAACATGATGTCCTAGACAATTTGATCGTTTTGCTTTTGTCCCTTCGCGAGGCGCCTCTGGGGGATTGTTAACGATCTGGAAAAGTTCGGTTTTCTCTGGCTCGGTTATCTCGTCTGATCCATTTGCGTTAGTCATCGATTTCATTAGCACACAATCTTCGAAGCGTTGGACGTTAGTTAATGTGTATGGGCCTTGCACTGGTACGGACAAAGATGTTTTCACGCAGTGGTTGTACGACGTTCAAATACCCAGTAATCAGGACTGGTTACTTTTGGGCGACTTTAATTACATGAGAGCCCCACACAATCGTAATAAACCTGGGGGTAACATTCACGACATGATTACATTCAACGACATAATTCATAAGCAGCAACTGATTGAGCTTCCGGTGAAAGGGAGAACCTATACTTGGAGCAATATGCAGATCGATCCTCTACTTGAGCAGATAGACTAGTTCTTCAAATCCCTGCATTGGACCAACGTATACACTAAGACGCTCGTTAAACCCCTTGGCAAGCCTGTTTCTGATCACATCCCTTGCGTTGTCTCTATCGAGACCAAAATCCCACGATCCAAGCTCTTTCGTTTTAAATTCTACTGGACCCTACATCCAGGGTTTATGGACATTGTTAGTGAGGTTTGGGAGCGGCCAGTCAGGAACGCAAATGCTGCCACAATCCTCTGTCGTAAGTTCAAAGCTCTTCAACACGCTCTCAAAATCTGGAGTAAGAATATTTCTCATCTTTCTGTGGCCATCACGAACTGTAACGATGTCCTTGCGGACTTAGACGAGCTGGAGAACAAACGAATCCTTTCAATCCCAGAAATGAACTTCAGACGTATCCTAAAGTCACACTTGCTAAGACTGCTCAAATATCAAAAACTCTATTGGAAGAAGCGTTGTACTACTCATTGGATCAAATTTGGAGATGAAAACTAAAAAAATTTCCAAGCAATGGCCACGGAACATTATCGCCAAAACAATATCTCTTCCTTCACGCTTGATGATGGCACATTGGTTGACAATCACACTGCCAAAGAGGCCCTCTTGTTTCAAACCTACAAAAACCGCCTGGGGAAGGTTTCCTCTTCAGACATGAAATTTGACCTTCCAGCCATCATCCCCCGTGCTACCAATCTTGAACAGCTCACCACTCCTTTTACCCATGAGGAAATCGACAATGTGGTCAAAGGTATGCCTCCCGACCGCGCACCTGGCCCGGACGATTTTAGTTGGGCGTTTCTGAAAGCTTGCTGGCCCATCATTCGACATGACTTCTATGCCCTATGTGATCAGTTCTTTGAAGGTACGTTAGATATGACAAGTATCAATGATGGTCTCATCACACTCATACCTAAGATCAAATCTCCGGAGACGGTTAATGACTTCAGACCCATTACTCTGCTCAACTGCTGCCTCAAGTTAATTACCAAACTGCTAGTAGACAGACTTCAACGTGTCATCCTCACCCTTGTCCACCGTAATCAATATGGGTTCATTAAAAGGCGCACTATACAGGATTGTCTGGCTTGGGCATATCAATATCTCTATCAATGTCAAAGCTCAGGTCGGCTAATCATTCTTCTTAAACTTTACTTTGCCAAAGCATTCGATACTATTGCACACGAACTGATGATTTGAATTATGCAGCAAATGGGTTTCAACGATAGGTGGATTTCCTGGATCAAGTGCCTCTTCTCCTCGGGTCGCTCGTCCATCCTTCTTAATGGAGTCCCAGGACGTCAATTCCTTTACCGATGCGGTGTGCGGCAAGGTGATCCTCTGTCCCCCCTAATTTTTGTCCTCGCAGCTGAGCTACTTCAAGGTGCGGTCAATGATGCTTTCTGACGTGGGGATATCAGCTTGCCTTTCCCCTGCAATGGGCAAAATGACTACCCAGTGATCCAATATACGGACGACACACTCCTTGTCTTGCCTGCCTGTCCACAACAAGCTATCTGGGTCAAGAACATTCTTTCTGACTATGCAGCCTCAATTGGCCTCAAAATTAATTTTCACAAATTGACGCTCATACCAATCAACCTGGATGCAAGCTCAACGTCTAGCTTAGCCGCTATTTTTGGCTGCAATGTAGGTGCAATGCCTTTCACCTACCTTGGCCTTCCGCTTGTCACTACAAAGCCAAACATCCAAGAATTCATGCCTCTGGTTTGCAAAATGGACTGTCGCCTCACTGCCACAATCGCCATGATGTCCTATGGGGACCGCCTATCCTGGCTCAATGCTTCTGTCACATCCCTTCTGGTGTTTTCCATGTGCATGCTCAAGTTCCCTCCGAAACTGATTGGCATTCTAGACAAGATCGAAGGAGATGCCTCTGGACAAAGAAAACCGATCAAGGTGACAAATGTAATTCGCTGGCAGCTTGGGAATTTGTGTGCAAGCCCAAGAATAAAGGTGGGTTGGGAGTGATCAACATTCAAATCCACAACGATGCCCTCTTGCTGAAATTTCTGCACAAGTTCTATAACAAACTGGATGTGCCGTGGGTTACTATGCTTTGGGATAATCAGTATTCCAACTAGGTGCCCCATGCGGTTGATTTGGTCAGGTCTTTCTGGTGGAAAGACATTATCAAACTAACGCCCATTTATCGGGGGATCACCCGTGTCCAAGTAGTTGACGGCACGACTACGCTGCTCTGGAAAGAGTTGTGGTCAAATGATGTGCTCCAATCTTCACACCCGCGTGCCTTTTCTTTTGCTCTGCGTGAAGACATGACGGTCGCTGACTTGTGGGCCAACACTGAGCTGCATGAAACCTTTCACCACCGGCTGTCTGCTCATGCTCTTGATGAGTTGCAAGATGTCCAACGTGTAGTAGTCATGCACCCAACAACAACAATATCTGATGTTTGGCATTACACTTGGGGTGCGGCCGAGTACAGACCAAAAGATTACTATAACAACTTGTTCCGTGATGCAACAACTCATCCCATTTTTCGGCTCCTTTGGAAATCAAACTACACGATGAAAATCAAAGTATTCGGATGGTTACTGCTGCACGACAGGTTGAACACTCGTGACATGCTGAGGAGAAGACATTATGACATTGGGAACGATTTCACATGTCTCCTTTGTGGGCAAAATATTCATGAGACTCTCGAGCATATGATTTTCACTTGCCAGTTCAGTGAAAGGTGCTGGGCTAGGATAAGTGTTAACTGGCCTGATTTCCAAAATAGGTTTGCTGCGTTGCAAAACGCACAACCTAATTGGCCGAATCCTTTCTTCATCGAAGCATTCTTCACTGCCGCCTGGAGTTTGTAGAAAGAGAGAAACAATAAACACTTCAGAGGTGTAGCCCCAAGCATTACATCTTGGTTCCATCGATTCAAAGAGGACCTGGGGCTTCTGCAACATAGAGTTAAGGGTGCACGTAGGGCTACCATGCTTTCATATTGTAACACACTTAGTTGAGTCCTTCTAGTGGCTTTTTATCTTTTAGCATACACAGATACAAGTGTATAGCAATGATCATGGCATAGCTGACCACCCCCGGTGGTAACACCAGGAGTGGAGTTGGATGTATGTGAGTGATATGTCTATGTAAACACCCCATTTATATAGATATATGAAAAAACACCATGGGAGTTCTCTCCCACTGTCAAGTTCCTCAAAAAAACTCAAAGAATAGAGCTATGCTCCCCGGGAACGGCACCCAAAATAGTCTTGATAACCGACAAGTATAGGGGATTGCAACAGTTTTCGAGGGTAGAGTATTCAACCCAAATTTATTGATTCGACACGAGGGGAACCAAATAATATTCACAAGTATTAGCAGTTGAGTTGTCAATTCAACCACACCTGGATAACTTAGTATCTGCAGCAAAGTATTTAGTAGCAAAGTAGTATGGAAGTAACGGCAACGGTAGCAAAAGTAATATTTTTGGGTTTTGTAGTGATTGTAACAATAGCAACGGAAAAGTAAATAAGCGAAGAACAATATGTGAAAAGCTCATAAGCGTTGGATTGGTGATTGAGAATTATGCCGGATGCGGTTCATCGTGTACCAGTCATAGCATAGCGTGACACAGAACTAGCTCCAATTCATCAATATAACGTAGGCATGTATTCCGAATATAGTCATACGTGCTTATGGAAAAGAACTTGCATGACATCTTTTGTCCTACCCTCCCGTGGCAGCGGGGTCCTAATGGAAACTAAGGGATATTAAGGCCTCCTTTTAATAGAGTACCAGACCAAAGCATTAACATATAGTGAATACACGAACTCCTCAAACTACGGTCATCACCGGGAGTGGTCCCGATTATTGTCACTTCGGGGTTGCCGGATAATAACACATAGTAGGTGACTATAGACTTGCAAGATAGGATCAAGAACTCACATATATTCATGAAAACATAATAGGTTCAGATCAGAAATCATGGCACTCGGGCCCTAGTGACAGGCATTAAGCGTAGCAAAGTCATAGCAACATCAATCTTAGAACATAGTGGATACTAGGGATCAAACCCTAACAAAACTAACTCGATTACATGATAAATCTCATCCAACCCATCACCGTCCTGCAAGCCTACGATGGAAGTACTCACGCACGGCGGTGAGCATCATGAAATTGGTGATGGAGGAAGGTTGACGATGACGACGGCGATGGATTCCCCTCTCCGGATCCCCGAACGGACTCTAGATCAGCCCTCCCGAGAGAGTTTAGGGCTTGGCGGCGGCTCCGTATCATAAAACGCGATGAATCTTTATCTCTGGTTTTTTTCTCCCCGAACACGAATATATGGAGTTGGAGTTGAGGTCGGTGGAGCTCCAGGGGGCCCACGAGGCAGGGGGCGTGCCCCCCAGCCTCGTGGAAAGGGTGTGGGCCCCCTGGCCTTGATTCTTTCGCCAGTATTTTTTATTATTTCCAAAAATAATCTCCATGGAGTTTCAGGTCATTCCGAGAACTTTTGTTTCTGCACATATATAACACCATGGCAATTCTGCTGAAAACAGCGTCAGTCCGGGTTAGTTCCATTCAAATCATGCAAGTTAGAGTCCAAAACAAGGGCAAAAGTGTTTGGAAAAGTAGATATGTTGGAGACGTATCAACTCCCCCAAGCATAAACCTTTGCTTGTCCTCAAGCAATTTAGTTGATAAACTGAAAGTGACAAAGAAAAACTTTTACAAACTCTGTTTGCTCTTGTTGTTGTAAATATGTAAAGCCAGCATTCAAGTTTTCAGCAAAGATTATGAACTAACCACATTCACAATAACACTTAGGTATCATGTTTACTCATATCAATGGCATAATCAACTAGCGAGCAATAATAATAAATCTCGGATGACAACACTTTCTCAAAACAATCATGATATGATATAACAAGATGGTATCTCGCTAGCCCTTTCTGAGACCGCAAAACACAAATGCAGAGCACCTTTAAAGATCAAGGACTGACTAGACAATGTAATTCATGGTAAAAGAGATCCAATCATAGTCATACCCAATATAAATTAATAGTAATTGATGCAAATGACAACAGTGCTCTCCAGCTGGTGCTTTTTAATAAGAAGGTGATGACTTAACATAAAAGTAAATAGATAGGCCCTTCGCAGAGGGAAGTAGGGATTTGTCGAGGCGCCAGAGCTCGATTTTGAAATAGAGATAAATAATATTTTGAGCGGCATACTTTCATTGTCAACATAACAACCAAGAGATGGCGATATCTTCCATGCTACACACATTATAGGTGGTTCCCAAACAGAACCGTAAAGTTTATACTCCCCCTCCACCAACAAGCATCAATCATGGCTTGCTCTAAACAACGAGTGCCTCCAACTAACAACAGTCCCGGGGGAGTTTTGTTTGCAATTATTTTGATTTGATTTGCAAAAAGCATGGGACTGGGCATCCCGGTGACCAGCCATTTTCTCGTGAGTGAGGAGCGGAGTCCACTCCTCTGGAGAATAACCTGCCTAACATGGTTGCGGTGGAGCAGTGGAACGCGGATCAGCGGAAGGAAAGCTTCAGCGCACCCCTACCAGGCACGCAAAATGTTGGATTCCGGGTTCCGGCAAAACCCTTGAGGTTCGAACACTGAGGTGCGCATGAAGATCTCTCCTCCCCCTAGCTCACGCCCTCACCGTGATCTCAAAGCTCAGCGCGTTGAACTCACTGAACAAGTGTCGGTGTTCTGGGAACGGGGGTCTCCAGATTTGCCTACCTGCGGCCCATGGCGTGGTTGTGCTAGCAGGCCAGTATGGCCCATCTTCATCAACGAGGCAGTAAAGACCCTCGCGAGGGGCCAAGCCTCGTGTGGCGGATGACACAAGACCTCCTCGGGAGCGGCCTCACTAGGCTGCCGTCGCGAGGAGTGGAGAAATCAAGGCAGGTCAAACCTCGCCAGGCTCTCATGACGTGAGCCATGACGATCAAGATCAGGCGGGTGCCAGCGCGCGCAACATCCTTGTTTCCTCTTTGGTGCTAAGGAGGCAAGTGCAGGCACGGAGTACCGAGGCATCAAGAAAAGGTTTCCATATCAGTGCAACAAGACCAAAACCAGCAGGACGGCAGGACGAAGGTCATGGAGCCCAAGACGGCGTCATCACCAGAGCCTTTCGCAGGCGGAGACTGCTTTTGCCAGGATAAGCTGTACTAGTTGTCCCCTTTCAAATTGGCCGTTGTTGGCTCCCTTCCCGCTCAATATTTGGGAACAGGACCAAGGCCTATATAAGTAGAACTAGCCACCAGAGTAGGGGCATCGAATCCAGGGGCATCGGATCCAGGGGATTGGACCACTCATCCTCACATCCACAAGCATGCCAAGCACAAGAACACCTCCACCTCAGGATGTTGTTCTTCCCCTTGTACTGTTCATCATCAGCCCAAGAGGCAATCCATCCACCACCACACAGGAGTAGGGTAGTATACCACAACGGTGGCCAGAACTAGTATAAATCTTGTGACTTTGTGTTGCGAGTTTGTCGAGTTCATCCGCGAGATCTTAGCGAGCTATGGCGTAGATCGGTAGGGAGGAAATCTTCGTGTGCACCCTAGTGTTCGAACCTTGAGGGTTTTGCCGGAACCTGTGATCCGACATTTGGTGCACCAGGTAGGGGTGCGCCGGAGCTTCCTTTCCGTCGTTCGCGTCTAGTTGCTCCATTGACTCCATGGCGGACGCTCGCCGTGCTCGTGCCAAGCGCCGGGCTGTCCTGGCCACCCGCGTCGCTCGGACGGCTCCCGTCGGTGGGCCACCTCGTCGTTCTCCATCCCCTGCCGCCAACACCGCCACCGGACCGGTGGGGAACGAGCAGCAAGCGTCCTCGCTGCACCCCTCGGTGTGGCAGGACGGCCGCACCGCCACTCCATCGTTGACTCCCGCTGGTTCATCGTCCCATGCTCGTCGCGCTCCCATGGACGCGCGCGCCGCGCTACTCATGGCGCATGAGCTTCTGCGCTACCGCCAGGTCGACGACCTCTACAAGGACTGGCTCGACCGCATCGCCGAGCTCGTTCGCGCCGCATGGGGCTCCCCTGCGCCGTCCCTCTCTTCGTCGGGCCCACCGCCAGCTTCGGGCGACGCAGCGCACGGAGCACCTCCACCACCTTTGCCCCAAGATGGCGCCTTGGCACCAAGGCATGTGGCTCCGCGACACGATCTGCCGCATCCGGCGCCCGTGCTTGAAGAAGGAAGCTGCCAAGAAGTTCCTTGACCCAAGAGAACGCCCAACCACTCCTCGCACCACACCGCCAGGATCGTCTGCCGCGGCAGGCCCCCGCGTCCCTCGCCGTGGCGGCGCGTGGGCGCCAAGACCAAGCTCCGCGTCCAAGACGGCCCCCGACGATCATGGCCGGCTGTCGCGCCTTAACCCCCGAGCTGCGTAGCGTCGCCTGGCCGGGCAAGTTCAAGCCAGATCTGCCTCCTCGCTACGATGTCACCCTCGACACCGTGGAGTTCCTGCAGCTCTATGAGCTGAGCATTGAGGCGTCCAATGGCGATGAGAAAGTCATGGCGAACTGGTTCCCTATGGCACTCAAAGACGGCACCCGTTCGTGGCTCCTAAACCTGCCACCAGGCTCGATCTCCTCCTGGGACGAGATGTGCGACCACTTCGTCGCCAACTTCCAGGGCACTCGCGACCGCCCAAGGGCCGCTGGGTGACCTGCACCGCATCAAGCAACAACCAGGAGAGACCTCCGTAAGCACGCCCAAAGGCTTCAACAACACTCGCCTCAAGATCCCCAAGGTGACGGATGAGGCCATCATCTCCGCGTTCTCTGATGGCGTCCGCGACATCAAGATGAAGGAAGAGCTCGCTATCCACGAGGAGCTGTGCACATCTCAGGAGCTGTTCAACCTGGCGACCAAGTGCGCAAGAGCGGAGGAAGGGCACCTCTCCCTCCTCGAGTAGCCAGCTGCAGGCCCGGAGGTGAAGAAAGCCAAGGCCAAGGACGTGAAGCGCAAGGAAGCAGACGTGCTCACAGCGGAGCCGGAAAAAAGCGAGGAAGAGACCAGCCCGAGACGTCCAAGAGTAGCTGACCATTATGCGCCTTCCACAACCTGAACACAAACAACACCGAAGACTGTCAAGAGCACAGAGCCATTCGTGAAGGACGCTTTGGTCGACGCCTCGAGCGCAGCGATCGGGGCTACGGCCGAGGAGGAGGACATGGTGGCGGGCGCTGGGACGACCGTGGCCCACGCCAGGAGTGGCGCGACAGGCCTCGTGAGGACCGCTGGCAGGATCATCCTCGCGAGGGAGCCTGGAGGGACCAGCCTCGCGAGGATCGACCTCAGGGCAATGCCGGTCTTCCCCTGCTGCCGCCACCGTCAAGAAGGAATGACGACCACCATCAGGATGAGGGGCTGGGGCTTCCAAGAGCCGCGCGCTATCGCCTGCATCTTCAGTGAAGCCCAGGCCCCAGCCTCACAGCACATCTTTAAACATTTTGCTCGAGAAGTGAATGCAGTCCTCCCCAAGCTTGAGGCCACGCGCCCGCTAAGGTGGTCCTAGTGCGCTATCATCTTCAACTCGGCAGACCAGCTCAAGTGTGGGGCCACCACTGGCGCTCTCCTGATGCTTTGTTCACCAGTCATCAGCAACGTGCAAGTTACCAAAACCCTCATCGACGGCGGCGCAGGGCTCAACGTCCTGTCCGTCGACACGTTCGACAAACTCCAAGTGCCATATGACCAGCTTCAGCCTACCAAGCCTCTCTCAGGAGTGACCGACGGTTCCACCACAACAATAGGGCAGGTCCGCCTCCCTGTCACCTTCGGAGAACACAAGAATTACCGCACCGAGCTCATCGACTTCGACGTCGCGCACATCTGTCTGCCATACAACGCCATCCTAGGGTATCCAGCCCTGGCCAAGTTCATGGTGGTAACACACCATGGCTACAACGTCCTCAAGATGCCGGGAAGTGGCGGAATCATCACGGTACCATGCGAAGAAAGAGACATGGTGTGCTCCCTCGAGCGTGCCTTTCAAGTTGCAGCAATCGACGACCCCGACAGCCAAGGCGGTGGCCCTCCGGAGGCCATCCCCAAGAATAAGCAGTTGCGCCGTGCCGCACCTCAGGAGGGTGGCGTCGCGGCTGGAACCTTGTCAGGATCAGCGCCGCTCCAGGGGCGACTCCCTCCGTCGCATAGGAAGGCGCGCCCAGCATCCTCCTCGGGCATGGCTCGGGGGCTCTCTTCTGGAGGTCCTCAGACCTTGCCAACATCACGAGGGAGGCGCTCGGGCAACACTTGGAGGCGTGCTTCAAGGCACGTTTCCCTTAGGAGAACACAAGGCAAGGAGCGTCCACCGCTCAGGGTTCATCACCAAGACCACTCAGGAACTGCTAGACGCAAGGGCCATGCGCGGCGACCGCCGCTCATGAGGCGCATCCCCCCATCCAGGCGAGGATGCTGGGTTGCGTGTCTGCATCGACGTCCCAGGGCTCAACAGGGCCGCTTCTCAGGATATTTTCTGGCCTTCGTGTGTGGGCTGTTGCGAGGGTCCGCCACACAACTACGTTCGCATGCCTTTTGGCTTGCCGAGCGTGTCGTCAGCCTATCAGCGCAACCTGTAGCGTGTCTTGGCGGCTCAGGAGGCCAGGCACCACGCCGTCCTAGGAGAGATGGAGACGGTCCTCAGGGAACCACCTGAGCCACCAGAGCCTCCTGAGGCTCGGGGCCCCGGAGGCTCGTGAGGAGCAATCCCTTCACTGCGCACCTTCAGCTGCCCCGACAACCCTTCATCAACAGAACCAGGTGACATTTTCCAAGTTCATTCAGCTGGGAGCGCCCCTCGGGCTGCATCATTCCCAGGCCGCGTGGGTCCATCCTTGTGGCATGTATTACTATTGCGTATGTCTTTAGCTTACCCTGTTGGGGGCGCCCCTCAGGCTGCATCATCCCCAAGCCGCTCGGGCCTGACCCAGTGGCATGTATCTTTCTGCATTTACTCAAGCTGATCTGCCTTTCATGCATAATCTACCTGTAGTTATCACCTGCTCGATAGCCACCCCCCACGGGTCCACCCCTCTCTTACAATTCGCTTGCGTGTTAAAAGGGGGGCTCCCGAGCATCGCCACTCAGGAGCTCTTACTGGCTCTCCAGCCCTCACCCCATGGCCTTGACCACGGCATCGCGACCTGGCATACCAGCGGCGGCTGAGCTCGCTCGAGGGCCGGGACCTTTGGACGTAAAGCACTTATACCTAACCGTCTCACAAGAACACACAGCTATCAAAGACCCAAGACCAGGCGCAACCCGCCTTGAGGTAGGGCCTCGTGAGTCCCGCGCTGGCTCACGAGTGCCCAGATACACCTCGCAGCCCTGTCGTGCAAGCAACGTGTCAGGGCAGGGCTGTACACGCCCCGGGAGCTCTCCTCAGAGGGAGCCCCCCTCCCACGCACAAGTGGAAGCACCATGCTCCCCGCTGGCCGTCGACACTGCCGAGGAGCGGCTATGCCCGTGCACAAGCGGAAGAACTATGCTCCGCACTGGTGATATACAACTGGGGGCGGCTTCGCGGTCGTACCAACCTCAGGGAGCCCCAGAGCTCAGCGTCCGGCACAACGCCTCCTCTCGGGAGAGCCGCGCGAGGGGGCTGGGCACGGGGGCTGTGCTCGGGTCACGCCCAAGCGTACGCCACCCAACCAGGCCTCCCGGGTCTGGGGGCTGCGCACGGGTCACGCCCAAGCGCACACCACCCAACCAGGTCTCCCGGACCTGGTCGTCTCACGCCCCTCCCGAGGCCTCGGCGAGGGCAGGTATGGAGATTGTTTGCACGTCAAGGGGGACTCCTGAGCATCGCGACTCAGGAGCCTAACTGGTCATGTAGCCCCTCACTCATTGGTCCGTCCTGGTCTCCGGTCAGCCCAACGGCGGTTGAGGTATGCGCGGGGCCGGGCTCTGCCGATGTAGAACATTAATCTATCCTCGCGTACTCTCCCTATAAGCTGTTTGCACGTCAAGGGGGACTCCTGAGCATCCCGACTCAGGAGCCTAACTGGTCATGTAGCCCTCACTCCTTGGTCCGCCCCGGTCTCGGGTCGCCCAACGGCGTTGAGGTATGCGTAATGGCTCGCCGACGCAGAACGCAAAGCAGATAGGAAGGACATTGCAAAATCTCGAAGCAAATATTACAAAACATATTGTTCCCGCAATACCAAATGCAAGTTTTAACGCCTCCACGAGGCCCGATGCATGATTGCAAGAATAAATGAGGAAAGGAGCCACAGGTCACCCTTGAACACCATCGATGCCCGAGGGCGGCACTCCTCCCTTGGTGGTGTCGCCCTCGGTCAAGGGCGCGGAAGCAAAGCCGCGGAAATTCTTCAGCAGGGCCTCCACTTGACCTTGCACGGCTACTGCAGCGACTGTGCAGTGTTCACCAGCCACAAGCTCCAGCAGCTCGTCAAGACGAGCGCTGGGGTCGCGAAGGTGCAAGTGGCTGAAGACGCGAGTCAACGCAGCTGAAGAAAGAACACGAGCCTCCGCCTCTGCCATGGGACCGACGCCCTCCACAACTTCCTTGAGCGCATTCACCAAGAAGGGAAGCAGCTAGGTAGGGCCATCCTCATCGGTGGCCAGCGGCCTCTCCAAGCCGTCCTCGTAGAGCTTCTTCAGTGCCACGAGAGACCTCTCCTCGAGATCAGTGAAGGCCGCGCGATCTTCAGCCAGGACCTTCACCTTGATGTCAAGATCGGCCTCCTTCGCCTTCACATCCCGCTCCAGCTCCTCCAGACGGCTGACCTCAACAGCCTGCGTCTTCTCCAGCTCCTCCAAATTGGCGTCACGGTTCTTGATGGCGTCCTCCCGGGCCCTCATCTCCTCCTCCTTCACCTGGCGGCCGTGCGCTTTTTCCGCGTGTTGGTCGCGTAGACGCTTCAGCTCGCCCTCCAGCTCTTGGCAGCGGCCGCGGGCGGCCTCGGCGTCCTTCAGTGCCGCGTCGCGATCAACCGTGGCTTTGACGGCGCTCTGCTTCTCCTTCTCGGAGGACGGCGTGGCCTGGCTCAGCGTCGCTCGAACCAGCGAGTCAGAGTGAAGCCAGCCGGAGGCCAATTCCAGGTGCCCGGCTACCAGGCGCAGGTCCGCGCCCAGAAGATCTTCCCGCAACTGAGCCATCTCTGAAAGGACTCGCTCTAGGGTGGTGGAGAAGTAGAAGAACCTGGGGCCAGGAGCGCGGCAGAAGGAGGGGGCGACGTTGTTAGCTGTGCATGGGAGATCAAGAGCTCCAGAGCCTTTGGGATCTCACCAACCGAGCTAGGCGCCAGCACTTCCGGAGCCAGCGGGGCCACGAGGGCTGACTCCTCCCAACGATGCTCCCCTTGGCCTCGCGAGGGCGACCGGACTGGGGAAGTGCGAGTGCTGCCGTCTCCTTTCTCCGAGGGGGGTGCGGCCGCTGTATCCTCCTTCCTTCTCTTCGCAGTAGAGGCCGGCCTGATCAACCAAGGGTGAATGTCAGGAAATAGTGAGTACGAGCGGGAACAAGAGGAAACTGAAAAACACTTACTGATCCACCGCGGCGTACTCCACCCTGCGCTTGGGAAGCTTGAAGCCTGAAAGCCTCGAAGCCTGAGGCGTGGGCGCGCGGACTCCGGGAGCGGAAGACGGCGCAGCAAAAGGGCCGAAAGCAGCTCCGGGTGGCGTCACGGCGGAGGCAGCATCCCGAGGAATCAGGGACGACCTGCTCCTTGTCGGGATGACGGTCAGTTCTCCCCCCTCCTGGTGGGCCTCGACCTCAACATCATCAGGAAGGGCGCGGAGGATTACAACTTTGCTCAAGGGGGAGGTTTCTCCCATCTCCTCGGGAGTCGCCTGCGAGTCCACCTCCTCTTCCTCGCTCCCACGAGACTCGTCAGAATATAGCTCCACCGGCTTTGGCGCCGCGGGGGCTCCGAAGAGCACAGGCGGCACCAGCCCGTGCGGGTCAAAGGTCGGCCTGGAAGCCACGAGTGGCGCCCAGTCCTTGCGGAGGAAGAAAGGAGTGAAGGCACTTGGCGGGTACTCCTGGTTGTCCCCAACCAGGAGGCGCAAGACAGCAGTCAGTACATTGTCAGGCAGGGCCCCCGGCCTCAGGCTGGTCTTGTCTCCTTCATCTCCAAGCTTCCACAAGGAGCGCGCATGCGCCTGGAGTGGGGCTACGCGCAACATCAGGAATTCCCTCAGGAGCATGGCCCCTGTGACCTTCGCCGCCTTCGCATTGCCCGGCTTCAGGTCAGTCTGCATCTGCTCCAACACAGACGACGCCCACTCGTTAGTAAGCTCTGCGCGAGGCCACCCCTTGTTAAACTGGGGCGCCTCCGTCGGCAATGCCAAGCGCGGGTGGATGCACATGGCGTCCATCATGACCCATTTGGCCCGGATGTTGTCGGTTCTCTTCCCGGTGTTTGAGATCGAGTTGGCCTTGCCGGATGCGACAAAATTGATGCACCCGGAGACGTGTTCGTCGCTGACGCGGAGGAAGAAGAGGTGGCGCAGAAGAGCCACGGATGGCATCACACCCAGATACGCCTCACAATAGTAGGCGAAGATGGACAGGAGGAGGATAGAGTTGGGATGGAGATGCAACGCCTGCAGCCCGTAGTGGTCGAGGACCTCGTAAAAGAAATCGGAGAAGGGAGGAACCAACCCGGCGGCGATGCTGCTCGAGAAGAAGGGGAAGAAGGTGCTTCCCTCATGCTCCGGCACTTCGGAGGCAAGCCGGAGCTCCGCCTTCCCCCATTCATTGCTCTCCCCCGCCGTCAGCAAGCGCGTGGAGGTGAGGCTCTTCTCTGTGATGTTGGGCGCCTCAAGAGTTGGCTCGTACCAAGCCGGCACCGAGGAGGACTTGACCTTGCACGGCGCCATTATTCGCAGACGCGGAGCAAGATTGGAGCAGATCTGGAGGTATCTGCAGCGAGGAGCGAGAAAGGGGATCTGAGGCAAGGCGAAGGGGAACAGTGAAGCCACCGTTGTCTGCGCTAGCCTTTTATCAAGTCGAGCAGTTGCTGAGGCGGCATGGGGAAGCGGAGACGCCCACGTCCAGTCAACCGCCACGCTCGACCAAGGCCGCAGGCTTTTGGGGCCCGCGGCGCTCCGCGCTTGACCTTTGGCTTTGCCTTGAAGCCAAGCCCGAGCGTGCCTTGGGCCCGGGGGCTACTGTCGGCGTTCTGGGAACGGGGGTCCCCAGACTTGCCTGCCTGCGGCCCATGGTGTGGTTGTGCTAGCAGGCTAGGACGGCCCACCTTCATCAACGAGGCATTCAAGACCCTCGCGAGGGGCCAAGCCTGGCAAGGCGGACGACACAAGACCTCCTCTGGAGCGGCCTCACTAGGCTTCCTCGCGAGGAGCGGAGAAATAAAGGCAGGGCAAACCTCACGAGGCACTCGTGACATGAGCCATGACGATCAAGATCAGGCGGGCACCAGGCGGGCGCCTGCATGCGCAGCGTCCTTGTTTCCTCTTTGGTGCTAAGGAGGCAAGCACAGGCGCGGAGTACTGAGGCATCAAGCAAAGGTTTCCACATTAGTGCAACAAGACCAAGACCAGCAGGACGGCAGGACGGTGGTCATCATGGAGCCCAAGACGGCGCCATCACTAGAGCATTTCGCAGGAGGAGACCGCTTTTGTCAGGATAAGCTGTACTAGCTGTCCCCTTTCAAATTGGCCGTTGTTGTTTCCCTTCCCGCTCAATATTTGGGAAGAGGACCAGGGCCTATATAAGTAGAACTAGCCACCACAGTAGGGGCATCGAATCCAGGGGCATCGGATCCACGGGATTGGTCCTCTCATCCTCACATCCACAAGCACGCCAAGCACAAGAACACCTCCACCTCAGGAGGCTGTCCTTCCCCTTGTACTGTTCATCATCAGCCCAAGAGGCAATCCATCCACCACCACACTGGAGTAGGGTATTACACCACAATGGTGGCCCAAACCAGTATAAATCTTGTGTCTTTGTGTTGCGAGTTCGTCGAGTTCATCCGCGAGATCTTAGCGAGATAGGGCGTAGATCGGTAGGGAGGAAATCTTCGCGCGCACCCCAGTGTTCGAACCTTGAGGGTTTTGCCGGAACCCGTGATCCGACAACAAGACACACAAGGTTTATATTGGTTTGGGCCACCAATGTGGTGTAATACCCTACTCTAGTGTGGTGTGGTGGATTGCCTCTCGGGCTGAAGAAGAATAGTTACAAAGGAAGAACAGCCTCCTACAGAGAGGTGCTCTTGTGCTTGGTGAGCTTGTGTGGTAGAGGATGATTTGAATGATCCGTCCCCTTCTATGATGGTGGCTAGCCCTATTTATAGAGGCCCTGGTCCTCTTCCCAAATATTAGGCGGGAAGGGATGCCACAACGGCCAAATTTGAAGGGAGACAACTAGTACAAGTTATCCTGACTAAAGGTGGTCATCGCCTGCCAAAGGCTCTGGTGGTGACGCCGTCCTGGGCTCCATGGTGACCTCCGTCCTGCCGTCCTGCTGGTCTTGGTCTCGTTGCACCGATATGGAAACCTTTGCCTGATGCCTAGGGACTCCTCGCCTACGCTTGCCTCTTTAGCACGAAAGAGGAAACGAGGACATTGCGCGCGCTGGTGCCCGCCTGGCCCTGGTCGTCATGGCTTACGTCACATTAACCTCGCGAGGTGCCCCTTGCCTTGATCTCTCCGCCCCTCGCGAGCCAGCCCGGTGAGGCCGCCCCCGAGGAGTTCTTGCACCGTCCGCCTCGTGAGGTTCTTGAGTGTTCGCTGATGAAGATGGGCTACACGGGGCCGCTGGCGGAGCCATGCCATGGGCTGCAGGCAGGCAAGTCTGGGGACCCCCGTTACCAGGACGCCGACACCTGCACCAGCCTTCTGACAGGCTTTGAGGTAAGCAACGCAATTATGTAAAAATAAAGTCATAGTATAGACAGTAGCCACTAAGACTCTGTCCGGTGTTCGGAAAGAAGAGCTGGACAGAGGATCAAACAATTTTCGCAGGAGATTGACCATACATGTCTATGTGAATGAGCAGGCGTCATTACTGGCTGCGACCTCTCATGCTGCCGAAGTCTACGGACTAAGTCGGAGTTTGGAGCGGGCTGAGGAAGAGCTCGGCTGAGTGAAAAAACAACTGGGGGACAAGAAAGGTATGTAATGACATTCTGTGTATTAAAAAGGGTGAATGATTTGTGTTGACCAGAGTGCCATGATATTTGTAGGAGCGGTGACCGAGGTGGAGACCCTTAGGAAGGCGCTGGCCGAGGCCCAAAAGAAAGCGGCAAAGGAGCAAGCCACCCGTGAAAAAAACGAGGCCAGGGTTGATGAGGTCCAGAAGTAGCTCCAGGATGCCGTGAAAAAATGCGAGTCCATGGAGCGCAATATTGCGGATCAAGAGACCGAACTCCCCAAGGCTTGCCAAAGCACACAAGATGCCCGGGTTGAAGCCTAGGGCACCCGCCAAGAAATCCAAGAGGCCAGAAAGATCGCGGCGGGTAAGGCCTTCATTATGCAAAGCAAATATGTGAAGAAGAGGTAACTCTTACTAACCCGGATTTGGAGTTCTCCAGGAGCGTTTACGGACTTACCTCATAGTGTTGCCGACGCCGCAGAGTTCTTCCGAGCCGAAGAGGGGAGCTCAACGGAGAAGCTCTTCTTGTCGCAATTCCTTGTGCCAGAACATCCGGTGCCCTTTAGCGACCAGCTAAAACAGCTGGTCGAACTGCATAGGGTGGCCGAACTGGCTATGAAGGATTTGATAATCCGACTGTGGCCTGCTGAAGCCATACCCAACAGCTACTTCAGGCTTGTGAAGCGGTTGGTCAATGCTTGCCCCCGGCTTGACGTCATCAAGCGGTTGGTCTGCATCGAGGGTGCGTGGATGGCCTTTGCCCGTGTCAAGGTGCAGTGGGCGAAGATGAACACCGTCAAGCTCGCGACCGAGGGACCGCTCACTGGCAAGGAGCACCGCACGCCCGAGTGGTATTTTGATGATGTCCTGGAGGGATCCCGCATTGTAGCGGAGCAATGTGCTAAGGACTTTATTTTTGAATGAATACATTCATGTTATCCTATACAGTATGGTGAAATAAGGCTGATATGTATTATAATGCTTGTTATTATTTAAAAGTTTACCTCCTATGCGGTCGTTTTGTGAAATCTGAGAGTTGGCCAGTCGTCGGCTTCAGCCCCCACGTAGGTAGTATGAGGGTGTTCGGGATGGAATCTAAACACTCTTGATTCAAAAGTTTCGTCCTTGAAGGAGGTGATTAGCGCAACAAACCAGGCAATCAGACTATTCGGCTTTATCACCCTCACTTAGCCATAGGAGTTTGACAAATAAAAATATAGGCGCAGCCCCTGTTTGGGATTTTAATCTGGACTAGGGTGCTGTAGACACCTGATTGGATGAAGGCCAATTCATCGCACAAGGCGGAAAAAATTGCAAAAGATTTTGAACCTCCGAATAGCTGACCAGCTCTCGCCACATCATGACAGTCAGTTTTCGGCTTTCTCTACTGAGGTGTTTGCTCGGATAAACCAGAAACACAATCGCAGTAGTTCTCCCTTTACTACCCTAGCCGATAGAGCGGAACATAAGGTAGTAAGCACAGGAGCCGGGCAACCAAACTATTGACCAAAGACATGATTCGGAGCCAATGCATATAGTGCTGAATTCGGGGTGCCGAGTTGTACTGTAAAAGTATTCGGACTTTGTTGCCATAGTATGGAGCGCAATGAAGCCCCTGGCGAATTAAAGCGCACCAGAGTGTACGGGTGCAATCAATAAGAATAGTGAAATAAACTGAAGTAGTAAGCTAGTGCCACAAAAGTTGGGCCGCAAACAATTTTCGCTATAATTTAATTAATACGTCAAAGTGTATTTGTAAAAATAATGCGATGAGCAACCGGGCTATTTGACATGCCTGGATCAAGGGGGAGCTGTGTGCGGGTCCTGAAAACAGGTAGGATGATCGTCAAAGAGAATGTCTAGAGATTCCCCCACACGTCTGTGCTTCTTGCCGCCTTGGTGTGTCCGTCCTTCGAAAGGACCGACGATCAGGCTGCCGCGAGGGGCCTGTGAAAAAGAAACCTAAAAAGGATAAAAATAAAAGTGAGAGTATGAGTGTCCAGGGAAGGTCGAGCCGTATTATGGACCACAGACTGGTTATGCCTCCGTCTCTGCCCATGGTATTTTGAGTGCGTAGTTATATATGCGCGGTATGTATGTCGCCATTTGGTCAGGGCTGAAATGGAAGCCAAATTACTATTCTAACTCCTGACGAGCCAAACCATCATGCTCCGGACTAGTCCGGACTCGTTTTATAGTGTCTGGGAGCTTGGCTGCTGAACTAAAATTCTGCCTTAAAAGGCCGCTCTGTACTTCCGCTGCTAGGGCCGCGGTGTACTCCTCGGTACGGAGGGAGCGCTCCGTGTTTCCATTGACTATTATGACACCACGTGGTCCGGGCATCTTAAGCTTGAGATAAGCAATAGTGTGGCACCGCATTAAATCGAGCGAATGCGGTTCGTCCGAGCAGTGCGTGATAGCCACTGCAGAAGCGGACGATGTCGAGGATCAACTCTTCGCTTCTGAAGTTGTCCGGAGATCCGAAGACAACTTCTAGTGTGATTGAGCCCGTACAATGGGCCTCTATACCTGGTATTACTCCTTAGTTTTGGTGGGTTTGATCCTTGATGGATTGATGCCCATTTTGCGCACTTTATCCTGATAGAGCAGGTTGAGGCTATTGCCCCCATCCATGAGGACTTGCGTGAGGTGGAATCCACCGATTATTGGGTCAAGGACCGGTGTGGCTGAACCGCCATGGCGGATACTGGTCGGATGGTCCCTGCGATCATAAGTGATTGTCTAGGACGACCATGGGTTGAATTTTGGGGCGACTGGCTCTATCGCATAGACGTCCCTGAGTGCGTGCTTGCACTCCCTCTTGGGAATATGGGTAGCGTATATCATGTTCACTATTTTGTCCCGAGGGGAAAACTTCTTCTGTCCCCCTGTGTTCGGTGGACGGGGCTCCTCATCATCGTCCTCACTTTGTGACCCCTTCTCCTTGTTTTCGGCGTTTATCTTGCCGGCCTTCTTAAAGACCCAACAGCTTCTGTTGGTATGATTGGCTGGCTTATCGGGGGTGCCATGTATCTGACATGGACGATCGAGAATGCGGTCCAAGCTGGATGAGCCCGGATTGTTCCTTTTGAACAGCTTCTTCCGCTGGCCGAACTTGGAGCCACTGAATCCGGTGTTGACCGCCGTGTCGTCAGTATTATCACCGTTGCTTTGACGCTTGTGTCTGTTGCGTCGAGGCTTGCCGTTGCTATTTCTGGGTTCAGAAGTGCCAGGTTCGCTTGCATTGTTATTGCTACGGGCTAGCCAGCTATCTTCGCTCGCGCAAAAGCGGGTCATAAGCGCCGTGAGGGCTGCCATGGACTTCGACTTTTCTTGGCCGAGGTGTCGGGCGAGCCATTCGTCGCGGATGCTATGTTTAAAGGCCGCTAGGGCTTCGGCATCCGGACAGTCGACGATCTGGTTCTTTTTAGTTAAGAACCTAGTCCTGAATTTCCTGGCTGACTCTCCGGGCTGTTGAACTATGTGACTAAGTCGTCGGCATCCGGAGGTCAGACATATGTACCTTGGAAGTTGTCAAGGAAGGCGTCTTCCAAGCCCTCCCAGCTGCCAATGGAGTTTTCGGGCAGACTATTCAACCAATGCCGAGCTGGTCCCTTGAGTTTTAGCGGGAGGTATTTGATGGCATGAAGATCATCACCGCGGGCCATATGAATATGGAGAAGAAAGTCCTCAATCCTTACCGCGGTGTCTGTTGTCCCATCATATGATTCGATGTTCATGGGTTTGAACCCTTTTGGGAATTCATGTTCGATTACTTCAACAGTGAAGCAAAGGGGGTGTGCGGCGCCTCTATATAGGGCCAAGTGGTGACGTAGCTCGGATGGAATTTGTCTGCGGTTTTTGGCCCGGGCGTGGTTATGTTTGTCACGGCCAGCTAGATGGCCGTCGTCGCACGTCGGGGCACGCCCCCGCGATCGGTAGATCGATCTGGTCTAACCTGCTCTATTGTTCAGGTCCTGCCGCAGGTCATATGTATATCACCGAGCTATTATGTCCATGCCTTTACGGCGGGGTAGTATGGGCTGGTATTCGGCTTGGGTTGCCGCTTTGTCCCGGCCACGTGGTGGCTGGTCAGCCGCATTACGCGCTAATGGTACGGGCTCCAGTGCCTCGTCATCGAATTGAGGTAACAATTTGCGCTTCGGGTAACTTTTGGTTGGGCGCTCGAGGCCGTATTCCTCGACTGCTAGGACATTAGTCCACCTGTCATTCAGCAGATCCTGATCAGCTTGAAGTTGCCGATGCTTCTTTTTCAGGCTCCTTGCAGTGGCGATTAGCCGGCGCTTAAAGCACTCCTGTTTGAGAGGTTCCTCAGGTACGATGAAGTCTTCGTAACCGAGGCTCGCCTCATCCTCGGAGAGTGGGTGATAATTACTGTCCTCCGAATCTTTGTTTATGGCCTGTTCATCAGGGCTAATTTTCCCATCTTCCCGATCATCCTATTCGGAAGTTGGCTAGACCGGGTCTTCTCTGTCTTCGGCATCACCTGGAGTGTTGTTTTCTCCTGTGCCGGTTTTGCTGTCTTCTCCACGGCGTGATTTAGAGCGGCGCCGCTGATGTCGGTGCTTTGGCTGTATCTCAGGAGGTTTATCCTCGACTGGATCTTCCTTGTCATCACCGCTATTCTATTTGGTGTATCTACCATGTACACATCATATGAAGAGGTGGCCATCCAGCGTCCGATAAACGGTGGGTTTTGGGCCTGCTCATCTCCGGCATCGTCGTCCATACCATCGATGTCTTCGGAGCCGTAATCGAGCATGTCGGTTAAGTCCTCGACAGTGGCTATGAAGTGGGTGGTGGGTGGGGCGTAAAATTCCCTGCCTCAGCCCCTAGTCCGAGCTGGGCGTAGTTCGGACGTTGCTCCTCTGTGATGACAAGGGATCGCACTAAGTCCAGAGCCTCACTTAAAGGCGAGGTTTGTCCAGAGAGAAGACAGTCCGTGGAGTACGGCGGGAGGGAGACTCCCCGGCCGAACTCACACGGTGCTGACTCCGAGGGTTCGGAGCCAGTGTCCGGAGAAGGGTCTGGCTTCATTATGGCTGCCAGCGACGCTACTCCATTCGGCTCTCCCGTACTGGATTTAGTGGCTGCCGACAGTCCGGCGGACTCAGGAAGTCCGTCTTCGGGCAGGGCGACGCGCTCCGGATCAAAGGCCAGAGCGGAAGTTGGGGCCATGAATCCTTGGAAGATCATGTCTCCTCGGACGCCAACGACGTAGTCCAGATTTCCAAAACTAATCTGGTGACCTAGGGCATAGCTGTCGATCTGCTCTAGATGGCCAAGCGAGTTGGCCTGCAGTGCGAAGCCGCCGAACACGAAGAGCTGGCCGGGGAGGAAAACTTCCGTCAGAGCGGCTATCGGTGTTCTGGGAATGGGGGTCCCCAGACTTTCCTGCCTGCGGCCAATGGCGTGGCTGAGCTAGCAGGCCTGTGCGGCCCATCTTCATCAACAAGGTATTAAAGACCCTCGCAAGGGGCCAAGCCTCGCGAGGCGGGCGACGCAAGACCTCCTCAGGAGCGGCCTCGCCAGGCAGGCTCACGAGGGGTGGAGAGATCAAGGTAAGGAAAACCTCGCGAGGTTCTCGTGACATGAGCCATGACGACCGAGACCAGGCCGGCGCCAGCGCGCGCAGCGTCCTTGTTTCCTCTTTTGTGCCAAGGGGGCAAGCGCAGGCGAGGAGTACCAAGGCATCAAGCAAAGGTTTCCATATCGGTGCGACGAGACCAAGACTAGCAGGACGGCAAGACGGAGGTCACCATGGAGCCCAAGACGGCGTCACAACTAGAGCCTTTTGCAGGCGAAGACCGCTTTTGTTAGGATAAGCTGTACTAGCTGTCCACTTTCAAATTGGCCGTTGTTGGCTCCCTTCCCGCTCAATATTTGGGGAGAGGACCAGGGCCTATATAAATAGAATTAGCCACCACAGTAGGGGGCAACGAGTCAAGTACCCATTCAGAGGCATCTCACCCACACAAGTTCGTCAAGCACAAGAACACCTCAACCTCAGGAGGTTGTTCTTCCCCTGTATGTTCATCATCAGCCCAAGAGGCAATCCACCAACACACTGGAGTTGGGTATTACACCACAGCGTTGGCCCGAACCAGTGTAAATCTTGTGTCTTTGTCTTGTGAGTTCGTCGAGATCGTCCGTGAGATCTTAGAGAGCTAGGGCATGGATTGGTAGGGAGGAGATCTTCATGCGCACCCCAGTGTTCGAGCCTTGAGGGTTTTGCCGGAACCCGTGACCCGACAGCGGCATTGTTGTAGATGATTGATGGAGCCATCGAACCTCTTGACGACGATGCAGCGGAACTCTCAATGAAAGCACCAAAGTCGGTGTCAAAACCGGCGGATTTCGGGTAGGGGGTCCCGAACGGTGCGTCTAAGGTCGATGGTAACAGTAGACGGGGGAAACGATGTTTACCCAGGTTCGGGCCCTCTCTATGCAGGTAATACCCTCCTACTTCCTGGTTTATTGATCTTGATGAATATGAGTATTACAAGAGTTGATCTACCATGAGATCTTAATGGCTAAAACCCTAGAAGTCTAGCGTGTATGATTGTGATTGCCTCTATGGACTAAACCCTTCGGTTTATAAAGACACCGAAGGGGACTAGGGTTGTACAAAGTCGGTTATAGAGAAAGGAATCTTTATATCTGAACGCCAAGCTTGCCATCCACGCCCAGGAGAGTCCCACACGGACACGGGAGAGAGTCTTCTGTCTTGTATTTTCATGGCCCATCAGTCCGGCCCATATCCAACAGGCCGGATGCCCGAGGACCCCTTAATCCAGGACTCCCTCAGGCCTCACCGCCCCTACTACTCCCACCGTTGGCCAGGCCATCCCTCTACTCACCCACAACCCCCACTGTTGTGGCTTCGCCACCTCCGGGTCATTCTCTTCCTGGTTCTCGCCCTCGTCCATCGCGCTGGTGTTCTCGGCACGGCATGGTCAACGTTGTCAACAAACGACAACATCAGAAGAGGGATGTACATGGAGAGGCTGACAGTTGGGACCCACATGGTCCATGGCCGCATGCAAGCAAGTACCTCCTTATTACGCCAAAAAGAATGAATACTCCCAATGACAGCTAGGACCCACCAGCTATATCTTGGCACGGAAGAAAGTGCCTCCTTATTAAGCCAAAAATAACGAGTGCTCCCCATGACAGCTGGGGCCCACCAGATTTAGAGGATGACTTGTGGCCCTACTAAGTTGACGCGTGCTGAGGATTTGTCAACTTAGTCAACAAACGATTCTATCACCAGTGACCGTTGGATTGTTAACATGCAACGGTCGTCCTACTTCTTTAACCTCTGATTTTCTTGCTCCAGCCGTCCAAACCACCGCGTGGTCCTGCCTCCCGTGGTCGGGTGTGCTGCCACGAAGGCCTCACCACCCCCTACTGCTCCCACCGCTGGCCAGGCCATTCCTCTACTCACCCACACCCCCTATTATTCTGTGGCGACGGCAGCCTCACACCATGATAACCCACAAATATAGGGGATCACAACAGTTTTTGAGGGTAGAGTATTCAACCCAAATTTATTGATTTGACACAAGGGGAGCCAAAGAATATTCTCAAGTATTAGCAGCTGAGTTGTCAATTTAACCACACCTAGAAAACTTAATATCTGCAGCAAAGTATTTAGTAGCAAAGTAGTATGGAAGTAACGGTAACGGTGGCAAAAGTAACAGTAACAGTGGCAACGGAAAAGTAACTAAGCAAAGATCAATATGTGAAAAGCTCGTACGCATTGGATTAGTGATGGATAATTATGTCGAATGCGATTCCTCATGCAACAGTTATAACATACGACGACACAGAATTAGCCCCAATCAATGTAATGTAGGCATGTATTCCGAATATAGTCATACGTGCTTATGGAAAAGAACTTGCATGACATCTTTTGTCCTACCCACCCGTGGCAGCGGGGTCCTATTGGAAACTAAGGGATATTAAGGCCTTCTTTTAATAGAGTACCGGACCAAAGCATTAACACTTAGTGAATACATGAACTCCTCAAATACGGTCATCACCGGGAGTGGTCCCGATTATTGTCACTTCGGGGTTGCCGGATCATAACACATAGTACGTGACCAATGACTTGCAAGATAGGATCAAGAACTCACATATATTCATGAAAACATAATAGGTTCAGATCTGAACTCATGGCACTCGGGCCCTAGTGACAAGCATTAAGCATAGCAAAGTCATATCAACATCAATCTTAGAACATACTGGATACTAGGGATCAAATCCTAACAAAACTAACTCGATTGCATGATAAATCTCATCCAACCCATCACCGTCCAGCAAGCCTATGATGGAATTACTCACGCACGGTGGTGAGCATCATGAAATTGGTGATGGAGGAAGGTTGATGATGAATACGGCGACGGATTCCCCTCTCCGGAGCCCCGAGCGGACTCCAGATCAGCCCTCCCAAGAGAGATTAGGGCTTGGCGGTGGCTCCGTATCGTAAAACGTGATGAATCCTTCTCTCCAAAATTTTTCTCCCCTAAAGTGAATATATAGAGTTGGAGTTGAGGTCGGTGGAGTCTCAAGGGGCCCACAAGGCAGGGGGCGCGCCCCCCACCCTCACGGACAGGGTGTGGGCCCCCTGGTGTTGATTCTTTCGCCAGTATTTTTTATTTATTCCAAAAATATTCTCCGTGAAGTTTCAGGTCATTCCGAGAACTTTCATTTCTGCACATAAATAACACCATGGCAATTCTGCTGAAAACAGCGTCAGTCCGGGTTAGTTCCATTCAAATCATGCAAGTTAGAGTCCAAAACAAGGGCAAAAGTGTTTGGAAAAGTAGATATGATGGAGACGTATCAACTCCCCCAAGCTTAAACCTTTGCTTGTCCTCAAGCAATTCAGTTGACAAACTGAAAGTGATAAAGAAAAACTTTTACAAACTCTATTTGCTCTTGTTGTTGTAAATATGTAAAGACAGCATTCAAGTTTTCAGCAAAGATTATGAACTAACCATATTCACAATAACACTTAGGTCTCATGTTTACTCATATCAATGGCATAATCAACTATCGAGAAATAATAATAAATCTCGGATGACAACACTTTCTCAAAACAATCATAATATGATATAAAAAGATGGTATCTCGCTAGCCCTTTCTGAGACCGCAAAACATAAATGCAGAGCACCTCTGAAGATCAAGGACTGACTAGACATTTTAATTCATGGTAAAAGAGATCTAGTCATACTCAATGAAAACTAATAGTAATGCAAGCAAATGACAGCGGTGCTCTCCAACTGGTGCTTTTTAATAAGAGGATGATGACTCAACATAAAACTAAATAGATAAGCCCTTCGCATAGGGAAGCAGGGATTTGTAGAGGTGTCAGAGCTTGAGTTTTGAAATAGAGATAGATAATATTTTGAGTGGCATACTTTCATTGTCTACATAACAACCGAGAGATCTCGATATCTTTCATGCTACACACATTATAGGTGGTTCCCAAACAGAATGGTAAAGTTTATACTCCCCCACCACCAACAAGCATCAATCCATGGCTTGCCCGAAACAACGGGTGCCTCCAACTAACAACAGTCCTGGGGGAGTTTTTTTTTGCAATTATTTTGATTTGGTTTGAGCATGGGACTGGGCATCCCGGTTACCGGCCATTTTCTCGTGAGTGAGGAGCGGAGTCCACTCCTCGTGAGAATAACCCACCTAGCATGGAAGATATAGACAACCCTAGTTGATACATGAGCTATTCAAGCTTACAAAACAGAATTCATTTGAACGTTTAGAGTTTGGCACATACAAATTTACTTGGAACGGCAGGTAGATACCGCATATAGGAAGGTATGGTGGACTCATATGGAATAACTTTGGTGTTTATTGAAGTGGATGCACAAGCAGTATTCCCGCTTAGTACAAGTGAAGGCTAGAAAGAGACTGGGAAGCGACCAACTAGAGAGTGACAACAGTCATGAACATGCATTAAAATTAATCAACACTGAGTTCAAGCATGAGTAGAATATAATTCACCATGAACATAAATATTGTGGAGGCTATGTTGATTTTGTTTCAACTACATGCGTGAACATGTGCCAAGTCAAGCCACTCAAATCGTTCAAAGGAGGATACCACCCTATCATACCGCATAACAACTATTTTAATAGCATGTTGGCACAAAAGGTAAACCATTATAAACTCCTAGCTAATTAAGCATGGCATGAGCAACTATAATCTCTAATTTTCATCGCAAACATGTTTCATTCATAATAGGCTGAATCGGGAATGATGAACTAATCATATTTACAAAAACAAGATAGGTCGAGTTCATACCAGCTTCTCTCAGCTCAATCAGTCAATCATATATCGTCATTATTACCTTTCACTTGCACGACTGAACGGTGTGGATAATAATAATAGTGCACGTACATTGGACTAAGCTGGAATCTGCAAGCATTCAATACAAGGGAGAAGACAAGGTAATATGGGCTCTTGGTTAAATCAACAATAATGCATATGAGAGCCTCTCAACATTTTCATCATGGTCTTCTCCTCTCGACCCCCAAAGAAAAGAAATAAAACTATTTACACGGGAAAGCTCCCAACAAGCAAAAAGAAGAACGAGAAATATTTTTTGGTTTTCTTTTAACTACTACTACTACAGACATGGAAAGTAAACTAGCTAAAAGCTACAACTAATTCTTTTTGTTTTTTCTTAAGGTTTTTGAAACACACAAGAAGAAGGCTTAGAAAAGAAAATAAACTAGCATGGATAGTACAATGAAATAGTATGAGCACCGACAACTGGCATGAGTGTGTGAACATGAATGTAATATCGGTGAGAAATACGTACTCCCCCAAGCTTAGGCTTTTGGCCTAAGTTGGTCTATGGCCACTGCTGCTCTGGCGGATATCCGAAGTCATAGCTGGGGTCGTACTGAGATACGGCAGCTACTGCCTGACGAGCTGCAGCTTGGAGGCGAGCTGCGTCCATCCTCCTCTCATACTCATTCGCCTCCTCCCTGGTTATAACAAATATCCTTTTTGCCTGAAAGTCAAAGAAAGTAGGAGCAGGGAGAGCAACATGGACAGTGCGACGTCTGTCGAAGATTAGTCAGTACTGGAGGAACTGTTCATTCCTCTCAACAAATTGATGGCGGACCATAGCGTTATAATCTACATAAGCAGGAGGTAACTCCATATCATTTTCACGTATGGGTACATCAAGATAATTAGCTACACGAGTTGCATAAATTCCACCAAACAAGTCCTTATACCATCAAGATGCAACCTTCGTGCAACAATATCCCCCAAGTTATATTGTTTATAACCTAATACCGCACTTTTTAGGACACAAAGATCTGGAACGCACATGTGACAAGCTTCATCTTTACCGTTAATGCATCTACCTATAAAGAGAGCAAAATAATGTATGGAAGGAAAATGAATGCTCCCTATGGTAGCTTGTGTGATTTCTCTAGATTCCCCCATAGTGATACTAGCAAGAAAGTCTTTATATTCAGATTTGTGAGGCTCACTAACATTGCCCCACTGCTGGAGTTTGCAAGCACTACTAAAATCTTCTAGGTCCATGGTATATGATTTATCATAAAGATCAAATAAAATAGTGTGAGAATTGCGCGAGGATGTAAATTTAAACCTTCTCACAAAGGAATCAGTTAGGTAGTTGTATTGTGGGCACTTACCTGACACGAAGCCCTCAAGATCAGCATTACGCACATACGCGTCAAATTCATCCTTGATGCCTGCCCGGACCATAAACTCTTCTGACGGCCATTCACAAGGCTGCACTTGAGCTTCCCTTGGTAGTTCATTGTCCGGCTCACGTATCACGAGCCTTGGGCCTTGCTTCCTTGAGGAACCACCTTGGTACATTTTCGTAAACATAATTCTTCCTCTGAAAATTTTCTGAAATTTTTAGTGACTCAAAATAAAAGTGAACCAAACTCAACAAGATTGATAGCAACTACTCCCACAAGTTCCTAGAGGCTATATCATGCATTGGAACTACTTGGGACCATATAAATTTGACATGCAAGCTCAAGAATAGGGTCACCTAAGCAGCAAAAATTTGCAATAAATAAAGCACTAGAACAAAAACTAATTGGACCATTGGAGGAGTCACATACCGAAGAAAAATCCACCAAAATAGTTTTGTGAACGGAGCTTTTAGCAAGGAGATCGAAAATGGTAGCAAGATGAGCTAGAACACGGGTTTGAGCTATGGGAGGATTTTTTCTGGAGGAAGACGAAGTGAGAGGGTGCAGAAATAAGTGGAGGGGGTCCACGTGGGGTCCATGAGGCAGGGGGAGAGCCCCAGGGGGGTGGGCGCGCCTTGGACCCTCGTGCCCAGGTGGTGGCTCCCCCTGATGTGTTCTCATTGCCAGATATTCTTAAATATTCTTAAAAAATCATATATAATTTTCAGGACATTTGAAGAACTTTTATTTTCGGGGTATTTTTTTATTGCAAGGATAATTTAGAAAATAGACAGAAAATACTATTTTTGCTTTATTTAATCTAAATAACAGAAAGTAAAAGGAGGGTACAGAGAGTTGCTCTTTCTAACTTCATCCATCTCATGCTCATCAAAAGGAATCCACTAACAAGGTTGATCAAGTCTTGTTAACAAACTCTTTCCGAATTGCATGAAACCGGAGAATTTTCGAATAACACTAAGTTACCTCAATGGGCATATGCACATCCCCAACAATAAGAATATCATATTTCTTCTTGATAGTAGGAAGAGGGAATTCAAAACCTCCAATAGTAATCGTTGGAATTTTTCCAATAGAATTGATACTGTGGACTTGAGGTTGTTTCCTCGGAAAGTGTACCGTATGCTCATTACCATTAACATGAAAAGTGACATTGCCTTTGTTGCAATCAATAACAGCCCCTGCAGTATTCAAAAAGGGTCTACCAAGGATAATCGACAAACTATCATCCTCGGGAATATCAAGAATAACAAAGTTCGTTAAAATAGTAACGTTCGCAACCACAACAGGCACATCCTCACAAATACCGACAGGTATAGTAGTTGATTAATTGGCCATTTGCAAAGATATTTCAGTAGGTGTCAACTTATTCAAATCAAGTCTACGATATAAAGAGAGAGGCATAACACTAAAACCGGCTCCAAGATCACATAAAGTAGTTTTAACATAGTTTCTTTTAATGGAGCATGGTATAGTTGGTACTCCTGGATCTCCAAGTTTCTTAGGTATTCCACCTTTAAAGGTATAATTAGCAAGCATGGTCGAAATTTCAGCTTCAGGTATCTTTCTTTTGTTTGTAACAATATCTTTCATGTACTTAGCATAAGGATTCATTTTAAGCATATAAGTCAAACGCATACACAAAAAGATAGGTCTAATCATTTCAGCAAAGCGCTCAAAATCCTCGTCATCCTTTTTCTTGGATGGTTTATGAGGAAAAGGCATGGATTTCTGAACCCATGGTTCTCTTTCTTTACCGTGCTTCCTAGCAACGAAGTCTCTCTTATCATAACATTGATTCTTTGATTGTGGGTTATTAAGATCAATAGCAGGTTCAATCTCTATATCATTGTCATTGCTAGGTTGAGCATCAACATGAACATCATCATCAATATTATCACTTGGTTCATGTTCATTACCAGATTGTGTTTCAACATCAGAAATAGAAATATCATTGGGATTCTCAGGTATGTCAACAACAGGTTCACTAGAAGCATGCAAACTCCTATCTTTTTTCTTTTTCTTCTTTTTAGAAGGACTAGGTGCATCAACATTAGTTCTCTGAGAAACTTGCTCAACTCTCTTAGGGTGGCCCTCAGGATACAGAGGTTCCCGAGTCATTTTGCCCCCTCTAGTCACAACTCTAACAGCATTATCATTTTTCTTATTATTTAATTCATTGAGCAAATCATTTTATGCTTTAAGCACTTGTTCTACCTGAGTGGTAACCATAGAAGCATGTTTACTAATAAGTTTAAGGTCACCTTTAACTCTAGACATATAATCACTCAAGTGTTCAGTCATATAAACATTACGTTTCAATTGTGTAACAACATAAGCATTGAAGTTTGCGTGTTTAACAATAAAATTATCAAACTCATCTAAGCACTGGCTAGCAGACCTATAACGAGGAATATCACCTTCATCAAATCTATAGAGAGAATTTACCTTTACTACCTGTGTCGGGTTATCAAGACCATGTATTTCTTCAATAGGTGGTAATTCTTAACATCTTCAGCTTTAATACCCTTTTATTTCATAGATTTCTTTGCCTCTTGCATATCTTCAGGACTGAGAAATAGAATACCCCTTTTCTTCGGAGTTGGTTCAGGAAGTGTCCAATTATTATCATTACCCAACATATTATTCAGTAGCAATTCAGCTTGATTAACAGTTCTTTCCCTGAAAACACAACCAGCACAACTATCCAGGTGGTCTCTGGAAGCATCGGTTAATCCATTATAATAGATATCATGTATTTCATTTTTCTTGAGAGGATGATCAGGCAAAGCATTAAGTAATCGGAGAAGCCTCCCCCGAGCTTGTGGGAGACTCTCTTTTTCAGTTGACACTAAATTATATATTTCCCTTAAGGCAGCTTGTTTCTTATGAGCGGGAAAATATTAAGCAGAGAAGTAATAAATCATATCCTGGGGACTACGCACACAAGTAGGAGTAAGAGAATTAAACCATGTTTTAGCATCACATTTTAATGAGAACGGAAATAACTTAAGGATATAGTAGTAAAGAAATTTTTCCTCATGAGTGAATAGGGTGGCTATATCATTTAATTTAGTAAGATGTGTCACAATAGTTTCAGACTCATAGCCATAAAAAGGATCAGATTCAACCAAATTAATTAACTCAGGGTCGACAGAGAAATCATAATCCTTATCAGAAATACATATTGGTGAAGTAGCAAAAGCAGGGTCATATTTCATTCTAGCATTCAAAGATTTTTCTTTCATCTTAGCTAACAGTTTCTTAAGATCATTTCTATCTTTGTAAGCAAAAAAGTCTCTAGCAGTTTCTTCATCCATAACATAACCCTCAGGTACATCAGGCAATTCATATCTAGGAGGAGAATCTTCATCATCACTTTCATCAATATTATCAGTTTCAATAATTTCATTCTCTCTAACCCTAGCAAGTTGTTCATCAAGAAATTCACCTAATGGCACAGTATTATCAAGCATAGAAGTAGTTTCATCATAAGTATCATGCATAGCAGAAGTGGCATCATCAATAACATGCGACATATCAGAATCAGTAGCAGGAGTAGGTGTCGCAAGTTTACTCATAACAAAAGGTGAATCAAGTGCAGAGCTAGATGGCAGATTTTTACCTCCCCTCATAGTTGAGGGATGAATCTTGGTTTTTTTGTCTTTCAAGTTCCTCATAGTGATCAGCAGATATAAATCCCAAGTGACTCAAAGAATAGAGCTATGCTCCCCGGCAACAGCACCAGAAAATAGTCTTCATAACCTACAAGTATAGGGGATCGCAACAGTTTTCGAGGGTAGAGTATTTAACCCAAATTTATTGATTCATCACAAGGGGAGCCAAAGAATATTCTCAAGTATTAGCAGCTAAGTTGTCAATTCAACCACACCTGGAAAACTTAATATCTGCAGCAAAGTATTTAGTAGCAAAGTAGTATGGAAGTAACGGTAACGGTGGCAAATGTAACCGTAGCAGTTTTGTAGTAATTGTAATAGTAGCTACGGAAAAGTAACTAAGCAAAGATCAATATGTGAAAAGCTCGTAGGCATTGGATCAGTGATGGATAATTATGTCGGATGCGATTCCTCATGCAACAGTTATAACATAGGGTGACACAGAACTAGCTCCAGTTCATCAATGTAATGTAGGCATGTATTCCGAATATAGTCATACGTGCTTATGGAAAAGAACTTGCGTGACATCTTTTGTCCTACCCTCCCATGGCAGCGGGGTCCTATTGGAAACAAAGGGAATTAAGGCCTCCTTTTAATAGAGTACCAAACCAAAGCATTAATACTTAATGAATACATGAACTCCTCAAACTACGGTCATCACCGGGAGTGGTCCCGTTTATTTCACTTCGGGGTTGCCGGATCATAACACATAGTAGGTGACTAATGACTTGCAAGACAGGATCGAGAACTCACATATATTCATGAAAACATAATAGGTTCAGATCTGAACTCATGGCACTCGGGCCCTAGTGGCAAGAATTAAGCATAGCAAAGTCATAGCAACATCAATCTTAGAACATAATGGATACTAGGGATCAAATCCTAACAAAACTAACTCCATTACATGATAAATCTCAGCAAACCCATCACCGTGCAGCAAGCCTACGATGGAATTACTCACGGACGGTGGTGAGCATCATGAAATTGGTGATGGAGGAAGGTTGATGATGACGACGGCGATGGATTCCCCTCTCCGGAGCCCCGAACGGACTCCAGACCAGCCCTCCCAAGAGAGATTACGGCTCTGTATCATAAAACGTGATGAATCCTTCTCTTCGATTTTTTCTCCCTGTAGGTGAATATATAGAGTTGGAGTTGAGGTTGGTGGAGTCTCAGGGGGCCCATGAGGCAGGGGGCACGTCCCCACCCTCGTGGATAGGGTGTGGGCCCCCTGGTGTTGATTCTTTCGCCAGTATTTTTTATTTATTACTAAATTATTCTCGGTGAAGTTTCAGGTCATTCCGAGAACTTTTATTTCTGCACAAAAATAACACCATGGCAATTCTGCTGAAAACAGCGTCAGTCCGGGTTAGTTCCATTCAAATCATGCAAGTTAGAGTCCAAAACAAGGGCAAAAGTGTTTGGAAAAGTAAGATGGAGACGTATCACACCACAGTCGAACCAGTCAACCCTCGTACTACACTCCGCATGTTCCCAGGCTCCGCGTCGTTCCCTGCCTCACCATCGTCCACCTCCTGGTGCTGTCCAGGCGGCGTGGTCAACGTGGTCAACGAATGATAGCTAGCGGAAGAGAACTGTATGCGGTGAGGCTAACAGATGGACCCACTAGCTACATATTCACACGCAAGGAAGTGCCTCCATATTATGCGCAAAAAAAAGAATGCTCCCCTGTCAGCTCGGACCCACCAGCTACATCTTCGCACGCAAGGAAGTGCCTCCTTATCCTCTCTAACAGCAGGAACCCACCCGGTCGAAGCTACGTAGCGTTGTCATTCTGGTCGCAAACGTGTACGTACATACTGGCCCATCGGTCTTTCTGCCATGATGAACCGTGGGCCAGTAAGGAGCGGTAGTTGTTCAGGCAGGCCAGTCTATATCATGTACACATACGTACGTACATACGGGCGGGATCTCGAACGCCTAATCGCGCATATGTATGGCCAGGGCTTGTGTACATGGATATGTAGTGAAGGGCCGCAACGACGTCCTGTTCATCGGCACCCAACCGGCTGGGTCGGAACGGAGGAAACAGTGTCGTGTTCACCGGGAGCCAAGTGACTGGGTCGGAACGCGTCATGTTCATCAGGAGGCAACAGACTGGGTCGGAATGGGTCGTGTTCAATGGGAGCCGACTCGCTTGGACGGAACAGCCGGAACGGGGTCTGGTGTTCCGCAAAACAGAGGAAAACGGCGTTGTGTTCGACCACGTATGGTCGAGACGGGGTCCTATTCATCGGGAAGGGTCTGGCGTACCGTAAAACGGAGGAAACAGACTTGTGTTTGAGATCCTATGGTCGAAACGGGGTGCTGTTAATCGGGAGGGGTGTGGTGTACTGCAAAACAGAGGAAACGGACTTGTGTTGGAGCGCCTATACGGTCAAAACGGGGGTCCTGTTCATCGAGAGGGGTCTGGCGTACCGCAAAACGGGACTCCACGGGCTACTGTTCATCCACCGTCTACTGCCTCGCTCCAGCCTCCACAGGCTACTGTTCATCCACCATCGACTTCCTCCAGCCTCCACCTGCTACTGTTCATCCATCGTCGACTTCCTGCAGCCTCCACCAGCTACTATTCACCACGGGGTCCTATTCATCCAGCCTCCACCGGCTACTGTTCAACCAGCCCTCTCCAAGAGGTCCTGTTCAACCACCCCTCCACGGGCTACTGTTCATCCAGCCCTCCGCCGACTAATGTTCAACCAGCCCTCCACGGGGTCCTGTTCATCCAGCCCTCCACGGGGTCCTGTTCATCCACCCCATCGGCTCGATCGATTGGGGTCCTGTTCATCCAGTGGCAATGGCCTCTAGCTACTACCACGGGGAACTGTTCATCCCACCCCCCAACAACGCTCATTGTTCATCAAGAGGCAGTAGGTTTGATTGGCTTTAGTTAGCAGCAGTAGCGAAGGAATCGCTCGATCGGGTTCAGTTAACAACCAGGGATCGATCGATCGCTCGGGTTCGAGAACGCGTAGCTGCGATTCTGTCAATCGCCGGGTTCGATGAGGTGACGCCTCGCTTGGGTTCAGTTAGAGCCCAACGCCTCACACCCACGCGTGTTCATGTATGAGAGAAACGCGCATCCCTCGGCCCCCGACCACCCGCCGTAACCGGGAACTCCCTGATATTTTCCTCGCCGTCGCTTCTACCACGGTTTTTTCCGTCATGGACGGCCCAAAGAATGTCATGCAGCTGCGTCTCCAACCCGCCGAGGATGAAAAGCCCATTTTCTGTCATGATTTTTTGTCATAGAAGTAGGAGCTCACCACATCTATGATGATACCGGGTTTTGTCACACTTATCGTCATAGAAGTGTCATAAGCATGATAGCAAAAAATTCGTTCGGCCCAAAATGTCATGGATGTGTCTTTTTTTGTAGTGATGGACAGTTTTACCCAGGTTCGAGCCGTCGCGAGGTGTAAAACCCTACTCCTGATTTGGTGGATTGATGAGGGACTGTGGTGGAGACGAAACGCTCTAGCCCGGCAAGGTTGCCTCAGGGCGAGAGCGGCTACGCCCGTATGAGTAGACAAGGGTCTGAATCCTTTCTATGGTTGCCATGGCCCTCCTTTTATAGATTAAGGGGGTCACCACAATGGCAAATCAATCATTGTGTACTGATTAGATAGAAAATAGTGCTATCATACCTAACTCTGCAGGCAGGACATAGCGCATTAAATGCGTCGCTTAGTGTCACATCGTAGCGCAGCCCGGCAAGCTTTGTCGGGTCGTTTGGCCACCTTCTCGCCTGCCTGTGTGACACATCTCTGGACGGGTGTCATTTGGAGGTGATTTCCATAGGAAGTGCCTGCCACGTGCCAAATAACAACCACTTAGTCACTTGGGGGCTCGACACCGCACCGATCGGTGACTTGCGTTGCTATGGGGTGGAGCGGTGGAGCCCTGGTGGGGTAGTCCGCTCTCCATCGTGCCTGGCAGGCCTGCCGGGACGGTCCTGAGACTTATCTTCGGAGCAACCTCGACCTTGCTAGGCCCACCTGCCCGGCAAGGGAGGGTTTTTCCTTGGTGGTATCTTGCTCATTTAGCTTGACTTGGTCTTCTTGATCCACCCTTTGATTTATCAAAGAGCTGATCTCTTCTGCTTGGTCTGGTCTTGGACGTCACAACCTTGCTCTTGAGCCTGTGCACGGTCTGGGCAACACACCCAGGGTTTGTTACACCGACACCATGGCTCTAAGACCACAGAAGACGAGATAGACCAGCAATGGTACCAACGGGAGGCACGAGAAACCCTAGCGCTTGGGGTGCCAAATTCAGTTACAGTCGAGCCTTTAAAATGCTTATTACTAGGAAAGACTTCTATGTCCTGGGCCGACACTTCTCGACAGCACCACTCTGGGATGGGGAAGAGGGGGTAAATGTGATGCCCTCATCATCCATGAGGCGAGGACGTACAACGAGTCATCCGTCCAGGTGGAGCCAGCGGGTGGACATGCGAACATTGAAGGGCCCAGCGGATAGACAGCGCAAGCACAGTAGTGTTTCGCGAGACCGACGGACCCGTGAGGTGGTGTGGTGGACCTTGGGCCACTTGTAAGTGAGTAGGATCGAGAGGGGTTAGAGCAACTCCAACGCAGCGACCCATGTCGTCCATCACCGAACGTCTGGGTCACCGTGGACCAAAATCCTGGACCAACGCACCGACCCATTCCCAAAACGTGTTCGCTTCACGTCGGCGCGAACCCATTTCCGGCCCAAATATGCGCCTAAAATGTGTCGGGGCGGACGCGCCGCGGGCCAGCTCGATGTTCGCCGTGTCCCCACATGGCGGCCGGTCAACTGCCTCCCGCATCTTAACTAATGACGACCACGGGCCCATGCGTCAGCGACGGCTAGCATCCTTTCTTAATCCGAGCGTGCGGGGGGGGGGGGGGGCTCGTGCTCCAATCTCCCGTCCTCATATAGCCACCGATGTAGCTCCCCCGCTGGAGACAAACCTTAGCCAGCTTGCGCCACCATGGGCTTCTTCGCCGGCAAAAACAAGGGCAAGTCCGCCGCCTCATCCTCTTCGCGCATGATCCCCCGCTGTCGCTGGCATCAGCTCGCCCGGCGAGGCAGCGGATAGGCGTCCCAGTGCACCAGGCGAGGTGGCACTGGGATCACTGCATCCCCCCTTACCCCGACGTTACTCTGCCACATGACTGGCATTTGGATCCAGATAGGATCCTAGTGTCGACGGTGTCGCGGATGGCGCGGGCTCACGCAGAGGAGGTGCTTTGTTGGCGGGATCTGCTAACGCCGGTGCAGCATCTCAACCCTGCCTACGCAACCGACTCTCCCGACTAGGAGGTCTGGTTCGCCGTCAAACATGAGCAGCAGCACCGACTCGGCATCCAGCACGTGCAGGCTGGCACCCCGCCGCCTCACGTCGTGAGCGACGAGGACCAGGCGGTGGAGGCCGCCTACCAGGCGGCACTGACGGCTATCCTTCGTGAAAGCGAAGAGGAAGAGCGACGCAAGGAGGAGTAAGAGGCGCCATACGAGGCGCGCATGGGGGAGGCCATGGCATTCTCCATTGCCAGAGACTACGTCGTGCCACCGCTGGCGCCGCTGTCCCCTGTCAAGACCGAGCCGGCTCCGTCCCCTATGTTGGCGCCCCAGCGATGGACCTGGCAAGGAGAGGTCCGTGAGTGGGTCAGTGCGCCACCCATCTGACTTGGGGCGACGCCAACGTAGGAGAAAATGTACCTTGAGCATTGGCTAAGCGCTCGCTGGTGGAGGAGCGTCGCGAGGGCGAGCGCCTGGAGCAGTGGGAGTGCAACGCGGAGGAGGAGCTGCGGGAGGCGGAGGAGCGGGAGTGCCAGGCCCGCGCTGCCCAGCTGGCGGGGGTCAAGCCGACACAACAGGACATTGCCACAGCCTAGGAGACGGCGTTCCCCTAGGCTGGCCCGGCGCTGACGCTCATCGACCTCACCGGCCCCGACCATGACAACGAGGAGGCATCAGGCAATGCTCCTCGACCTAGTTTTTAGTTGAATTAAATATTTTTAATTAATGTAATGTGGACTCGTGGACTATAGCCAGCCTTTCTGGCCGGCATTTATGTTTAATTAACGTCTTTAATTCCAAAATATTTGCACTTTTTATTTTTTTGCACGCGAACTAAAAAAATGGGTTGGACCTGCGTTGGGTGCAAGCGCCAACCAAAACGCGAAAGCAAACATGGATGTCCGCGAGCGCCAACGAGGGCCTTCACTGAACCAAAAGGTGAAAACACACGAGTCGGGTAGCCCAGAGTGCTCCCGACCCTATCGGATCACGGGTTCAGACAAAACCCTCAAGGTTCAAACACTGGGGTGCGCGTGAAGATTTCCTCCCTACCGATCTATGCCCTAGCTCGCTAAGGTCTCGCGGATGAACTTTTCGAACTTGCAACACAAAGACACAAGATTTATACTGGTTCGGGCCACCGTTGTGGTGTAATACCCTACTCCAGTGTGGTGGTGGATGGATTGCCTCTAGGGCTGATGATGAACAGTACAAGGGGAAGAACAACCTCCTGAGGTGGAGGTGTTTTTGTGCTTGGCGTGCTTGTGGATGTGAGGATGAGAGGTCCAATCCCCTGGATTCGATGCCTCTACTTTGGTGGCTGGTTCTACTTATATAGGCCCTAGTCCTCTTCCCAAATATTGAGCGGGAAGGGAGCCAACAACGGCCAATTCGAAAGGGGACAGCTAGTACAGCTTATCCTGACAAAAGTGGTCTTCGCCTGCAAAAGGCTCTGGTGGTGACGCCGTCTTGGGATCCATGGTGACCTCCGTCCTGCCGTTCCGCTGGTCTTGGTCTTGTTACACTGATATGGAAACCCTTGCTTGATGCCTCGGTACTCCGCGCCTGCGCCTGCCTCCTTAGCACCAAAGAGGAAACAAGGACGCTGCACGCGCTGGCGCCCGCCTGATCATGATCATCATGGCTCACGTCACGAGAGCCTCGTGAGGTTTGCCTTGCCTTGATTTCTCCACTCCTCACGAGGCAGCCTAGTGAGGCCGCTCCCCAGGAGGTCTTGTGTCATCCACCTCATGCGGCTTGGCCCCTCGCGAGGGTCTGGAATGCCTCGTTGATGAAGATGGGCCATACTGGCCTGCTAGAACAGCCACACCATGGGCCGCAGGCAGGCAAGTCTGGGGACCCCCATTCCCAGAATACCGACTGTAGCCCCCGGGGCCCAAGGCGCGCCCAGGCTTGGCTTCGAGGCGAATCCAAAGGTCACGCACGCAGCACCGCGGGCCCCAAAAGCCGGCGGCCTTGGTCGACGCGTGGCGGTTGATTGGACGTGGGCGTCTCCGCTTCTCCACGATATATGCTTAGCAGCGACTAAGCATATATGGTGGCTAACCAACGCAAATGAGAGCGAGAAGAGAATCAAAGGAACGGTCATCAACTAGTAAAGATCAAGAAGTGATCCTGAACTCCTGCCTACGTCAAACATAACCCAGAAACCGTGTTCTCCTCTCGATCAACCCCAAAAAGAGACCATCACGGTTACGCACACGGTTGGTGTATTTTAGAAGAGTTTGCTTCAAGTTTACTACAACCGGATATCAACGAATTCCCATTTGCCACATAACTGCGGGCACGGCTCTCGAAAGTTTATACCCTGCAGGGGTGTCCCAACTTAGCCCATGATAAGCTCTCGCGATCAACGAAGGATATTCCTTCTCCCCGGGAAGACCCGATCAGTCTCGGAATCCCGGCTACAAGACATTTCGATAGCAATAAAACAAGACCAGCAAAGCCGCCCGATGCGCCGACAATCCCGATAGGAGCTGCACATATCTCGTTCTCAGGGCAACACCGGATGAGACAGGCTACGAGTAAAACCAACCCTCAAGTTGCCCCAAGGTGGCCCTGCAGGCGGCTCGGTTCGAACCAGCACTTAGAGAAGCACTGGCCCGGGGGGGCTAAATAAAGATGACCCTTGGGTTAATTACTCCCAAGGTAAATGTAGGTGGTGGTGAGGCAAATGGTAAAACCAATGTTGGGCCTTGCTGGAGGAGTCTTATTCAAAGCGAACTATCAAGGGGGTCCCATAAATCACCCGACCGCGTTAGGGACGCAAAATCCGGGAACATAATACCGATATGATGTAAACTAGGGCGGCAAGAGTGGAACAAAACACCAGGCATAAGGCCGAGCCTTCCACCCTTTACCAAGTATATAGATGCATTAATTAAATAAGATATATTGTGATATCCCAACAAGTAAACATGTTCCAACAAGGAACAACATCTCCATGTTCCAACAAGGAACAAACTTCATCTTCACCTGCAACTAACAACGCTATAAGAGGGGCTGAGCAAGCGGTAACATAGCCAAACAACGGTTTGCTAGGAAGGGTGCAAAAGGTTAGAGGCGACATGGCAATTTGGGAGGCTTGAGGAACAAGTGATAGGTAGCGCAGCATAGCGATAGAAACGAAACAACTAGCATAGCAATGATAGTAGTGAGATCCAGGGTAGCGGTCATCTTGCCTGAAATCCGCAAGGAAGAAGAACGAGTCCATGAAGAAGACGAACGGATGAAGCCGAACCGAGCGTGGACGAACGAATCCTCACGATCGCAACGAAACGGGAACTAACAAGAAGAAGCACACAACATACTAAACACACCACACATATACAAGACATGATGCACAACCAAGCATGATGCATGACAAGCTACATGAATCTACTCATGGCAAGAGATGATGCAAACAAGAGCAACACATCAAGGCAAGTTTAAATGAGGCTGGAAACAACATAGAACAATTTCGGTAAGTCCTCATATGCAAATTTCGAAATTGGTCCAGATCTGAATAACCCTTATGTTCAAGTTGTTAAACAACAAGTTAAGATGCTCCACGATGATCTACATGAAATTCTAGTCAAGTTACATATAAAGTTCATTAAATTCGGAGCTACGGCCTAGAAGATATGAGCAAAACAAGATAAACATGGCATTGATGCAAAATGCATCCAAACATCAAGAAAACACCCCAAAACAAGGATGCAAAATGATAATATGAAACTACATGCAAAATCAAGCAAGTTTCATATAGAGCACACTCAAAACGGAGCAACGGTTCAACACATACACCATATACAAGTCATGACAACAATCTGTCCAAAACAGCAACTAGGCATATTGCAAGCATCAAAACAACAAGCTACAGCATCTTAACATGAGAACAAAAGGCATGGGCATGATGTACAGGTAAATCATGACAAAACATGAAACTGAGGTATCTCCAGAAATCACTAGAACATGCTCAAAAACACATGGCAAGATTGCAAATAATAACAGTTTCAGGCTTAGCAGAAATAACATCAGGTTGCAATGTTAAGAGCTATCAAACAACATTCTATAGGAACTTATCATGGCAAACAAAGGCATGGGATGAATCTACTAAATGCATAGAACAAAAGTCCCTTACTGACCATGAGCCAAAAAGGAACACAAGATATGATGGCACCCATGTAAACATAGCAAGATATATTACAGATTTAAACAGGGCAGGAGCAACGATCAGTAGGCATGTTGGTGAGCTTGAACCACTCACCACAGAGCAACACATGGCATGGCAAGGTGACCAACAGTAATAAGGCATGATTATGAAGCTAAGAATGGCAAGAGCAAGTTCATAGAGTGCATGGATCACTAACAACAACCTTGGCAAAATTGAATAACATGTAAACAACCTGCCAGGAAACATTTAATAGCAAAAGTAGAGCTCTATTGACCCAAGCTATGGCACTCCATAATTGCAAACAAGCGCATGGATGAATAGAGAATAACCATATGTTCAAAACATCCTTAGTGAAGTATCTCAAAATAAGCATGGATCTCTCTGTAGCATCAAGTTTACATGGCATCAAAATAACAGCAGAACAGGGACTGAAATCAGCAACAGCAAGAACCCTACTTAGCAATCTCGATGCACTCAGCACACAAATCACAAAAATACATGGATAGCACCTATGGAAAGTTGACATGGCATATTACAAAACACATGTAGGACTCAAGTTCATAGGATGCACACATCAATCATGGCAAAAATGACAAAAGTGCATGTTCTGATAAGAATCTGAAACTAACATCACATAGCCCTCTTCTAACAGCATTTCGGGCATCAAGATGAGCTCAAATGAAAATGTTGCAATGATATGAAATGATGTACTCGTTGAGACGAACAATTTGACATATTACACGCGCAAAACGGAGCAATATGCAGAGAGTTATGGCATGATGAATATGGCAAGATAATGCAAAATAATTCGGGACTTAGTGGATTTGGACCTGGGGGGGGGGGAGTCAACGCGGGCGAAGCGAGGCCGGATCGGGCTCCTCCCGATCCGCTGCGGCGACGGACGCGGTGGAGGAGGGAGGTCGCCCGGCGGCACGGACGGCGGGAATGCTGGCGCTGGCACGGATCTCGCCGGAGGAGGACCGGCGGCGACTTGGAGAAAGCGGAGGAGCGGGCGGCGCCAGCGTGGTCTGAGGGGCAGCGGAGCTTGCCGGGCGACGGGTGGCGGAGGCGGGAGGCGAAAGGCGCCTCGGGCGCCCATGGGAGGCGGCGGCGCGGGCGACCGGGCCGGGAGGGCCTGGCTGGGCCAGCGGTGGAGGCGCGGTGGAGACGGCGGCGGGAACACGTGGCACCTCCGGATTGGCGGGGAGCGGCGGCTGGACATGTCCGGCGGCTGGATGGACATGTCCGGTATGCGGAGAAGGGATTTTGCTAGGGTTAGGGTAGAATGACCCGAAAATTTCGGGGGAGGTGCATATTTATAGGTAGAGGGAGCTAGGAGAGTCCAAATGAGGAGCGGTTTTCGACCACGCGATCGTGATCGAACGACCGAGAGCATGGAGGGGAGCTAGGTGGGTTTTGGGCCTCTTTGGAAGGGGTGTTGGGCTGCAAGGAGAAGGAGGCTTTTACGGTTACCCGGTTAACCGTTGGAGTATCAAACGACCTCCAAATGGCACGAAACTTGACAGGCGGTCTACCGGTGCTATACCAAGGCCGCTTGACAAACCTCGGTCCATTCTGAGACCGTTTAACACTCGCACACGAAAAGAGGCAAAAGGGGGCGCCGGGAGACATAGGAGTGCCGGATTGCAAAACGGACAACGGGGAAAATGCTCGGATGCATGAGACGAACACGTATGCACAATGAGATGCACATGATGACATGGTATGAAATGCAGATGATGACATGGCAAACTGCAACACGCAAGCAAATGACATGGCAACGACGGTGAATAACTGGCAGACACCTGGCGCATCGGATCCGGGGTGTTACAACACTCCTCCACTAACAAGAAATATCGTCCCGAGATCTTAGGACCGAGACGGAAGAGAAAGAGGAAGAGGTGAAACAAGAACTCAAAGAAGAAGCAAAGAATCGAGAGCACTCGAGAACAAGAGAGGAACGGTGAGAATGACGAGAATCGAAAGCTCACGGAATCAAGATAGACTCTGAAAGCACTCGTTCTAACCGGAGTGGTTAGAATGAGAAAAGAAACGAATAAGACTGAAAGGATTTAGGTAGCACTACGGCTGAAGCATGGAAGGAATAGAATCTGAACTTGAGAAGATGGAATGACACTTGATGAGCTCTTAAAGAATGAATTAAATCATGACGAACCACCATGAAGAACTCTGGTGACAAAAGGATGATGAGATAGGATGAAGGATGAAAAGAATAATATGAGCCTTGCGGTGACTTAGATGGAGGTTCCGACGAGATGGCTGAGGAAATTTGAACTCCGGAAAAGATGAAAACACTTGGAACTAGAATTTATTCCTCAAGAACAAACTCCGAAGGAAGGGATTAATCCTTAGGATGAAATAAGAATAAGATTTATTGTATGCTTATCCTTCATCAAATTAAATTGATGACAAGCAATGGATTTTGCATACTACTTATTCTTCTTGAAAAAAAGAATTGAGAAGTGACATATCGCAAACTTGAGAAGGTCTTCATGAACCACCGGTAGGATTGAAAAGAACGAATGAATTAAAATGATAATCAAGGAAAAGAATCTTGAACGAACCACCGTAAGAATTCAAAAATGACTAGTGAAAGAGAATGAATCACCAGGAAGAATTAGAAGAACAAATAAGCTAGAGGGGATTTAGATGAAAAAGAACAAAGAGATCATGAGCTGATTAAAGAACACTTGAATGAAGCACCGGGATAAATAGAGAACGATAACTGAAATCTGGGGACGAAGAATTCTTCTAGAATGATGGCCTCCGAAAAACAACTGCTGACAAACTCCGGATGGTTGAGAAAAAGAATATCTGACAAATGGAATAATTTGAGAGGATGATATGAAGCTAGAACCACGAATCTTCGGGAGAACGGACAAGATTTAAGAGAAACTCTACTTCGGTCTTCAAAGGACGACGATAAACACCACCAAAATTGTTGAGATACTCCGGTAGAATGAAAAGCGAAGAGGTTGAGCCAACGATGAAATGGTTTGAAATCGATCTTGAAAAGGCATCTGAGTGATGAAATTCATTCTTACGTCACACTTGAAAAGAATTGGGAATAGCTCCGAAAAAATCAGAAGAGTTAGGTAAGATCCTAGAAAAAGACCTGTGGGTTAGGGCCCACTAAAAGAAAACATCGTTGGAAAGGGTTGATGAGCAGATAGATGATGCACCGGAACAATTTAAAATATTTGAATGAGGTGACAACCTCGAATTAATTGGAACATAGACGGATCTCCTGAGATTTCCTGAGCACTCCAGAAGGATAAACTGGCGAGAGGCGAACGAGCAGGGAAAACACTTGAAGGAAAAGAATATGATTAACCCGAAAAACTTGAATTGAGTGCACCAGAAAAAGAAAGGGATGAGGAATGACGAACAAGACGAGAATCCACCGGTTGAAATAATTGAGGGAAAACTGAAGAACCTCCGTACGAATGAAATTGATGCTCGAAAGAGACTCCGGCTTCGGGAAGAAAAAGGGTGGGAGTGCGGGAAAACAAAGGCAATTTGGAAGGGGAAAACGACGAATATCTTGAAGAGAAAACACTGGTTGAAAACATCGAGGAAAGAAAGCAAGACTTCGCACGAGTAGGATGGATACTCGATTACGGACTCTGGTTCCGAGAGGAAGAAGGGAGGGCGGGTGGGAAAAACAAGGACAACTTCGGACAAGGAAAAACAACGACGTCGGAGGAAGAACTGAGGATTGAACTTGGCAAAGATGAAGAGGCTCGAGTCGACTTGACGAGAAGTGCACCGGATCAAAAGAGCTGAGAAACAACGATCGGAAAACCAACTGCGTGATCCTAAAGAAAATTTTGAAGGGGGAAGAGAAGTAATTCAAAGCACCTACGTCAAGATTCCTCACCAGAGCGACGAAGGGGCAGAGGAGTAAAAAGAATTCCTACTCTCCGATATAACTAGACTCTGAAAACAGTTTTCTACTAGACTCAACAACGGCCAAACTACACGATCAAACGAGGGGGCTCCTAAGGTCGGTCGAGGCTCTGATACCAACTTGTCACGCCCAATATGCGACCCTATCCAAAAGGAACTCGACGGTCCCACCAAGGATAGACCCGCATATTGGAACGCTTTTGCAAGGTGGATATCATTACATCAACATTACATAATAGTGGGAATACATCCAATACATACAATGTCACATGAATACAACAATACAACATACAAGATCAACATCCGACTACGGATGAAACATAAATGTAAACTCAAACGACATCCACCACCTGCTAGCCCAGGCTGCCGACCGAACCTATCCCCGATCAAGAAGAAGAAGAAGAAGAACTCCAATACAAGCAAACATCGCCTCACGTCATGATCATCGCATAACCTGTACACGCAACTGGTGGTGTAGTAATCAGAGCCACGAGGACTCAACAATCCCATTACCATGGGTATCATCAAGACTAGCAAAGCTTAAAGGGAAAGGAAGGGGTAAAGTGGTGAGGTTGCAGCAGCGGCTAAGCATATATGGTGGCTAACCAACGCAAATGAGAGCGAGAAGAGAATCAAAGGAACGGTCGTCAACTAGTAATGATCAAGAAGTGATCCTGAACTCCTGCCTACGTCAAACATAACCCAGAAACCGTGTTCTCCTCTCGATCAACCCCGAAAAGAGACCATCACGGTTACACACACGGTTGGTGTATTTTAGAAGAGTTTGCTTCAAGTTTACTACAACCGGATATCAACAAATTCCCATCTGCCACATAACCGCGGGCACGGCTCTCGAAAGTTTATACCCTGCAGGGGTGTCCCAACTTAGCCCATGATAAGCTCTCGCGATCAACGAAGGATATTCCTTCTCCCGGGAAGACCCGATCAGTCTCGGAATCCGGCTACAAGACAATTCGACGACAATAAAACAAGACCAGACAAAGCCGCCCGATCGCCGACAATCCCGATAGGAGCTGCACATATCTCGTTCTCGTGGCAACACCGGATGAGACAAAGCTACGAGTAAAACCAACCCTCAAGTTGCCCCAAGGTGGCCTAGAAGCGGTTTCGGTTCGAACCAACACTTAGAGAAGCACGGCCGGGGGGCTAAATAAAGATGACCCTTGGGTTAATTACTCCCAAGGTAAATGTAGGTGGTGGTGAGGCAAATGGTAAAACCAATGTTGGGCCTTCTTTGGAGGAGTCTTATTCAAAGCGAACTATCAAGGGGTCCCATAAATCACCCGACCGCGTTAGGGACGCAAAATCCGGGAACATAATACCGATATGACGGAAACTAGGGCGGCAAGAGTGGAACAAAACACCAGGCATAAGGCCGAGCCTTCCACCCTTTACCAAGTATATAGATGCATTAATTAAATAAGATATATTGTGATATCCCAACAAGTAAACATGTTCCAACAAGGAACAACATCTCCATGTTCCAACAAGGAACAAACTTCATCTTCACCTGCAACTAACAACGCTATAAGAGGGGCTGAGCAAGTGGTAACATAGTCAAACAACGGTTTGCTAGGAAGGGTGCAAAAGGTTAGAGGCTGACATGGCAATTTGGGAGGCTTGAGGAACAAGTGATAGGTAGCGCAGCATAGCGATAGAACGAAACAACTAGCATAGCAATGATAGTAGTGAAATCCAGGGTAGCGGTCATCTTGCCTGAAATCCCGCAAGGAAGAAGAACGAGTCCATGTAGAAGACGAACGGATGAAGCCGAACCGAGCGTGGACGAACGAATCCTCACGATCGCAACGAAACGGGAACTAACAAGAAGAAGCACACAACATAGTAAACACACCACACATATACAAGACATGATGCACAACCAAGCATGATGCATGACAAGCTACATGAATCTACTCATGGCAAGAGATGATGCAAACAAGAGCAACACATCAAGGCAAGTTTAAATGAGGCCGGAAACAACATAGAACAATTCCGGTAAGTCCTCATATGCAAATTTCGAAATTGGTCCAGATCTGAATAACCCTTATGTTCAAGTTGTTAAACAACAAGTTAAGATGCTCCACGATGATCTACACGAAATTCTAGTCAAGTTACATATAAAGTTCATTAAATTCGGAGCTACGGCCTAGAAGATATCAGCAAAACAAGATAAACATGGCATTGATGCAAAATGCATCCAAACATCAAGAAAACACCTCAAAACAAGGATGCAACATGATAATATGAAACTACATGCAAAATCAAGCAAGATTCATATAGAGCACACTCAAAACGGAGCAACGGTTCAACACATACACCATATACAAGTCATGACAACAATCTGTCCAGAACAGCAACTAGGCATATTGCAAGCATCAAAACAACAAGCTACAGCATCTTAACATGAGAAAAAAAGGCATGGGCATGATGTACAGGTAAAGCATGACAAAACATGAACACTGAGCTATCTCCAGAAATCACTAGAACATGCTCAAAAACACATGGCAAGATTGCAAATAATAACAGCCAGCTTAGCGTAAATAACATCAAAGTTGCAATGTTAAGAGCTATCAAACAACATGCTACAGGAACTTATCATGGCAAACAAAGGCATGGCATGAATCTACTCAATGCATATAACAAAAGTCCCTTACTGACCATGAGCCAAAAAGGATCAGAAGATATGATGGCACCCATGTAAACATAGCAAGTTATATTACAGATTTAAACAGGGCAGGAACAACGATAAGTAGGCATGTTGGTGATCTTGGACCACTCACCACAGAGCAATACATGGCATGGCAAGGTGACCAACAGTAAGAAGGCATGATTATGAAGCTAAGCATGGCAAGAGCAAGTTCATAGAGTGCATGGATCACTAACAGCAACCTTGGAAAAATTGAATAACATGTAAACAACCTGCCAGGAAACATTTTATAGCAAAAGTAGAGCTCGATTGACTCAAGCTATGGCACTCCATAATTGCAAACAAGGGCATGGATGGATAGAGAATAACCATATGTTCAAAACATCCTTACTGAAGTATCTCAAAATAAGCATGGATCTCTCTGTAGCATCAAGTTTACATGGCATCAAAATAACAGCAGAACAGGGACTGAAATCAGCAACAGCAAGTACCCTACTTAGCAAGCTCGATGCACTCAGCACACAAATCACAAAAATACATGGATAGCACCTCTGGAAAGATGACATGGCATATTACAAAACACATGTAGGACTCAAGTTCATAGGATGCACACATCAATCATGGCAAAAATGACAAAACTGCATGTTCTGATAAGAATCTGAAACTAACATCACATAGCCCTCTTCTAACAGCATTTCGGGCATCAAGATGAGCTCAAATGAAAATGTTGCAATGAGATGAAATGATGTACTCGTTGAGGCGAACAGTTCGACATATTACACGCGCAAAACGGAGCAATATGCAGAGAGTTATGGCATGATGAATATGGCAAGATAATGCAAAATAATTCGGGACAGTGGATTTGGACCTGGGGGAAGTCAACGCGGGCGAAGCGAGGCCGGATCGGGCTCCTCCCGATTCGCTGCGGCGACGAACACGGTGGAGGAGGAGGGGTCGCTGGCGGCGACGGACGGCGGGGAAGGCGGCGCGGGGCACGGATCTCGCCGGAGGAGGACCGGCGGCGACGTGGAGAAGGCGGCGGAGCGGGCGGCGCCGGCGTGGTCTGGGGCGCACGGGCGAGCTTACCAGCGACGGGTGGCGGAGGGCGGCGACGGCGGCAAGGCCGGGCGGCGGGCGAAAAAGCGCCTCTGGCGCCTGGGAGGCGGCGGCGCGGGCGACCCGGGCGGAGGCAGCTGGCTGGCCAGCGGGCCCAGCGGTGGAGGCGCTGTGGAGACGTCGGCGGGATCACGTGGCATCTCCGGATTGGCGGGAGCGGCGGCTGGACATGTCCGGCGGCCGGACGGACATGTCCGTCTGGAGAGGGGATTTTGCTAGGGTTAGGGTAGAATGACCCGAAAATTTCGGGGGAGGTGCATATTTGTAGGTAGAGGGAGCTAGGAGAGTCCAAATGAGGAGCGGTTTTCGACCACGCGATCGTGATCGAACGACCGAGAGCATGGAGGGGAGTTAGGTGGGTTTTGGGCCACTTTGGAAGGGGTGTTGGGCTGCAAGGAGAAGGAGGCTTTTACGGTTACCCGGTTAACCGTTGGAGTATCAAACGACCTCCAAATGGCACGAAACTTGACAGGCGGTCTACCTGTGCTATACCAAGGCCGCTTGACAAACCTCGGTCCATTCCGAGACCGTTTAACACCCGCACACGAAAAGAGGCAAAAGGGGGCGCCGGGAGACGTAGGAGTGCCGGATTGCAAAACGGACAACGGGGAAAATGCTCGGATGCATGAGACGAACACGTATGCACAATGAGATGCACATGATGACATGGTATGAAATGCAGATGATGACATGGCAAAGTGCAACACGCAAGCAAATGACATGGCAACGACGGCGAATAACTGGCAGACACCTGGCGCATCGGATCCGGGGTGTTACATCATGGACAAGGTGCGTCCAATGGTTGCTTCCAGCTTCAACGAGTGGGGGGAGACGGTGGCTTGGCCTGCGTCCCGCGCTCGCATTGCCCGGACAGCCACCGAGGTCCCAATGTTCATCGATGCCCTTTGGGCTGGCCTGATTCCTCATTTCTCCGCCTTCTTCAACGCGGTGCTTGAGCATTATCATATTCACATGCTGCATCTCGATCCGCAATCCGTGACTCTCCTTGCCGTCTTTGCCTTTGTGTGTGAAGCAATGGTGGGCATTGCTCCTTCTATGGCCCTCTTCCGCCATTTCTTCTCGTTGCATCTGACTGACCCCCTGCAAAGCTCGGGGTGCGTGAGCTTCTAGGCCATGGTCGCGACTGCGGGCGGGGGGATCGACTTCGAGCTTCCTCCATCCATGAGAGAGTTTTTGACACGGTGGGTGTTTGTCGACGCCGGTGTGCTCAGCCCTCTGTTCCACGCCCCGTCAGCGCCTGTCGTCTCCCACTCCGGCAGGGGCCACGAGAGGCCCGCGAGCCACCGTCTTGTCCCCGTATGGCTCAGGCTGAGGAAGTTGAAGGACCGCGGCATGACCGCGCCTATGGTGGTGAAGGAGTTCATCAAGCGCCGGGTCACCCTGCTTCAGCGCCATTCTCGCCCGGTGTGGACCTTGCTCAGCAGTCAGGACCATATGAGGTTTCAGGAGTCCGGGCTCCCCCTCGGGACGCGGCAAATGGTGCTCGAGGTCCTGACAGGTGTCTCTTCGCCGGACGACTTGCCTGGGAAGAATTGTCTGTTGTACCGCTGCAAGAACAAGGCTGAATTTGTAGGGAGCATGCCTCCCTTCGGTGAGTGGGGAATGCGTCCGGACGGCCTGGTGGGGTCCTGCGAGAACCCCGTCCGCGTGGTTCCCTTCCTTGTCACCGGCGCCGAATTCATCCCGAGTGTGGGTGCAGGGGGGGACGAGCGCCGTGAGAGGCTGGTGGCACGAGTGCTGATGTGCGGACGTCGCCTAGTGCTCCTGGGGCGTCGTCCTTGGGAACCCATGATCCTGGGACATTGGTCGCTGAGACGATGCAGTATGCGGCTCCCGAGGCAGAGTCTCTGGAGGCCTCGGGAGGTCGTGGTGAGGCAGCGCCTGACTATTTTCTGCAGCCAGGCACCCCTGAAATTGCTCCCCTGAGCACTTCTCCGGCTGCGCCCCAGACTGTCCGCCACGTTCAGCGCTTCGGTCGGCTTTGTGTGGACTTCGAGGAGCTCCGCAAGAGGAAAGGATTTTCGAGCGGCAACGGTATCTTCGGGCCGTTGAAGCGACGAAAGTACTTCGCCGTCGACGAGTAAGTACTGCACATTGTGATTTCTTGACTGCTGCTTTTCTTCCTGACGTTGGCTCTTCAGGACGCCTTCTGCCAGGGTCGTTGAGTCCCTCGAGATGCAACCCCCGCCTTCCTCGGCACTCCCGTCGGCCTTGAGTACCCCGAGCCTGCACACCGCGCCCGGAGCTGGGACGGCCGAGGGAGTGCGCTCGCCTTCAGGCGCCTTGAGTCCGCGGCTTCGTTCCCTTCCTCCATGGTCTGGCTTGGAGCTTGGCGGGCATCCCCCGGGTTCCTCCTCTGGTCATGGACGGCGGCTGGTTGGCTTCGGCCTTCATCTCCTCTTCAAGCAGTGGGCCCCGACTGGCCGGGGCCCCTCCTGAGGTCGGGCCGACACCTGAAGCGGCACCAGCCCCCAGCCCCCTGCTGAGAGGGGGTGCGCCGCTTCACGTCCCGCCTGCAGCCCCCGAGGCAGAGGACGAGGTGGGACGTGCGTTGGAGTTCCAGAAGCGGGTGGAGCGTAGTTCGTCATGAGCTCTTCCAGGAGGCGATGGGCGCAATGAGCCGACTTGGTGAAGAGCTCGCAAGTGTCGACTCGCACCGTGAGGCTGAGGGTCTTCGGCTGGTGGAGGAACGGCGTAAGTTGAGGGTGGCTATCAACCTTGGCCGCTACCAGCGGGATCTTGACAACGCGAAGGCCGAGGCGTCCCTCAAGGTTTCCCGTGAGGCTTGCTCCCGAGCCTTTGAGGAGGCTCGCGAGGCTGACTGCCGTCGCGAGGTTACGGAGAAGCGCGCGTGGGAGCTCCAAGCCTGAAGTGCGTCCCTCGAGCGCCAAGTTGAGGTGCGCAGAGCCGCCCTTGCGTCGCTGAGGGGGACGCCTGCCGAGGAAGAGGAGGTCCAGAAGCGTGAGGAGGCGCTGGCTCTAGAAGCCATGGAGCGCAGCCTCGAGCTCGAGCAACTGGAGACGAGGGAGCGTCAAGTTGCTCAAGCGAAAGATGTCGTTGGGGCTCGCGAGGCCAGGGTCCAGGAGGAGGTCGACTGCCGGGTGGCCGAGGTTCGCGCGGATCTTGAAGGTCGGTACGACTTGAAGCTGAAGCTTGCGGGGACTGAGGCAGCGGGCAGGACCGCCGCTCTCAGGCCCAGGCTAGACGAGGCGGAGAGGCGTGGGGAGGCCACGACTGCCGCCCTGGTCACGGCGTAGGCGGACTTGGCATCCGCCCGCGCCGAGCTGCTTTCGCTTTGAAAACGGGTTGATGATGCCGAGGCCGTCACGCGACAGAACATGGAGGAAGTGCTTCAACGGCGGATGCTGGAGCGCGAGCACGCCCCCATGCTTCAGGACCTCCAGAACAGGGCTAATACCGCCCTAGGCTTCATCTGCGACGAGAATGCACTGCACCCCCAATCGAATGACTACGCCAGTCACCTGATCTTCTTCACCAACGTGGTGACGCGTCTGGAAGCCCGGTCTGATAGGGCTCGCCAGCTTGTGGAAGAGAGAAGTCGGGACCTGCTCGGGCGCGCGTTCTCCTGTGTCTTCAGCAATCTCCGGAACACCTTCCCCGACTTCGACTTCGACGCCGCCATTTCCCTCGTACCACAGGCCATCCGGGGCGACCTGGCGCGGTGGGTGGAGGACAACATGGATGCGCTGGTCAGAGCCTTTGCTTCCGACAACGACGCGGTGGTGGTCGTCGCAGACGAAGGCGGCGTGGTTGACGACGGCGACGGAGGCGTCGCCGAAGGCGGCGACGGTGCCGGCGAAGACGATGACCACGCGAGTGACGCGTCCGAGGGCGATGTAGCGAGTGACATATTTGGCTGATCACATGTTCTCATGTCGTTTTATCCTGTACTCAAAAACTCGGGCATGGCGCCTAAGGATTGTGAGAGCATTTTGAGAGGGGGAGCCCCTCGTGCAAGCAGATCAACGCCTTTATTCTTTTGTGTCGAGCTGAATGTGTACCTCTGTGAATTCATGAGTCTGGCAGCGAGTTTGCTGCATCAGCTTACCTTAGTCGTGGTGCCCCTCGAATGGGATCGCGAGGTCTTGAGCTCCTGAGGAATTCCTGAAGGGCCCGCAGACTCACCCGAGTTGGCCTCGCGAGAATCAGATGCCGATAATGGTATCGGCGAGCGTGTTACGTGTGCTGCGCCCAGCCCCGCTCGTGAGGGGCCCGCGAAGGAGAGGCGGCGATCGTGCGCTTCGTGAGAAAGCAAGAACCGGACGGCAATAAATCGCTCGAATGAGAAAAGGCACCCCCCGCGCGCATCAAAGAAAACTCAACTTCAACTTAAATCCAAATCCAAAGGGCAAAGCTACAGAAAAAGGGTTCCAAAGCAAAAGGCCGCGTCTGGCACCTAGTCTAGTCTTCTGGTCTTCGAGTCTTCTCACCAGCGCAAAGCTAAGTGCTGCCACTAGGCGTGGGAGGGAGCCCGGGGCTGAGGCCGCACCCCGAGACTGTAGGCGTGTACATCCCCACTCATTATTACGTGGAGTGTCACAGCGGCGATCTTCACAGCCTTGGGCCTTCTTCTGTGTATGGCCTTGCTTCATATCGCCAGATGAGGGCCCCGCCTTGCGCCACCCTCGACCATCTTTGAACCGACCGGCAACCAGGATGGCGCAAAATGGGGGAAAGGGGACGCCAGCGGTGCCCTCGGCGACCTATGGTCCTCTGCCGGGGGAAGGCTCGCCGGCACCTCCACGGTAGAGGGCCTACCTCTGGGTGTCGCCTGGCTTCGTGCAACGTGGGGAGGGGCCTTGCTCCTGGCTCCCTCCATGCAACCCCCAGCGTGCTTCCCCGAGCAGAAGGGGTGTTGCTGCGCCGGGGTCGTCGGCCGAGGCCATGACCTGATTCACTGGCAGCCCATGGTTAGCGTAAGCTTGCTCCTGAGAGATTAGCGGTACCATGTAGCTGTTGTTGTAGGTGTGGTTGTTGCGGTTCCCCGTCGGTTCTTGGAAGGCTTCAACTTCTAGCGCCCCTTCTTCCCAATCTTCTCCGAGGAACGAGCCAGGGTCGTCCTCCGGCGCGTACTCCTGGTCCATCATGCGGGGAACGTAGGCTTCCGGGGCCGATACCCCGAACACCTCGCCGTAGTGCCCCACACTCCATGTTGCCCGGCCCATCGTGGCGTCCTAAGGATGATAATGCGACATTTCACTAGGACCATGGGAGGCGACGCTTGTGCCCACGCTTGCCGCAGGCGGCACGGGGGCGACGGTGCCCCCGGCACCGCCGGCCGTGCTGGTGTTGACGAAGCCCCAAGGCACACCTGAGGACGCGTGGTTGCGGCGAGGCCCGCCATGAGACCCCGTAGTGGCCTGAGAAGGAACCAGATAGCAGAAGGGCGGCGCCCCCGATGCCGCCGCATCCAGCAGCTCGGCGACGCGTTCCAGCTGTGCGTCCCGGCCGCTCTTCATTAGCCGGCACCGCAGCAACTCCCGCGCCACCGTGAGCGCGGCCCGCATGTTCGCCTGCTCCCGCTGTGTGTGTGGTGTCGTTGCTGCGGCGTGGCTTGCTGCCCTTGCAGCGGCTCGCGCTTGTTGTGGGGTGAGGGTGGATGGCGCCCCACCACACCGGCTGCGCCCTGCAGCGTTGGGCGGCGCTCGGGCCCCTTGGAGTGCAGGGTTGAGGTCTTCGTGGGTAGATGGCACCGCCCGGGCTGGCCAGGCTGCCCAGCGGTCAGAGTCGGCCCTCGGGTCGCCAGACATCATGGCCGCTGAGCGTCGATGGGTCGATTGGCGGGGAAGAGGCTTCGGTGCACCCCTACTTGGCGTGCCAAATGTCGGATCACGGGTTCCGACAAAACCCTCAAGGTTCGAACACTGGGGTGCACGCGAAGATTTCCTCCCTACCGATCTACACCCTAGCTCGCTAAGATCTCGCGGATGAACTCGACGAACTCGCAACACAAAGACACAAGATTTATACTGGTTCGGGCCATCGTTGTGGTGTAATACCCTACTCCCGTGTGGTGGCGGATGGATTGCCTCTAGGGCTGATGATGAACAGTACAAGGGGAAGAACAGCCTCCTGAGGTGGAGGTGTTCTTGTGCTTGGCGGGCTTGTGGATGTGAGGATGAGAGGTCTAATCCCCTGGATTCGATACCTCTACTGAGGTGGCTGGTTCTACTTATATAGGCCCTGGTCCTCTTCCCAAATATTGAGCGGGAAGGGAGCCAACAACGACCAATTCGAAAGGGGACAGCTAGTACAACTTATCCTGAAAAAAGCGGTCTTCGCCTGCAAAAGGCTCTGGTGTTTACGCCATCTTGGGCTCCATGGTGACCTCCGTCCCGCCGTCCTGCTGGTCTTGGTCTTGTTACACTGATATGGAAACCTTTGCTTGATGCCTCGGTACTCCGCGCCTGCGCTTGCCTCCTTAGCACCAAAGAGGAAACAAGGACGCTGCGTGCGCTGGCGCCCGCCTGATCTTCATCGTCATGGCTCACGTCACGAGAGCCTCGCGAGGTTTCCCCTGCCTTGATTTCTCCGCTCCTCGCGAGGCAGCCTAGTGAGGCCGCTCCCGAGAAGGTCTTGTGTCGTTCGCCTCGCGAGGCTTGGCCCCTCGCGAGGGTCTTGAATGCATCGTTGATGAAGATGGGCCATACTGGCCTGCTAGCACAGCCACGCCATGAGCCGCAGGCAGGCAAGTCTGGGGACCCCCGTTCCCAAAACGCCGACAGACCCCGAGCAGCCTCCTCCGCCTAGGGTTCCTGCGCCGCCGCCGGCGGCTCCCCCGCGCGGAGCCGCAGCCACGACAGAGCCCGCCGTCGCCGCGCCTCTCCCGCTCCCCCCCCTCCCCCTTCCAAATACCCCGTGTCGCCTCCCGGCGAGGCGGTCGGTGGCCCTTCCGCCACTCCCCTTCAGCTCTCTCTCGCATCTCCTTCCTCACGCCGCCGCCAGCGAGCGCCGCCGGGACTGCCATTCCCCGTGCACGGCCTCCCATGCCCGGCCGGTGGGGGCTGGCGGCGGTGCTCCTAGGTCGGCGTCGGTGTGGCCCATCGGCGGTGATGCCGCATGCCACGGTGGTGCTCGACGCGACTGTGCGGCCGTTGGCCGTGGGGCGGCACGGTGGCGCTGGTGGCTGGCGGCGCCCGCCCAGCCCAGATCTGGGCCCATTTGGGCCCCATCTGGGTTTGGGTGGGCCGGTGGCTCGGTGTTCCGCGACGTCGTTTCCTGGTGATGTCATGGTGGCGGTGGTCTCGGGTGGTGAGGACTTCGTCGGTTGGCAAGTTGCAGCGTGGCGACAGGATTGTCCGGGTCCAAGTGGACCCGGTCGGGCCATCGAGGCCCGGCAAGTCCTCGTCGCCGCGTCCGATCGGCTCCGCTGCGGCGGTGGAGGTTGTCCCCTCCCCCCGTCCGAGTGGTGCTCGCTCCTGTGGCTGGGGTCTCCTTGCCCGAGCTAGGCCTCGTGTTGGCAGCTCCAGTGAGGCGGCGGGGGTGTCCGGTAACTGTGGTGGCACAGGCTGGTGGGCGGCTGTTGTGGTGGTGCATCTCGAAGTGCCTCGGGTGATGGTGGTGGTTGTGGATCGGGAGAAATCCTTGTCGGCTTGTCCGGTACCGACGCGGTGACGCTTGCGGGCGCCATTAGACCTTCCTAAGGGGTGTCGGATATATCCCTTCCCCACCATCCCTCGCGTACCAGAGGAAACCCTAGAACTTGTTCGGGAAACAGCGGCTGCGTCGTTGCATTCCTTCTTGAAGGTGTTGCTTGGTGTGAGGCGCTTCGAGATGTTGGGAGCGCGGTGGCACTTCGTCGGAGGGTGCAGCGGTTGCTGGTCTTCCTTTTGTCGATTATCTGCCGGTGTCGGCATTCATTTCTCTTTCATTTTCTTTTGTTTCTTTGGGCTTATCTGTGCTGCGCCCCAGCGTGCTGGATGTATCGGAGGTTTGCTTTATAATATAAAGCGGAAAACCTTTTTTCTTAATATGGATGTCCGCTGGGCCGATTTAAATGAACAAAAAACAGACAAAATCGCTCGTACGTTTGAGTCGGCTAGTTGGAGTTGCTCTTATATGGGGCACTGTTGATCTGCGCTTGGGGTGCGAACGGAGAGAACTCTGAACCTCTCCTCCGTTTGTTTCTGCATCTCACCTACCTGACCCCTCTCTCTCTCTCTCCCTCACTGTACTTCTGTTCTCCTTCCGATATCAAATTCCTGCTGCGTCCTATCAACCATCCATGGATGGAAATTATGTCGTGACAGGCGCGGACGCTGGCCGCGGCGATTTGCGTGAGCTGGGGCTGGCGGGACCTCGCGCAGGACGAACGGCTGTGGGAGGCGGCGTGCATCAGGGACCGGAGTGCGCAGACCTCAGCTTCTCCGAACAGCAGATCCGCGTCGTCGTGGTCGTGCTATCGTAGTCGCAGGACGAGCTGCTCAGGAGCTTGCACGACGTGCGGGTCGAGAGCCTGCGGCCGCTGGGCCGGTCTTTCCACCTCGGCAGCGGCGGCAGAGGCGCCACTGCGAACGGAGAGGAGGGTGGGCCCCTCCGGCCTCCCAGTCGCTTGTCTCGAACGGCAACCCGGTCCCCTAGCGCACCTTCATGGCGTCGCCAGCATCGAGCGGCGCGAGGAGGGGTGGGTCGGCCGCGTCGATGGTTATGCGCAACAGCAGAACGGTGCTGCGCAAGGAGACGGAGAGGCGACGGTCGTGCTGCTTTTTGAGAAAAAAGGCTCCTGAAAAGCCCGTCTTTGAATTATCAAAGCCATCAACCGGTCAGGATTACAACGAGTAGCAAAGTAAAAGGAAAAGAAACAACGAGACGACACAAGGTGCTGTGTAAAAAGCTAACAGGCTACCACAAACTACTAGCCAAGGTATGAAAACTAAAGCATTAATACAACTAGAAGATGAAAAAGCCCTTCATAGCGAGCAGAACACCACGCAGGACACTAGCAAAGCTAGGGAAAGAATCATCCAGTGGCTGACGGAGCGCCTTTCTCAGCTCCATGAGCTCTGGCCGTCGATGTCAACCTCCTCCACCTCCGAAAGGGGCTCCCTGCCCCCTTGCCCTGGCACGAAGGGCGCCGATCCGTCGAAAGGTGGAGACGCCACCCGAGGGCTAAAGTGAAATCGGCGCCATTGCCATCCTGAAGGCCACATCAGGACACCACCACCATACAACAACGATCTTCGCCAAGGAGCATCGGCACTAAATGAGAGCTGCACACGAGGAGAAGCAAACTACACGGCAAGGCTACTGATGGCCAAGCAGCAAAGGAAGGAAAGCATCCGTAACGGAGCTAGGGGACGATAACAAGTTCACGGAGATAAGAACCCAGCTCATGCCACCATTGGCGAGCACTGACAACCCTCGGAGGGGAACCCTATCCCCTGCCCGAATGGCCGAAGACAACACCGGTAGCCATGGGCATCTACACAAGATGAGAACTTAGGCGCCTCCTCGCCCTTGGCCAAAGATGAAGTTTCCGACCTCACCGCCAACAACCCCCGACCAGGACAAGGGCGCTTCCCCCCAAAGCTCACCAAAGACGACACCTCCTTGAAGGTGACACGCCCACAGCGTCGCTGCCGCCCAATCCAGAGGGATTTGGGTTTTCACCCGGTACACAGGCAATATGGGAGGAAGAGGAGGGGGAAAAGGGGGAATTAACCAGCGCCTACATGTAGGGGACGGCGCCCTTGGGCGTCGCCCGGCCGTGGCGGATGAGCCGCCACGGATTTCTTCGGTCCATTTTCCCTCCTCCACCTCAAGATAAGACACGGCTACGGCGCCCGGAGACCACCGAAGGACGGATCTGGGGCGAGGGCGACTTGAGGATGACGAGGAAGGCGCCATCAGATCTGATGCGGGTGCCCTCGAGGCAACCGCACACCACAGTCATCGCCGACCGTCACCCCAGCGCCCGCACGGCCGAGGTGGACGGGTAGCACCCGCTGGCGCCGCTAGCTGAGGGCGGCGCAGCTCCACCACCAGAGGTCCCCACCTATGCTCCGAGGTCCTCCAAAGGGGCGGAGAGACCAGATCCTCGCCGCCACCATCCCTAGTGGTCGTGCGCCATCCGGCGACCACTTCCGGCAGCGACGAGGGAGAGGAAAATGGGGGAGGGAGCCCCGACGGCGGCTAGGATTTGAGCCGCCTGAGTCGCCCCTGCAGGAGCGACGCGGCGGTCGTGGTGCTCACCTGCAACCTTCTTGCCTCCCAACCCGAGGCGGCCGTACGAGGGCAATGCGAGCGGAAGCGGCGTGGAGAAGACCGTCAGGATTGCCGTCAGCTGGTACTTGAGCTTCTTGCGGCCGATGCCGGAGCCGTAGCTGTCCATGGTTGTGCGATGTTATTCGGTGCGGCTGAACCGAAAGAAAAACGAAGCATAGCCAAATGACCAAGCACTATACCATAAGATGTTGGTTCCCTAGAAGGATCTTACCGAAACTCGGGGCCTGGAGGCGTTCTGAGCGAGGCCTTCGAAACCAGTGAGCCCCAAGGCCGTGCAAAGGTTATTAAAGTCAATGTTGAAAGCACATTTTCCTTTTCGGTTATTTTGTAATTCATGTCAACATATATGTTGTTGGACTAATATTTTCTTCAAGTATATTTTAGAAAGAGTTCAACCTAGGCGAGTAGATGAAGAGAGATGTGGACCCTTCAAGCTATTAAGAGACACTATTGATAAAGCTTCAATACTCTACTTTTGGTCTATAGAAAAGTTAATACTATTGAAAGATGAAGATGTTTTAATCATGAGTTATTTACTCAAGTACTTAAAGATATTGCTCCAAAAACCCTCAACCACACTGACACATTTCTATATGTCCAAAACCCTAGAGTCAATCTCGGTCCCACCGCGTATCTTTTCGGACCCACCAAGGTACACTTGACACGGCCACTGCATAAACCCTAGAAACTTGAGCTTACAGAGATGACATTCAGTCCTACCGAAATGCTCATGACAACCTTCTGTAACTCATTGTTTTCATCTCAGAATTTCTGAGAGAAATCAATCGGTATCACCGAAGCGACGAAAGTGCTTAGGTCATCATCAATCGGTCCCTCCGAGTTGTTTCACCCGGTACCACCGAGTGTGCATAAAGGTGTGTAATAGTTAGATTATTTATGGTGGCTATATATATCCCACCCACACCACCTACTTTCAGAGAGAGCAACGAGAAAAAAAATTGCCACTTCTCATATCCATTTCCTAAGAGAGAACCATCGACACTTGTGTTGAAATCAAGGGGATTCCATTCCAACCTTTGATCCTTGATTTCTAGCCCGCTCAAGTTGCTTTCCACTCCAGACCTTCTCCTGCTACTATGCCAAATCTGTGAGAGAGTGATTAAGTGTTGAGAAAACTATCTTTTGAAGCACAAGAGCAAGGAGTTCATCATTGCTACTTGTGATACGCGTTGAGATTCCCCCAAAGAGGAGGGTGATGTACTATAGTAGCAGATAGCCTCAATAGAGAACCAATGTTTATCACAGTAGGAGATTCACGCAAACAAATATAAATAGTACCTACACACACAAAACAAATGCTTGCACCCAACGTAGGAAAGAGGGTTGACAATCTCCTTGTACTTGTTAATTGTAAGGATTAATTCTGGTAATGGTAGATAGATAAATTTCAAAACAAAATATAAGTAAATAAATTGCAGCAAGATATTTAGGGTTTTAGTAATATGATGTGAATGAACCCGGGGGGCACAACTTTCACTACAGGCATCTCTCTGATGAGCGTAGTAATGGTGGTTACACAACTTACAAGTGGGCAATTGATAGAAAAGCACATAGTTATGATGTTATTCATGGCATGATCACGTTGGGAAATGTTGCATGGAAAACAAAAAAAATTCTACGCACACACAAGATCTATCCATGGAGATGCATAGCAACGAGAGGGGAGAGTGTGTCTACGTACCCTCGTAGACCGTAAGCGGAAGCGTTTAGTAATGCGGTTGATGTAGTCGAACTTCTTCGCGCTCCAACCGATCAAGTACCGAACGTGCGTCACCTCCGCGTTTAGCACATGTTCAGCTCGGTGACGTCCTCCGCCTTCTTGATCTAGCAAGACGGCGAGGTAGTGGATGAGTTCCGACAACAAGACGGCATGGTGATGGTGATGGTGAAGCTATCTTCGTAGGGCCTCGCCTAAGCACTATGAAAATATGATCGGGGGTGTAAACGGTGGAGCGGGCGCCGCACACGACTAAGACAATGTTCTGTTGTGCTAGGCTCCCCCCTCCCTCATATATATAGGTGGGGGAGGAGGGAGCAGCCAGGAGGCGCCCCCAAGTAGGCCGAATCCTACTTGGGGTCCTCCCCAAGTGGCGCCCCCTTTCCTTATTTGCCGGAGAGGGAGAGGAAATGGGGAAGAGGGAAGGAAGAGGAGGCCGAATCCTCCCCCTTTCCTTTCCCCACTTGGGCGGCTACCATAGGGGGTGCGCCAGCCCCTTGTGGGCTGGTGTGATCCCCTCTAATGGCCCAATAGGCCCATTACCCTCCCGGGGGTGTCCGGTACCCCCTCCGGTACTCCGATGACTACCCGGTACACTCTGAAACATTTCCGATGTCCGAATAACATCGTCCTATATGTGAATCTTTACCTCTCAACCCTTTCGAGACTCCTCGTCATGTCCGTGATCTCATCCGGGACTCCGAACAACATTCGGTCACGAAATCATAAAACTCATATGACACTATATCGTCAACAAACGTTAAGCGTGCGGACCCTACGGGTTCGAGAACTATGTAGAAATGATCGAGACACCTCTCCGGTCAATAACCAATAGCGGAACCGGGATGCCCATATTGGCTCCTACATATTCTACGAAGATCTTTGTCGGTTGAACCTTATGACAACATACATAATTCCCTTTGTCCATTGGTATGTTACTTGCCCGAGATTCAATCGTTGGTATCTTCATACCTAGTTCAATCTCGTTACCGGCAAGCTTCTTTACTTGTTCCGTAATACATCATCTTGTAAATAACTCTTTAGTCACTTTGCTTGCAAGGCTTCTTATGATGTGTATTACCGAGAGGGCCCAGAGATACCTCTCCGATACTCGGAGTGACAAATCCTAATCTCGATCTATGCCAACTGAACAAACACCTTTGAAAATACCTGCAAAGCATATTTATGATCACCCAATTAGGTTGTGATGTTTGATAGCACACAAGGTATTCCTTTGGTATCCGGGAGTTGCATAATCTCATATTCGAAGGAATATGTATTTGACATTCAGAAAGCAATAGCAATAAACTTAACGATCAATATGCTAAGCTAATGGATGGGTCTTGTCCATTACATCATTTTCCTAATTATGTGATCCTCAAATGACAACACCTGTCTATGGTTAGGAAACTTTAACTATCTTTGATCAACGAGCTAGTCTGGTAGAGGCTTACTAGTGATACGGTATTTGTTTATGTATTCACACATTTATTTAAGTTTCCAGTCAATACAATTCTAGCATGAATAATAAACCTTTATCATGAATAAGGGAATATAAAATAACAACTTTATTATTGCCTGTAGGTATGTGGCCCACTTGCACTAGAGTCAATAATCTAGTTCACATCACCATGTGATTAACACCCATAGTTCACATCGCCATGGGACTAACACCCAAAGAGTTTACTAGAGTTAATAATCTAGTTCACATCGCCATGTGATTAACGTCCAAAGAGTACTAAGGTCTGATGATGTTTTGCTTGTGAGAGAGTTTTAGTCGACGGGTCTGCCACATTCAGATCCGTATGTATTTTGCAAATTTTTATGTCTACAATGCTCTGCATGGAGCTACTCTAGCTAACTGCTCCCACTTTCAATATGTATCCATATTGAGACTCAGAGTCATCTAAATCGGTGTCAAAGCTTCCATCGACGTAACTCTTTACGGCAAACTCTTTATCACCTCCATAACCGGGAAATATTTCCTTAGTCCTCTTTAGGTAACGAAGGATAATTTTGACCGCAGTCCAGTGATCTACTCCTGGATCACTATTGTACCCCCTTGCCAAACTCATGGCAAGGTACACAATAGGTTTGGTACAAAGCATGGCATACTTTATAGAACCTAAGCTGAGGCATAGGGAATGACTTTCATTCTCTCTCTATCTTCTGCCGTGGTCGGGCTTTGAGTCTTACTGAACTTCACACCTTGCAACACAGGGAAGAACTCTTTCTTTGACTGATCCATTTTGAACTTCTTCAAAACATTATCAAGGTATGTGCTTTGTGAAAGTCCTATTAAGCGTCTCGATCTATCCCTATAGATCTTGATACCCAATATATAAGCAGCTTCACCGAGGTCTTTCATTGAAAAATTCTTATTCAAGTATCCTTTTGTGCTATCTAGAAATTCTATATCATTTCCAATCAACAATATGTCATCCACATATAATATCAGAAATGCTACAGAGCTCCCACTCACTTTCTTGTAAATATAGTCTTCACCATAAGTCTACCCCCTTGCCCTGGCACGAAGGGCGCCTGTCGGTGTCAAAACCGGCGGATCTCGGGTAGGGGGTCCCGAACTGTGCGTCTAGGCGGATGGTAACAGGAGACAAGGGACACGATGTTTTACCCAGGTTGGGCCCTCTTGATGGAGGTAAAACCTCACGCCCCGCTTGATTAATATTGATGATGTGTGTTACAAGAGTGGATCTACCACGAGATCAAAGAGGCTAAACCCTAGAAGCTAGCCTATGGTATGATTGTTGTTCGTCCTATGGACTAAAGCCATCCGGTTTATATAGACACCGGAGAGGGCTAGGGTTACACAAAGTCGGTTACAAAGGTAGGAGATCTACATATCTGTATCGCCAAGCTTGCCTTCCACGCCAAGGAAAGTCCCATCCGGACACGGGACGAAGTCTTCAATCTTGTATCTTCATAGTCTTGGAGTCCGGCCGATGATGATAGTTCGGCTATCCGGACACCCCCTAGTCCGGAACTCCCTTAGTAGCCCCTGAACCAGGCTTCAATGACGACGAGTCCGGCGCGCATATTGTCTTCGACATTTCAAGGCGGGTTCCTCCTCCGAATACTTCATAGAAGGTTTTGAACACAAGGATAGTGTCCGGCTCTGCAAAACAAGTTCCACATAACGCCAGAGAGAATAATTTTCGCACAGATCTGGCGACGATCCGCGGGCGTGACATCACACCACGGCCGAGCCTTTATATGAATCGCTTTTATTGTTCCACCTCAGCGTGTTTAGCGAGGCGTTCCTTGGCACGCCTTATCAAAGCGTAGATCGTGCCCCCTTATTCCGGGATTCTCATCAATACGGACGGGTAACCCAACCGTGCCCGCTGGCATGCCTCCTCTATCAAAGGCGAGTCCTAATCGACCACGGGTGGGCTCTTGGTATTCAAGCTCTTTATGATGAGACCAAGGCCCTCTTCTTCTTTACACCCTCCATCGAAGTTCGCCTCGCTCGAGTTCCAACACCCAAAGCTTCAGATTCAGCGCCGGACTTTTGATGATGTCCGCCCGACCAAGACGACCGATGGATGTCTTCCTCCGTCACGAAGAAGATGTGCTAAAGTTGCGAGACGCCAGTATCTCGACCGCGAGATCTCAGATAGGCTGCCTGCCTGGGGCAGGTCATTCCCACTCTGTGCCCGCCGAGAACGTGGTGTTCGTGGTCCCACTTCCTTCGGGTTTAGGCTTCCCGACGGACCCCTTTGTGCGGGGGCTCATGTTTTATTATGGGCTTGATTTTCATGACTTGAATCTGAGTCCATCCTCCATATCTCGTCATTCATTATCGTATGTGAGGCCTTCCTCCATATTACCCCCCACTTTGGATTGTGGCTCAAGACCTTCAAGGTGGAGCCAAAGATGATCGAGGGACAACAAGCAGAATGCGGAGGGGCGGTTATAAGCAAATGTGCTGATGTCTCCGTGGCCGAGGGCTCTTTTCAAGAGGAGCTTGGTTTGTGGCGACGGAGTGGTTTTATATCACAGCTCCTGTGGGCACCAAATGGGCGGCGCCCCCGCCTTCCGCCAGTCCACCACAGGGGTGGCATCATGGGTCAACAAGGCTCGACTGGGGGCCGTCCAAGGACGTTCCCTTGCTGTCCGGCCGCATTCGAGATCTCCAGGAAAGAGGGATCAATCTGGTTGCAGTGGCGTAGGTTATGGTGACCCGGCGCCTTCAGCCCTGCAAACGTCGCAACCTCCACCTGTGGGAATTCAATCCGGAGGGACCACGAGCCTCCAAAATTTCATGGGCACGACGCCCGTGGAGATGTATAAACAGTTCTTTGGATCACAAGAGAAGTGTCCGGACTTGACCGAGGACGCAGGACTAAGCTGCAATCGCCCAGATACTCAAGTAAGTAGTCCGGTAACCGGACAAACTGTTCATTCATTATTTTGTATACATGCCCTTTAAAGGAGCCATTTTTTTCGAACAGGAGTGGATAGCCAAGGCGAAGTTAATAAGGTGTCCGGCTCCCCTCCCAGAGACCACGCCGGATCCCATGTTGACCAAGATGTTGAAGGTCGCGCCTTTTGAAGAAGGCGAAGGGGGGAGCGGGGAAGCAACCGCCTCTGCGAAGGAGGATATCAAGGAAGGAGGGATTAAGAGTCCCACCTTCCGAGGAGAGAAGAGGACCGCTTCGGAAGATCCGGAGGTCAAGGCCTCAAAGAGGGGGAAGGAATCTTCGGCAGAGAGTCCGGCGCTGGGAAGTAACCCAGCCGAATTATTTCCCCAAGGGGATCAGCCCTCCAGCCAGCCGTAAGTAAAAAGAAGGGGTCTTGTAAATAAGGAACATCCCTGTATTTATTCATGAGGATAACCGAAATTGTACCTTGTAGTTCGGACTTCAGCCCTTCTCAGCAGAGCTCGTCTTCGGGGATCTTCTTCCGGAGATGATGGAGAGCTAAACACCTCCACCTGTCGCACCCTCATGGAGGCGGACGACCCGGAGGTGTCGCCGCGAGGGTTCCCAAGTCCGTGGGCCGGAAGGTCCGTGCCAAGTGGCGTCGGTCGGAGGAGTGAAGGATCTGCGGGCGAAGCGGTTATTTCAGAGGATCACCGTGCTCTAATGGGTACGGTGATTGAAAGAATTGCATCCGCGGAGAGCGGATTGTATGAAGCCGTCGAAGCTTATCGACGGGTTTGAGGTATGCAAAATGATGTACCTTTCGGCAGTTATGCATATAAAATGCATACTGTATAGATAGTAGCCCCGAGACTTGGTATGTTGTCAAAATTGACAATGTGCCGAGGATCAAATTCTCGATTATAACATATCGCCGCTCTGAACAGGTGGCGGGCGTCGGAGGCCAGCCGGACTGCTGAATATGCCGAACTAAAGCGACAACTTGACGAGGCGGATGCGCACATCGCGCTGGTCAATAAACGGTTTGACAAGTCACAAGGTATGCGACGTCTATGCGGACACCTTGTAAGGGAGCTTGCCGCCCATGTCTTACTGTTTGTATGCTTAATGCAGATGGTGCCGCTGTCGTGGAGGAGCTGCGGGCAGAACTCGCCCGAGCGAAAGAGCAAGCCAGAATTAGTAATGCGGCGTCAGAAGGTGGTCAAGAGCTAGAAGCTGAACGGGCTGCTCTTCTTTGAAGCAAAGAGGAGATGGCCGATATGGCCAAAAGTTAAGGAATACTACCGACGCTGCGCTGTTCTTGAAAAGGAACGCAAAGCGGAACAAGAGGGCCTAAAGAAGGCCGCCGCCGAATCCAAGAATGCCCAATCGGCTTTGAGAGCTGCCAAGGAGGAGCTGAGTCAGGCCGGGGCAATTGCGGCTGGAAAACCGTTTCTGCTGCGGAGGAAATATACAGATCCAAAGTATGCTCGTTGGATAAATTGTGGAGTTCAGAGGATGCTTATCCGACTTGGCGGTGAGCGATGTGGACGCTGTTGAGCACTTCCGGACCGAAGGGGCAGAATTGAAGAGCTATATTGGTCGCACTTCCATAGTCCGGAGCGTCCCGCCACGACCGATCGGTTGGCGAATGGGCCGAGCTGAATCGATTGTTCGGATTTGCCATGAAGCATGTCTTGACTCACTTGTGGCCGGACGGACCCCAGCCAAAGAGCTATTTTGGTTTAGTGCAGCAGCTTGGTGCGGTGTCGCAGACGACGCAATGAAGCGATCGGCGGTATTGAGGGAGCGCGGATGGCTCTTGCCCGTGTCAAGACATACTGGGCAGAGATGAAGGCCACCGACGTTGCATCCCGTGATTCGGACAGAGGTCGAGTACCGCCGAGCACTACTTTGAAGAAGTCCGCCGGGCGCTCGCTTAATAGAGACGCGAGGCTCAAGGATATTATGTTTAAATGACATGTATGATTTGTGAAAACAATGTTTCAAATGTAATATAAGTGCTTTTTATACTTGTGCGCTCAAGTAGTGAACTACTCCCTGGCGGCCGCTTATGTATATGTGTATATAACCTGAAAGATGGCAGTCCTTGGCTTCAGCCCCCACGCACATAGTGCGGGGTGTTTGCAAAAAGCGCTTTTCACACTTAATCCAACGTTTTGGTCCTGTTAAGGAGGTGATAGCGAGCAAACCGTGCAACCGGACTATAATGCTTTATCACTTTCACTTAGCCATAGGAGTTTGAGGGTGGGGCTACTATATAGCCCCCTGGGGGCACCGCACTCTCCCGAATTCGGGGTGCATATGTGCCTGACCGAAAACCGGTCCTTCGTTAATGCGAGGAATCCTAAAATTCCTGTGAGTCATCGAGTGGTTGACCAGTCTCTCGCTATATCATGACAGTTAGTTTTCGCTTTCATCGAGGTGCTCGCCGGCCAACCGGGCACAATTGCATAGTTCTCCGGTGCGCGTTAGCCGTGAAAACGGAACGTAAGGCAGCAAAACACAGGAGCCGGGCAACCAACATTTGACCAAAGACATGATTCGAGCTGATGCATATAAGGCCTAATCTCGAGACGCCGAATACTCCCTAAGGTATTCGGTCTTTATGAAAATGGGCAAAATAATGCCCTAAGCCCCTTGTGTCCAGTGCACGCCAAAAAATTCTGGTGCGGCCAATGCCAAAGCACCAGCCTCCTCCTCGGTTATATTAAGGAACCGGGGAATGTATATCAACAAGAGACAAGGAAAAAGGTTTACGCAGGTCTTAATCTGAAAAGAATCCTTGCAACGAGTCCCCTGCTGCGTCGCTACCGTGGTTCTCCGCAGTGATCCGGGACGGGTGTATCACGTTGTTCATCTGTAAAAGAGAGGAACTTAGTTTGAAAGAAAAAGGATCGTGCGAAAGATGTACTTAATATTAAATGAACAAAGTACGGTTCGAAGAATAAAATTGAGCTCTATTGTCTCTTGTTATACATGCATGTAGCCCCTCGTATGGGGGTATGCCGCTAGTAGGCGCCGGACTCGTCTAGCCGTGTCCGGGGTTTGAATGACCAATTTCAGGTTCTTTGCCTAGTGGAGCCGGATAGCTGTGGAGCTGTCGATGCAGTCTCCCCTTCTTCCGTGCTCAAGTAACATGTAATACTTCCTTTTAACGAGATGATGCCACGTGGACCGGGCATTTTAATTGTTAGAGACGCATAATGCGGTATTGCATTAAAGCGGGCGAAAGCTTCGCGTCCCAATAGTGCTTGATGGCTACTTTTAAACGGGGCGACATGGAAGAGTAACCTTTCACGACGGAAGTTGTCGGATGAACCAAACACAACTTCTAGCAGTATGGAGCCCGTGCAAAGGGCGTATGGGCCTGGCAGTACTCCTTTAAAGGAGGTGTTGCTACGGTGAATTTTGGTTGGGTTTATCCCCATCCTGCGGATTGTGTCCTAATATATCAGGTTTATGTCACTGCCGCCATCCATGAGGACATGTGTAAATTGGAATCCGTCGATTATAGGATCCAATATCAAGGCAGTCCATCCTGCGCTCCGGATATTATCGAATAGTCCCGATGGTCGAAGGTGATTGGTTTTGATAACCAGCAGTGCGGCGCGCTTTTAGGGGCGCCGCTCGTTTTTTCCTTTTGAACACGTGAAGTGAGTTTACTGTTTTGATCTCCGTGGGAAAGTTTTTGTTTTCCGAGGCTCGCTTGTGGTGCTTTTGGGTTTCGTCACTTTCACTTGGTGTGTCGAGCCCTTGTGTTCGGGCGTTAAGTCGGCCGGACTGCTTGAAGACCAAACAATCTCGTGGGTATGGTTTGCGTGCTTCCCAGAGGTACCATGTATTTGACATGTCTATCCGTAATCTTGTTTAGGTTGGATAGCTCGTCACCGTTATCCTTTAGGGCAGTGTTTTGTTGTTCGCCGAGAGCTTTTGAATCCGGCGTTGACCGCCGCATTATTTGGGCCATTTTCCTTATTCCGCGCTGATCTTTTCTGCGCCATGATTTCCCATTTCCATCCCTGATTTCGGTGTACTGGTCGCTGGTGTTGCATCTAGCCAGCCAGCTGTCTTCCCCGCGCAAAGCGTGTCATGAGGCTTGTTAGTGCGGCCATTGTTCTTGGCTTTTCTTGGCCGAGGTGTCTCGGCGAGCCATTCGTCTCTTGGACGTTGTGTTTGAAAGCTGCTAAGGCTTCAGCGTTCGACAATCGACTATTTGGTTCTTTTAGTAAGGAACCTGTTCTGCAATTTCCGGCTGACTCTCGGGCTGTTGAGTTATGTGACTTAGATCGCTCAAGGCGTCGAGGGCGGACATAGGTCCCCAAAATTTGCCAAATGCATCCTCGAGCTCTTCCCACTTCCAATGGTATTTTCGGGAGGCTTTAAGCCAATGCCAAACTGGCCCTTTGAGTTTAATGGGTAAGTATTTTATGGCGTGGAGATCATCTCCTCTAGCCATGTGTATGTGGAGGATGTAATCCTCAATCCGCATCTGTGGTCTGTTGTTCCGTCAGATGCCTCTATGTTTACGGGTTTGAATCTCACTGAAATTCATGATCCAAAGACCTCGGCGGTGAAACATAGGGGGTATGCGCGCCTCTATATTTGGGTGTGCCATGATCTTCGAAATTTTGGTTTATTGCATTGCTTTGACGAAGCGTGCTTTCTTGGCCCATAGATGGATCTAATCGGGCCATCCTTTTGATGTGAATCCTTGCGGATCGCATATTGGCTTGTGTCGGCACCATTCGCCGCTCTCTTTTTGCCGTGAGGTCGCCCATCCGACCGGGTGGTCTTCTTGCTTTTTAATTGTGGGGCTCTAAGGCCTCCTCGTCAATTCAGGCAGTAGCTTTCTTTTCGGTAGCTCTTTGTTCGGCGATCGCCGCCAGATTTATCTGCGGTGCTGAATACTTTGCTCCATCTGATTCTGAGTGCATCTTCCGCTGTTTTGAGCTTCCGCTTCTGCTTTTTCAGGCTACGCGCAGTGGCGACGAGCCTTTTCTGGAGGTCATTTTGCTCCAATGGTTTGTCCGGCGTGAGATCGTCCGGACTGTTGTCTTCGCCGGGGATAAATTGTTTATCCAAGTTGTCTTGTTCGGACGATTGCTCGATGGCTTGTTCGTTGTCCACCGGTTCGCCCTACTCTATGGCTGGGTCTTTGTTGAGCCGGGACTTTGTTCAGCGTTTACGTTGCCGTTTTGACTGCTTCTCGAGGGATTTATCCTTCGTAGCGTCCCGTTGTTCCTCGTCTTCATTTCCTTTAGGCGTATCCACCATGTATACATCATGGGATGAGGTTGTCCAGCATCCTATAGGTGTTGGTTCATTGTTGTCTCATACATCGTCGTCCATACCGTCGATGTCTACGGAGTCAAAATCGAGCACGTCGTGTAAGCTTTCGACAGTGGCTATGAAGTGGGTGGTGGGTGGGCATTGAATTTCTTCATCGCTCAGATCCCAACCTTCCCGATCGTAGTCCGCCAGGCTCTCGGATAAAGAGAGAGACTTTAGTGAATTCAGGATGTCGCCAAAGGGCGAAAGTTTGAAAGATGTCCGCGACCGTGAACTCCATAACGGGCGCCCAATCGGATTCGATTGGCAAGGGCGCGGAGGGTTCAAGTCCGGAGAGGAGTCCGCTTCACGGAGTCAAGGTCTTCACAAAGGACAGGGATGGAGTTCGCTTGATTGCCGAGAGATTGCAGCCCCGAGCGGTGTCCAACCACTCGCCCTCGATAGGGGATCCGCCCGGATTAAGGGTCGGAGCGGATATCGGTGCGGCCTCGTGGCACTTTTCGCCGCAGAGCTAGATCATGCCCATCGAGACAAGGCTTGGCGCTTGCTATTGCGGCTCGAATCCGTCAAGATCAAGTCTCCACGGATATCGGCCGATAGTTTAAACTTCCAAATCTGACACGATGGCTGGGGCGAAGCTTCGATCTGCTCCGGATGGCCAAGAGAATTGCCGCAGCAGCAAAGCCGCCGAACACGAAGATCTGTCCGGGAGAAAAGTCTCACCTGGACCGCGCCGTTGTTGATGATCGAAGGAGCCATCTTGCCTATCGGTGACGCATACGAGAGGAACTCTCAATGAAAGCACCAATGTCGGTGTCAAAACCGGCGGATCTCGGTAGGGGGTCCCGAATCGTGCGCCTAGGCGGATGGTAACAGGAGACAAGGGACACGATGTTTTACCAGGTTCGGGCCCTCTTGATGGAGGTAAAACCCCACGCCCTGCTTGATTAATATTGATGATGTGTGTTACAAGAGTGGATCTACCACGAGATCAAAGAGGCTAAACCCTAGAAGCTAGCCTATGGTATGATTGTTGTTCGTCCTATGGACTAAAGCCATCCGGTTTATATAGACACCGGAGAGGGCTAGGGTTACACAAAGTCGGTTACAAAGGTAGGAGATCTACATATCCAGACGCCAAGCTTGCCTTCCACGCCAAGGAAAGTCCCATCCGGACACGGGACGAAGTCTTCAATCTTGTATCTTCATAGTCTTGGAGTCCGCCGATGATGATAGTTCGCTATCCGGACACCCCTAGTCCGGAACTCCCTTAGTAGCCCTGAACCAGGCTTCAATGAAGATGAGTCCGCGCGCATATTGTCTTCGCATTTCAAGGCGGGTTCCTCCTCCAATACTTCATAGAAGGTTTTGAACACAAGGATAGTGTCCGCTCGCAAAACAAGTTCCACATAACGCCAGAGAGAGAATAATTTTCGCACAGATCTGCCGACGTATCCCGCGGGCGTGACATCACACCACGGCCAGGCCTTTATATGAATCGTTTTATTGTTCCACCTCAGCGTGTTTAGCGAGGCGGTTTCTTGGCACGCCTTATCAAAGCGTAGATCGTGCCCCCTTATTCCGGGATTCTCATCAATACGGACGGGTAACCCAACCGTGCCCGCTGGCATGCCTCCTCTATCAAAGGCGAGTCCTAATCGACCACGGGTGGGCTCTTGGTATTCAAGCTCTTTATGATGAGACCAAGGCCTCTTCTTCTTTACACCCTCCATCGAAGTTCGCCTCACGCTCGAGTTCCAACACCCAAAGCTTGATTCAGCGCTTCGGACTTTTGATGATGTCCGCTCCGACCAGCACGGCCGATGGATGTCTTCCTCCGTCTGAAGAAGATGTGCTAAAGCTGCGAGACGCCGGGTATATGACCGTGAGATCTCGATAGGCTGCCCGCCTGTGGCAGGTCATTCCTACTCCTGTGCCCGGCGAGAACGTGGTGTTCGTCTCCCACTTCCTTCGGGGTTTAGGCTTCCCGACGGACCCCTTTGTGCGGGGGCTCATGTTTTATTATGGGCTTGATTTTCATGACTTGAATCCGGAGTCCATCCTCCATATCTCGTCATTCATTATCATATGTGAGGCCTTCCTCCATATTACCCCCCACTTTGGATTGTGGCTCAAGACCTTCAAGGTGGAGCCAAAGATGATCGAGGGACAACAAGCAGAATGCAGAGGGGCGGTTATAAGCAAATGTGTTGATGCTCCGTGGCCCGAGGGCTCTTTTCAACAGGAGCTTGGTTTGTGGCGACGGGAGTGGTTTTATATCACAGCTCCCAGGGGCACCAAATGGGCGGCGCCCCGCCTTCCGCCAGTCCACCACAATGGTGGCATCATGGGTCAACAAGGGGCTCGACTGGGGCCGCCCAAGGACGTTCCCCGCTGTCCGGCCGTATTCGAGATCTCCAGAAAGAGTGATCAATCTGGTTGCGATGGCGAGGTTATGGTGACCCGCGCCTTCAGCCCTGCAAACGCCCTCCCACTGTGGAATTCAATCCGAGGGACCACGAGCCTCAAAATTTTATGGGCACGACGCCTGTGGAGATGTATAAACAGTTCTTGGATCACAAGAGAAGTGTCCGGACTTGACCGAGGACGCAGGACTAAGCTGCAATCGCCAGATACTCAATAAGTAGTCCAGAAACGGACAAACTGTTCATTCATTATTTTGTATACATGCCCTTTAAAGGAGCCCTTTTTTGAACAGGAGTGGATAGCCAAGGCGAAGTTAATAAGGTGTCCGCTCCCTCCCAGAGACCACGCCGGATCCCATGTTGACCAAGATGTTGAAGGTCGCGCTTTTGAAGAAGGCGAAGGGGGAGCGGGAAGCAACCGCTCTGCGAAGGAGGATATCAAGGAAGGAGGGATTAAGAGTCCCACCTTCCGAGGAGAGAAGAGGACCGCTCGAAGATCCGGAGGTCAAGGCCTCAAAGAGGGGGAAGGAATCTTCGGCAGAGAGTCCGGCGCTGGGAAGTAACCCAGCCGCATTATTTCCCCAAGGGGATCAGCCCTCCAGCCAGCCGTAAGTAAAAAGAAGGGGTCTTGTAAATAAGGAACATCCCTGTATTTATTCATGAGGATAACCGAAATTGTACCTTGTAGTTCGGACTTCAGCCCTTCTCAGCAGAGCTCGTCTTCGGGGGATCTTCTTCCGGAGATGATGGAGAGCTAAACACCTCCACTGTCGCACTCATGTGAGGCGGACGACCGGAGGTGTCGTCGCGAGGGTTCCCCAAGTCCGCGGGGCGGAAGGTCCGTGCCAAGTGGCGCGGCGGTCGGAGGAGTCAAGGATCTGCTCGGGCGAGCAGCTATTTTCAGAGGATCACCGTGCTCTAATGGGTACGGTGATTGAAAGAATTGCATCCGCGGAGAGCGGATTGCATGAAGCCGTCGTAAGCTTCTCGACGGGTTTGAGGTATGCAAAATGATGTACCTTCAGCGCTTATGCATATAAAATGCGCTCAGATAGATAGTAGCCCTCGAGACTTGGTATGTTGTCAAAATTGACAATGTGCCGAGGATCAAATTCTCGCTATAACATATCGCCGCTCTGAACAGGTGGCGGGCGTCCGAGGCCAGCCGGACTGCTGAATATGCCGAACTAAAGCGATAACTTGACGAGGCGGATGCGACATCGCGCTGGTCAATAAACGGTTTGACGAGTCACAAGGTATGCGACGCCTATGCGACACCTTGTAAGGGAGCTTGCCGCCCATGTCTTACTGTTTGTATGCTTAATGCGATGGTGCCGCTGTCGTGGAGGAGCTGCGGGCAGAACTCGCCGAGCGAAAGAGCAAGCCAGAATTAGTAATGCGGCGTCAGAAGGCGGCCAAGAGCTAGAAGCTGAACGGGCTGCTCATGCTGAAGCAAAGAGAGGAGATGGCCGATATGGCCAAAAGTTAAGGAATACTACCGATCGCTGCGCGGTTCTTGAAAAGGAACGCTGCGGAACAAGAGGGCCTAAAGAAGGCCGCCGCCGAATCCAAGAATGCCCAATCGGCTTTGAGAGCTGCCAAGGAGGAGCTGAGTCGAGGCCGGGGCAATTGCGGCTGGAAAACCGCTTACGCTGGAGGAAATATACAGATCCAAAGTATGCTCAGTTGGATAAATTGTGGAGTTCAGAGGATGCTTATCTGGACTTGGCGGTGAGCGATGTGGACGCGGTTGAGCACTTCCGGGGCCAGAAGGGGCACATAATTGAAGAGCTATATTGGTCGCACTTCCATAGTCCGGAGCGTCCTGTGCCGCTGACCGATCGGTTGGCCGAATGGGCCGAGCTGAATCGATTGTCCGGATTTGCCATGAAGCATGTCTTGACTTACTTGTGGCCGGACGGACCCCAGCCAAAGAGCTATTTTGGTTTACTGCAGCAGTTTCTTGGTGCGGTGCCGCGTATCGACGCAATGAAGCGATCGTCGTGTATTGAGGGAGCGCGGATGGCTCTTGCCCGTGTCAAGACATCTTTGGGCAGAGATGAAGGCCATCGACGTTGCATCCCGTGATTCGGACAGAGGCGAGTACCGCCGAGCACTACTTTGAAGAAGTTCCGGGCGCTCGCTTAATAGAGACGCAGTGTTCAAGGATATTATGTTTAAATGACATGTATGATTTGTGAAAACAATGTTTCAAATGTAATATAAGTGCTTTTTATACTTGTGCGTTCAAGTAGTAAACTACTCCTCAGGCGGCCGCTTATGTATATGTGTATATAACCTGAAAGATGGCAGTCCTTGGTTTCAGCCCCCACGCACATAGTGCGGGGTGTTTGCAAAAAGCGCTTTTTCACACTTAATCCAACGTTTTGGTCTGTTAAGGAGGTGATAGCGTAGCAAACCAGCAACCGGACTATAATGCTTTATCACTTTCACTTAGCCATAGGAGTTCGAGGGTGGGGCTACTATATAGCCCCTGGGGCACCGCACTCTCCGAATTCGAGTGCATATGTGCCTGACCGAAAACCGGTCCTTCGTTAATGCGAGGAATCCTAAAAATTCCTGTGAGTCATCGAGTGGTTGACCAGTCTGTCGCTATATCATGACAGTTAGTTTTCGGCTTTCTCTACTGAGGTGCTCGCCCGGCCGAACCGGGGCACAATTGCAGTAGTTCTCCTGGTGCCGCGTTAGCCGTGAAAACGGAACGTAAGGCAGCAAAACACAGGAGCCGGGCAACCAACATTTGACCAAAGACATGATTCGGAGCTGATGCATATAAGGCCTAACTCGAGACGCCGAATACTCCCTAAGGTATTCGGTCTTTTATGAAAATGGGCAAAATAATGCCCTAAGCCCCTTGTGTCCGTGTATCGCAGAAAAATTCTGGTGCGGCCAATGCCAAAGCACTAGCCTCCTCCTCGGTTATATTAAGGAACCGGGAATGTATATCAACAAGAGACAAAAAAAGGTTTACGCAGGTCTTAATCTGAAAAGAATCCTTGCAACGAGTCCCCGCTGCACGCTCGCTGCGCGGTGTCTCCGCAGCCGTATCCTCGACGGGTGTATCACGTTGTTCATCTGTAAAAGAGAGGAACTTAGTTTGAAAGAAAAAGGATCGTGCGAAAGATGTACTTAATATAATATCAGAAATGCTACAGAGCTCCCACTCACTTTCTTGTAAATATAGTCTTCACCATAAGTCTACCCCCTTGCCCTGGCACGAAGGGCCCCTGTCGGTGTCAAAACCGACGGATCTCGGGTAGGGGGTCCCGAACTGTGCGTCTAGGCGGATGGTAACAGGAGACAAGGGACACGATGTTTTACCCAGGTTCGGGCCCTCTTGATGGAGGTAAAACCCTACGTCCTGCTTGATTAATATTGATGATGTGTGTTACAAGAGTGGATCTACCACGAGATCAAAGAGGCTAAACCCTAGAAGCTAGCCTATGGTATGATTGTTGTTCGTCCTATGGACTAAAGCCATCCGGTTTATATAGACACCGGAGAGGGCTAGGGTTACACAAAGTCGGTTACAAAGGTAGGAGATCTACATATCCGTGTCGCCAAGCTTGCCTTCCACGCCAAGGAAAGTCCCATCCGGAGACGGGATGAAGTCTTCAATCTTGTATCTTCATAGTCTTGGAGTCCGGCCGATGATGATAGTTCGGCTATCCGGACACCCCCTAGTCCGGAACTCCCTCAGCGCTGATCCGTCGAAAGCTGGAGACGCCACCCGAGGGCTAAAGTGAAATCGGTGCCATTGCCAACCGAAAGGCCACATCAGGACACCACCACCATACAACAACGATCTGCGCCAAGGAGCATCGGAACTACATGAGAGCTGCACACGAGGATAAGCAAACTACACGGCAAGGCTGCTGATGGCCAAGCAGTAAAGGAAGGAAAGCATCCACGACGGAGCTAGGGGACGACACCAAGTTCACGGAGATAAGAACCGAGCTCATGCCACCATTGGCGAGCACTGAAAACCCTCGGAGGGGAACCCTATCCCCTGCCCGAATGTCTGAAGACAACACCGGTAGCCATGGGCATCTACAAAAGATGAGAACTCGTGCAGCCTCGCTGCCAGCGCCAGCATGAAGTTTCCGACCTCACCGCCAACAACCCCCGACCAGGACAAGGGCGCTTCCCCCCAAAGCTCACCAAAGACGACACCTCCTTGAAGGTGACAACGCCCACAGCGTCGCTGCCGCCCAATCCAGAGGGATTTCGGTTTTCACCCGGTACACGAGCAATATGGGAGGAAGAGGAGGGGGAAAAGGGGGAATTAACCAGCGCCTACATGTAGGGGACGGCGCCCTTGGGCGTCGCCGCCGGCGGCGGACAAAGCCGGCCACGGATTTCTTCGGTGCATTCTCCCTCCTCCACCTCAAGATAAGACACGGCTACGGCGCCCGGAGACCACCGAAGGACGGATCTGGGGCGAGGGCAACTCGAGGATGAAGAGGAAGGCACCATCAGATCTGATGCGGGTGCCCTCGAGGCAACCGCACACCACAGTCATCGCCGACCGTCACCCCGCCGCCCGCATGGCCGAGGTGGACGGGTTGCACCCGCTGGCGCCGCTAGCTGAGGGCGGCGCAGCTCCACTGCCAGAGGTCCCCACCTCTGCTCCGAGGTCCTCCAAAGTGGCGGAGCGACCAGATCCTCGCCGCCACCATCCCCATCGGTCGTGCACCGTTCCGGCGACCACCTCCGGCAGCGATGAGGGAGAGGAAAATGGGGGAGGGAGCCCCGACGTTGGCTAGGATTTGAGCCGCCTGAGTCGCCCCTGCAGGAGCAACGCGGCGGTCGTGGTGCTTGCGTGCAACCTTCTTGCCTCCCGCCCCAAGGCGGCCGTAGGAGGGCAATGCGAGCGGAAGCGGCTTGGAGAAGATCGTCAGGATTGCCGTCAGCCGATACTTGAGCTCCTTGCGGCCGATGCTGGAGCTGTGGTTGTCCATGGTTGTGCGGTGTTATTCGGTGCGGCTGAACAGAAAGAAAAACGAAGCATAGCCAAATGACCAAGCACTATACCATAAGATGTTGGTTCCCTAGAGGGATCTTACCGAAACTCGGGGCCTGGAGGCGTTCTGAGCAAGGCCTTGGAAACCAGTGAGCCCCAAGGCCGTGCAAAGGTTATTAAAGTCAATGTTGAAAGCACATTTGCCTTTTCGGTTATTTTGTAATTCATGTCAACATATATGTTGTTGGACTAATATTTTCTTCAAGTATATTTTAGAAAGAGTTCAACCTAGGCGAGTAGATGAAGAGAGATGTGGACCCTTCAAGCAATTAAGAGACACTATTGATAAAGCTTCAATACTCTACTTTTGGTCTATAGAAAAGTTAATACTATTAAAAGATGAAGATGTTTTAATCATGAGTTATTTACTCGAGTACTTAAAGATATTGCTCCAAAACCCCTCAACCACACCGATACATTTCTATATGTCCAAAACCCTAGAGTCAATCTCGGTCCCACCGCATATCTTTTCGGACCCACCAAGGTACACTTGACACGGCCACTTCATAAACCCTGGAAACTCGAGCTTACCGAGATGACATTCAGACCTACCGAAATGCACGTGCCAACCTTCTGTAACTCATTGTTTTCATCTCAGAATTTCTGTTAGAAATCAATCGGTATCACCGAAGCGAGGAAAGTGCTTAGGTCATCATCAATCGGTCCCTCCGAGTTGTTTCACCCGGTACCACCGAGTGTGCATAAAGGTGTGTAACAGTTAGATTATTTATGGTGGCTATATATATCCCACCCACGCCACCTAATTTCAGAGAGAGCAACGAGAACAAAATTGCCACTTCTCATATCCATTTCCTAAGAGAGAACCATCGACACTTGTGTTGAAATCAAGGGGATTCCATTCCAACCTTTGATCCTTGATTTCTAGCCCACTCAAGTTGCTTTCCACTCCAGACCTTCTCCTGCTACTATGCCAAATCTGTGAGAGAGTGATTAAGTGTTGAGAAAACTATCATTTGAAGCACAAGAGCAAGAGTTCATCATTGCTACTTGTGATATGCGTTGAGATTCCCCCGAAGAGGAGGGTGATGTACAATAGTAGCAGATAGCCTCAATAGAGAACCAATGTTTATCACAGTAGGAGATTCACGCAAACAAAGATAAATAGTACCTACACACACAAAACAAATGCTTGCACCCAACGTAGGCAAGAGGGTTGACAATCTCCTTGTACTTGTTAATTGTAAGGATTAATTCTGGTAATGGTAGATAGATAAATTTCAAAACAAAATATAAGTAAATAAATTGCAGCAAGATATTTAGGGTTTTAGTAATATGATGTGAATGAACCCCGGGGGCATAGCTTTCACTACATGCATCTCTCTCATGAGCGTTGTAATGGTGGTTACACAAGTTACAGGTGGGCAATTGATAGAAAATCGCATAGTTATGATGTTATTCATGGCATGATCACGTTGGGAAATGTTGCATGGAAAACAAAAAAATTCTACGCACACACAAGATCTATCCCTGGAGATGCATAGCAACGAGAGGGGAGAGTGTGTCTACGTACCCTCGTAGACCGTAAGCGGAAGCGTTTAGTAATGCGGTTGATGTAGTCGAACTTCTTCACGCTCCAACCGATCAAGTACCGATCGTACGGCCCCTCCGCGTTTAGCACACGTTCAGCTCGGTGACGTCCTCCACCTTCTTGATCCAGCAAGACGGCGAGGTAGTGGATGAGTTCCGACAGCAAGACGGCAAGGTGACGATGATGGTGAAGCTATCTTCGTAGGGCTTCGCCTAAGCACTACGAAAATATGATCGGGGGTGTAAACGGTGGAGCGGCCGCCGCACACGGCTAAGACAATGTTCTGTTGTGCTAGGCTCCCCCCTCCCTCATATATATATAGGTGGGGGAGGAGGGAGCAGCCAGGAGGCGCCCCCAAGTAGGCCGAAGCCTACTTGGGGTCCTCCCCAAGTGGCGCCCCCCTTTCCTTATTTGCCGGAGAGGGAGAGGAAAGGGGGAAGAGGGAAGGAAGGGATGGCCGAATCCTCCCCCCTTTCCTTTCCCCACTTGGGCGGCTACCATAGGGGATGCGCCAGCCCCTTGTGGGCTGGTGTGATCCCCTCTAATGGCCCAATAGGCCCATTACCCTCCCAGGGGTGTCCGGTACCCCCTCTGGTACTCCGATGATTACCCGGTACACTCTGAAACATTTCCGATGTCCGAATAACATTGTCCTATATGTGAATATTTACCTCTCAACCCTTTCGAGACTCCTCGTCATGTCCGTGATCTCATCCGGGACTCCGAACAACATTCGGTCACGAAGTCATAAAACTCATATGACACTATATCGTCAACAAACGTTAAGCGTGCGGACCCTACGGGTTTGAGAACTATGTAGAAATGATCGAGATACCTCTCCGGTCAATAACCAATAGCGGAACCTGGATGCCCATATTGGCTCCTACATATTCTACAAAGATCTTTATCGGTCTTACCTTATGACAACATACATAATTCCCTTTGTCCATTGGTATGTTACTTGCCCGAGATTCAATCATTGGTATCTTCATACCTAGTTCAATCTCGTTACCGGCAAGCTTCTTTACTTGTTCCGTAATACATCATCTTGCAATTAACTCTTTAGTCACTTTGCTTGCAAGGATTCTTATGATGTGTAATACCGAGAGGGCCCAGAGATACCTCTACGATACTCGGAGTGACAAATCCTAATCTCGATCTATGCCAACTCAACAAACACCTTCGAAAATACCTGTAGAGCATATTTATGATCACCCAATTATGTTGTGATGTTTGATAGCACACAAGGTATTCCTTTGGTATCCGGGAGTTGCATAATCTCATAGTCGAAGGAATATGTATTTGACATTCAGAAAGCAATAGCAATAAACTTAGCGATCAATATGCTAAGGTAATGGATGGGTCTTGTCCATCACATCATTCTCCTAATGATGTGATCCCGTTATCAAATGACAACACATGTCTATAGTTAGGAAACTCTAACTATCTTTGATCAACGAGCTAGTCTGGTAGAGGCTTACTAGGGATACGGTATTTGTTTATGTATTCACACATGTATTTAAGTTACCAGTCAATACAATTCTAGCATGAATAATAAACCTTTATGATGAATAAGGGAATATAAAATAACAACTTTATTATTACCTCTAGGTATGTGACCCACTTGCACTAGAGTCAATAATCTAGTTCACATCACCATGTGATTAACACCCATAGTTCACATCGCCATGGGACTAACACCCAAATAGTTTACTAGAGTTAATAATCTAGTTCACATCGCCATGTGATTAACGTCCAAAGAGTACTAAGGTCTGATGATGTTTTGCTTGTGAGAGAGTTTTAGTCAACGGGTCTGACACATTCAGATCCGTATGTATTTTGCAAATTTTTATGTCTACAATGCTCTGCATGGAGCTACTCTAGCTAATTGGTCCCACTTTCAATATGTATCCATATTGAGACTCAGAGTCATCTGAATCGGTGTCAAAGCTTCCATTGACGTAACTCTTTACGACAAACTCTTTATCACCTCCATAACCGGGAAATATTTCCTTAGTCCTCTTTAGGTAACGAAGGATAATTTTGACCGCAGTCCAGTGATCTACTCCTGGATCACTATTGTACCCCATTGCCAAACTCATGGCAAGGTACACAATAGGTTTGGTACACAGCATGGCATACTTTATAGAACCTAAGCTGAGGCATAGGGAATGACTTTCATTCTCTCTCTATCTTCTGCCGTGGTCGGGCTTTGAGTCTTACTGAACTTCACACCTTGCAACACAGGGAAGAACTCTTTCTTTGACTGATCCATTTTGAACTTCTTCAAAACTTTATCAAGGTATGTTCTTTGTGAAAGTCCTATTAAGCGTCTCGATATATCCCTATAGATCTTGATGCCCAGTATATAAGCAGCTTCACCGAGGTCTTTCATTGAAAAATTCTTATTCAAGTATCCTTTTGTGCTATCTAGAAATTCTATATCATTTCCAATCAACAATATGTCATCCACATATATATCAGAAATGCTACAGAGCTCCCACTCACTTTCTTGTAAATACAATCTTCACCATAAGTCTGCCCCCTTGCCCTAGCACGAAGGGCGCCGATCCGTCGAAAGGTGGAGACGCCACCCGAGGGCTAAAGTGAAATCAGCGCCATTGCCAACCGGAAGGCCACATCAGGACACCACCACCATACCACAACGATCTTCGCCAAGGAGCATCGGCACTACATGAGAGCTGCACACGAGGAGAAGCAAACTACACGACAAGGCTGCTGATGGCCAAGCAGTAAAGGAAGGAAAGCATCCGCAACGGAGCTAGGGGACGACACCAAGTTCAGGAGATAAGAACCGAGCTCATGCCACCATTGGCGAGCACTGACAACCCTCGGAGGGGAACCCTATCCCCTGCCTGAATGGCCGAAGACAACACCGGTAGCCATGGGCATCTACAAAAGATGAGAACTTGTGCGGCCTCGCTGCCAGCGCCAGCATGAAGTTTCCGACCTCACCGCCAACAACCCCCGACCAGGACAAGGGCGCTTCCCCCCAAAGTTCACCAAAGATGACACCTCCTTGAAGGTGACAACGCCCACAGCTTCGCTGCCGCCCAATCCAGAGGGATTTGGGTTTTCACCCGGTACACGAGCAATATGGGAGGAAGAGGAGGGGGGAAATGGGGAATTAACCAGGGCCTCCATGATTAGATCAATATAACTTTATTTTCTTATTACGATGATTCTCCACTTCACTCTGAAATTCTTTGAACTTTTCAAACGTTTCAGATTTGTGTTTCATCAAGTAGATATACCCATACCTACTCAAATCATCTCTGAAGGTGAGAAAATAACGATACCCGCCACGTGCTTCAACACTCATTGGATCGCATACATTGGTATGTATTGTTTCCAATAAGTCACTATCTCGCTCCATTGTTCCAGAGAACGGAGTTTTAGTCACCTTGCCCATGAGGCATGGTTCAGAAGTATCAAATGATTCATAATCAATTGATTCCAAAAGTCCATCCGCATGGAGTTTCTTCATGAACTTTACACCAATATGACCTAAACGGTTGTGCCACAAGTATGTTGCACTATCATTATCATCTTTGCTTCTTTTGGCATCAATATTATAAATATGTGTATCACTATGATCGAGATTCAATAAACCATTCATATTGGGTGTATGACCATAGAAAGTTTTATTCATGTAAGTAGAACAACAATTATTCTCGGACTTAAATGAATAACCACTGCAATAAACATGATCTAATCATATTCATGCTCAACGCAAACACCAAATAACATTTATCTAGGTTCAACAATAATCTCGAAGGTAGAGGGAGTGTGTGATGGTGATCGTTTCAACCTTGGGAATCACTTCCAACACACATCGTCACCTTGCCCTTAACTAGTCTATGTTTATTCTGCAACTCCTATTTCGATTTAATAATCCTAGCGAGTGAACCGGTAACAAAATACCTAGGGCCTACTATGAACACTAGTAATGTACACATCAATAACATGTATATCAAATATATCTTTGTTTACTTTTCCATCCTTCTTATCCGCCAAGTATTTGGGGTAGTTCCGCATCTAGTGACCATTTTGTTTGAAGTTGGAGCACTCAGCTTCAAGCTTGGATCCGGCTTTGGGCTTCTTCACGGGAGCAACAGCTTGCTTGCCATTCTTCTTGAAGTTCCCTTTCTTTACCTTGCCATTTTTCTTGAAACTAGTGGTCATGTTAACCATCAACACTTGATGCTCTTTCTTGATTTCTACCTTCGCCGATTTCAGCATCATGAAGAGCTCGGGAATTGTTTTCATCATCCCTTGCATATTATAGGTCATCACAAAGTTCTAGTAGCTTGGTGATAGTGACTAGAGAACTCTATCAATCACTATCTTATCTGGAAGATTAACTCCCACTTGATTCAAGCGATTGTAGTACCCAGACATTCTGAGCACATGCTCACTGGCTGAGCTATTGAAATTGCTAGTTATCGACAAGAGGGGGGTGAATAGGCAATTTTTATGAAAGTCTTCAAACACGAGGTCTTTGAAGACAAACAATCAATGTGATACTATATGATTTGCAGCGGAAGATAAACTACACTAGACATGCCATAGTCAAGTAAGCAATATAGTGGAAGCACGAAGACTAGTAGCAGCTAGGTAGAATGGATCAGAATGGAAGACAGTATGAAGCTAAATAGATAATAGTCTTCACACAGTGAGGTCAAATAGATCAGGCAAGCAAGCAACGACTTCACAAAGACAAACTGAATGTAAGAAGGTAGGAGATAGAACCAGTAGCTTGGTGAAGACAAGGATTTGGTAGACCAGTTCCAGTTGCTGTGACAACTGTACGTCTAGTTAGGGAGGCTGAGATTGAACTCAGAAGACCGTGTCTTCACCTTATTCCCCTTGAGCTAAGGACACCCAGTCCTCGCCCAATTACTCTGGTAAGTCTTCAAGTAGACTTCCAAACCTTCACAGACTCCGTTCACTAGCGATCCACAATGACTCTTGGATCCTCAGAACGTGACGCCTAACTTGCTGGAGGATGCACAGTCCTCAAGTGTAACAAGTCTTCAGGTCACGCGGACAGAAAGACTTCAGTGATGCCTAACACTCTTTGGCTCTGGGTGTTTTGGGCTTTGTCCTTGCAAGGATCTCTCTCTCAAAGGCTTCGGAGGTGGGTTCCTCTCAAACGACAAAAGCCGTGCACTAACTCTGAGCAGCCACCAATTTATGGTGTAGGGGGTAGGCTATTTATAGCCTGCGTGCAACCCGACATGATATGTCCGAAATGACCCTGGGTCACTAAGGAACCAACACGTGTCCAACGGTCGGATTTCAAACACACACTACAGCTTGGCCTGGGCTACAAGCGAAGCTGACTCATCCAACTCTGGATAAGATTTGCTCTCATTGTCTTCGCTCGAAGACATAGGATTTTGGTTGAGCATCACTTCAGTCATCTGACTTTGTTCACTTGGACCCCACTTAACAATATGGTGGTTCCTATGACTCAGTGAAGAAGAAGAGGAGACTACGAAACAAACTATGTCTTCGCACTCCATAGTCTTCAAGTGAATGTCTTCACAAGTCATTATCTTCAACGCAAATGTCTTCATGAACCACCATTGTCTTCAATGTCTTCATACGTTTTAGGGGTCATCTCTGCTAGGTAAACTGAATCAGTGAGGGACTTCTACCTGTGTTATCCTACAATTCTCACTAACACATTAGTCCCTCAACTACGTTTGTCGTCAATACTCCAAAACCAACTAGGGGTGGCAGTAGATGCACTTACAATCTCCCCCTTTTTGGTGATTGATGACAAACTAGTTGAAGTTTTCAACGGGGATAGAAATATGTGAAAGTTAAAGTACGTGATCATTGGCTTCATAAGATGAAAGAGGCTCCCCCTGAAGATGTGCATATAAACGTTTTGCCATTGAATGCAAATGCACATGGCAAGTTTTGCTTTGTGGAGCTCTTCTTCAACTCATGAAGTCAATTCATCATGCATACACAGATGCAATGAAGATAATGAAATGCATAATGAAAAATGGGCATCTGTAGAATGACTTCTTGCGGGATTTATCATCGCATCATAAGGTAGCAGGAAAAGTAGCAGACGACCATCAAGTTTAAGTGTTACAACTCAAAAGCCAAACAGTTCAAGAACGAAAGTTGTAAAAACTTAGCAAAAAATAAGCACCCGGCGCATATGGACCCGCTTGAACACTATCAACTCATATGCTTCTCCCCCTTTTGTCAGTAAGGACCAAAAAGGTTTGAAGACATAGAGCGCCTACTCATTCCCATGAGGTGTTGGTGAAGATGTTGGAGCAGCAGGGTCGACGTTGGAGTTGGGCGGTGCAGAGGGGCCTGATGCAGAATCCTGGTGCAGTGAAGCCATCGCTGGTGAAGTGGCATCCTCCTCTTCATTTATGACTCGCGCAATGACAGTGGGAGCCGAAGATGAATAGTCAGAGTCTTCAAGGGACATAGTAGGATGCCAGCTTGCTGATTGAGGAGGCCTGGAATCAAACTTGAAACATTCTGTGAAGTGATGACCCACAAGTATAGGGGATCGATTGTAGCTCTTTTTGATAATTAAGAGTGTCCAACCCAACGAGGAGCAGAAGGAAATGACAAGTGGTTTTCAGCAAGGTAATGTCTGCAAGTGCTGAAATTGTAAGTAACAGAGTAGTTTGAAAACAAGATAATTTGTCACGAGTAAGTAAAGATAGTAGTAACAAAAGTGCAACATGGTAGCCCAATCCTTTTGAGTTAAATGACAGTCCAAAACGGTCTCTTATAATGAGCAAAGCGTTCTTGAGGGTACAAGGGAATTTCATCTAGTCACTTTCATCATGTTGGTTCGATTTGTGTTCGCTACTTTGATAATTTGATATGTGGGTGGATCGATGCTTAGGTGCTGTTCTTACTTGAACAAACCTCCTACTTATGATTAACCCTCCCACAAGCATCCACAACTACGAGGAAAGTATTAAGAATAAATTCTAACCATAGCATTAAACTTTTGGATCCAATCGATCCCTTACAGAATAGCGCATAAACTGGGGTTTAAGCTTTTGTCTCTCTCGCAACCCATCATCTAATTACTATTCCACAATGCATTCCCTTAGGCCCAAATATGGTAAAGTGTCATGTAGTAGACATTCACATGACACCACTAAGGGAATCACAACATACATATTATCAAAATATCGAACACACATCATGTTCACATGATTACTTGCAACATGATTTCTCCTGTGACCTCAAGAACAAAAGTAACTACTCACAAATGATAATCACGCTCAAGATCAAAGGGGTATTAAATAGCATAATGGATCTGAACATATAATCTTCCACCAAATAAACCATATAGTAATCAACTACAAGATGTAATCAACACTACTAGTCACCCACAAGCACCAATCTATAGTTCCGGTAGCAAGATTGAACACAAGAGATGAACTAGGGTTTGAGATGAGATGGTGTTGTTGAAGATTTTGATGGAGATAGCCCTCCCCAAGATGGGAGAGTTGTTGGTGATGATGATGATGATGATTTCCCCCTCCGGGAGGGAAGTTCCCCCGGCGGAATCGCTACACTAGAGGGCAAAAGTGCTCCTGCCCAAGTTCCGCCTCAAGACGGCGGCGCTCCATCCCGAAAGTCCTGTCTTTATTTTTTCTAGGTCAAAATGACTTTTATACCAGAAGATGGGCACCGGAGGTGGGCCTGGGTGAGCACAACCCACCAGGGCACGCCTGGGCTCCCTGACGCACCCAGGTGGGTTGTGCCCACCTGGTGGGCCCCCTATGGTAGTTATTTGCTCCAATATTCTTCAAATATTCCATTAAAAATATCCATGAAGTTTTAGCTTGTTTGGAGTTTTGCAGAATAGATGGCCTGGCGTAGCTTTTCCAGGTCCAGATTTCCAGCTGCCGGAATTCTCCCTCTTTGTGTGTACCTTGCATATTATGAGAGAAAAGGCATTAGAATTACTCGAAAAAGCATTATTATGCATAAAAACATCATAAATAACAGTAAGAAAACATGATGCAAAATGGACGTATCAACTCCCCCAAGCTTAGACCTCGCTTGTTCTCAAGCGAAAACCGAATTTGAAAAACATGTCCAGATGCTTAGAGAGAGAGAGAGAGAGAGAGAGAGAGAGAGAGGTGTCAATAAAAACAAAATACAGACATAGAAGCATCATGTAGGTTATTATAACAACAACAAGTTTAAACATAAGACTTTTATCATAGAACTTTTATCATAGACTTCTCATGCATAAGTGACAATTCATCACACAACTGAAGTATAAAGCATAAACTCTATTAGAAACCAACAAACTATGTTCTCAGTCAACTTTTCAACTACAGTTCATCATCTTTTCAGGAAGGGTCACGTATCGGAGCCTTTAGGCAAGTCCACATACTCAACCATCATATAGTCTTCTATGATTGCTAACACTCACCGCATACACATGAGCAAAACGTTTCAACCGGACACATAGAAAGATAGGGGCTTATAGTTTAGCCTCCCAACGTATTCACCTCAAGGGTGATGTCAACAATAATAACTCATGCCACCCATATTCAACTGGACATATGTGCCTAGATATTTCCTCACCACATGATGCTTGCCAAAGGAGAAAATAAAAAGGAATAGAGAGAAAACTTCGACTCTTTGCATAAAAGTAAATACATAAAGTAAAAGATAGGCCCTTCGCAGAGGGAAGAAGAGGTTGCCATGTGCTTATTTGTTTGTATGCTCAACCCTTAGTGCCAAAGAACGTCACATTGCATTGCCCCTTGTGATAGCGACCTTTATATGCAGTCTGTCGCTTTTATTCTTCACCATCACAAGTTCGTGCAACGCTCAATTTTCTCTTTCACTAAATGATCTCACACATTTAGAAGCAATTTTTATTGCCTTTTTGCACCGATGACAACTTACTTGAGGGATCTTGCTCAATCCCTAGGTAGGTATGGTGGACTCTTGAAAATAAGATTTGGGTTTAAAGGTTTTTGGATGCACAAGTAGTATCTCTACTTAGTGCGGAATTTTTGGCTAGCAAAGATAGGGGCAAGCACCACATGTTGAAGGATCTATGACAATATGAATTCTATGTGAATATGAACAAACATAAATCATTAAGTTGTCTTCCTTGTCCAACGTCAACAGTTTTGGCATATAATATTTTGGTGGGGGCTCACAATCACCAAATATTTCTAGGATAGTATATTTATATGTGAATCTTCTCTTCCCTTATTAATTCTTTCATGAGTTGCATCATTGGCCAATGCTAGGTTTGTCAATCTCTAATAAATTTTTCTACTTATACTTTTCCTTATGTGGTGTCATCACCTACCATAGGATTAGCATATGATCTTCTTGATTTATTTCCTTCCCTTTTTATTTATTTCCTTTCTTTTTATTGCAACATGAAAGTAAAGAAAGCAAAAACACAAACTAACTTTATTATATATCTGGCACACGATTACAAGGAGATATCACTAATCAATCTCTCAAAAAGAAAGGATCAAACTAAACTTTTATTCATCTAAAGCAAAAGATAGAACTAAAATAAATAAAGGCAAAAGATAGTGGGGATGATACGATACCGGGGCGCCTCCCCCAAGCTTGGCGGAAGCCAAGGGGAGTGCCCATGCCCGAAACTCAATTTTCTTTTGGTGGTGAAGAATATGATGGTTGTGATGAAGTAGATACGATCTTGTCCTCGGGTTTCCATGGCAGAGGTCCACCATCGTAAGAGGAAGAATGAGTCTCACGGGTCCTGCAACCGACAGCCAAACTCATACCTTTAAATCTCGCCTCATATTCAAAGACTCGGTTTTGAAGATCATAGATCTGGCTTTGGAGGAAGTTGATTTGCTCATTGAGGGCGAGGACTATGTCCTTGACGGTTAAGGTCCATGATCATGAGGTGATTGGCATTGAGTCCATGTTCCACCATCCCCTTGCACCGGAAGACCTCCTTCTCCATAGCTTCAAGTCTGGCCTCCACAGTTCCCGTGCCCTTGGGACCTTGCACATCGCGGATGTGTAGCACCCCCTCATGCATCTGCATGGCTTGAGGGTGCTGCACCACCTCCCACAAATATGAGTTGATGACGTTCTTGAAGAACTTGCCCTTGGAGGAGCTTGAAGCGGCCATGGTAGATGGGATCTGACAGAAAACAACAAGGAAAAGAAAACTGGAGATTTCTCTACGATATGGTGGTCAATAGGTTTGGGGGTATATAAAGATTTTTTATCTTGGGAAACAAGCAAACAGAAGAAAAACGCAGTCCAGAAGGTGCCCCAGGTGGGCACAACCCACTGGCGCGCTTGCTGTAGCGCGCCTAGTGTCTTGTGCCCACCAGGGTATGCTTCCTGGAAGTTTCTTATTTTCCTAATTTTCTAAATATTCCAAAACTGACAAAAAATATTTTTGCGGATTTTTTGGAGTCCTTTTACTTATCCTGTCACATACCTCCTTATTTTCACGATTCTGGAGTGTTTCAGAAGGACTCTTTTATGTGTTCTTCTGGTGTCAAAGTTTGGATAATATTGCTTTCAACATTAATGGGCGTACCTGAGATATAATGTTTTATTTGTTGCCCATTAACAACCTTCGGCATTATTTATTTTGATAGCTCCATACCGATAAACCTCCTCGATAACATAGGGTCCTTCCCATTTTGAGAGGAGTTTTCCTGCAAAGAACCTGAAATGAGAGTTGTACAAAAGAACATATTCTCCAACTTTAAACTCACGCTTTTGGATTCTTTTATCATGCCATCTTTTAACTCTTTCTTTAAACAACTTGGCATTTTCATAAGCTTGGGTTAGTTGTCACATCCCAGATAGACCATGCATTAGGGTGTGCATCATGTTTAAATTTCATCTGAATTTGAAATGGGGAAGGCGGGAAACCCCAGAACACCCCCCCCCTTTAAAGAACTAGGGTTTACTAAAATTTATTTCAATGAATCCGAAATGCCCTTCAAAATGCTCATCCTCTTTGTTTGGGTTCACAACCCATGTCAAAGGAGGTGCACCATTTTCTAGGTCACCTAAGGGTTCTAGAATTAATTCACAAGTTTTTGAAAAGAGCATTTCAAATTATGAAAAATATTTTAAATGTTCAAAAATTGTCAAACTAAAATGTTTCATGTTGGGAATATTCCAACAAGTGACCAGGAGCATTTTGGTAATTTTTGAAATAGTTTTGGTATTTTAAAAACCCTAACAGATTTGCAGAAAATAGAAAAGACTAAAAAAGAGAAAGCTTACATGTCGCGCTCATGATCGCCCACCTGCCGCCCAGCCCCAGCAAGGCCAACAGCTGCTTGGCTCGGCCAGCAGCAACTGGTGTCGGCCGGCGAGCACAGAAGCGCGCCACGCAGCTGGCCGCCGCCTGCCTCATCCTTCGCCGCCTCGCCGCCGGGGCGACCACGCGTCGTCGCCCGACCCTGGACACCTCACTTCCCCTGCCCCTCTCTCTCGCCGCCTCAACCTGGCCGACGCCATCGCCGACGCGCCACCGCCGACGCCGTGCTCCCCGCCGCCCACGCTCCTCCCGCCATGTCTAGCAGCTCCGCCGCACCCGTTACCTCTAGCTAGCTAGTCCCCTCGCTCTAAAACACCCCGAGGCCACTACACGCACCTCGACCGAGCTCAAGGTCGCGGAGATCCCCATCGCCGCCGCCGCCATCATCCACCCCGACCCGACGAAGCTCTCCACAGGTTCACCGTGAGCCTAGCTACTCCCCATCCTCTCCGCTCTCTTCTTCTTGCACCACAACGAAGCGCCGACGATCACCGAACCCACCGCCGCGGAGCTCGTCGCCGACGAGCCCCCGGTCACCTAATGGCCACGCCACCACGTCCATCGCACTCACCACACCCCAACGGGTCTAACGCTGCACTTCCCGCGCCTCGCCGGGCCCTCTAACCCCAAACCCGTCGGTGGCCGAGCCCGTGCCGCCGCCCGACTCGCCGCCGGGCGCCCACTCCGCCATCCCAGCCCAAGCTAACTCCACCACTAACCGCTGCTCACCTCCAGCACACACGAGGTGCTCCCAGGCCCATTTGGAGCCCGGAAAGTGCAAAGCACTTGCTCGCCGCGTCTGGCCTCGCCGGCGGCTAGACGCCGGTGAGTTGACCCGTCCAGGCCCCTGCTGACTCTCGAGTCAATGACAGTGGGGCCCTCCAGTTAAACTAATTAGGATTAGTTCTAACTAAAACTAATTAGTTAAATTAACTCTGACATGCGGGTCCCACTGGTCAGTTTGACCTGGATGACCCCGTTGACCCCCTGACGTCATGCTGACCTCATGCTGACGCATTAATTCAAATTCTGGAATTATTTTTATATAATAAATTTCAGAATATAATTCAAATTTCAAATGCTTATAACTTTTATTCTATAACTCCAAATGCAAAGATTTATATATGAAAAATTATCAGAAAAATACACTCTATCCATTGGTACAGGTTTCATGCATGTTAAAACAAGTTAACTATGCTGAATAACCAGATTAAGATTTTGCACCATTAGGCCTAACTCAATGAGCTATCATTTGAACCTTTGATTCAAATGAGCTCATCCCTGCTCCTTCAACTTGCATTAGGCCAACACACATCCATATTGCCATGTCATAGCATGCATCATATTGTTGCATATTGTTTGTATGTTTATTTTGGTGTGTTTTCATGATAGGTTCTCGCCTCAAGATAACCTCGATTACCCATCCAAGGGCGTTCTCTACCCCAGTCCCATCAGCAAGCAATTCATTGATCATTCGATACAACCCATGTTCTCGCTTCGCTCTCGCTTTTCTGCATTAAGACAACGCGATTCAATTGTTGTGTGCTGCGGTAGTTGAACCCACTTCCTTTGCATGACTGTCATTGCCACAAGAATTAGATGAAACCCACTAGTATGTGTAGGAGTTGATTGAGCCATGTTTGTGATTCCTACCATGCTATGCTTGCTATGCTTAGAGTTGTGTCAGTCCGGCTCATCGGGATGATGAACTGGAGTGAAAGGTTGTGTTGGTTCGAGAGTGAAAGTGTTGAACACGATTTGGTAAAGGTATCGATGAGAGGCCATGTAGGAGTACATGGTGGGTTGTTTCATTGAAGCCGAACTTAAGAACTGAGATCTGTGTTTGTGATCCATGAACTAGCTACTACCACGCATTGGGCCCGAAACCAATGGACCCTCTCGCTTCTTAACCACCCCTGCTCATAGTCCGGAATTGCAAGTAGTTTCGTGTTTGTAGCATGTGGGGCCGCACGCGACGCTGACCTTAGGGGTGGGTTGTGTTGCGGTAGGCACCGTGGTTCGTGTACCGAAAGTGCCCGCTTGGTATCTCGGGAACCCTGCACACATCGCTCGGGGCTGTATGGGAAACCTCGGACGGACTCCTGCGGATGGAACCCGAATAGGCGATAACCGGACTAGGGACTTGAGTGCTTTGGTAGGTCGAGGCCGACACCCACGCTGGGCTTCCGCTTGAAGGTTGCGAGTACATGTCGGTAAACGATTTATAAGTGGTGAGAGCGTGTGAAGAAGTATACCCCGCAGGGTTAAATATGATCTATTGAATAGCCGTGTCCACGGAGAAGGACTTCGGGTTACCTATATCAGTTCATAGACAAGTAAATGGTTACTACTAAAAGCCTCAAGATAAGTGTGAGTATCGTGGATGGCCCTCTCGGGATGACGAGAGGATCCACGGTGGAGTATTGTGATGGTGATTAGTGGACTCGTGTACGACAAAATGCTTACAAAGTGGTGTTACGTAGGATAGCTTAGCCAAGAGTCAAAGCTGGCTTGCTGCAATTAACTCCACCTCCTTATTGAGAATGTGCATGTATGATAGGATTCTGTGGTAAGACTTGCTGAGTACTTTTGTACTCATGTTTGCCTAATCAATATTTTTCAGAGGACTATACTACCCCCTCCGACGGCTTCTATGTAGATGTTGACTTGACGAGTAAGCTAGCCACCGTGTGGCGATCTAAGACTTGTGAAGGGCCATGTAGATAGAAAGGCTCCAACAAGCTTTCTTTCTTTCTAGAGTGCAGACTCAGACTACTTTGCTTCCGCATGTGCTTGTATGATTGTATGACTTGAGTGTTGGGTCATGTGACCCCTACCTGTATGAATATGTTATGTATGGCTCCTCGGAGCCACTTAAATAAAGTACTTGAGTTGTAGAGTTTTGTTGTGATGCCTTGTTGTATTTACTCATATCGGGCATATTGCGTGTATGATTGAAATGCTTGGTATGAGTGGGATCCGACAATCTAGTTGTTTATCCTTGGCAGCCTCTCATATGGGGAAATGTAGTCTCGTGCTTCTGAGCGATAGTAGTCCGCTACAGCCCGGTTCACCGGAGTCCTGCTAGCCCAAAGACTACTGCTTGGACACTTGACTGGCCGGCATGTGATTCATTTCGTTCCTATGTCTGTCCTTCGGGAAATGTCACGCGGTGATACTTGAGTCCTGCCTAGCCTGCTACAGCCCGGGATACCGAGTCCTCATAGCCAGTGCTACAGCCCGAGTTCATACGCTGATGACCGACATGCTCAAGTGTTTCATGTATGCCTGTCCCCATAGGTTAGTGCCGCTTTGGGTTCACGACTAGCCATGTCGGCCCGGGTTCTTTGTCATGTGGATGCTAGCGACACTATCATATACGTGAGCCAAAAGGCGCTAAACGGTCCCGGCCATGGTAAGGCGACACCGTGGGAATACCGTGCGTGAGGCCGCAAAGTGATATGAGGTGTTACCAGCTAGGTCGATGTGACTTGGGATCGGGTCCCGACAGCGTTGGCATCGAGCAGGGCTGCTGTAGGTTCGCTAAGCCAAACTGGTCAAGTTGAGTCTAGAAATGCTTTAGCTATATGTAGGGAATTGATTGTGGAGGAACGAGGCTCTTTTTATTCCTTTACCTTATGCCCTCGATCTGAGTCATCCTCTTCTCATTCAACGTGGGTATAGGACTAGGCTCTCTTCTCTCTATCGTGCTCACGTGTTACTAATCCGTAGTACCTTGTAGGATTGTTGGTTACATCCTCGTTCGGTGTTACTAAATTTTAGTATGCTACCATTTGAACCGTAACCTTGATATGATGTTGTTGAGCGGTTTTGCAAATCTGATTTTGAATGTCTCAAATTTGATTTGAGCATTTACGATGTTATGCTGCCCGATTTTCCTAGAAATTCTAATGCCTTTGCATTATGGCTGTGCTTTCAGATGGCCACCGTTCCCGTAACCAAGTGGTTCGCCTGACCCTGCATTGATGTGTGCGGTCACACGGCCATGTTGGTTAGGGTGATGATTGAGGCTGGTTATCGATGGTATCCCGAATATACCGTCGAGGAGCAGTTCAGGGATTTCAATCAAAGCCAATACCTATGCACGGTCCGGATTTATCCATCCTACCCCGAGCTACCGAGCCACTTCATTGTTCTTATGGGCTCGGAATCACTATCGGAATGTCTGTACAAGATGCAGCCTATTCCATGATGACTATCATTCGAGCCAGGACTGCTTTGTTGAGCAACACTGATTTCCGCTATATGCCAGCATCTCTTCCTGGGGCGCATGGCTACCTTCAGGGGTTGTACAGCGATGCCTCCCATGAGGACTCACCTTCGCACCACTCTGAAGTTCTTTGGAGGACAAGGACCGTGAGAACCGGGCCTTGCGTATGGAGCTGTTTAATGCCCGTTCTGACCACTGGGCTACTCTGACTAGGTTTGCACCTGCCGTGCAAGCCGGATGTATGGACATGAGAGACTTGTACCCTGTGCGGGCGAGTCTGCCGGACTTCATGGAGTGGCATGAGGTTGGAGGCACCACTCCCCCTCATGGGCCTCTTCTGCCACCGTTTGTTGGTCCACGGCCACATCCGAGTCCTTATGGTCCACAGGCCCCACAGGATTGTCTGTTTCCGGACGATCATGTTCCACTTCCAGGTCTGGGTGGTGACTTCTATGAGGACTACTACGGAGCTGCGAGATAGTAGTAGTATTCCTAGAATGGTAATAGTTGTGTTTCCACCGTCCTGCGTGACTCGTGGAATACGACTTAGTGTGTATCGTTCCGGAAGTGTAGAGAAATAATGTATAGGAGTTGGAATGCTTCCGATAAGATGTAACGCCTTCCCTTATAGTTGTACTCCGCCAGGCCTGTACTAAACTATGAATGGTGTGTATGACTGATGGTATATATATATATATGGCAGTTTATATTACCATGTCATACGGATGAACATCTTTGCATTCCATGCTGTCCATTACCTTCCGCACTTCCTTGTTAATTCTGCCATCCTGGTTTAAACCTTTGTTTTGTCTCCGTGATGGTCAACACTGAATTCTCCTGCTGTTCCAGAGCGGGGAGAGGCCATGCAGCCGAAATGTGAATCTGCCGCAACCGCCATCTTTGGCTGAGGTGATTTGGAAGCGTAACGCATAATAAGCTTGAAACCAACCGCTTATTGGAGCGGATTGAACAAAACACAGACGCCAGCCAAGAAACGATGGGGTTTCACTCAATGATTTCGTCAAGCTATATCCTCCAAAATTCAAATGCTCCGTCGAGCCACTCGACGCCGATGATTGGCTCCGCGAGATCCACCACAAGCTGCGTTCCGCCAATGTGGCCGAGGCCGACAAAGTTATCTTTGCCGCCTATCATCCGGAAGGCCCCGCCATCTCGTGGGAAAACTATGAGGCTATGCGTCCGCTGGACAAGTTACAACTTGGGATGAATTCAGTGCCGCCTTCATGAGCACCATATTCCGAAGGACTTATGGACCGCAAACGTGAGGAATTTTGCAGTTTCACCCAAGGCGGTCGACGGTGGATGCCTACAAACCGTGAATTTGGGAGGTTAGCACGTTATGCTCCCAAGAAGTTTCTACCGATGCTAAGAAGCGGCGAGGTTCCGTAAGGGACTTAGCCCGAGTTACGCCGAGATCTCCGTCTCGCATGAATGTACCTCTTTCTCGGCTAGTCAATAAGGCTATCGGCGCCGAGATCGGGCGAGACTGATTTCGAGGCTTCACGCAAGCACATCCGTGATTCTCGATCGCCATCCGCTCTGGTTCCCGAAGCGCCGGGTTTGGGTCCCAACACGGCTCTACCACCTGTGTACACCCCGAGGCCATCCTTCGAGGCTCGCCCCAACCAACCGATTTTCCACCCAAGACATATGGAGGTCCGATCGCTAATGTGGCCCCACGGCCAAATGTGATCACTTGCTTCAAATGTGGAGAGACGGGCCACTATATTCGAGAGTGTCCCCGAACAACCCCAATCAAGCCGAAAGTTCATTGGTCGCGGCAAGGCCGCAGGAAAGGTTCCCTATGCTGCCGGTTGCCACCGCCGTGGCCATGTTAACTATGTCTCTGCTGAAGAAACCCATGAGGATCCCAACGCCGCCCTCGATGCACGCTTCTTGTTAATTGCCACCCGCAACTGTTTTTTTGATCTTGGAGCATCTCATTCATTTATTTCGAGAGCTATGCTCGATTGCACAACACCACATTCTCGTGACATGCCTACCTCCATGGAAATTAAACTCCCGGTTCTAGATGGCAAACCTCTAGAATAAGTCATGGGAATGAAATTCTTGTCGATGATTAGTCTTTCTTGCATCTCTAATAGCTCTCAAGTCCTCGGACATAAACATCATCTTGGGTATGGGTGGATGTCACCCATTATGCTAAGATTGATTGCTCTACTAGAACTGTTCAACTTATCCATCCTTCGGCAAAACAAAGGATGTTTTAACCCGAGTGTCTAAGCGCCAGCTTTACTCCTTAAATGCCAACCCTCTTCCAGACCTCGAAGATATTCCGGTAGTCCGTGATTTCCCGGATGTCTTCCCGGAAGAACTGCCAGGTGTCCCACCTGACAGGGATGTCGAGTTCGTAATAGATCTTATCCCCGGAACCGTCCCAATCTCTAGAAGACCCTATAAGATGGCACCCCTAGAACTAGCTGAACTTAAGAAACAACTCGATGAGTCCTTGCAAAAGGGTTTCATCCGTCCTAGTTCATCTCCATGGGCTTGCCCCGTCCTCTTCGTCAAGAAGAAGGATGGTACGGATCGGATGGTTGTGGATTACCGACCGTCAATTTGGTCACCATCAAGAACAAGTATCCGCTCCCGGGATCAACGACCGTATGATCAGCTCGCTGGATCCTCGATTTTTTCAAGATGGATTTGAGGTTGGGCTACCATCAAATCAAAATCAAGAACGGGACATTCCTAAACGGCCTTTGTCACTCGTTATGGCCAATACGAGTACACCGTCATGTCCTTCGGATTAACCAATGCTCCAGCCACTTTCTCTCGGTTAATGAACTCAATCTTCATGGAGTATTTGGATAAATTGTCGTGGTATACCTCGATGATATACTCATCTACTCCAAGAATGAGGAAGAACATGCCAACATCTAAGGCTAGTATTGATGAAACTTCGAGAGCACCGCCTTTATGCCAAATTCTCTAAGTGTGAATTCTGGTTACCGTAAGTGACCTATCTAGGACATGTAATCTCTGGTAAGGGTATTGCTGTCAATCCCGAAGCGAAGTTCAAGCCGCCCTTGATTGACTCCACTGAATCGGTCAAGCAAGTTCGAGTTTCCTCGGTTTAGCGAGCTATTGCCGCCGCTTCGCCGAGAATTCTCTAAAGTTGCTAAACCTCTAACCGAACTCCTCAAGAAAGATAAGAAGTTCGAATGGACGCCACAAAGGCGAGATCAGCTTTCAGAACTGAAAAGACGCTCGACATCTGCTCCCGCATTTGTTCCACCAGATTTCTAAGGACTTTATTATCTATTGCGACGCCTCGCGACAAGGACTAGGTTGCATACTCATGCAAGATCGTCATGTGATTGCCTACGATCTCGCAGATTCGCCCACATGAGGATAACTACCCCACACACGATCTAGAGCTTGCAGCAGATGGTTCATGCACTCAAAACCTGGCGACATTACCTACGGGTAATCGCTGCGTAAATCTACACAGATCACCAAAGTCTGAAATACATCTTCACCCAACCGGATTTGAATCTCAGGCAAAGACGTTGGGTCGAGTTGATTACAGATTTCGACTTAGGAATATCCTACACCCCAGGCAAAGCCAATGTCATGGCTGACGCACTAAGTCGCAAATCTTACTGTAACAATTTGATGTTACAACAAAGTCAACCAATCCTCCACGAGGAATTTCGTAGGCTTAATCTTCACATTGTTCCTCGAGGATTCCTTTCCACCCGGTGGCGAAACCTACCTTACGGATCGGATCATCAAAGCACGAAGGTAGATCCGGAGTCTCCGTATCGGGAGAAACATCAAGAAAGGAGTCGCAGATTGTTTCTCCATTGATGAACAAGGTGTCGTGTTCTTTGGAGACCGCCTAGTGGTCCCTAAGGTACGCAACCTGAGGCGATTGATCCTTAAGGAAGCTCATGACTCTCCTCTCACCATTCATCCTGGTAGTACTAAAATGTATCAAGATCTACGCCAGAGGTTTTGGTGGACTAGGATGAAGAGAGAAATCGCTCAATACATTGCTAATCGCGACGTCTGTCGTCGAAAGTTAAAGCAGAGCATCAACGGCCTGCTGGTACCCTTCAACCTTTGGAAATTCCTGAATGGAAATGGGATAAAATCGGTATGGACTTCATTACCGGTTTCCAGACCAAGAGAGGGAATAACGCTATCTTCGTTGTCGTTGATCGCCTTTCCAAGGTAGCCCACTTCCTACCAGTTCGAGAGTATAACCGCTAGTCAGCTAGCTGATTTATACATCTCTCGAATAGTGTCTCTTCATGGTGTTCCTTGAAATTAACTCAGACCGTGGGAGTCTCTTCACCTCTCGATTTTGGGAAAGTTTCCAAACGCTATGGGAACTCGCTCTCCTTTAGCACCGCTTTCCATCCCCAATCAAGTGGTCAAGTAGAACGAGTCAATCAAATCCTAGAGGATATGCTTGAGCTTCATCATCTCTTTCGCATGAATTGGGAGAAATGCCTTCCATTCGCCGAATTCGCTTATAACAATAGCTATCAAGCCAGCTTGGGCAAAGCCCTTTCAAGTTCTTTATGGACGAAAATGTCGAACGCCTCTTAATCGGTCGAAACCGGGAGAGACAACTCTTTGGCCCGGATATGATTCAGAAGGTAAGAGCAGGTTCGCATTGTTCGTGAGAAATTGAAAACAGCCCAATCTCGTCAAAAGAGCCAATACGACCGCAAGCATAAGCCTATGGCTTATGAAATTGGCGAGAAGGCTTATCTCCGGGTTACACCTTTGAAGGGAACCCATCGATTCGGTATCAAAGGCAAGTTGGCTCCTCGTTACATTGGACCTTTTCGCATTCTTGCCAAACGAGGGGAAGTTGCCTACCAATTGGAACTACCTCCGCATCTTTCCAAGGTCCATGATGTCTTCCACGTTTCCCAACTCAGGCGTTGCTTCTCGGATCCTATCCGTGGAGTGGACCACGAAACGCTTAATCTCCAAGATAACCTCACCTATCGAGAATATCCCGCTCAGATCCTCGATCAAACCGAGCGTACCACTCGACGCCGAATATCAAGTTTCTAAAGGTTCAATGGTCAAACCATTCCGAGCAAGAAGCAACTTGGGAAAGGGAGGATCGTCTCGACTTGAGTACCCCACCTTTTCAAGAATAGATTCTAAATCTCGGACGAGATTCTTTTGAGTGGGGTGAGTTGTCACATCCCGTATAGACCATGCATTAGGGTGTGCATCATGTTTAAATTTCATCTGAATTTGAAATGGGGAAGGCGGGAAACCCCAGAACACCCCCCCCCTTTAAAGAACTAGGGTTTACTAAAATTTATTTCAATGAATCCGAAATGCCCTTCAAAATGCTCATCCTCTTTGTTTGGGTTCACAACCCATGTCAAAGGAGGTGCACCATTTTCTAGGTCACCTAAGGGTTCTAGAATTAATTCACAAGTTTTTGAAAAGAGCATTTCAAATTATGAAAAATATTTTAAATGTTCAAAAATTGTCAAACTAAAATGTTTCATGTTGGGAATATTCCAACAAGTGACCAGGAGCATTTTGGTAATTTTTGAAATAGTTTTGGTATTTTTAAAAACCCTAACAGATTTGCAGAAAATAGAAAAGACTAAAAAAAAGAGAAAGCTTACCTGTCGCTCATGATCGCCCACCCGCTGCCCAGCCCAAAGCAAAGCTGCCAATGAGCTGCTTGGCTCGGCCAGCAGCAGCCTGGTGTCGGCCGGCGAGCGCAGGGCGCGCCACGCAGCTGGCCGCCGCCTGCCTCATCCTTCGCCGCCGCCCGGGGCGACCACGCGTCGTCGCCCGACCCCTGGACACCTCACTTCCCCCCCCCTCTCTCTCGCTCGCCTCACCTGGCCGACGCCATCGCCGACGCGCCACCGCCGACGCCGTGCTCCCCGCCGCCCACGCTCCTCCCGCCATGTCTAGCAGCTCCGCCGCACCCGTTACCTCTAGCTAGCTAGTCCCCTCGCTCTAAAACACCCCGAGGCCACTACACGCACTCGACCGAGCTCAAGGCGCGGAGATCCCCATCGCCGCCGCCGCCGCATCGATCCACCCCGACCCGACGAAGCTCTCCACAGGTTCACCGTGAGCCTAGCTACTCCCCATCCTCTCCGCTCTCTTCTTCTTGCACCACAACGAAGCGCCGACGATCACTGAACCCACGCCGCGGAGCTCGTCGCCGACGAGCCTCCGGTCACCTAATGGCCACGCCACCACGCCCATCGACTCACCACACCCCAACGGGTCTAACGCTGCACTTCCCGCCTCCGGGCCCTCTAACCCCAAACCCGTCGGTGGCGAGCCCGTCGCCGCTCGACTCGTCGCCGGCGCCCACTCCGCCATCCCACCCAAGCTAACTCCACCACTAACCGCGGCTCACCTCCAGCTACACGAGGTGCTCCCAGGCCCATTTGGAGCCGGAAAGTGCAAAAGCACTTGCTCGCTGCGTCTGCCTGCTCGCCAAGGCTAGACGCCGGTGAGTTGACCCCGTCCGTGGGCCTGCTGACTCTCTCGAGTCAATGATGTGGGGCCCCTCCGCTAAACTAATTAGGATTAGTTCTAACTAAAACTAATTAGTTAAATTAACTCGACATGCGGGTCCCACTGGTCGGTTTGACCTGGATGACCCGTTGACCCCTCGACGTCATGTTGACCTCATCCGACGATTAATTCAAATTCTGGAATTATTTTATATAATAAATTTCAGAATATAATTCAAATTTCAAATGCTTATAACTTTTATTCTATAACTCCAAATGCAAAGATTTATATATGAAAATTATCAGAAAAATACACTCTATCCATTGGTACAGGTTTCATGCATGTTAAAACAAGTTAACTATGCTGAATAACCAGATTAAGATTTTGCACCATTAGGCCTAACTCAATGAGCTATCATTTGAACCTTTGATTCAAATGAGCTCATCCCCTGTTCCTTCAACTTGCATTAGGCCAACACACATCCATATTGCCATGTCATAGCATGCATCATATTGTTGCATATTGTTTGTATGTTTATTTTGGTGTGTTTTCATGATAGGTTCTGCCCCCGAAGATAACCTCGATTACCCATCTGAAGGGCAGTTCTCTACCCCATCCCATCAGCAAGCAATTCATTGATCATTCGATACAACCCATGTTCTCACTTCGCTCTCGTTTACTGCATTAAGACAACGCGATTCAATTGTTGTGTGCTGCGGTAGTTGAACCCACTTCCTTTGCATGACTGTCATTGCCACAAGAATTAGATGAAACCCACTAGTATGTGTAGGAGTTGATTGAGCCATGTTTGTGATTCCTACCATGCTATGCTTGCTATGCTTAGAGTTGTGTCAGTCGGCTCATCGGGATGATGAACTGGAGTGAAAGGTTGTGTTGGTTCGAGAGTGAAAGTGTTGAACACGATTTGGTAAAGGTATCGATGAGAGGCCATGTAGGAGTACATGGTGGGTTGTTTCATTGAAGCGAACTTAAGAACTGAGATCTGTGTTTGTGATCCATGAACTAGCTACTACCACGCATTGGGCCCGAAACCAATGGACCCTCTCGCTTCTTAACCACCCCTGCTCATAGTCCGGGAATTGCAAGTAGTTTCGTGTTTGTAGCATGTGGGGGCATGACGCGACGCTGACCTTAGGGGTGGGTTGTGTTGCGGTAGGCACTGTGGGTCGTGTACCGAAAGTGCCCGTTTGGTATCTCGGGAACCCTGCACACATCGTTCGGGCTGTATGGGAAACCTCGGCGGACTCCTGCGGATGGAACCCGAATAGGCGATAACCTGGACTAGGGACTTGAGTGCTTATGTAGGTGAGGCCGACACCCACGCTGGGCTTCCGCTTGAAGGTTGTTGCAGTACATGTCGTAAACGATTTATAAGTGGTGAGAGCGTGTGAAGAAGTATACCCTGCAGGTTAAATATGATCTATTGAATAGCCGTGTCCACGGAGAAGGACTTCTGGGTTACCTATATCAGTTCATAGACAAGTAAATGGTTACTACTAAAAGCCTCAAGATAAGTGTGAGTATCGTGGATGGCCCTCTCGGGGATGACGAGAGAGGATCCACGGTGGAGTATTGTGATGGTGATTAGTGGACTCGTGTACGACAAAATGCTTACAAAGTGGTGTTACGTAGGATAGCTTAGCCAAGAGTCAAAGCTGGCTTGCTGCAATTAACTCCACCTCCTTATTGATAATGTGCATGTATGATAGGATTCTGTGGTAAGACTTGCTGAGTACTTTTGTACTCATGTTTGCCTAATCAATATTTTTCAGAGGACTATACTACCCCCTCCGACGGCTTCTATGTAGATGTTGACTTCGACGAGTAAGCTAGACACCCAGGTGGCGATCTAAGACTTGTGAAGGGCCATGTAGATAGAAAGGCTCCAACAAGCTTTCTTTCTTTCTAGAGTCTGTACTCAGACTACTTTGCTTCCGCATGTGCTTGTATGATTGTATGACTTGAGTGTTGGGTCATGTGACCCCTACCTGTATGAATATGTTATGTATGGCTCCTCGGAGCCACTTAAATAAAGTACTTGAGTTGTAGAGTTTTGTTGTGATGCCTTGTTGTATTTACTCATATCGGGCATATTGCGTGTATGATTGAAATGCTTGGTATGAGTGGGATCCGACAATCTAGTTGTTTATCCTTGGCAGCCTCTCATATGGGGAAATGTAGTCTCGTGCTTCTGAGCGATAGTAGTCCGCCACTGCCCGGTTCACCGGAGTCCTCGCTAGCCCAAAGACTACCGCTTGGACACTTGACTGGCGGCATGTGATTCATTTCGTCTTATGTCTGTTCCTTCGGGAAATGTCACGCGGTGATACTTGGAGTCCTGCCTAGCCTGCTACAGCCCGGGATACCGGAGTCCTGTTAGCCAGTGCTACAGCCCGAGTTCATACGCTGATGACCGACATGCTCAAGTGTTTCATGTATGCCTGTCCCCATAGGTTAGTGCCGCTTTGGGTTCACGACTAGCCATGTCGGCCCGGTTCTTTGTCATGTGGATGCTAGCGACACTATCATATACGTGAGCCAAAAGGCTAAACGGTCCCGGCCATGGTAAGGCGACACCCGTGGGAATACCGTGCGTGAGGCCGCAAAGTGATATGAGGTGTTACCAGCTAGGTCGATGTGACTTGGGATCGGGGTCCTGACATCTTCATTCATCTAAAGAGCTAATGTCAAATAACCTCTTTTCACCGGCAAGTTTGAAATCATAGTTGAGTTCCTTGATTGCCCAATATGCTTTATGTTCTAATTCAAAAGGCATGTGACAAGCTTTTCCATAAACCATTTTATAAGGAGACATACCCATAGGATTTTTATATGCTGTTCTATAAGCCCAAAGTGCATCATCTAATTTCTTAGACCAATTCTTCCTGGACCTATTGACAGTCTTTTGCAAAATTAATTTTATTTCTCTATTACAAATTTCAACTTGACCGCTAGATTGAGGATGATAAGGTGATGCAATTCTATGTTTAACATCATATTTGGCAAGCATTTTATGCAAAGCACCATGAATAAAGTGTGAACCACCATCAGTCATTAAATATCTAGGGACTCCAAACCTTGGGAAAATAAGTTCCTTAAGAATTTTAATAGAGGTGTTGTGATCATTACTACTGGTTGGAATAGCTTCTACCCATTTATTAACATAATCAACAACAACCAAAATATGTGTATACCCATTAGAGGAAGGAAAACGTCCCATGTAATCAAATCCCCAAACATCAAATGGTTCAACAACAAGTGAATAATTCATAGGTATTTCTTGACACTTACCGATATTACCTATTCTTTGACATTCATCACAAGATAAGACGAACTTAAGCGCATCCTTGAAGAGAGTACACTACAGGAATCCAGTATTTTGCCGTCCGCCACGGCGGACGGCAAAGGCATGGACGGCGGACGGCAAAGAGCTTTGCCATCAGCGGCGGACGGCAAAGAGGGACGGCAAAGACAGGGTCGGCAAACAGGTCCTTTGCCGTCTGCTTTTTATGGCGGACGGCAAAGAGTCCTTTGCCTACAGCGGCGAACGGCAAAGAGGAGGGACGGCAAAATACTGGACGTCCGCCAGCGTTAGTCCGTTAGGCGGCTAACGACGGCCTTTGCCGTCTGCCAGCGGACGGCAAATTTGAGCGCCTCTTTGCCGTCCGCCAGTTGACGTCAGCAATGCGTCAGCGCCCGCTGTTTTTTGCCGTCTGCCATGGCGGACGGCAAAGGCAAAGTCTTTGCCATCAGCTTAGCTTTGCCGTCCACCACGGTAGGTAAATTTGCCAAATGGCCCATCTCGGGAAGCATGTGGGCGCCACGCAGTTTCTTTGTCGCTCGCCACCGACGGCAAAGGGTATTTGCCAGATGTCGCAGACGGCTAAGAGCCCGCATTGCCTCTTTTTTATTCTGTTTTCTTATATCCAACAATTATCACAGAAATATATCACAGGACTCTTTCACAATAAATATCCAGACATATATATCCAACATAATAAATATCCAGCACATATATATCCATCCATACATACATAGTAGGTTGCACATAGTTCCATCGATCCATACATATTACAATATGCAAAGTTTCATCATAGCAATCTAGTTTCATCATAGCAAGTTAATTCCATCATAGCAAGTTAATTCCATCATAGTAAGCGAGGAGAATACAAGAAGTGCATCAAAGGAAAAAACAAGCAATCCATCATAGGAAGCTGGCTTCCGTGAAGTGAATGAAACCTGCAAAATGACAAATAAGAAAGTTAGAAAAAGAAGATTAGAAGAAGAATTAGACTAGAAGAAAAAGAATAGAAGAAGAAGAAGAAGACTAGAAGAAGAAGCATATGCCATTTATTAGCTAGCTTAGGTGAACTGGATCATTTATGAGCTAAATTAGTTGAAATGGATCGTTTATGAGCTAACTTAGGTGAAATGGATTGTTTATTAGCTAACCTAGGTGAAATGGATCGTTTATGAGCTATCTTAGGTGAAATGGATCGTTTATGAGCTAAGTTAGGTGAAATGGTTCGTTTATGAGCTAACCTAGGTGAAATGGATCGTTTATGAGCTAACCTAGGTGAAATGGGTCGTTTATGAGCTAACCTAGGTGTAATAGGTTGTTTATGAGCTAACCTAGGTGAAATAGGTCGTTTATGAGCTAACCTAGGTGAAATGGGTCGTTTATGAGCTAACCTAGGTGAAATGGGTCGTTTATGAGCTAACCTAGGTGAAATGGGTCGTTTATGAGCTAACCTAGGTGAAATGGATCATTTTGGAGCTAAGTTAGGTGAAATGGATCGTTGATGTGCTAACCTAGGTGAAATGGATCGTTTATGAGCTAACCTAGGTGAAATGGGTCGTTTATGATCTAACCTAGGTGAAATAGGTCGTTTATGAGCTAACCTAGGTGAAATGGGTCGTTTATGAGCTAACCTAGGTGAAATGGGTCGTTTATGAGTTAACCTAGGTGAAATGGGTCGTTTATGAGCTAACCTAGGTGAAATGGGTCGTTTATGAGCTAACCTAGGTGAAATGGATCATTTTGGAGCTAACTTAGTTGAAATGGGTCGTTTATGAGCTAACTAAGGTGAAATGCCACGTTTTTTAGCTAACTAAGGTGAAATGGATCATTTTTGAGCTAACTTAGGTGAAATGGGTCATTTTGGAGTTAACCTAGGTGAAATGGCTCATTTTGGAGCTAACCTAGGTGAAATGGGTCATTTTAAAGCTAACGTAGGTAAAATGGATCATTTAGGAGCCAATCTACGTAAAATGGGTCATTTTAGAGCTAACTTGGATAAATTGGATCACTCGTAAGCTAACTAAGGTAAAATGAGTCATTTTAGAGCTAACTTAGGTAAAATGGATCGTTTATGAGCTAACTAAGCTAATTATGGAATTTTTGACATAAGTAAGCCAAGTACATATCGTTTTAGGCTAACTTAGGTAAAATGGATGGTTTATGAGGTCAGTAAGCTTATTAAGTCATTTTGGAGGAAAAGAAGCTAACTCTAGGTCATTATGGTAAGCATATTGGAGGAAATAAAGCTAAGTCTAGGTCTTTATGCATTTGTTAAGCAAAACACTAGAGAAACTTACCGTGATCGTGGAGGTGTAGGAGCGGGCTGGCTCGTGCTTGTAGAGTCGGAGAAGGATCGTGCGATGCGTTTCGAGTTAAGCTGCACCAAAGATCATTTCCAATGTCTCGTTAGCATTATGACACTCAAATGTTAAGACTAGCAAGTAGTGTCCGCTCAAATTAAACTCACCGTGCTCCTGTGAGCAATCATCGGCATCGCCGAGCGGGTCGACCGACTTCTCGCACATTGATCGCACATTTGGTTTTCACAACAGAGTCATACTAGTTAGTAATGAGACTCAAATGTTACGACTAGCAAGTAATCCGCAGAAGAAACTTACCACAAGGAGCTCGTACATGGCCCTTGCCTCGCATGTCATTCCGTGCCTCTCCTCCTCCAACATCTTTGTCGCCCTCTCCTCCAACTCCCGATGCCTCTCCGCCACCTCCTTGAAGTTTCTCCGCTCTATCTCTCTCACTCAGATAGCAGCCTGCAACACCACTCACATGACCATTTGTAATCATTGATGGAAGCGCACACAATGTAATGGAGAAAGATAGCTGAGTACGATAACTAACCTTGAAGGCGAGTTGGACTGGCCGCTCACGAGGCCTTGTCTCAGAGCGGAGCTCGATCGGCGCGCCTTTGATCTCCTGGAGAGTGCTAGGACAACGGATAAGTCCATCTCCCATGGCTATGGAGCCATGGGACCTCCCGCCACCAGATATCATCAGCAGCTCAGATCAATGGGACCTCGCTCGGGTTAAAGTCCTCCCTTTCCTCGCCTTCCATCGATCTCTATATTGCACGAGCTTGTCGTGGGCGGAGATGTTGGTGAAGTTCTTTGGATCATCGAGGTCAGACGCAGAGAATGCCTTGACTTTCTTGTAAGGGCCAGTGTGGGCCATGGCATACAGGTCGTACACCTCTGGCACCTTATCCGCTGTCGTGGAATTGTCACGGCAGATGTCCTCATGAAAGGACTTAGTCGCAGGGCCATCGTACGGGTTAACTTAGAGGGGTTAAAGCGGACGCAAAGACACGAGAGTTTATACTAGTTCGGCCCCTTCGATGAAGGTAAAAGCCTACGTCTAGTTGTGATGGGATTGATATGATTTCGGCGACTAGGGAGCAATAGCTTCGCCTAAGCCTCGAATTGTGGTTGTCTGTCGTTAAACCGCCGCCGGGTTGTCCCCTTATATACACGGGTTGACGTCCGGCCGGTCTACAGAGTCCCGAGGCCGGCTCATACAAGTGTCCGGCTCGGTCTCTCCTTTCTCTTATCTTACAACGCAAGTTACATGGTTAAGGCGGTTTTACCATTATGGGCCCTAATTCGCCTCGGCTCGGGCCTCTAGTCTCTACGGTCATCGCCACCCTTGAGCCTTCGTGGGCCCTAATTATGGCCGAGGGTAAACCAGCCCTTGTAGGCGGTTTATATTCGAGAGTTACATCCCCAACATTAGGCCCAGATTGACTTGAACCTGTTCATGTTAATCTTCAACATCTTAGAAACTCTGAATATCTTCCTTCATATTTCAGAATCGCCATCTCGCTTGAACCGCCGTGACGTCATCCTCCGACCACAGAACAGAGCATCTTGACGTCATCTTTATTAAGGAAGCCCAAACAAGAAGATTCCTTCATTTAATACTATCCGGAAATCGAGGCGATCGCGCGCCGTCGCCGCTTTCAACTCCTCGATTCTCGCTACTGTTAATTACTCTGCTTCCTTATAAATAGACCGAAGGCCCTTTCTCTTCTTCCTCCTTCCGTGCTTCTTCTTCCTCGCGACGCTCCAGCTCTGAAGCTCCGCCGTCGCCTCCGACCTCCGAACGCCACATCAGTGCAAGGCCGCTGCATCAACCTGGTTGTACCAGAGACTCTCGGCGCTCCTCCGCTGTTACGTGCATCGGTAAGGCCCTCCTCATGCCCTAGATCTGCATCTTGAGGCTCCTGCTCATCTCGCTGCTCATAGGTGTTCAACCCTAGTTTCTTCATACCTGCTCTACCATGGATTTTAGTCTAACCGTAGTATATATCCTGTAGTAATCGCTGCCCGCCGCCGATTTAGTACTTTGCACATCTTTCTTTTGTTCAGACCCTCTTGTTAGAACGCATTTAACTTTCCTGCCCTTTATAAGGCTTGCATGGGTCGCAGAAATTTTTCCTTACTGAATCTTCGGTAGATCCAAATTAACTCCGTTCATATGTGAAACCTGTTTCTGTCCATACTTAGCAGATTTTCCAGTTCTGTCTCTTCGGGCGGTTTAACTTTTGATAGCTAATCCGCCATACTCCATTAGTCCTTAGTTAAACCGGATTTTGGAACTGACTGCCAAATTGCCGGTTTAACATTGTATAATGTGTCTGAACTGTTAACGGTGAACCGTTTTTTACTTTCCCTTTCGCAGTTTCTTCTTCCGGAATGGCCAAACAATTCTCAGCTTGCAATTGGGTCCGGTCCAAGATCACTGAGACGCAACTCAACAGATACGTCACACCGGCGCTTTAGCCTCCAAAATGTCCTCCATTGGCGTGTTAGGATGCGAATGCCCTCCCGAACCTCGAGAAGGAGAAGTAATTGTATTTATGCAGCACTTAGATCTGGGATTCAGCCCGCCGGGATCAAAATTCTTCCGGATGTCCTTGCAAGTTTTCAACTCCATCCCCAAGATATTGGTCCAACTCGTGTCCAATATATGCAATTTCCAAGTTTTCGTGAAGTCTATCTTCAAGAAGAACCATCTGTGGAGCTGTTCCGGATTTCTTTCATTTGAACGGCGACGGAGTTTCGGATGGTCCCAACACGAACTGGGTGGCGTTTCAATCCGAAAAGGAAGGAAGTAGACTTTCCTCACGCAAAACACCATAGCTATCCGAAAGATTGGAACCAAACCTGGTTCTATTGCGGAATACCGCTCTCGATAGCGAGAACCCTTGTCGGGCTACCGCCTCACCGGCTCAAAGCAACCATCACCCATAGCCTTTACGCTTGACCGTCGCAGAACGGAAGAATTTTGCGCCTCAAATTGTCAAACTCCGGGCTCTAATGGCCAATGGCTTAACTGGTATCGACCTTGTTTGATGTTGGGTTTCTTGGGGCATCTTGCCATTAAGCCGCCGCCCCGGATTGATGCACGAATACACTGGTAGCGTCCAAGACCCTCAAAGACGCCACGAGCTACCAATAATCGAGCTTGAAGTCACCGAGGCGGTGAAGAAGATGCTTGATGAGCCGATCTCCGCTCGCAGCCTAAACCGGTTGGCCCCATTCTGTGTTGCCAACAAACCGCCATGTAAGGCTCCGCCACCGCTCTTCCGATATTAATGCCTTATTGATATATATTAATCCTTGTTGCTTCTCAAAGCTAACAGCTCATTCGAAACGAACCAAACCGCCCGGTTCTCGTCGTAAAGTCTAAGACCACCAAGAAAGCTGGTAAGAGGAAACCGCCGAGTCTTCGATCCGCGGAAGACGAAGATTCGAAGCCGAGGTAAAGCTTGATTTATCTTGTCCCTTTTATCCTTCATCTTATTGACAATTTTAATTCCTGTGATGATGTGAAGCCACCATGCCGATCCCGTTGAGGTAATCCTTCTTCTTCCGAATCTGATCTTGTGCGGTTAAAAGAATTCGCCGACAGTCGGAAAGTGAAAAATCTCACCCTGTGCTCATTTGAATCCAAACCTTTCTTTGAAGACACAGCAGGCTGAAGAGCGCCGACGACCCGACACGATGGTCAACAAATTACATCGTCCGGTTTACGATACACTAACCCGGAGCGCCGCCCGTGAGGTGATTTGTTCTCCTGAAAGCGTTATCCTTTGAAAGGTTTCTTCCGATGTCCTCTCAATCCATCTCGACCAATTATCAGGCCTCTTCCAACTCATCGGCGGTTCGTCAACCACTCAACTGCCTCCTCTTAAAGTTGCTGCGGGGTAAGCAGAATACATCTTTCGGGTCGATCCGATTTATCTTCGCATTGGTCGGTTTATCTTACTCTAATTCTGAACATTGCAGTACCAAGGCTCGCTTGAGTAAGAAAGAGAAAACCCTTGATCCTACTGTGAACGTTGATCCGGAGAAGACTCGGAGCAGCATGGCGAAAATCCTGAAGTTGCTAAAACAGCTCGCGGGTTGAACCAAGACGACAATGCTGATCCGCCGAATTTGAACCGATGCCCAAGTGGAAACCTCACATCCTGCTCCACCGAGTCCCGCAACGGAGTGGGTCGTAATTGTTGAACCGCCGAGCCTGAGTATGAAAACACCAAGCCCAAAGAAGAATGCCAATCCGGCCAGCCCGACCAAAAATGATGATGTCGTAGTGACGGGCACCGCCAACACCACCCCTGGCCATCCGGTCGCTTTAGCAAAACACATCGCCAAGGAAGAGTCTACTACCATGAGTAAAGAGAAGGGAAAAACTGATCTGTCAGCTTATGACAACTTCTCTGCCCAAGAACTTCACTCCGGCTTCCTGAACCGACTCTACACCAGTCGTGACTTCGAAGCCGGTCTGGTGAATCGTATGAAGGAACACTATGAGGTAAGTTATGCCTCTCTTGTACTTTTGTTGTATAGTAGCCCCCAAGGGCCGGTTCAACTTAGCATAGTTAAACCGGGACTTAATATAAAACTCACACGCCTTAAAATTCAGTGTTGTAGCCCTCAAGGGCCGGTTCAACTTATCACAGTTAAACCGGGACTTAACTTTTGTATCCCCATAGCAAGCTGAGATCAACTAGCGATTAGCCCCCAAGTGCCAAGTTGAATACCTGTATTGAGCTTGGGACTTCATAATGAAACAACTAACGTGATCCATTTGTTGTCAGAGTGAGATATACCAGCAAACCGCATAACTCAAGGACCTTCGTGCTAACTGAGACTCAACAAGCGTAAACCACCAAGGCCAAGGATGAATTGAAAACCGCCTTGACCACTATGGAACAGCTCAAGGAGTGGTATAAATCCGAGCAGGCCAACTGGGACACCGAGAAGGCTGGTTTGATAAAACGGGCGGAAGATGCTGAAGCGGCTCTTAAACCGGTGACAGAAGAGCTCACTGAACTAAAGCGCCAAATTAATGCCATGACCTCTGCTATCTTTGGTAAGAAATGTTTCACTGATTACTATTCCGTTTTGAAATTTCCGCCAGTTTAACCTGAGCTGTCTTAAACCGTATAGGGAAACGATTGCTCATCCGGCTCGATATGCGAAAGAAGCTCAAGGCAGCCTACACGCTGATTGAGCAGCTGATACCGCACCCAATGAGTCATATGTGCTACGTCAGATGATAACACAGCTTCGCCCTTGATCAAAGATACGCTGGACCGCTATCCATGATTCCGCATAACTTGAAGAGTTGAAACGATCCGCGCCCGGCTGGCACTTTATCGTTTCTAACTCGCGCCAAGGCGTGGATAGCGGACCTTGATCGGCCGACATAGCCAAGGGTTTCCCAGCGCCAAGAAAACGGCGGTTTTGATAATGACGCCTCAAACGAATAACAAAGGAAATGCGTCCTCTGGCGAAGTCAATCGGCAGCGAGGTTAACCCGGCAGTTCACCGCTTTTTATGATGCAAACAATGACGGGTGGAATTTGTCATTCCGTAGTGCGTAACCTTGTTCCTCCAATCCGTAAGCACACTTATGCCCCTGACGTTGATCCGGCTGAGCTTATAAGTGAAGAGGCTGTCTTTCAGGCTTTAAACCGGATTGACTGGTCTACCAATGACTTCCGGCCCTTGGGTGATGAAGAGGAAGAAGCTGAACCGACGCCAGACGACCCATCTTCCTCACGTCAACCCGGCGAGGAAGCCTAATCCGTCAAGCCGGTTGATGCATCAGAAGCTGCTAGTCATAACGCCATGCGAAATATCGGGCCTTGGAAGGCCTTTTAATAGAATAGCCAGCACTTTTGTTTTCGAATACGCCTTTATGCCTTCAGTCTGCAACCTTCGCGCAGAGGTGCCGACACTTTTGATTGAATAACCGAAACCTTCAATTTATTTTGCCTGCAATCACAAATTCTTAAACTGCCACGGCGGCTTGTGTCGCCAGCCGGCATGTGACGCTTATCTGCATATGTAAGGAAATATTGAGGTATATGATCAAAATTTGGTGATGAAAAATACCGCCAAATGTCGGGCACGCAGAGGTTTGTATAAACCGTTACTGTCAAAGGAGACAATAGCTCCTGTCTTTAGAATGCCAGTTTACCAAGTAAACCGTGCCGGGTCACGTTAAGCCCCCTGTTGCTCCATAATGGGATGTTTAACAGGAAAAAATCAAACCGGAAAAGTTAACTCCGGATTAAAAAATAAACCAAATTCCGTCAATATACTGGTTGAACCATTTTGAATAACAGTTATGAAAAAAATATGGAAGCAAAGGCAATGATAAAACCGTTTGCACCAAGAGACTTTACTAAACCGATCAGATGGTGTTACCATGGTCGGACACGACCAAGCTCCCAATAAGGTGTAGCCATGGTTCAAGTCAGCCAGGTCCCCAACTGAAACCGTGGCATTATGCCGATCAAGTGGCGTGGCAATGGTTCGGGTTCGAAAAAGCCCCCAAGTGACTCTATGACCTTAGGCCGATCAAGAGGCGTAACTAGTTCAGACTTGACCATGTCCCCAAGTGATCTGGTGGCTTTCGCCTATCAAAAGGTGTTGCATTGGTTCGGACACGACCAAGCCCCCAGATGACATCTAAAAACTTCTGAAAAACAAGCTCAAGGGATATACCGAGGCGGTTTAAGACAACAACTCCATGTACCCAAGCCGATTTTTACAGAACGGATACCCGCGTAACCGAGGCTCCGGTTTATTGCTTTTATTCATAATATATACATTGTCATAATATGTACATAAGGAGAGCCGATGGCTCGGTATAATAAGGTCAAGATGAGCTATGTTCCACGGCTGTTGGTCTCCTCTTCGACGTGCGTGAGTCTTTATGCTCTCGAACATCAATCGATAGTATGACCCACAGCAGATTCTTGCTGACCACAAAAGGCCCTTCCCAAGGTGGGGATAATTTGTGCATATCTATCTGGTCTTAAATGAGCCGAAGCACCAAGTCTCCTTCCTGAAAGGTTCTGGTTCTGACCCGTCGACTGTGATACCGACGAAGATCCTGCTGGTAAATCGCCGAACGAGCAGCCGCCATATCCCGTTCTTCATCCAGTCGATCCAAAGCATCCTGCCGTGCTGCCTCGTTATCTGCCTCAACATAGGCTGCCACGCGAGGTGAGTCATGACGGATATCGCTGGGGAGGACCGCCTCCGCTCCATAGACCATAAAGAACGGTGTGTATCCAGTGGATCTGTTAGGGGTAGTATTTATACTCCATAACACAGATGGTAGCTCTTCTACCCAACAGCCCGGCGTCCTCTATAAAGGGACCATAAGCCGGGGCTTGATACCTCTCAGGATCTCCTGATTAGCTCGCTCGCTTGACCATTGACTGTGGGTGAGCTATCAAGAAACGCTGCGGATGTGCTCACGCTCACAAAACTCCTTCATGGCACCTTTGGACAAATTGGTACCATTATCCGTGATGATCTTGTGTGGAAACCCAAACCGAAGATCACCCTTTGATGAATGAACCGCCGTGGCGCATCACACTTGCTAATGTGCTCGCTCGACCCACTTTGTAAATTTGTCAACTGCTACCAGCAAGTGTGTCTTCTTGTCCTTGGACCTTTAAAAGGTCCCACCATGTCCAGCCCCCAAGTCGCAAACGCCAAGTAATTGGAATCATCCTCGGTTCTTGGGCGGTATATGAGCACGCCTAGAAAACTTCCGCAACCATCACATCGCCTCGACCAGATCTTCCGTGATCGGCATGGGCAGTCAACCAATAAAAACCATGGCGGAACGCCTTAGCCACCAAGGATTTTGAACCGTGCAGGACCACAGTCCCTTCGTGGATCTCACGCAATATTTCACAGCCTTCCTCAGGGGACACACAACGCTGAAACGCCCCTGACACACTGCAATGATGCAACTCGCCATTAACAATGGTCATAGACTTAGACCGCCGAACTATCTGTCGGGCCAACGTCTCATCTTCTGGTAACTCGCCCCGGCTCATGTACGCCAAATAAGGGAGCGTCCAATCCGGAATGACATGCAAGGCTGCCACCAACTGAGCCTCCGGATCAGGAATAGCCAAATCTACTTCATCAGGAAGCTTGACTGACGGATTGTGCAGTACATCAAGGAAGACATTGGGCGGGACCGGTTTGCGTTGAGAGCCCAGCCGGCTTAAAGCATCCGCCGCTTCGTTCTTCCGACGATCCACATGGTCCACCTGATAGCCTTTAAAGTGACCTGCAACAACATCCACCTCCCGACGATATGCAGCCATGAGCGGGTCTTTGGAATCCCAAGTACCTGACACTTGTTGGGCCACCAAGTCCGAGTCACCGAAGCACTTAACCCGGCTTAGATTCATCTCCTTAGCCATCCGAAGACCATGGAGCAAGGCTTCATACTCAGCTTCATTGTTAGTACACGGGAACATTAAGCGGAGGACGTAACAGAACTTTTCACCTCGTGGGGAAGTTAACACAACTCCAGCCCCCGAGCCCTCCAACTGCCTGGACCCGTCAAAGTGGATGGTCCAATAGGTATGATCCGCTTTTCTTCAGCGCTTGTAACTCCGTCCAATCATTAATGAAATCCACAAGTTCCTGGATTTTATCATGTCCGAGGCACATACCTTAAACCGGCGGCCCAAGCTCTATGGCCCACTTAGCAATCCGCCGATCGCTTCCGGTTCAGATGATATCGCCTAAGGAGCTGAATCGACCACCGTGATGGGATTCCTTGAAAATATTGCTTCACTTCCGCTTGCCATAAAAACTCCATACACCAGTTTACGCCAATGCGGATATCTCGCTTGGACTCAATGAGCACCTCGCTGATGTAATAAACCGGACATTAAACGGATACTCCTTCCCGCCTCCTTCCGCTCTACCACAATGGCTACGCTTATCTGCCCCGCATTAGCAGCAACATATAGCGGCTGCCTTGTCAATAGGAGCGGCGAGAACAAAGGGTTGGCCAATTTCCGCTTTAAATCCTCCAATGCTTCATCGGCGGTTGAACTCGCATTTAACTGATCCGTCTTCTTCAAAGATTCGGTACAAAGGAATGGCCTTCTCTCCGAGGCGGCTGATAAACCGGCTTAGCGCGGCAATCCGACCCGCCAAACGCTGGACATCATTAATGCACTTTGGCTTAGCCAAGGAGGTGATAGCCGTAATCTTCTCCGGATTAGCTTCAATCCCCCTGTTGGACACAAGAAAACCCAATAACTTGCTCGCCGAACACCGAAAACACATTTGGCCGGGTTAAGCATCATCTTGTACACCCGCAAGTTGTCAAAGGTTTCTTTCAGATCCTCAATCAATGTTTCCTTCTTCCTTGATTTAACCACAATATCATCCACATAAGCATGCACGTTACGGCCGATCTGCTCGTGCAAGCAATTCTGTACGCAACGCTGATAAGTTGCTTGGGCGCTCTTGAGCCCAAAAGGCATAGACACATAACAGAAGGCTCCAGAGGGAGTGATAAACGCTGTCTTCTCCTGGTCCTTAACCGCCATTTTGATCTGATGATATCCGGAATACACATCCAAAAATCTCAAACACTCACAACCCGCCGTAGCATCAATAATCTGGTCAATGCGGGGGAGGGCGAAAGGATCTGCTGGACAAGCCTTGTTAAGATCTGTGTAATCCACACAAATGCGCCAAGTGCCGTTTTTCTTAAGGACCAACACCGGATTAGCAAGCCACTCTGGATGGAAAACTTCAACGATAAAACCTGCTGCTAAGAGCCTGGCAACCTCTTCTCCAATGGCCTTGCGCCTTTCCTCGTTAAACCGCGAAGAAACTGCTTATCGGGTTTGTACTTGGGATCAACATTAAGAGTGTGCTCACGAGTTCCCTCGGTACACCCGGCATGTCAAGGCTTCCATGCAAAATGTCCCGATTCTCACGGATGAACTCGATGAGCGCGCTTCCTATTTAGGATCCAAGTTAGCACCGATGATGAACTGCTTGGACGAATCACCGTGCACAAAGTCAACAAGTTTAGTCTCACTACCGATTTAAACTTCAAACCGGATCGTGCTCGTAGTTGGCTTCTTCAACGGGCCATATCCGCCGGATCAACATTGTCTTTATAGTACTTTAGTTCTTCATGGCACAAACCGACTCTGCGAAGCCGCATCACCTTCCTCACACTCCAAAGCGATCCTGCGGCTCCCATGAACCGTTATCGTCCCTTTGTGACCCGGCATTTTTAGCTGCAAATAGACATAACAAGGCCGTGCCATAAAGTTAGCATAAGCCGGCCGCCCAAATAGGGCGTGGTAAGGGCTTTGAATTTTCACCACTTCAAATGTTAATGTTTCCGATCTGGAGTCATGTTCATCCCCAAAGGCCACCTCCAGAGCTATTTTACCAACCGGATATGCTGACTTGCCAGGCACCACACCATGAAACACTGTACTGGACGGCCTGAGATGCTTATCTGTTAACCCCATACGACGGAAGGTCTCATAATACAGGATGTTGATGTTGCTCCCTCCGTCCATAAGCACCTTGGTGAACTTGTATCCTCCCACCGAGGCGCCACCACTAGGGTTAGCTGACCCGGATTGTAAACCCGGGAGGATGATCCTCTCGCTCCACACAATAGGCTGCTCGACCAGCGAGGTAATGCTGGCGCGGCCGGTTCAACAACATTGACTGCCCGCTTCTGAAGTTTCCGGTCTCGCTTGTCCAAGCTGGTGGTAAAGACGTGATACTGTCCACCATTCAACTGCTTCGGATTGCTTTGATAACCCGACTGCTGCTGCTGCTGATTGTAACCACCTTGGTTCTGATTGTTATGATTGTTCTGATTGTTCTGCCCGCCCGGATTACTACTAAACCCTGGGCCGGAATTTCCTCCACCGTAACCCAGGGCGGACCATGAACCGCCGTCGGGCCCTTGATCATACCGGAAAGCATTAGAACTTTTGAACTCCTGCATAATGTAACAATCCTTCCAGAGGTGGTTTGCTGGCGCCTCCTTCATCCCATGCTTCGGACAGGTTGATTCAATGATAATTCAACCGTCCGGATTGTGATTAGCGCACCACCCGGTTTGATGTTTACCCTTGCGTCGTGGACCCTTGTCCTGCTGCTGGTGTTGGCTACGGCCCATGTTACCATTCGCTTTACGCTTGTTTCCTCCATTACCCGCCGATCGATGTGCTGGCCTCGAGCTGCTGTTCGCTTTTCCTTCCCGCTTCATCATCCTCCTCGGACTCGGGATCCTTGGTACTATCGTAATCAGCATACTTCACTAAAACGCCCATAAGAGTGCCCATGTCATTGCAAAACGCTTCATGCGACTCCAGCTTCAATTTTAAAGGTTTGAACCGCAGTTGCTTTCTAGGGTTAAGATCGCAGAATCGGTGTTGATCCGATCCAAGAATGTAAACTTCCAAACACGGCGTACTCCACCGGGTTGTGGATTCTCCTCTACTTGGACACAAGCCGCCAGTCCACCATGATATGGGCTGCTTACAGTGTCTTTGAAATTTTGAATGAACCGGTCTACAATCGGGTCCATGAACCTGATGGAGTTGGGTGGCAAGTTCTTCAACCAAGCACGGGCCGTACCTTCTAGCATCATGGTGAAATACTTCGCACACGCAGCTTCATCCACATCCAGCATCTCCATGGCCATCTCATAGCTTTCTATCCACGCTTCTGGAGCCAAATCGGCGGTATAATTGGGCACCTTGCGTGGCCCCTTGAAGTCTTTGGGCAAACGTACATTGCGTAAAGCGGGGACGAGGCAAGGGACCCCCAAAGAGCCAGATGTGACCCCGGGCTCGAAGAGGGTCAGTCGAACCGGCGCGAGCTGATGATCCTCATGTTGTGTTGGTAACTCGGCCTCACTACGTGCCCTGGCCCGGTCCACCACCTCTTGAGCGTTTTCGAAGCCACCCGCCGGGTTGTTGCCGCGAGGCGGACCGCGCTGCGCATTACTTGACACGGCCAGTTCATCTGCGTGCCGGCTATAACTCCGGCTTGGGCGGGGGGGTGGAGTGGATCCGATCACGGCTGTATGAGTACGCTTCCTGTTGAGCCAGGGCCGTCCTGAGGAGCTCTTTTACCCGGCGTGTTTCTACCGCCTGTGGTGAATCGCCTTCGATTGGAATCGCCTCCAACCGTGCCGCAGCCGCAACAAGGTTATCCATCGGGTTGGAGTAGTGACCGAGGCGTTTGTACAGCCCGAGGCGCGCCGCATGATGGCGAGGCAGATCTATCACACGGGCTGAATCGGCGCGCCGCCCCTGTGTGCTTCCGCCGGTTCACCATCGGCGGCGGATTATCGTCCCTGCCCTCGGGTGTTGAAGAGGTCTCTTCCTCGAAAACCGAGGGCAAACGGGATCTGTACTTTCTTTTCATGACTTCATGCGACGCTGCTCGATCCAAAGATGAGCCTATAAGCTCTGCGCGATCCAAAGTGGCCCGCTCGCCACCATCCTAATGTCTGCGGCTGCCAGATCCGCTTTAGCCTGGGTGATCTGCTCCTTCACCTTTGCAATCTCCGCATTATGCAGGTCTTGATCTGCCGGGTTAGCTCTCGCCATGAGCACAGCCAATGCATCAAATAGTTCTAATAAAACTTGAGCGGTGGGCGACAGGGGCCTCCGCCCGGCTGCCATCGCCATTGTTGAACCGGCGACCATCGCGGGCGGTCGAAGAGTGAAGCGCCGCCAGTACCGCCATGAATATTCCAACCCGTTGGGCAGATCAAAGGGGTCCGAATACTCTCATTGTCGGAACAGCCTCGATCCGCCATCTTGCAGCTGGTATAGAGACTCGGCTTCCCGGCCGACGACTCATCATCGAGTAGACAACGGTTTCGCCACCGACGCTGATCCGCCTCATAGTCTCCTCCGTGGATGACTCCCACGAAGGCACGCTCGACAACCGGTCTAGCTGGGCAGGATTCTTCTTGCCCGCCGAGCCGCCTCGACGAGGTCGGTGCAGATGTCCGCCCAGCCCTGGCTCGCCGATCTTGCCGATGAACACGTATGCCACCAAAGGGGACCCGCACCAGACTCAATCGAGCCGGCCTCGGGGCCCCAGCCTGCATCGTCGATGTAGAGCTTACCGCGACGACTCTTGGTCATCCGGCCCAAAGCATAGCCTTCGAGTCCTTCGAACTTGCCCTCTAAGATCATCAAACCATCGTGCGATAGCCCCACGGTGGGCGCCAACTATCGTGGAATTGTCACGGCAGATGTCCTCATGAAAGGACTTAGTCGCGGGGCCATCGTACGGGTTAACTTAGAGGGGTTAAAGCGGACGCAAAGACACGAGAGTTTATACTAGTTCGGCCCCTTCGATGAAGGTAAAAGCCTACATCTAGTTGTGATGGGATTGATATGATTTCGGCGACTAGGGAGCAATAGCTTCTCCTAAGCCTCGAATTGTGGTTGTCTGTCGTTAAACAGCCGTCGGGTCGTCCCCTTATATACACGGGTTGACGTCCGGCCGGTCTACAGAGTCCCGAGGCCGGCTCATACAAGTGTCCGGCTCGGTCTCTCCTTTCTCTTATCTTACAACGCAAGTTACATGGTTAAGGCGGTTTTACCATTATGGGCCCTAATTAGCCTCGGCTCCGGCCTCTAGTCTCTACGGTCATCGCCACCCTTGGAGCCTTCATGGGCCCTAATTATGGCCGAGGGTAAACCGGCCCCTTCAGGGCGGTTTATATTCAGTAGTTACATCCCCAACATCCGCCTTATTGTAGCGTGCCTGAAAGAGAGAAACAAAGTAAATTAGTAATTAAAGGGCTAAAGCTAGCATGATGAATGAATTGCATGAATCGTGAAGCAAACCACATACCCAGTTCCGCCCGTACTGAAATAAGTTGGAGCTGCCTTGGTGGTGTGGCACACCTTCAATTTGGGCACGTTTGTCCTTGGCCTCGTTGTGGGTGGCCCTCCATTATTTTGAGCACCACGCATTGAACAACACCTCCCAACAATCCATCCGATCCGCACACCATCTCGGAGGGGCCTAAGTTAGCAAATAGAAACTTCAGCGTTACGGCTATGAATTACTAAATGAAGGAAGTAAGTACAAGGCCTTAAGAATTACCTTCATGTACCGCTCCTTACTCAAGAGCTTATCGCGGCACTCCTGCTTGGGCTTCTTGATACCACGCCCGGTGTAGTAGTCTGGAACAGCCTGCACCCGAACCTCATGTCGTAAGTTCTGAAGTAGGCGCTTGCACTCCTTGTCGATAACATCTGCCGCCTCCTCCTCGTATCCCTCCTCACACCTGTAGAATGTCTGCAATCAAATGAGGCAATATTGATTAGTACAATTAATAACTAGGTAGTTGAAGATTTTAATTGTGTAAAGGAGAAATTACCTGTAACTTTCGATCACCACGCCCGCCTCGCCTTGCACAAGACACCGCCGATAATCTCACCGGCGGGGCCGGGCAGCCAAGTAGTGCTCCCAACTCAATCCAACCTCGAAGCCGACCTCACCAGCAACGGACAAACCCCGGAAGTTTTGTCAATCAGAACTCCAAGGACGGAGTTGGGCCGGCGGACACTTTCATGGTGGTCCCAACCCCGCAAAGATGACAAGGCCAACGATTAGTTATTTGAAGAAACGTGAATGCGAAGGTACAAAAGGATTAAATGCACTTACCTCTCCCCATCGTGGAAAATCAACCACCTCTCGCCGCTGGTCGCCGCACGGACGGAGCCGTAGCACCACGCTGGTAGACGTTGCCCCCTCCTCCCTCCTCCTCAAAATCAGTCGGCTCCCCGCCATCATCAAGATGGCCACTGCTCCCCGCCATCATCGGCATGGCCACTCGGCTCCTCAGCTGACTGACCAAGTACCCCATCCAGACGTGCTCCTCCGGGTCTCGTGGGCCAAAGGCCACGACCCGAGGCTCGGGGTCAAGACCCGTGGACCGGAGGCTCGTGGACCGGAGTCCGTAGCCTCCTCCTCGACGAGTCCACCCTAGCAGTCACATGCTCGGGTGAAACAGCTGGGGCGGCGACGAGGAAGGCGCCAGAAGAGTCACCCTACCTCCTCTCCCGCAACCACGTGCTCCACCTCCTCTCTTCTTCTTACCTCGTCCTCGCTGGGCACCGCGGTCGACGAAGAAGGGCCCGCGGTGTCGCCATACTTGTCCAAAGAACGCGGCGGAGAGATGCGTGTGGAATGGAAGACCTCGCACCACACACCGACGAAGAAGGGGCCTTGGCGCGCTCCCGACCAGCGCCCACCATCTTTCAACACCTGCCATGACAAAGAATAAATGAAATTAGTACAACATAAAAAAAGTACCGACATGAATAATAATATGTATATCACTTAAGTGTATCATCATCAAGTACAACATAAAAAAATTGAATACCTGACACTACTAATAATCTCGATCCGTATCATCAATAAATGCATAATCATCATCATCACTATAATCAATGATGGGCTCATAGGGTTCATTGGCATCAACATATGCAAGGCCACCTTGACGTAATCGGTCAAGCATTGACAGGTCATACACAACAGTAACCTCTTCTTGTTCCGGCTCTTCTTGTTCCTCCTCTGGGGTGATGTCGGATTCACTGTCGCTGTCTACTTCAATGTTTTGGGGTGAAGTATAGCGGTTCTTGAAATGCTTTTTGGAAAGACGTGTCTCTTGGAAGAATTCTCCTTCATATGTGTCTGGGTTAATGTGAGGTTCATAATCCTGTTCCTTTGGGGGAGAAAGTCTAGCACGTGGCGGCATTTCATAAACGACATCCCAACCTTTCAGATTTGGATTAGTTTGGCAGGCCCACAGTAGATAGAATACTTGGGTCGCCTGTTGAGCCGTAATATAGACATCAGGAACATCTAAATGGGTGCTTTGGTTGATTTCAACTAGCCCTATATGTTCATCAGTCCTTCTAGTCTCCTTCGGCTGAAACCAATAACATTTGAAGACTACGACATTCGGTGGGTTTTCACCATAGAACAGAAGTTCATAAATTGCTTCAACTCTCCCATAATACTCGGTACCTCCTTCGCCGATAGCAGATACACAAAAATTTGTAGACTTTCGGTCGGCCATAGATAGCTCTTTGCCATAGGTACGAAAGCGATACCCGCTGATGTCGCATTTGTCAAATGAACGGACCTTATAGTCAAAACCATTAGCGATTTGTCTCAATTCGCGCCCATAGACTCGACTTAGCCTATAAGTTTAATATGAAAGGATTGTTGCATTACGCACAAATTAGCTTAATGAATGAAATTGTCTAATAGAAATTACCGCTTGTTTGAACCAAGGATGAAACCGATAGCCGCCCTTGCTTTTGAGAAGCTCATACTCTTCGACGGAATCCTTTTGGATCTCCGCCCATACGAGAATATGGCGACGATCGATCGTATGACATATCCAAGAATAAGAGAAGTTCAAAGGAAATAGAAGTTGCGTAACAACGCATCGAGAACTTACTCGATGTACGGCCGCACTTCTATCAAGTTGTTGAAGATATACAACTAAATGGTCCGCCATTCTTCGTTATCCAAAGATACCGGATGTGAAACACTAGCTGGTGCGAGATTCCCTTTGAATAGGCTGAGGTTGGATCCACCCTTATTAGGGTCGCCAACATTGTACCGAGGCTTCGGATTATGCAAATGACGCATTTTTGGCTTCAGAGTGTGCTGTTACGAAGTTTGCCGCCTCCTCCGTGATGAATGCCTCACCATCGATGCTTCAATTCTACGCTTATTTTTACATTTTTCTCGGCGCCTTCGCATCCTCTCGGTTAGGTAGCACCAACGATTTTGCACGGCCCCCAATCTTGCCTCGGTCGGGAGATGCAAAATCAAATGTTGCATTGATTAAAGAAGCCCGTGGAAAGATCGCTCTAACTTGCAGATCAACTCCGCGCCAACTCTTCCATTTCTTCTAGCACGCCAGCGATAATTCTTTCGCACAAAGAACACCGATGAAATAGCTGAGTTCTGCCAGTACTAGCCATTCCTCCTCAGGGATGAAGCCACGCAACATCACCGGCATTACCGGCTCAATCCAGGCGTTTGCCCATTTCAGCCTCTGTCCTCTTTTCCCAATTGCCGCACCGGAAACAGGGGCACCAGATTTTCTTCTGGCCATTTGCAAATGTGGCTTGCACAAACCCCTTGGTTTTTGTGAACCATTCAACCCTCCATTTGTTTTGACCAGTGTGACCGATATACATCCACGCACGTTCACTCATCTTGACTCTCGGAGCTACTGGACACACAACAATTATATATGTAATTCACCATGTATACATTCATCAGTTGATCTACTTTGTCAATTTTATTACGCCCATGCAACCTACACTCTAATAGGTAATGATAGGTTCTATCTCACTCACAGTGTGTAGATTGGGTTCATTTTTCATAAGATGTTCGGATTCGATGTATTTCGGCAGCATTTTCCTCGCTGTTCTCCTGTTACACGTCTCGCAATAAACAAAGAGGATGTGTACCGGAGAACAACAGGGAGGCAATCGATTTAAATTTATGCGCCGGATCCGAGCAAAGCATATGGGAAAACGAACCCAATCTACACATACTGGGCTGTCCATGGATAGCGTTGGACAATTCGAAGAATCAAGGTTATAAATATGCAAATGCATGCATATTTATAACTATGACGCTTTCGAACGGGAGACACATATTGGTTACGACATCGATGATTCAAGACACATATATAGCTAGCTATCAAGTTTCATCGAATAGATCAAATATTTAATGGGGAGGAAGACATGTCATTTGTGCTCACCCATGAACGAAGGGGCAGAGCTCACAAACGACGGCGAGGTCGTGAACACCAAACCTCGCAGCGATGAAACAATGCACATTTAAAACTACCCGATCAACACAATTATATATGATGTTTTTCATAACAAAATTGAAAAATATATGACCTAACTAATAATTCACAAATATATGACCCCGTCGGCCTCTGGAAGGCCAAAGAACTCCTTTTCGGGAGGTGTCGGGGGTCGGGTGTTGTGTCGGTGTCGGGGTGCCATGTCGGGTAGGGGTCTGAGTCTCGGGTCGGGGTGTCGGGTCGGGTCGGGTGCCATGTCGGTGTCGGGTCGAGGTGTCGGGTCAGGCTCGGGTCGGGGTGTCGGGTCGGGTCGGGTCGGGTCGGGGTCTCGTGGTCGTGGTGTCGTGGTCGGGTGCCGGATCGGGTCGGGTGCCGTGTCGGGTCGGGTTTTTCTCTTTTTCCTTTTCTTCTTCTTCCTCTTCTTCCTTTTCTTCCTTTTTTCCTTCTTCTTCTTCTTCTTCTTCTTCTTCTTCTTCTTCTTCTTCTTCTTCTTCTTCTTCTTCTTCTTCTTCTTCTTCTTCTTCTTCTTCTTCTTCTTCTTCTTCTTCCTCCATTCCTTTTACCTCTTCTTCTTCTTCTCCTCCTCTCCTTTTTCTTCTTCTTCTTCTTTCTTCTTCTTTTTTCTTCCTCCTCTTCTTCTTCTTCCTTTCCTTTTCCTCTTCTTCTTCTCCTCCCTCCTCTTTCTTCTTCTTCTTCTTCTTTCCTAAAACTAAACTAAACCTAAAACTAAAACTAAACCTAAATCTAAAACTAAAACTAAAACTAAAACTAAATCTAAACTAAACATAAACCTAAAACTAAAAAAATAGAAAAAAGGAAAATAACTGAATCTAAACCTAAAACTAAACTAAAACTAAACCTAAACCTAAACCTAAACCTAAAACTAAAACTAAAACTAAATCTAAACTAAACATAAACCTAAAACTAAAAAAAGAAGAAAAAAAGGAAAAAGAGGAGGTAGAGCTCACCTGGGCAGGGCCGGTGGAGGAGGTGGCGGTGGAGGAGGGGGCGGGCGGTTCATGGGCGGCGCCAGCCCAGCGATGGGGCTGGGGCGGGGGCGGGCGCATGGGGCGATGCGATGGGGTCGGTGGGCACCGGTGGTGGCGACGTCGCCCCAAGGCTGGGGGGTGGGTACAAGGCGGCCGAGACGGCAGGGGGGGGCGAGGCGGTGGGGGGGGGCGGGCGGTGAAGGGGATGATGATGGCGAAGGGCAAGGACGGCATGGGGGGCGGTGGGGTGGTGGGGCGATCAAGGCGGCGAGTGGTGGGGGGGCGGGCGTGGTGAAGACCAGGAGAGAAACAGAGAGAGAGAGAGGGGCGGGGTGGGGCGCGGCCGTTAGATATGTTAAATCTTTGTCGTCCGCCCCCTTTACCGTCCGCTTTTGGCTCTTTGCCGTCTGCTAGCAGACGACAAAGAGGGAGGGCCGTTAAGTTTTTTTTAAGCAGCTCGTCAGTGGGGCCCCCTCCCTCTTTGCCGTCTTCTAGCCGACGACAAAGAATCTTTGCCGTCTGCTAGCGGACGGCAAAGAACTGGCTGATGGAAAACAAAGTCTTTGCCATCAGCCAGTTCTTTGCCGTCTGCTTTTGGGTAGCTGATGGCAAAGAGCTTCTTTGCCGTCAACTAGCTGACGACAAACAGCTGGCAGATGGCAAAGTAGCTAATTCCAGTAGTGGTAGGCCAATAAAATCGGGATTGCAATACCTTGTGAGCAGTTCTATCTCCAGCATGATGCCCTCCATATGCTTCGGAGGGACATTTTCAAAGGATTAGTACATGTTCCTGCTCAGGTACACAACGTCTAATAATACCATCTACTCCTTCTTTATAAACACTACAAAAAAAGACACATCTGTGACATTTTGGGCCGAACGATTTCTTCTGTCATACTTATGACACTTCTATGACGATAATTGTGACAAAACACGGTATCATGATAGATGTGGTGGGGTCCTACTTCTATGACAAAAAATCATGACAGAAAATGGGCTTTTCGTCCTGGGCGGGCTGGAGACGCAGCTACATGACATTGTTTGGGACGTCCATGATGGAAAAAACCGTGGTAGAAGCGAGGGCGAGGAAAATATCGGGGAGTTCGCGGTTACGGTGGGTGTTCGGGGGCCGAGCGATGCGCGTTTCTCTTGTACGTACGCGCGTGTGTGCGAGGCGTTGGGATCTAAGTGAACCTGAGCGATTGCACTGCAGGCTACGCGTTACTGAACCCAAGCGATCGATCGATGGCTGTTAACTGAACCCGATCGAGCGATTCCTTCGCTACTGCTGCTAAGTGAAGCCGATCGATGCTGCCTCTGGATGAACAGTGAGCATTGTTGGGGGGTTTGGATGAACAGTCCCCGGTGGGGGTTGGATGAAAAGGAACCCGTGGTAGTAGAGGCCGTTGCAACTGGATGAACAGTACCCCGATCGATCGAGCTGGTGGATGAACATGACCCCGTGGAGGGCTGGATGAACAGGACCCCATGGAGGGCTTGTTCAATAGTAGCCGGTGGAGGGCTGGATGAACACTAGCCCGTGGAGAGGTGGTTCAACAGGACCCCGTGGAGAGGGCTGGCTGAACAGTAGCCGGTGGAGGAGCGCGCGGTGGAGGCTGGATGAACAGTAGCCCGTGGATGAACAGTCGTAGGTGGAGGCTGGAGGAGGGTGACGGTGGATGAACAGTAGCCCGTGGAGGCTGGAGGAGGTTGATGGTGGAGATGAACAGTATCCAGTGGAGTCACGTTTTGCGGTACGCCACACCCCTCCCAATGAACAGGACCCCCATTTCGACCGTAGCGCTCCAACACAAGTCCGCTTCTTCGCTTTTGCGGTATGCCACACCCTCCCGGTCATCAGACCCTGCTTGACCGTAGGAGGTCCAAGAGAAGTTTGTTTCCTTAATTTTGCGGTACGCCAGACCCCTCCCGATGAACAGGGTCCCATTTCCATGGTGGCCGGTCGAACACAAGGCCGTTTCCTCCGTTCTGTGGTACGCCAGACCTCGTTTCCATCAGCTGTTCCATCCAGGCCGGTTGGCTCCCAATGAACACGACGACGCATTCTGTTCTGACCTAGCCGGCTGGCTCCCCATGAACACGACGATGACGTAATTTCTCCGTTCCGACCCAGCCATGTACACGAGCCCTAGCCGTACGTATGCGTGAGTAGGCGTTCGAGACCCCGCCAGATGTATGCGACGCGGGTCAGATTTACTTTCTTGCACCCCGCCGTTGTACTTACGCAGTACATGCTACGCGCGCGCTTCACGATGACACGCGTGCGTTTCTACTATGACACGTGCCCTTCCTTGCACGGCCACGGTTCATCGCTACAGCCTGCAGACAGACCGATCGTATGTACGTACACGTTCGCGACCAGAATGACAACGCTACGCATGCTTCAACCGGGTGGGTACCGACTGTCAGGCACTTCCTTGCATGCGAAGATGTAGCTGGTGGGTCCCAGCAGTCAGGGGGAAATGTTTTTTATTTATGAAATACGGTGGCCCATCCGGTGGGTCCATGCTGTCAGGTTGAGGAATCATTATTTTGCGCGTAATACGGAGGCACTTCCTTGCTACGGCCGTGGACCTAGCTGTCAGCCTGTCCACGTACAGTACTCTTCCGATGGAAGTCGTTCGTTGACCACATTGACCATGCCGCGCCGAGAGCACCAAGGCGGTGGATGACGGCGAGGCCTAGGAAGGGGACGATGCGGAGACGAGGAAGACACGACAGTGGATGCCCACGCGGAGAGGAGTACGAGGGTTCACTGGTTTGGCTGTGGTGTGAGGCTGCCGTCGCCGCAGGGCCTGGCCAGCGGTGGGAGTAGTAGGGGGCGGTGAGGCCTCCACGGCAGCATAGCCGACTACGGGAGGCAGGAGCAGTCGGCACGACCGGCGCTGCTTTGGGCGACTGGAGCAAGAAGACCAGAGGTTGAAGAAGCACTACGTCCGTTGGATGGACATCGTACGGTCACTGGAGCTAGAATCATTCATATTGACTAAGTTGACAAAGCCCTCTATCCCCGTCAACTTAGTAGGCCCACATGTCAGCCTCCCACTATGTTGGGTCCCAGCTAGCAGGGGGAGTATTCATTTTTTTTTGTAATAAGGAGGCACTTCCTTGCGTGCGAAGATATAGCTGGTGGGTCTGACCTGTCAGTGGGGGGAACGTTTTTTCGCGAAATACAGAGGCCCTTCCAGTGGGTCCCAGATGTCAGGTGGAGGAATCATTATTTTGCGTGTAATAAGGAGGCATTTCCTTGTGTGCGGCCGTGGACCCAGCTGCCAGCCTCTCCACATACAGTCCACGTCCGATGGATGTCGTTCGTTGACCACGTTGACCACGGCGCGCCAAGAGCACCAGGGCGGTGGACGACGGTGAGGCCTAGGAAGGGAATGACACGGAGCCAGGGAAGACTTGGCAGTGGTTACCCACGCGGTGGGGAGTACGAGGGTTTACTGGTCCGGCTGTCGTCGCCGGAGAATAACAGGAGGTGTGGGTAAGTAGAGGAATGTCCTGGCCAGCAATGGAGTAGGGTGGGGCGGTGCGGCCCGTGCGGCAGCACAGCCGACAACAGGAGGTGGGAGCAGGCAGTCCCACCGGCACTGGTTTGGGCGGCTGGAGCAAGAACATCAGATATTGAAGAAGCAGCACGGCCGTTGGATTAACATCCAACGGTCGCTGCTGCTAGAATCGTTTGTGGACTAAGTTGACAAAGCCTTTCGTACACATCAACCTAGTAGAACCACAAGTCAACCTCCAAATCTGTCGCAAATAGCATACAGCCCAAAATTTCTAGCCAGATTCAAATTAATTTAAAAACTAAACATACCTTAATTTAAATCCAATGAAATTTCACCCGCACAAAAACAATGAAATTTAAAATATCAAAATCCGAAAGAAAAAAGTATTTTGGAACTAATTGCCTGTTTGCTGTATTTTTTTCATTTCACAGCCCATTTAATATTACTTATAGCCCATTTTTATTACTTATAGCCCATTTTCTGGGCAAAATGCATCCCTCCTCGTCTTGAAAGATTTTTGGCCCAGCAGGGCATAGAAAAACAAGTAGGCCTACATTGGTTATTCTGCAAAAAACAAAATAGCTGGGCTAGCCATTTTCAAAAAGGAAAAAAACAAACTGGGCTGGTCATGTGCTAGACAGGCCACAGCTCCCGAACAACCCAGTTGATACCCTTCTCCATCCCGAAAAAACAAAATTACTGCGCGCGCTGCTGGGTCCCTACTATCATCCTCACCATGTACAGGCATCTCCTTATTCCTCTTGGTTGTTGACCATGTTGACAACACCAGAGGGCGGCGCTGCGACAAGCGAACCAAGGCGGAGGACGATGGTGAGGCTTCGGACGGGAACGAACAGGAGCCGGGGAAGATGTGCAGAGTTTTAGGGTGCGATGTGGCCACGATGCGTGCGCGGCAGCATAGCCAACTATGGGAGGCGGGAGCAGGCGGTCCAGCTGGCGCTGGTTTGGCTTTGGCGGTTAGAGGAAGAAGAGACTGAAGAAACACGACAGACATTGAATGTCAATCCAACGGTCAAGGTTGGCACAATCGTTTGTTGACTAATCTGTCACCAAGTAGCACACTTTTTTATATATAGGAAGAAAATAAAAACGGGGCTCATTCGCCTGATAACATTCCCGAAACTGCGACCGTTCGATCTTGCGTCGCAACTAAAACTTCGAGCAAAATGCGTTCATTTGCCGTCCTCCTCCCAGGGAACGTTCACCACATAAATGACTAGCACCCTTGGTTTTCAACCAAGAGGTTTGGGTTCGAGTCCCAGGAAATCTCAATTTTTTCCTCCTTCGTTCCTCGCAAAAAAAAGAAAGAAAATCAAAGACTTGAGAAGGCGTACAGAACAAGCTAGTGTACCAGTAAAGAGACGTTGCTGAGTTTTAGAAAAAAGAGAGACGTGCTCATGTAGCTGGTTCGAATCCAAACCTAGACTATGACTATATATGGTGCTATGCTACTCTGCAAGTAATGAAACTGACATATCCAACATTCGCTTCTCCTCTTCTCTACTTACTCTGCTAGCATCAGAAGCTCTGGCTGCAGCAACCATGTCCGCTGGCTGCTCGCCCACCTGCTCTTCAACAGGCAATAACCAGATATGCGCCAAGTTGCCACCCGTACCATCGCCTGTGGGTCGCATCACACCCCCGCCGGCACATGCACCACAGCCGGTTGCTCATCGCAACCCGCTACCGTTGGTGTGGTGCCACTGCTGCAAATCACGCAGAGTCATCCGTCGCGTCTCAACCACAATCCTCAACCCTGGCCGAGTCTTCTACAAACGCCCGAATCCGGGGTAATAATATGTTTAACTGTTGTTCTGCTGCTTTCAGTTGCTTATATTTTTAATAGTTTGGTTGATGATCTACCAATTTGATTCGTGTAGAAAAGGGAAGATTCGTGTGATTTGTATTTCTGGAAGTTGCTGATGTAGGGGAATGCAACTACGCTGATTATTTGGTTAGCCAAGGAACCCCAATACCAGCAGGTTGGGGCGTTGGACAAGTAACTGAAGGAACGGCAGAACAGGAAGATGCAGAGCAGAAGGTTAAAGATGCAGTTCCTCTGATCATGGCCAAGCAACAGCTGTTGAACGGCCTTGACAGCAATGAGGAGATGAAAGAGCTTGTGAAGATAATGGGAAAAATCGATGTGCTCTGTAGGATGATTGTCTCTTTATTTGAAGTGTATGTAGCACTCGTGATGTATTCAGTGGCTATGACATGAGCACTTTGCTGAAACTAGTAATGAATGAAACCTGTGTAGCAGGCTGGGCATAGTGTTGTGAACATCTAATGATTTCTATTAACAGAAATCGGGGGGTATCCCCTTTTGCTCATAAATAAATAAATAGCATAGGCCCTTTTGGTAATAAATAAATAAATTAGCAGAGGCCCTGTCGGGTCAGCTTTGTTCCCATTCGAAGACGTCGAGCAAATTGCAGACCAACATCAAACTATGTCATCAAATTTAAGTTTCACAACCAAATATGAGTACAACTAAACAACAATGTCATCATGTTTTAGTCGTCATACAATCACCAAACACAAATGAACATGCATAACAAGTGATGTTCCCACAGCAAAATACTAAACAACACGTTCATCATGTTTCAGTTGTCATAGAGAACACAATTTCACATAGTAGATAAAAAACGTCTTCTGACAGGCAAATACGACAAAACCAATCTAATCATCATCCGCAACAGCAGCGTCAACATCTTTGCCATGTGTATCAGTCTGAATCATAATTCCCCAGAGTGTCATCTTCTTCTTCATCCTCAATGTCCTCGAACGTTGGCTTCTTCTTGATAAACTCTTGTATGTCCACAGCACGACATGCAATCTTTTCGCCAGCGTCATTGACGTGATGGTTCTCAAAGATATTAGGAACATCTGTGGAATCTTGTACATCAGGAGCAGTGTAAGCATCATCTTGTTGTGCAACTTCATTAAACGAATTCCTCTTCTCAAACCTTTGCAATACTCTCCAGTCATCGCCACGTGCAAATGTGTCGTCCAAGAAAAATTTCAGTGTTGCTTGATTTGCCAAAATAAAAGGCTCGTTGGTCTGGTACGCCACCTTGACATTGATGGATTTGAAATAATCATCAGCTTTGGGTTTTGCGATCCTGGATAACAGGTTATACCAACGACAGCACAACAGAACCACACACTGATGATCCTTGAAACCGTAGATATACTACAACTGAACAATGTCTGTTATGTTAGCATACATTTCAGTTGTCTCTATGCCGTACGTATCCGTGCTCATGATGGCATTGTTTTGTGTCTTCCTGCCATCGTCGCGTGCAAGGGTGTTGTAGCACACATCTCCAACAACCCAAGATTCATAATGTCTTACCCGAGTATCAGGACCCATTGCTAGTGCGTAAAGGACATCATCAACTGCCTACCCATCCTCCCGCATCTTCTTAACCTATGGTTAGAAAATAGACGAGTTGATTATCTTATGTACGCAATATATTAAAAAAATTGACAGTGCAATTCAAAAGCTTACATGGCTCTTGAACCATTTCGCAAATCCTGCCATAACCAGTTTGTCAACGCTTCTTGGATTTTGCGGTAGGAACTCCTTTTTGTAGATGATGCACAACATAGTGATCGCGTCAAACATCTAAATATATAAGAATGTGCTGCAAGTTTAGTAGATTACGATGTATAAGCTGCAGTACTTAGCACTTACTTGATATAAGGCAGTATCTCAGGACAGTTATTCAACACATACCAAACCATTTTGTCCAAATCTTTAGGTTTGTCCTGTTGTTGACTCTTCCCTGTAACTCATACAGAATAATCAAAAACATTGAGCCCGGGATTGTCTTCACCCACCTCTTTGCTAAGCTGATAAGCTGTTTCAATGTATTTTGAGCAGAATGTCAATGCTTCTCTAGCAATGTAGGCCTCTGCAATGGAATCCTCGGGTCTAGCTCTGTTCCTAATATAGCCCTTGAAAATGCCAAGCCGCCTTTCAATAGGGTACATCCAGCCATACTATACTGGACCTCTAAGTAGTGCCTCGTCAGGTAGATGAACAGCCAAATACACCATCACATCAAAGAAGGCTGGAGGATATATCTTCTCAAGGTCGCATAGGATAGTTGGTATCTTGTCTCTAAGACGCTCCAAAGCATCTACCCTAATATTTCCATTGCAGAGTTCCCTGAAGAATTGTCCCAACTCGCAACTGCTCAGATAAGTCGTATGCCCAATCCTCTAAGGATAACAGGTAAAACCCTTTGAAGTAGGACGTGGCAGTCATGAATTTTCAACCCTTGTACCTTGTTTCCATCTGCTCTGACTCTCCTTTCAGGGTTGGAAGCAAATCCATGTGGGAATCTCACACATGACAGGACCTCGCAGAATTCTTTTCTTTTTGCCTTGTCCAAGACGTACACAGCTGGTTCAATATCTCGTGGTTTACCTTCATATTCCACGTGCAAATCCTTTCTGATACCCAGGTGTGTCAAATCAATCCTAGATTTTAAGGTATCTTTCGTCTTGCCTTCAATATTAAGAAGTGTGCCGATAATGCTGTCACATATATTTTTCTCGATGTGCATCACATCAAGATTATGCCGCAGATCCAAATCTTTCCAGTACTCCAAGTCCCACAAAGTGGACCTGCAGATAAACAATAATCTCTCTTCTGCCCTATTGTGCTTCCTTTTCCCGCTACCATTATCAGGATGGTTTCCTGGTATAATATGCATGACCTTCTCTAATTCCACTTGCAAATCAATGGCGGTGAGCCTCTTTGGCGCATCGTGGTCTTCATGCTTTGCATTGAACACATGTCTTCGGTATTTTGTAGGACGCAACTTGTCCTTGGCAAGGAAATGGTGGTGTCCAATGTAACAGTTCTTGCTAAGTATTTCAGATGACAATGATTCTGTCACAAATAACACATGCATTGTAACCATGTGTCGTTCGCCCTGACATAGTGCCCAAAGCCGGATAATCATGGATGCACCAAATTATAACATCACGCAGAAAGAAATCAGCTAGTGGGCTGCTATATAGGTCTCGAGTGAGAACACCCCTCCATAGCTATTAAAGTTCTCCACAAGAGGCTCCATGAATAAATCAAAATCCATTCCAGGACTTTTTGGACCTGGGATGAGCAAGGCCATCATGTAGTTTGATTCTTTGGTGTAGACATTTGGAGGCATGTTGTAAGGGATAACAAGCATTGGCCACATGCTATATGTGGCGCTCTGGTGGCCAAATGGGTTAAATCCATCTGAAGCTAAGCCAAGTCTAATGTTTCTCGTGTCAACAACAAACTTTTTGTGTTTCTAATTGAAGCTTTTCCACTCACTACCATGTGATGGATGGCTCATTACATTCTGATATCTGTACTCCTGGTTCCTAGAATGCCACAGTACATCCTCTCTTGTTTTAGCATCATGAAACAACCTCTGCAATCTTGGTGTAATTGGAAAATGTCTTAGAACATTATGAGGAATCCTCTTCACAACATCGCCATCTTTCCATCTTGATGATTTGCATTTCGGGCATTCACTTAAGTTGGCATAATCCTTCCGGAATAGAACACAATTATTCTTACAAACATGGATCATATCATATCCAATTCCAACTGCACGAAGGTAATTCTTCATTTTACTGTAGGTGTGTGGCAGCTCAGACGCATCTGGGAAAGCTTTGCGGAAAGCAGCCAACCTCACATCGAATGATTTGTTGGTCATCCGCTCAGATGTCTTCACCTGAAGAAAGGTGTCCATAGTTGAGAATACTAACAAATTATTTCCTGGGGTGACAGCCACGTTGCATTGTTCCAACATGCTGGCCCACCGTTTTTCTTCTGCAGGTGAAAATTCACAAAATGCATCAGCATTTCATAGCATTGTTTCAATGTTGGCAAACTCATTGGCTCCGCCACCACCACCTCCTCCTCCTCTTCCACCTGAGCATCAGGCAGTGATCTGCTGCTTCCACATAGTCAGTAACATTGACGTTCACAGCTTCACCATGATGAAACCACCTAGTATATGTGACTGACATCCCATACAAGTGTAGATGATTTTGCAAAGTTGACTGGGGTCTTGTAACTGAATTCATACAACTGCTACACAGGCAGAGCGCATCTAATTTCGGACCACCGTACTCAACTTTGATAAAGTTCATGAAGTTTTCAACCCCCTCGACATATGCAACGGAGAACCTTCGAGCAGAAGTTATCCAAGTCCTGTCCATCTGTTGGACATACAAATTAGTTCTTCTACTAGATATTACAGGAAAAACATATATGCTTTTTACGAAGTCCAGAAAAAAATACCTAGGTCGATGTCTAAAGCTATGGCAAGATATTTGGACGAGCAGATCTAAGTAACAAAATATATTTAAAGCTAATTCAGCAAACAGATTTGAGTGCTAAATTATGGCAGGCTGTTTCAGCAGTCAATGAGGCCGAGCACACAACCATCGAACCATCGAACACCATCGCAGCAACAAAGATCGAGTATGAAACAGCGTAGAGCTCTTTCACCTAACAGATTGGCTCCTAGACCATGGCAATCTACGTCACAATAAATATATGGTAGGATATTTTAGCAACTAATCGGGCTTGGCATGCCATGTCAGCTAAGCAGATTGAGTGCAGAACAGGGCAATGAAGCTTCTTAAGCAGAGCATATTGGCTGTAAACTACTTCAGCAAATAGTGAGATTAACAGCGTCTATCAGCTAACATTCAGCACTACACCGACATGCACGAGGCCTCAGTCTAGAATGCTGCGTATCGTGGGAGAAGCTGACCGCCGTGCACCTCCACACGAACGTCGCCAGCGGTGGCGGCGCTGAGACCGCCGTGCGCCTCCACATGAATGTCGCCAGCGGTGGCGGCGCAGAGACCGCCGTGCGCCTCCACAAGAACGTCGCCAGCGGTGGCGGTGCGGCTCAAGGACGGTAGTCTACGAGAGCGTACTATGGGAGCGAGTGGATCACCGTGCGTCCCCTCGACGAACCGCAACACCGACGTATCGGCGCGGCGTGGAGGGCGGCTTTTATGAGCGAATGGAGTGGAGGGGACAGGGGAGGGGTTTTGGGGAATATTATTGGCTAGTTGGTCAAGGGTGGTTGAATTTGGGATTTGGGGAATTTTTTTGGGGGGTTCGCGCGGTGGGTGGGGGAGTTTGGCGCATGGTCGGTTTCTCCAAGTGCAGTCCCACGTGTCGCTGAAGAGGCAAGTCAAGCGCGCCCGCTTATGCGTGAGCCATCTGCAGGACCGAATGTGTGTCGGGTGCAATGCGACCACGACAGGGGTGCTGTGAGTGTACCCCCCCCCCCTTTCCTTTTAAACTAGGTGCTTCACCCCCTAAAAAAACTTGGTGCTTCGCACGATCCATCGATACTACTACTTGTAATCTGGTAATCCCGACTAAAACAACACGGTCGGGTCTTTTCCCGCGTGATATGATGGGAGGTTGGCTTAGTTGTTTTTTTGGACGAGTAATGCTACACCTACGTAATCCCAGTTACGTAATTAATGTAATGTGAAACGTGTGAGTTGTTGATTGTAGATTGGGGGGAGGGAGGGGCCCACCACCATGAAAATCAGGGAGGAGAGAGAGAGGCAATTTACGTTAACCTTTTCGTAGGTTTCCGTAGATGTAGAAAGATGTGAAATGCGAATGTGTAGTGGACGTACTATTGGAGTGCCTAAGATAAATTGTGTATGTAGACCCTATGTGTTCATTTACTTTGCATGTTAGATTTCTCTCGGTTCAATAAAAAGCAGAGTTGGTGATGATGTTGTCCCTGCCATCCTGCAATATAGGCCGTCCGATCTATATCTAACGAATAGGAAGGAAACTATGACAATTTAACCGCACTCCTCTCCACATTTGCATATAAGGCCTTCCCTCGTTCATCCTTTTCTCCCACAAGATCTTGATGTTCCATGCAACGCACAGGCATCTTGCTAGTACTCCTACAATATACTATATTATTGTGAAAGTTCATAAACACCGGCTGAGATTAATGCAAACACGACAGATTTTCATTACATTTCAAACTGTTATAGGATAGAAAAATAAAAGAAACCCGACCCTAAACCTATTCTACGGCGGCAACTAATGTCCTCCATCTGCGATCTCCATGTACGAGGGCGGGGTTCAAGACGAAGGTGCGGTCTCCGGCAAGGAATAGTTGAACACGGGAGACGGACCGGCCAGTTGGCACACCATGCCCTACCGCCTCCCATGCCCTACTCATCCTGGGAGGAGTCCCCAACCTCGGCGGTGCCGGACGTTGGACGGCGGCAAGGAGGACGCGTGGCTGACGGTGCTCCCGTCGTCGGCCGCCATCGTGGCCACCGCTTGTGCGGTCGCGTCCACGTCCGGCTACGCCGCTATTGCATCGTGAGCGGCGACTTGAGCGAGGGCGGCGACCTCGAGCTTCATCCCCGAAGACAAAGCTCTCCCGCAGAGCGTTCACGCTAGCGGTCATGGCGGATGTGGTGCCAGTTAGCAGGACGATGCACTATGGTGTGGAGGTTAGCTGGGCATTGCTGCTTTAAGTAGCTCATTCCGGTGAGGCCAAAGCGTCCGGGTGCGTCATTAAGTCGCCGGAGTTTGTTCCTCAGGCACCGAGCCTCTTAACGACGGCATACGGACGGACGGCATGAATGCGGGTAGCTAGCACCAGCTGGGAACGCACCATGCGACGACGCGGGACGAGGGTTTTTGGTGTGCCAGGGTAGTTAGCTGCGGTCATGGCAACGTTGGAGATGCCCTTAGCTCACATGCGACCCCACATGTCATTGAAAAAGCAAGACGACCCAGCATGGTCTCAGGTCCTGGGGATGCAGTTGGCCGCGCTACACCACGCCGCGGACGCGTCGCGGAGCTCGCACTTCAGCGCCCCGTGCATCCTCGACGAGCTGGGTGTTGATCTGCTGGTCCTGCCACAGCGCTAACGCCACCCTCAACACACTGAAACCGACCGTGTCCAGCGACGATGAGCGTGTAGCTCACCGCGGTTGCCCTATCCAGAGGCGGTGCTGGAGCTACGCCACATTGCTGGCCCCCACGACCCACATGAACGGTTGCCAGTGGCGAGGAGGTCGTGGGCCAGCTCCTCCATTGGACTAGTCTGCGCCACGTCGTCCTGACAGGTGTGCCCCACAAGTCGGTTTCCCTGTTTTCCCAGCCATATTCGAGCGTCAGTGCTCCGTGTTGCACATTAGGCGCAGAACAGGTGGTTTTTGTGCCCTGGTTCAAATGTGGTACAGTACCAAGTTGTTACCCTAGCCCCAAGTGTGGTGGTTTTGGGTACGGTGCCACCCTTTTCCTTTTCAAGTAGTGAAGCGTAACACTTGATTAACTAGCCGGATGGTGTGCTAAATGTAGGTGTCCGACTGTTTGAAAGAATAATTGAGGTGTGCTCGGTCCGTGCCCGCATTTAGGGGTCCAACTTACCATGTTCCGGGAGTAGTAGCTATACTAGTCCCTGCGTACTCCCTCTGTTTTTATTTAATCCACATTTTAGCTTTGCTCAAAGTCAAACTTTGTAAACTTTGACAAAGTTCATAGACAGAAATAATAACATATACAATAACAAATCAATACCATTAGATTCATTATATGTTTGCTATTGTAAATGTTCATATTTCTACTCTTACTAGCAAGATGTCCGTGCGTTGCATGTAACATCAAGATGCATTTGTATGACTAGTTTATCTTGTGAGAGAAAAGGATGAACGAGGGAAGGCCTTATTTGCAATTGTGGAGAGGTGTATGGGTACCTTTTTGCAAAATTGCCATAGTTTCCTTCCTATCCGTCAGATATAAATCGGACGACCTATATTGCAGGATGGCAGGTACACCATCATCACCAACTCTGTTTTTTATAAGAGTCCGTCCGATTTATATTTGACGGATAGGAAGGAAACTATGGCAATTTTGCAAAAATATACCCACACCTCTCTCCACATTTGCAAATAAGGCCTTCCCTCACTCATCCTTTTCTCCCACAAGATAAACTACTCATACAAATGCAACTTGATGCTCCGTGCAGCGCACGGGCATCTTGTGATGGTGTGCCTGCCATCCTGCAATATAGGTCGTCCGATCTATATCTAACGGATAGGATGGAAACAATGACAATTTACCCGCACTCCTCTCCACATTTGCAGATAAGGCCTTCCCTTGTTCATCCTTTTCTCCCACAAGATCTTCATGTTCTGTGCAAGGCCCTGGCATCTTGCTAGTTTTATATAAACTTGGTCAAATTTTATGAAGTTTGACTTCACTCAAACCTAATATGCAGAGTAAATAAAAACAGAGGGAGTATCTTACTCCGTGACCAAGACGGAAGGGAAAACCAAACAACTTATTGTTTATTTGAGTCGTTCAAGTATAAGCATGCGGCGTTTCTTATTTCTCATTCCTCTCAAACTCTCTTCTCCATCGATCATGCCGCCCTCCGGTCGAGTCCATCCTACCGCATGCGTCATTTGAACATTCCGCCGAGTATCATTCGCTTGTATTTCCAATGTTGTAATCTGTACGACATGCATACAAACAAACGGTTCGTTTAAAGTTTCACTTTGCCTCCACCACGTGTCGCTTCCCATCTTAGTTTTGACATCCCATTCGGTTCATGCCCCGACACATCTTGACGAGATCGATTGATGTTTGAGAGATCAATTGTGTGTCGTTCAAGGAGATAAAGGTTTGGTCTTGTTCTATGATAGAATGATAGAAATGACCCGCGGGGGGTGGGGGGATCTGTGGGGATCAGAGGATTATATTGTACGTTCATAAGCGAAACGAACGTATTGTACCCACCCTAGTCCTCTTTCAATCAATCTCCGGACCCCGAGATGAAATCGAGAAAAAATGAGTGGGTGCATGTGTGATACCTAAGCTGGATTAAAAAATTTGAACCGGTGATCATAGCATCTGCAAATCATATATAAAGGGTATTCAATGTTCATTTCGCTTTTGAACGTACAATATACTCCCTGCGATCCTTTCTAGTTTACATATAAGTTTTATGTGTAGTCAAAGTATCTCTACTTTGATAAAAAGACTAGACTAGGCGTCAAACTCGGCCATTTTGCTTTGGATCTCTTTTCTGTAACCTTGCCTTCTGGATTTGGATTTAAGTTGAAGTTGAATTTTCATTGATGCGCGCGGGGGGTGCCTTTTCTCGTTCGAGCGATTTTTTGCTATCTGGTTCTTGCCTTACCCTGAGCCTTACGACCGCTGCCTCCCCCTCGTGGGCTCCTCATGAGCGGGGCAGGGCGCAGCATACATGCCGCGCACGTTGGCACCATGATCGGTGCCGAATTCTCATGAAGCCCTCTTGGGCGAGCCAGCAGATCCCCAGGAGTTCCTCAGGTGCTCACGATCTCACCACCCAGCATGGGGGCTTACTTGGCTAAGGTAAGCCGCAGCGGCAAGCTTGCCGCCGACCCCCTGGATCCTCGAAGGTGCATACTCGGCTTGACATAAAGGAATAAAGACAACGGTTTTTTTACACGAGGGGCTCCCCCTCTCAAAATGCTCTGACAATCTTAGGGGGCACGTGCGAGTTTTTGCATACAGGATCAAATAGTAGGGGAACATGGGATCAGCCGGATATGTCGCTCGCCGCATCGCCTTAGGACGCGTCACTCGCATCGTCTTCACCTTCGCCGGCATCGTCGTCACCTTCGACAGCGCCTCCATCACCGTCGTTGACCACGTCACCTACGTCTGCCGCGACCACAACCGCGTCGTCCTCGGAGGCGAAGGCCCTGACTAGCGCATCCACGTTGTCCTCCACCCACCGCGCCAGGTCACCTCGGATGGCCTGCGGTACGGGCGCAATGGCGGCATCAAAGTCGAAGTCGGGGAAGGTGTTCCGAAGATGACTGAACACACGTGAGAACGCGCGCCCGAGCAGGCCCCGGCTACTCTCTTCCACGAGCTGGTGAGCTCTATCAGACTGGGCTTCCAGGCGCGTCACCACGTCGGCGAAGAAGCACAAGTGACTGGCGTAGTCATCCGAGTGGGGATGCGGCGGGTTCTCTTCACAGACATGGCCTAGCACCGCATTGGCCCTGACCCTGAGGTCCTGGAGCATGGGGGCGTGCTCGCGCTCCAATGTCCGCCGCTGAAGCACTTCCTCTCAGTTTTGCCGCGCGACGGCCTCGACGACATCAACCCGTTTCCGAAGAGAGAGCAGCACGGCGTGGGTGGAAGCCAACTCTGCCTGCGCCGTGACCAGGGCGGCCGCTGTGGCCTCCTCACGCCTCTCTACTTCAGCTAGCCTGGGCCTAGGGCGGCGGCCCTACTTGAGGACTCCACCTCCGCAGGCTGCAACCTCGGATCATGCCAACCCTCAAGACCCGTGCAAACCTCGGCCACCCGACGATCAACCTCTTCCTGAGCTTTGGCCTCGCGTGCGCCAACGACATCTTCCGCTTGGGCAACTTGCTGCTCCCTCGTCTCCAGCTGCTCAAGCTCGAGGCTACGCTCCACGGCCTCCAGAGCCAGTGCCTCCTCGCGCCTCCGAATTTCTTCTTCCTTGGTGGGCGTCCCCCTCAACAACGCAAGGGCGGATTTGCACGCCTCCACCTGCTGCTCCAGGGATGCACTCCAGGCCTGGAGCTCCCACGCGCGCTTCTCCATAGCCTCGCGAGCCTCCTCCAGAGCTCGAGTGCAAGCCTCACGAGAAACCTCGAGGGACGCCTTGGCTTTCGCGTTGTCGAGATCACGCTGATGGCGGCCAAGGTTGATGACCACCTTCAGCTTACGCCGTTCCTCCACCAGCCGAAGACCCTCAACCTTGAGGCGTGCGTCGACGTCCGCAATTTCACTGCCGAGTCGGCTCATCACACTCATCGCCTCCTAAAAGAGCTCGTGGCGAATGATGCTTCACTTGCGCTCGAGCTCATGCACGTGGCCCGCCTCGTCCTCCGCCTTGGGGGCTGCAGGCGGGGCGTGAAGCGGCGCGCCCCCTCTCAGCATGGGGCTAGGGGCTAGTGCTGCCCCAGGCGCCAGGCAGGCCTCACGAGGGCCCCCGGCCAGTCGAGGCCCGTTTATTGAAGAGGAACCGAAGACCGAAGCCAACCAGCTACTGTCCATGACGAAAGGAGGGGTCCGGGGCACGCCCGCCAAGCTCCACGCCAGGCCGTGGGGGAGGGATGACGAGGCCGCAGGTTCAATGCGCTATGGTGGCGAGCACGCATCTCTAACCAACCCTGCTCCAGGGACAGCATGCAGACTCGGAGCGCTCAAGGCCAATGGGGGAGTCGAGGAAAGAGGAGGCTGCTTCTCGGGGGACACGGCGGCCTCGACAGAAGGGGCCCTGAAGAATTATCGTCAGGAAGGGAAGCAGCACGCATGAAGACACAGAGATGAGGGGCTTACTCGTCAACGGCGATGTACTTCCTCCGCTTCAATGGCCCGAAGATACCGCTGCTTCTCGAGGATCCTTTCCTCTTGCGGAGCTCCTCGAAGTCCACGCAAAGCCAGCCGAAGTGCTGGACATGACAGTCGGCGCAGGGCGAGACCGGGGAAGCGCTCGGAGGAACAGCTTTAGGAGTGCTGGGCTGAGGAGAGCAGTCGGGCGCCATTTGCCTACAACCCCCCCGAGGCTTTCGGAGCTTCGGCCTTGGGAGCCACGTGCCACGTTGTCTCCACGACCGATGCCCCAGGGGAGGGATCATGAGCTCCCGAGGACGACGCCCCAAGATCCCCAGGCGACATGTGCACCTCTGCACTCAGACTACCAGCTTCCGTCGGAGCTCGCCCCCCTACACCCACACTCGGGACGGGCTCGGCGCCGGCAGTGAAAAAGGGAGCCACATCGACGGGGTTCTCGCGGGACCCCACCAGGCCGTCCGGGCGCAGCCCCCATTCATCAAAGGGAGGCATGCTCTCTACAAATTCAGCCTTGTTCGTGCAGCGGTACAGCAGACAGCTCTTCCCAGGCATGTCGTCCGCTGAATCAGGACCTCGAGCACTGTTTGCCGCGTCTTGAGAGGGAGCCCGGACTCCTGAAACCTCATATGGTCCTGACTGCTGAGCATGGCCCACATGCGGGCGAGAATGGCGCTGAAGCGGAGTTACTCAACGTCTGACGAACTCCTTCACCACCATAGGAGCAGTCATGCCGTGGTCCTTCAGCTTCCTCGGCCTGAGCCAGACGGGGACAAGATGGGGGCTCGCAAGCCTCTCGTGGCCCCAACCGGAGTTGCGAACGGCAGGTGCTGACGGAGAATGGAGCAGAGGGCTGAGCACCCCAGCGTCGACGAATACCCACTATGTCCGAAACTTTCTCGTGGATGGAGGAAGCTAGAAGTTGATCCCCGCGCCCACCGTCGTAGCCACAGCCTGGAAGCTCACGCACCCCGAGCTTTGCCGAGGATCCATCAGACGCAATGAGAAGAAATGACGGAGAAGGGCCACGGAAGGAGCGATGCCCACCATGGCCTCACACACAAAGGTGAAGACATCAAGGAGAGTCACGGATTGGGGGTCGAGATGCAGCATGTGGATCTGGTAATGTTCGAGCACCGCATTGAAGAAGGCGGAGAAAGGGGGAATCAGGCCGGCCCAAAGGGCATCGATGAAGATTGGGACCTCGGTGGCCGCTCGGGCAATGCGAGCGCGAGATGCAGGCCAAGCCACCATCTTCCCCCACTCGTTGAAGCTGGTGGCGAGCATGGGACGCACCTTGCCCATGGCATCGTCGTTGAGCACCAGGGATCGACCGACTGCAGGCTCGACGGCTGGAGGCGCACTTGGCGAAGACAGAGGCTTCTTCCCCTTGTCTGCTTGTTTCAGTGCCATAACGATGAAGCAGGCAGAGTGCAGGTCAGATTGGAGAGGAGGAGCAGAGTCTCGAGGAAGCAGAGCGATTGGGAATGTAAGGCGTGGGCGATGGAAGAATAACTGTGTAGTTAGCGGGGGCCGCATAGCCAGGTGGACTCCAAGGCAGCATGGGGAAGCGGATACGCCAACGTCCAATCAACCGCCGCACGTCAACCGAGGCCACAGGCTTTTGGGGCCCGCGGCGCTCCGCACTTGACCTTTGGCTTCGCCTCGAAGCCAAGCCCAAGCGCGCCTTGGGCCCGGGGGCTACTGTCGGCGCTCTGGGAACGGGGGTCCCCAGACTTGCCTGCCTGTGGCCCTTGGCGTGGCTGTGCTAGCAGGCCTGTATGGCCCATCTTCATCAACAAGGCGTTCAAGACCCTTGTGAGGGGCCAAGTCTCGCGAGGCGGACGACACAAGACCTCCTCAGGAGCGGCCTTCACCAGGTTGCCTCACGAGGAGCGGAGAGATCAAGGCAGGGCAAACTCGCAAGGTTCTCGTGACGTAAGCCATGATGATCAAGATCAGGCGGGCGCCAGCGTGCGCAGTGTTGTTGTTTCCCCTTTGGTGCTAAGGGAGCAAGCGCAGAAGCAGAGTACCGAGGTGTCAAGCAAAGGTTTCCGTATCGGTGCAACGAGACCAAGACCAGCAGGACGGCAAGACGGAGGTCAAGCCCAAGACGGCGTCACCACCAGAGCCTTTTGCAGGTGAAGACTACTTTTGTCAGGATAAGCTGTACTAGCTGTCCCCTTTCAAATTGGTCGTTGTTGACTCCTTTGCCGCTCAATATTTGGGAAGAGGACCAGGGCCTATATAAATAGGACTAGCCACCACAGTAGAGGGCATCAGGTCTTGAGCCAACCCTTAGCCACTCACCGAGCACAAGAACACATCAACCTCAGGAGGCTGTTCTTCCCCTTGTACTATTCATCATCAACCCAATAGGCAACCCACCACCACCACACTGGAGTAGGGTATTACACCACAACGGTGGCCCGAACTAGTATAAATCTTGTGTCTTTTGTGTTGTGAATTTGTCAAGTTCGTCCGCGAGATCTTAGCAAACCTAGGGCGTGGATCGGTAGGAGGGAAAGAACTTTGCGCGCACCCGAGAGTTCGATCCTTATTGGTTTTGCCAGAACCCGTGATCCGACAAGGGGCACTATAACGTGACGTTCTCTTGCACTAAGGGGTTGAGCATACAAACAAAAAGCGCCTGGCAACCTCTGCTTGGCTCTGCGAAGGGCCTATCTTTTACTTTTATGTATTTACTTTCATGCAAGAGTCAAAGTTTTTCTCCCTAATCCTTTTTATTTTTCTCTTTTAGCAAGCATCATGTGGTGAGGAAAGATCTAGGCACATATATCCAGTTGGATATGGGTAGCATGAGTTATTATTGTTGACATCACCCTTGAGGGGAATACGTTGGGAGGTGAAATTATAAGCCCCTATCTTTTTATGTGTCCGGTTGAAACGTTTTGCTCATGTGTATGCGGTGAGTGCTAGCAATCATAGAAGACTATATGATGGTTGAGTATGTGGAGCTCTTACTTAGACTCTGTTGAATAATTTGAATTGCAATTGCTTGGTGACTGAGAACATAGGTTGTTGAGTTTCAAGAGAATTCATTGTTTGAACCTTAACATGTGAATTGGTTGCTACTTTAACATGAGAAGTTTTATAAGAAAGAATTGTTGTTATGGTGCTAAGAAAAGTGATTGAAATTTTCATTGATCAAACTTGTGCACTTTGCTAGAATTCACACTTCATAAATTATTTCTTTTATGATTTACCTACTCGAGGACGAGTAGGAATTAAGCTTGGGGATGCTGATACGTCTCCGACGTATCTATAATTTATGAAGTATTCATGCATTTATATTATCATTCTTGGATGTTTTACAATCATTTCATAGCAACTTTATATCATTTTTTTGTACTAACCTATTGACCCAGTGCCCAGTGCCAATTGCTGTTTTTTACATCGCAGGAAACCAATATCAAACGGAGTCCAAACACCACGATTTTTTTGTAGATTTCTTATGGACCAGAAGACACCCAGTGGGCAAGAGAAGCACCTGGGGGGTGCCCCGAGAGGGAACAATCCACCAGGGCGCGCCTGGGGGTCTAGGCGCGCCCAGGTGGGTTGTGCCCACCTCAGTGGCCTCCTGCACCCCCTCTTTGCCCTATAAATCGCCAAATATTCCAAAAACCCTCGGGGTAACCCTAGATCAGAAGTTTCGCCGCCGCAAGGCTCTGTAGCCACGAGAAACCAATCTACACCCCGTTCTAGCACTCCGCCAGAGGGGGAAATCATCACCGGTGGCCATCTTCATCATCCCGGTGGCCATCTTGATGGGGAGGGAGTAGTCCACCCTCGGGGCTGAGGGTTTGTACCAGTAGCTATGTGTTTAATCTCTCTCTCTCTCTCTCTCGTGTTCTTGAGATGTCACAGTCTTGATGTATCGCATGCTTTGTTAATATAGTCGGATCATATGGTGTTTTCCCCTCTCTATCTTGTTGTGATAAACTGAGTTTTCCCTTTGAGATTTCGTTTTATCGGATTGAATACTTTTATGGATTTGAGAGCACTTGATATATGTATTGCATGTGAATACTCATGGTGACAATGGGGTATCATATTGATTCACTTGATATATATTTTGGCACTCAACTCGCGGATTCCCGAGGTGACATTGGGGTAGTCTATGCATAGGGGTTGATGAACGTTCTTGTCTTTGTTTCTCCGGTAGAAATCTTGGGGCACTCTTTGAGGTTCTTTGTGTTGGATTGAGTATTATGAATCTGAAATTATTTGGTGATTATTCTATTACGAACTCTTCGATAGATCGATCGGAAAGAATAGCTTCGAGGTGGTTTCGTACCCTACAAACGATTTCTTCTTATGTTCTCCGCTAGATAGGAACTTTGGAGTGATTCTTCATTGCACTTGGAGGGATGGTTATATGATCCAATTATATTAGCATTGTTGAGAGATTGCACTAGCGAAAGTACGGACCCTAGGCACTAAAAAAAATACACTTCCATGATGATACGTGTTTGTCACAGTTGGTCACGTTTTATGTCATGCATGTACATCCATGACAAATTTATGACAGAATCAAGATAGTCATACCTGTGATGTCGTAGAAGTGTTCCATGACATTACCAAAATTATCATCACGGAAGTGTCCACTTCCATGACGATAAATCGCGCGTCACAGAAGTGCTTTCGTCAAGGGTGACCGACACGTGGCATCCATCGTAACGGAATGCCGTTAAGCTATCGGGTCCGGTTTTGGATCTGATAACCCGTTAACAGCCCCGACCAGTGGGGATTTTCCACGTGTAAAATCATAATTGGCTGGAGGAAACACGTGTCGGCTCACCATTGGGATAGATGTCATCCACTCATTGGACAGGAGGCGCCTATGATAGGTCGACACGTGGCACGACCCAATAGTGGCCCATTCCAGTGAAAAGGCCGCCCGCTTGACTTGGTCAAAGGTGGCGAGCCGCCCACTGCAAGCTCGTTAACGGCCTGCTTGCATATAGCCCATTTACAGCCCGCTAACCTGGGCCCGTTACGCCTATCCGAATTAGGCCCGAGAGCGTCATCGGGCCGCCCAATATAATTCCAGCCCGCTTTTAACTTCCGCCCATGTATGGCCCATGACGTCTTTTGGCCCATATGAGGCCCTTAGTAAACCTCGGTCCATTAACGGCCCGTGGTAAACCGGCCCGTAATGAACAAAGGTATCACTTTATACCCATTAATGGCCCATTATTACATTGGGCGTTTCCAGCCCATGTTATCTTTCGCCTTCTCGTGGCCCATTTATTCTGGGCTCATTTCTAGCATTCGCTTACTTTTGGCCCACATCGCTATTTTCGCTTGTGGGCCAAATACATCCCGTGGTTACTGATCGGCCCGCTTGTGGCCCGTTAATACGCTAATGTTTTCATAGCGTCATCAAATACGGCCTATTAACGACAGCCCGTTATGGTCGGCCCATGATCGGACGATTTCAACTCTAGCCCATTTACGGCCATAATGTGGTCTGTTGTCGGCCCATGTTTGGCCAACCGATCATACTGCCCGTAGAAGGCCCATTGATGATACGCCCCGTAGAAGGCCCATTGTGTCTTCGCCCCGTAGAAGGCCCATTGTTTCTACGGCCCTTAGAAGGCCCATTGTTTCTACGGCCCTTAGAAGGCCCATTGTTTCTACGGCCCGAAGGAGGCCCATGTTAACTACAGTAAATATGTAGCCCATTGTTAATGTGGCCTAGTTTTAAAAAATAGGTTATTTCGACCACTAGCACACCGCGGAAAAAGAACTGCACTGAAATAAATAAACAAGACAACAAAAATAAATAAGCATGCAACTTACGCTAGGCTATCACGGCTATTACACATATTACATCCATCGGGCATCAAAGTTCGCCACAAGTGCAAATATAGGGAACAAAGCAGCATATAAACGCCAAGAGCAAAACAAGTCCGTAATCTGAAACCACATCAAGAGCTCAAGAAACAATATCCCGGTACCCATAATGTCGGCAAGATGCTTAGCAAGCTTATTAACTTTCTCTTGTTTGGCGCTTAAATCCTCCAAAGACTTGTCGTTGCACCGTAAAGTATGCATCTGAATTCTACAGGACTTCCTCGGTCCTTCGGCTTCCTGTCGCATAACATCTGATCGATGTCTTTCAACTTCAAGTTGAGACTCAGGAAGCCAAGCTGATTCAGGCAGCGAGTTCGAAGAGCTGGTGCCAGCAGTAGTAGCCAGTAACTCGAACACTACATCATGACTGGACTTTGGGGTTGTCTCAGTGTCTTATCAGCTTTCTGGGAGAACAACAGGGATGTCTCACTATCTTGAACCTGATCTGCATTACTTCCTTTAACATTGCATAACGGGGTACTCTTCTCCAATATTTTATCCGTGTTCTAAAGGAGAAACAAACAAACACATCACATGTTTACAATGTAGTATATGAAACTCATTTTGTTACACCAGTTCAGTAGTAAGGTGGATAGGATAACACCATGAAACAAACATATACCTATGTAGTATGGTCACTGTATGGTCTATATCATTCTAGTTTATGTTGCCAAATCAAGATAGATACAGTTCGAATCATATCTATTTAAGACAAAGCAGCATAGACATAATATAAGTGTGGGAAACTACACAGCAATAATAACACTTGTAATATGCATGGCATGAGAACATAACTGTTTATTCAATTGAAACTGGAATCAATATAGAGCAAGTTACAACAGCAAATATGTTAAAGAAACAGGTTTAAAACATACCTGTTGCACCATTGGAGTTTCAATTGCATCCTTCAAATTTGAAATTAGTTGGTATGAGTAAATACAGTGATGCAAGAGCAAAGTAGTATGAACCATAGCTACGGAACCTGACCTGAGAACAATTCTTCTTCTGCTTTAAGCGTTGACTTGGGGTTCGGAGTGGTGGTCCTCGTGCTTTGGGCACTGCAGTTGCCTTACTAACTGCTCGTGTTTGGTTGCTCTGTGGTGGAGACGGTGCTGTGTCAATAGGAACTGGGTTACTATCTGCTGGGGTTGGGGTTAGAAGGGGTGTAGGTGGTTCTCTGTCCAACTCGGTAGGGGTACAATCTGCGTGAGTCTGGGTTATGTGTGGTGGGGCTGGTTCTTGGGCAAGTACAACCGTGGTTCTATCTGCATCGACAGGTAGCACGATCTTTTCTGAAGGTCGTGTTTTTACTCCCACAGATACTGCTATCACCACCCTCCAATTGAAATGGCTGATAAACAAGAAAAGTAATTGAATGTACATACATTGTAAGATAGATAGGTGCAATGGATAGTAGGGAAGAAAACAGGGCATGAAATAATTCACATTTATGTTGTCTAACCCAGAATAGCAGGACATAATTTCAAATATATGATGGCTAATTAAACAGGATAGCATGACACAATTTCACATGTATGATGGCTAACTAAACAGGATAGAATGACATACTTCAAAATACGATGACTATGTAAACAAGATGACATGATATAACTATACGACATGTCTATTAAAGTGGTTGGCATGCCATAAATCACAAACATGCCGTCGATGGAAACATGATGGCATGATATAATTCACGCATAGAATGACATAATTCAAAATATGATGACTATGTGAACAGGATGAGATGATATAACTATATTATGTCTTTAGAGAATGGGTTGGCATGCCATAATTCAGATACATGTTGTCTATGTAAACATCATGGCATGATATAATTCAAATATATGATTTATATACTAAGGAAGTGAGAAGAGGGCAGTCGCATATATGATGTGTCAACTAAGGAGATGGCATTCAATATCGTGTATATGATGTAAAAACTAAGCATTGCAATACAACATATGCATGATATGAGTAATATAACCCTGCCAAGTTTGAGCATACACCTCAGGGGGATAATAGGACTGGTCATCTGCCTCTGAATCCTCCTCTAAAGAGCTATCTGTAACAAGCAACATATCTGCTTCACCAGGTAGCATTGTATGCTCTGAAGTCCTTGTTTTCACTCTAGATTTCTCCATCACCAATTCAAATGGCTGATGCACAGGAAGAGCAGTTGAATATACAAACATTGTCGACAAAAGCAATGAGAAATACAAAAAAAGGACGGCATGATATAATTCACATATATGATGTTTGGCTAAACAGCATGGCATTGCATAATTCACATATATAATGCTTTGCAACAAGATAGCATTGCATAATTCACATATATAATGTTTTGCAAAAAGATGGCATTGCATAATTCACATATATGGTAATTAGACACTAAACAGGTGGCATTCACACAAATCATGTCTAAACTAAGCAAATGACATAGCAATGCAAGATACCATATGCACGATATGAGCAACATAACCCTGCCAAGTTAGAGCATGCACCTCGGGGGGAGGGATAGGACTGGTCATCTGTCTATGAATCCTCCTCTGAGGAGCTATCCGTAACCAGCGAGATATGCGCTTTGTCAGATAGCATAGTATGCTCTGAAGACCTTGTTTTCACTCCAGAACTTTCCATCAGCGTGTCAAATGGCTCATGCACACGAAGAGTAGTTGAATGTACTAACATTGTTGACAAATGTAATACATAACAAAAAAAAGGATGGCATGATATAATTCACATATAAGATGACTGGCTAAGCAGGGTGGCATTGCAAAATTCACATATATGATGCCTGGCTAAACAAGATGGCATTGCATCATTCACATAAACGATGAATAAACTAAACATATGGCATTCACACAAAGCATGTCTAAACTAAGCAGTTGACATATTTGATGCATAAAGTAAGCAATGCAAGGCACCATATGCATGATATAACCAATATCAGCATGCCAAGTTAGAGCGAGGACCTCATGGGGTAAATAGGAGTGGTCTTCTGCTTCTGAATCCCCCTCAAAACAGTTATCTTCCTCTTGATTATGATCCGAAATGGGTGGAGGGGGGGCTGCCCTTGCGCCCACCATGGAGCGACGTCTGCATGAAATTTTATTGCCATGCAAGGCTCGTCTCTTTTGCTCTACATGTTCAGCTCCATTGTGTACAATAACTGACATGCATAGGAATACAACATAGTGAGATTATGTAAGGAGTGCATGCACAAATCCAGAGTGATGGTAGCAAACTATGGATAGACCCAAAACCAATGATAGTGCAGATAATAGCTTTAGTTAAAAATACAGAATCTGGCTCCTTTAATGTTTGTTTGCACCCAACATGAAACTCATAGTAGACACCGAGATTAACCAGATAGTACTTGATTGTTGCCCCAATATGTACCCCACAACCATTTAAAAACTCAAGTTTCAGCATAAGTTTGGACCTGAGTCGGAGTCTAATAGGTGAGCACGACGATAAAGTAGCATGTCATCATATTAAGCAATGCATAACGTAAGCTGACACGGAAGAGTGCGACCTCTCTTGCGGACCTGTGTAGTCCTCAAGGTCATCTCCTCAGTTGATGATGGTAATGCAGTTGTCGTGGCTGCCAGCGGCTGGGAAGAAGATCTGAGGCGGCGAAAGACAGTCTGGAGAGCAGATCCCTGCTGTGGTGAACCCTTCCATCATTGGACAGCTGAGCTGGGGTGGAACACAACACCGCAGGAGCAGGACAAACCACACAAGGTTTTCTTTGACACATATCTGTAACAAAAGTAATTGTGTAAGGACTTGTTTGAATTTGAGGATTCTAACAATGCAGGGATAGGAAATAGACAGGAATAGGATAGGAATGCATGTGCAAAATAGAGAATTTAAAAACACAGGATTTCTGCCAATTTGGGTGTTTGGTTCACAAGAATTGGAAGATCACAGGATGCAAAGAAGCATGGTGAGATTAAGTCAAACCACAAGAAGTGTACAACCTCTTTGGCGAAGCCATGTCGATCTCAGCGTGATTGGATTGGCGGGGGAGGATGCTCCAGGTGACTTGGCTGTCGGAGGAGGGGAAGAAGATCTTAGGCGTCTAGAGATGGAGCCTGAGGTACTGCTCCGCTGTGATGGAGAGTTTCGTCATTGGAGCAGCTCCGGTGAGTTGTACGACGCCGAGGCTGAAGCAGTACAAGAGAGACAATGTTAAACTGAGTGGAATTCTAATAGCATCTCCAATGATGACATAAAATACATAACCACAAAGTGCTAGATGTATACATCAGCCGCTCATCTCTGAATTTAATCGTCAAACTGAATTTAATCGTCAAACTGAACTGAATCGTCAAACTAAATTTTGTCTGTTTAAACTGTAATTTCATCGTCAAATCGAACGCACTAAAGGTGAGGCTACACGTTAGTCGATCGATTTTTTTCATCTCTCGTCATCGATTTTGCAGCCGTTGGATACGAAATCAAGGGCTTGCAGTTCATCTTCAACCTCCACCTCGAGCCGCCAGCCACCACAGCCAAACAGCCGCCCCGCCGCCCTGGGCAGAGGGTGCGCCGCCCGCCCGCCTCCAAAACAGTCCCCACCACCGTCCACCGCCGCCTGCCATCCTCTAGCCCCTGCGTGCCGAGCTTTTCTCAGCGATCCCCACGCCACCGCCCCACCACCGCCGCGACTACCGCCCCACCTCGAACCCTAAGATAGATAGTGGGTACTTCTTCATGAGCCCCTCCTCCCTTGGCGGTTCTTCCTTAACTCCGTGAGCCCCCCACCCCCTGAAAATCGACTGACCCAAAAGTCGATTCAGTCAACTGAAGTGTAGCTAAATCGGAGCAGCATCACAAACAAGAGCAAGAGCGAGAGCAGCAGCGCGAGCTAGAGCAGACCAGGCAGGGGACCGAGAGCAAGAGCAGAGCAGCATCATGAGCGAGAGCTAAAGCAGCAGCAGCTCCTACTGATGTGGACGTCGTCGCCGAGGGAGCGATGTTGTGGAGGAAGTGGCCGACAACGCCGCGGTGGATGGAGCCGCGCTGTGTCGGCTTGGGACGGAGCGCCGGCAACACCGTGAGATCGAATCAAGAAGAAAATGCGGCGAGTAGTGTACAACCTCTTTGGTGGCGCCGATTAGGCTGCAGCTTCATCCGAGGAAACGGTGATGTTGATGCTCTTCCGGTGGTGCAGGTGAAGACGGCGGTGTGGTAATGGAGGTGGCGCGAAAGACGAGGGGAACGTCGGGGCAGCTCCTTGGAGGTGGATGACGGGGTAGCTGAACCGGCGGGACGACCAGATCTATGACGGATCCTCATCTAGTACGCTGGATGAGGGATGTCGAGGTGTTGCTATGGATGACGTCATCGGGGAAGAGGCTCCGGCTAGGTGGCGAACGGAGGAGGGTGTGGGGCTTCGCGGGTTTTCTCGGCCTCGGTGTACGAATGGGTGGGCGGATGGGATGGGTGTGGGGAACCATGGCTTAGGGACACGCTTGTCCGAACTGTGGGGTAAGTTATGAAAGTACCCCCACCGATTTTAGGCGGTTCTTTCGATTCAGGAGTATCACGGGCATTTCGCGTGTCGGGATTTCACATGAGGTGCGAGTTTTTGCGCGCGTTGTAATTTTGGAATAGCAAGGCGCGGGTTGAGATGGAGGGAGTTGTCGGAGCACAACGAGACAAAGATATATTTTGAATATTTCGGGCTAACAAGGCGCGGGTTGATGAGGCGGGAGTTTCACAGCACGATAGACACATACACTAGCTTGAAATTTCCGCATAACAAGGCGCGGCTTGAAATTTCAGAAGAACAAGCTTAACGTGTACCCAAAAGAAAAAAAGAAAATTTAGACTAGAATGATATACTACGTACAATGTGTTTAACACGCGCAACACACATAGACACCATTTAGACTAGTAAGGTACACGTGCATTACACGCATGAGATTTGGCAACCAAATTATGAATAAATACCACATTATAGCATGTAGATGCATGATGTAGATGTTCGTTTAATTCTTATAGTTCATTTCATTCAAAATTATCTAGTTTTTATAAGAAAGCTAATCTATTTTAAGATTCATGGAATTGTGCGTTGTAAGGCATAAATTAAAAACAAATCATGTAGAAAAATATTTGGGCAATTCTGATACGGAAGATTCTGGAACAAAGAAGAAGTTCTTGTGTTTTGAGGTTTGTGCATTATGCTTAAGTTCAACCATAGAGTCTTCTAGATTGTACATGTGGCAAAATCTGGTGGAATCTAGATGATATCCAACGTCCAGTAGTGCTCAAATTTGCTAGCTCTGCACCATCGGATTGGCCTCATCCAACGACCATCTTTCAAAGTTAAAGTTATCTGCATACTATATAAAAAATATAAAATATAATATATATATATGGGTATAGATATAGATATGTGATGCGAAAGCCACCCATCATCTCCAATTAGAATAGAGTGTCCATGCACGGATGCAATGTGGCCAAACGATGTCTGCCACCGGTATCTCAAATTCAAACCAGTCTGACCTTGTTCAATGTGTATACATCACAACATGCTCATTTCCAAACCACACTGTGCCGATCTCCGTTATATTCATGCATGCATGGGTTTCGAACATCATGATCTCTTATTCAAATATTTGAATCCAACTTTACATTGATTATGACCTCACCTAGTCTTTTACACCCACACATTGGTCTTCTCTTTATAATTGTACCACTAACTTTCTCTCGTGCATGCATGCACACACACTACTAGTGGGCATTATCCATCACACACATGCAATCTTTTTCTTCAGGTCGGTCTCCCATGAAGACACACACACACACACACATCCCCCTCTCCATCATATCGGGCATTCTTTATCTCTCACGTGCATGCGCAACGATCGATGTTCTATGTGTGTGTGTATATAGCTAGGTCTTTCATAGTCGTCCACATAAACCGATCAATCTATATATCTAGTGAGGTCTCACCCTCTTTCCCACATCCACATTGATCAATCTATACCTCTCTATATAGGATTACATATATAGCTAATACACCCACATTAATTATATATACAACACCCCCCTCTCATCATCCTTGCCTTCCGCTTCATCTCTCAGGCGCGCGCACAATGGCGAAGACAGGGGGCAGCAAGGGCCCTGCCGCCCCCCTAACATCACTATATATTGAGGCTAATATGAATGTGATCATTAGAAAATAGCTGGTAAAAATGGTTTAAGTTGATGAATTGGCCCTCCTCGTAAAGGATTAGCAATGCTTGGCCCCCTAGCTCATGGGACATTTTTCATGGCTCCGCCACTGCGCGCAACAACGCACGTTCTCGCCCCCTCTCTCTAAATATCGATCTCGCAGTTGTGCAATCCTTCATAGTCTCCCTCCACTCGGCCCCTCGTACCATCTTCTAGCCCCCCTACCGGATTTTTCCACATGTACAATCTAGCAGACTCCATGGTTGAACTTAAGCATAATGCACAAATCTCAAAACAACAGTGGTTCTCCTTTATTCTAGAATCTTCTGTATCATAACTGCCAAAACTTTTTTTTCTAGTTGGATTGCCATTATTTGTTTTTACTTTATGCTTTACAACACATAATTCCATGAATCATAGATTAAGGGCTTCTTTGATTCAAAGGATTCTTGAAGGAATTTTGGAGGATTCTAATCCTTAGGAATTTTTCCTATCTTGGTTGTTTGATTCGTAGGATTGTAAACCATAGGAATTTTTTCATATGATTCATTTGCACTAGATTTCATAGGAAACATCCCATCCACTCAAACCTCTTTGAAAGAATTCTGCATTTTTTCTATGCACAATCAAACACTCGTACCATCATGTAGGATTCAAGATGACATTCCACTCTAATCCCATGTTCTTCCTATTCCCGCGTTTTGGAAATCCTACGAATCAAAGAGGCCCTAGGTTTTTTATAAAAACTAATTGATTTTGAATGAGATGAACTATAAGAATTAAACGAAGGTCTACATCAGGCATATATGACTCAGAGCTTACATGCTACAGTGTGGTATTTATTCACAATTTGGTTGCAAAATCTGCCGCGTGCAATGCACGTGTACCTTACTAGTACTTCGAGTATGTGCAAAACACAATGGAACGCTACACAGTGTCTCTCTTACAGTTTATGAAGCCACGTGGCACATGTGGAGGCGTTGTCACGACATCCTTGTGTGGATTGATCACAGTGACGTGCTGCTGGTTCTAGAAGAATGTGCTCGTCCTCCCTGAGCCGCACTGGCGGTACATGCACGAAGCAAAGATGTGCACGCACGCCACGCACACACTCATTCCCTCCAATGCACACGCGCGTACACGGGCGGACGCAATTTTGTACCAAGATCCACCCCATGTGATAATTTGGCGAGTGTAAAGTCCTTCACTTCATTGATGGTCAATTAATACAACGCATGAAAATTGAGTGGACGTGAGGGCGGAAGAAAGACATTACTACTCCACTGCGCACATGCGAGTAGTTAAATCATGGGTTGCTAGTAGTACTTCCATTGGTCTCCTTCAGATTTTGTGCCAATTTTTGACAGTAACATAATATTTACGCATCTGAGCAGTGTAGTCTACTTGAAATTTATGTTCCACTAAACTCATCGGGGGGCGTTTCAGGCCTCGAAACCAAAAACCGTCAATTAATCTTTACCTTGTTCCCATCACATTCGAAAGTACTAGTGCTACAATTAAGTGCAAGCCTGCTCACACCTACCAGTACGTACCAAACCTGAACGTCTTCCCACTATGTAGGTTTTAGTACTAGTGCTAGTACTTAGGTTATAAAAAGGGGAAATACCTAACCGAAAGTTACTCTACCTTCCTCCTCATAAGTCCTTCTTCGTCCGTTCTTGCCATGGCCGGTGTGCAGAGCTCTAGGTCGAGAACTACTCGTAACAAGGGAGGGGCAACCAAGGCTGCAGAAAAAAGAGAGAGGGCTCGCCGCCACGCAGATACCTTGAAAGATCTCTCACGGGCAGGCGATGGCTCCCAGGAGCGCCCTAGACGCGGAGGCGAACATGCCGAGCTGGCGGCGCTGCAGTCGTTATCCATCGACAGCATGCCCAATCAGCTCAATAAGCACCTCAATAAGCAGAAGAAGTTCATCCACGGCTTGGGAGAGCTGCTGAAGGAGAGCCTCGACGACATGCCCACTGAGCTCAATGAGCAGGGGGAGTTGACCGCCGGCTTGGGATGCTGCAACTTCAGGAGGACAAGGCGAAGCTCTGCCACGAGCTCGACCTACTGAAGGAGGAGAACGCCGGCTGTAAGAAGCTGCATGACAATAGTAGTTCCTCGATGAAGATGTTGCAGGCCCTCGTCATGGAACTGAAGGAGGAGTTGGCGAAGCTCTGCATCGAGCACCCGGCTGCTGTGAAGGTACGTAATGCGGCCGTGGAACAGATGATGAAGGCTCGTGTCGAGAAATCCCGCGTCATGGACACAATGATGAAGATGGCGGAGGAGACGCGCAAGGAGATTGAGGTCGTGGAGGTGATGAAGAAGCAGTTACGACTCCGCGGCCAGCAACCCTTCATGTAGTGAGAGCAGCGCCCCAGATTTGTGTGCGTCTTCCTTCTGGTTTTGGGGTGATGATTCGTCTCCAACGTATCTATAATTTTTGATTGCTCCATGCTATATTATCTAATGTTTCAGGCAATGGCTTTATTATCCACTTTTATATTATTTTTGGGACTAACCTATTAACCGGAGGCCCAGCCAAGATTTGCTGTTTTATGCCTATTTCAGTGTTTCGAGGAAAAGGAATATCAGACGGAGTCAAAACGGAACGAAATCAACTGGAGAAGTTATTTTTGGAAGGAAACCCACCTAATGGACTTGGACCCCATGTCAGAAGATACAGGAGGTGCTCACGAGGGTGGGGGGCGCGCCCACCCCCCTGGGCACGCCCCTTGCCTCGTGGGGCCCCCGTAGCTCCACCGACGTTCTCTTTTCACCCATATATACCTACGTACCCTAAAACTTCCAGAACAGAAGATAGATCGGGAGTTCCGCCGCCGCAAGCCTTCAGAACCACCAAAAACCAATCAGGACCCCTTTCCGGTACCCTGCCGGTGGGGGGATCCATCACCGATGGCCATCTTCATCATCCCGACGCTCTCCATGACGAGGAGGGAGTAGTTCACCCTCGGGGCTGAGGGTATGTACCAGTAGCTATGTGTTTGATCTCTCTCTCTCTCTCGTGTTCCATCTATGGCACGATCTTGATGTATCCCAAGCTTTGCTATTGTAGTTGGATCTTATGATGTTTCTCCCCCTCTACTCTCTTGTGATGAATTGAGTTTCCCCTTTGGAGTTATCTTATCGGATTGAGTCTTTTATGAACACTTGATGTATGTCTTGCGTGGGATAACTGTGGTGACAATGGGTTATTCTATTGATCCACTTGATGTATGTTTTGGTGATCAACTTGCTGGTTTCGTGACACTTGGGAACCTATGCATAGGGGTTGGCACACGTTCTTGACTCTCCGGTAGTAGCTCTGGGGCACTCTTTGAAGTACTTTTATGTTGGTTGGATGAATCTGAGATTGTGTGATGCATATCGTATAATCATGTCCACGGATAATTGAGGTGACAATGGAGTATCTAGGTGACATTAGGGTTTTGGTTGATTTGTGTCTTAAGGTGTTATTCTAGTACGAACTCTTTTATAGATCGATCCGAAAGAATAACTTTGTGGTGGTTTCGTACGCGACCATAATCTCTACGTTTGTTCTCCGCTATTAGTGGCTTTGGAGTGACTCTTTGTTGCATGTTGAGGGATTGTTATATGATCTATCTATGTCATTATTGTTGAGAGAACTTGCACTAGTGAAAGTATGAACCCTAGGCCTTGTTTCCTATCATTGCAATTCCGTTTACGCTCACTTTTATCCTTAGTTACCTTGCTGTTTTTATATTTTCAGATTACAAAAACCCATATCTACCGTCCATATTGCACTTGTATCACCATCTCTTCGCCGAACTAGTGCACCTATACAATTTACCATTGTATTGGGTGTTGGGGACACAATAGACTCTTTGTTATTTGGTTGCAGGGTTGCTTGAGAGAGACCATCTTCATCCTACGCCTCCCACGGATTGATAAACCTTAGGTCATCCACTTGAGGGAAATTTGCTACTGTCCTACAAACCTGTGAACTAACAGGCCCAACAACGTCTACAAGAAGAAGGTTGTGTAGTAGACATCAAGCTCTTTTCTGGCGCCGTTGCCGGGGAGGTTAGCGCTTGAAGGTATATCTTTAGATCTTGCAATCGAATCTTTTTGTTTCTTGTTTTAGCACTAGTTTAGTTTATAAAAGAAAACTACAAAAAATTGGAAATGAGTTTGTCTCATACGCTTAATCTTTTTAATATCTTTCGTGAAAATGATGGGAAGGAAAATTGTGCTCAAGTACTAGAAGAAGAATTACATAGAATTCTTGGAATACAATTTGTGAATGATGAGCATGATTGCAATGTTATTAGTATGAATTCCTTGAATATCCATGATGCTAATGATATGCAAAGCCACAAGCTTGGGGAAGCTATGTTTGATGAAGATGATATTTTTTTGTCAAAGCTTTGATGAGAAAATTTACTATGATGAAAGCATGCCTACTATCTATGATGATTATTGTGATGACACGTATGCTATAAAGAATAATGATAACCATGAAACTTGTCATCTTGATCTTAATTTTCAATCACATGATAGTCATTTTGTTGAGTTTGCTCCCACTATTACTCATGAAAAGAATGCTTTATGTGCTGGTTATATTGTTGAATTCATTCATGATGGTACTGAAAATTATTATGAGGGAGGAACATATGCTTCTACATATTGCAATAATATCAAGTTTCCTCTCTATGTGCTTAAAGTTTTGAAGTTATGCTTGTTTTACCTTCCTATGCAAGTTGATTATTGTTCCCATAAGTTGTTTGCTCACAAAATCCCTATGCATAGGAAGTGGGTTAGACTTAACTGTGCTAGTCATATTCTTCATGATTCTCTCTTTATGTTTCAATTCTTATCTTTTATGTGAGCATCATTGATATCATAATGCCTAGCTAGGGGCGTTAAACGATAGCGCTTGTTGGGAGGCAACCCAATTTTATTTTAGTTTCTTGCTTTTTGGTTCTGTTTAGGAATAAATAATCCATCTAGCCTCTGTTTATATGTGGTTTCATGTTTTAATTAGTGTTTGTGCCAAGTAGAACCTTTGGGAAGACTTGGGTGAAGTCTTTATGATCATGCTGTAAAAAACAGAAACTTTAGCGCTCACGAGATTAGCTATAACTTTTTACTGGAGAGTGCTATTTAGTTGATTATTTTTGCAGATGATTACTAGACAAATTCCTCAGGTCCACCAATTTATTTTATAATTTTTGGAGCTCCAGAAGTTTGCGTTAGTTACAGATTACTATAGACTGGTCTGTTTTTGACAGATTCTGTTTTCATTGTGTTGTTTGCTTATTTTGATGAATCTATGGCTAGTAAAATAGTTTATAAACCATAGAGAAGTTGTAATACAGTAGGTTTAACACCAATATAAATAAAGAATGAATTCATTACAATACCTTGAAGTGGTCTTTTGTTTTCTTTCTCTAATGGAGCTCACGAGTTTTCTGTTAAGTTTTGTGTTGTGAAGTTTTCAAGTTTTGGGTAAAGATTCGATGGACTATGGAATAAGGAGTGGCAAGAGCCTAAGCTTGGGGATTCCCAAGGCTCCCCAAGGTAATATTCAAGGACAACCAAGAGCCTAAGCTTGGGGATGCCCCGGAAGGCATCCCCTCTTTCGTCTTCGTTCATCGGTAACTTTACTTGGAGCTATATTTTTATTCACCACATGATATGTGTTTTGCTTGGAGCGTCATGTCATTTTGTTTTTTTTATTTCTGTTAGTTATATTAGTGTTTTGCATCTTTAGTTTCAATAAAAAAGTCAAGGATAGCCTTTGCCATGCTTATTTTGCTAGTATACATGTTGCTGTTTGAAAACAGAAAGTTTACCGCTGTTGCAAAAATTCTCTAGAAAAGTCAGAGAGTGGTATAATGTTGAATCTTTTTGCATATTGAGCTTTGATAAATTTATTACGGTGTTAATTTTAGTTCATAATTTTTGGAGTTAGGGAAGTATGATGAATCTTGCATTCTTTACAGACTGTACTGTTTTGGCAGATTGCTGTTATGTTTCCATTGTTTGCATATGTTTGCTTGTTTAATGATTCTATTTGATGATAGGAGTATTAAATATGCAGAGGCATTTAGTATGAAATGTTGAATAATAATGTTAGTGATTTGTTACAGTAGGAAATGATAAGGTTTTGCATTGGTTTATACTAACCTATCTCACGAGTTCTTGTTGAGTTTGTTGTGAATGAAGCTTTTGATAAGAAGAGAAACCATGATATGAGAGGAATTAAGGAGACACAAAAGTTCAAGCTTGGGGATGCCCAAGGCACCTCAAGACATTATTTCAAGAATTCTCAAGCATCTAAGCTTGGGGACGCCCCGGTAGGCATCCCACCTTTCTTCTTCAACAACTATCGGTTAGTGTCGGTTGAGCCTAAGTTTTTGCTTCTTCACATGAGTTGTGCTATCCTTGCAATGTAGTTTTGTTTAGCTTTGCTTTCTGTTTGAATAAAGTATCAAGATCGAAATTATTAAATGGGAGAGTTTTCACATAGTTACATAATTATTCGACTACTCATTGATCTTCACTTATATCTTTTGGAGTAGTTCGTTGTTTTCTCTAGTACTTCACTTATATCTTTTAGAGCATGGTGGTAGTTTTATTTTGAAGAAATAGATGAACTCTTATTCTTCACTTATATTATTTTGAGAGTCTTGAATAGCATGGTAATGTGCTTAATTCTAACATGCTAAGCATAAAATATTTGTAAGGATTCTTATGAGTGTGTTGAATACTAAGAGAAGTTTGATACTTGATAATTGTTTTGAGATATGGAGGTGATAATATTAAAGTCATGCTAGTTGGGTGATTATGAATTTGAGAAATGCTTGTGTTGAATTTTGCAAGTCCCGTAGCATGCACGTATGGTTAAAGTTGTGTAACAAATTAGAAACATGAAGTGTACCTGGCTTGTGCATCCTTATGAGTGGCGGTCGGGGACGAGCGATGGTCTTTTCCTACCAATCTATCCCCCTAGGAGCATGCGCGTAGTACTTGATTTTTGATGACTTATAAATTTTGGCAATAAGTATATGAGTTCTTTTGACTAATGTTGAGTCCATGGATTATACGCACTTTTACCTTTCCGCCTTTGCTAGCCTCTTCGGTACCGTGCAATGCCCTTTCTCACCTTGAGAGTTGGTGCAAACTTCGCCGGTGCATCCAAACCCCGTGATATACACTCTATCACACATAAACCTCCTTATATCTTCCTCAAAACAGCCACCATACATACCTATTATGGCATTTCCATAGCCATTCCGAGATATATTGCCATGCAACTTCCATCATCATCATCATGACATACATTACTTTTGTCATATTGCCATTGCATGATCATCTAGTTGACATCGTATTTGTGGCAAAGCCACCATGCATAATTTTCATACATGTCACTCTTGATTCATTGCACCATCTAGGTACACTGCCGGAGGCATTCATATAGAGTCATATCTTGTTCTAGTTTCGAGTTGTAGTCCTTATGTTGTAATCAATAGAAGTGTGATGATCATCATTATTAGAGCATTGCCCAAAAAAAAGAGAAAGGCCAAAAAAAAGAAGAAATGCCCAAAAAAAGAAAATAAAATAAAAAGGGCAATGCTACTATCTCTTTTTCCACACTTGTGCTTCAAAGTAGAACCTTGTTCTTCATGTAGAGAGTCTCATATATTGTGCTTCAAAGTAGCACCATGTTTTTCATATAGTGAGTCTCATAAGTTGTCTTTTTCATACTAGTGGGAATTTTTCATTATAGAACTTGGCTTGTATATTCCTACGATGGGCTTCCTCAAATGCCCTAGGTCTTCGTGAGCAAGCAAGTTGGATGCACACCCACTAGTTTTATTTTGTTGAGCATTCATAGCTCTAGTGCATCCGTTGCATGGCAATCCCTACTCCTTATGTTGACATTAATTGATGGGCATCTCCATAGCCCGTTGATTATCCTCGTCAATGTGAGACTTTCTCCTTTTTGTCTTCTCCATACAATCCCCATCATCATATTCTATTCCACCCATAGTGCTATATCCATGGCTCACGCTCATGTATTGCGTGAAGGTTGAAAAAGTTTGAGATTATTTAAGTATGAAACAATTGCTTGGCTTGTCATCAGGGGTATAGAAGTTGGGAACATCTTTGTGTGACGAAAATGAAGCATAGCCTAACTATATGATTTTGTAGGGATGAACTTTCTTTTGCCATGTTATTTTGGGAAGACATGATTGCTTTGATTAGTATGCTTGAAGTATTATTATTTTTATGTCAATATGAACTTTTGTCTTGAATCTTTCGGATCTGAATATTCATATCACAAGTAAGTAGAATTATAATGAAATAATGCCAACTAGCATTCCACATCAAAAATTATCTTTTTTATCATTTACCTACTCGAGGACGAGCAGGAATTAAGCTTGGGGATGCTTGATACGTCTCCAACGTATCTATAATTTTTGATTGCTTCATGCTATATTATCTACTGTTTTAGGCAATATTGGGCTTTATTATCCACTTTTATATTATTTTTGGGAATAACCTATTAACCGGAGGCCCAGCCCAGATTTGTTGTTTTATGCCTATTTCAGTGTTTCGAGGAAAAGGAATACCAGACGGAGTCAAAACGGAACGAAATCAACTGGAGAAGTTATTTTTGGAAGGAAACCCACCTGATGGACTTGGACCCCACGTCAGAAGATACGGGAGGTGCTGACGAGGGTGGGGGGCACGCCCACCCCCCTGGGCGCGCCCCCTGCCTGGTGGGGCCCCCGTAGCTCCACCGACGTTCTCCTTTCACCCATATATACCTACGTACCTTAAAACTTCCAGGATAGAAGATAGATCAGGAGTTCCGCCTGCCCAAGCCTCCAGAACCACCAAAAACCAATCGGGACCCCTTTCTGGTACCCTGCCGGAGGGGGGATCCATCACCAGTGGCCATCTTCATCATCCCCGGCGCTCTCCATGACGAGGAGGGATTAGTTCACCCTCGAGGCTGAGGTTATGTACCAGTAGCTATGTGTTTGATATCTCTCTCTCGTGTTCCATCTATGGCACGATCATGATGTATCCCGAGCTTTGCTGTTGTAGTTGGATCTTATGATGTTTCTCCCCCTCTACTCTCTTGTGATGAATTGAGTTTCTCCTTTGGAGTTATCTTATCGGATTGAGTCTATTATGAACACTTTATGTATATCTTGCGTGGGATAACCGTGGTGACAATGGGTTATTCTATTGATCCACTTGATGTATGTTTTGGTGATCAACTTGCGGGTTTCGTGACACTTGGGAACCTATGCATAGGGGTTGGCACACGTTCTTGACTCTCCGGTAGTAGCTTTGGGGCACTCTTTGAAGTACTTTTATGTTGGTTGGCTGAATCTGAGATTGTGTGATGCATATCGTATAATCATGCCCACGGATACTTGAGGTGACAATGGAGTATCTAGGTGACATTATGGTTTTGGTTGATTTGTGTCTTAAGGTGTTATTCTAGTACGAACTCTTTTATAGATCGATCCGAAAGAATAACTTTGTGGTGGTTTTGTACCCGACCATAATCTCTATGTTTGTTCTCCGCTATTAGTGGCTTTGGAGTGACTCTTTGTTGCATGTTGAGGGATTGTTATATGATCTATCTATGTTATTATTGTTGAGAGAACTTGCACTAGTGAAAGTATGAACCCTAGGCCTTGTTTCCTATCATTGCAATACCGCTTACGCCACTTTTATCCTTAGTTACCTTGCTGTTTTTATATTTTCAGATTACAAAACCCATATCTACCATCCATATTGCACTTGTATCACCATCTCTTCGCCGAACTAGTGCACCTATACAATTTACCATTGTATTGGGTGTGTTGGGGACACAAGAGACTCTTTGTTATTTGGTTGCAGGGTTGCTTGAGAGAGACCATCTTCATCCTACGCCTCCCACGGATTGATAAACCTTAGGTCATCCACTTGAGGGAAATTTGCTACTGTCCTACAAACATGTGCACTTGCAGGCCCAACAACGTCTACAAGAAGAAGGTTGTGTAGTAGACATCAGGTGATAATCCTCCTTTTTCTTTTTCTCCTGTGTTTCATATTTTTCTTCGGGTGTTTCGTCGCACGTGTCACCTTCTCTGCGAGGCATAAATAGAACAATGCTAAAAATGAGATGAGTAGCAAATTAGATCATTCTTTATCACCAATAGAACAATGCCTCTTGCTAGTAATATATAATAAGAGTAGAGAGTAGAGGATATGGCACTGGGCTGCCGTGTTTCGTTCTCCTCCATCATCAAGTGGAAAACTTGAGTATACCGCACAGTTCTTTGCTCCTCCTCAGGTCGTCGGCACATTTGTATGAACAGTCAAATCACAAGGCCCTGCCTTCCAGCAGTAATGAGCCGTCAAATCACAAAGGCCCTCGCCTCTTGTGAGAAGGACCAAGCTAGACGGCCCCACCCTCTAGCCTTTTAAAAAATGTATACATTTGTACAGTAGTACTAGTATCGATGGATTGCGCCATGGAGCAAAACTAACAAGATGTAATTAAAGAAAAAAGGTGGTACATATAGAGAGCGCTCGTCGCCAAATTATGCATATACTATATGACATTAACCACTATGAAGGTACTAGTAAGATAGACTAGTAACTAGTCTATGCTACTCTCCACTATGAACAGCCAAAGTCGAGGCGCGGGTACCAACGAGGGCCTGGTTGTGTCTATACTTGGACAACTCACCCGACTGCATGCGCACTAGGCAGACCAAGCTCGTGTCGTGTTTGTGCTGTGTGCGGCCTGCACATTAACCAAAACCTCGCGCCTCCATCTTAGCCTCCGTATTTTAAACTTCTCAATCTCAAGGCCAAGGAGCAACGTGAAACCTATGATAGCGCCAATCGGATGGTTGAGAACACTACAATTCGTAGCTACAGATGCGTGTGTGAGAGAGGACGAGTGCGTGCGTACACCTCTTCTCAGAGTACAAGTGTATGTCGGTGGCATCGACCTAGGGAGTAGTGATGGTACGTGCGAGAAGTCCCAAGAGATAGGTGTAATGCGTCTGAAAAAAGACTAGTCTATAGCTCGCCATGAGGCTATTCCTGTCGAACCCAAGCGTAAGATATGTATCCGACGGTGCTAGTTTTTTCACATACATAGAAGTAGAAAAAGAACTCGTACCATGGCATATGCTACACCATGGCCGAGAAAACGTCCTGACGTTACGCCATCCGGGAATAGTGCCGCACTTCGAAACTAGAACCGTCAATAAATTTTGAGCGCGTCTCGTCACATTCCAAATTACTACTACTACCACGCTATATTTAATTGCAAACCTGTTCACACTGATTACAACCTAAACGGTTTCCCACTTAGGAGCGTACTAGTAGTACTCGGTTATAAATACTACTATGCTAAGATGACTGCACATTCCTCCTCAACTCCTCATCCAGAAAAAACAATCAAGATAATCAAGCCATGGCTAATGTGAGTTCTGGGTCGAGAGATTTCCACCAGCGAGAGGTGAGCATGGAGGAGGAAGCATGAGAGATGTCCCGCCTCGCCAGGAAAGCAGCCGACATGTCCAGCTGCGCAGCAGTAGTAGCACAGAGGTCCCGCCGCGCCGCCGAAGCAGCACGGAGGTTCCGCCACGCCGTCGATGTAGCAGAATGGTCTGGCCACGCCGCGGAAGCAGCATAGATGTCCCGCCGCGCCGCCGAAGCAGCACGGAGGTCTGGCCGCGCCGCGACGGCCTGGGAAAATTTCTCGCGGGCAGGCGAGGACTCTTACAGGCACATGCGTGCGATGGTCCATAGCAAGATGGATCAAATCTCCGGCTGGGCGACGTTGCAGTACGAAGCTACCGGCGTCATCCAGCAACTAGGGGAGGGCAATGCGAAGCTCCGGGGCGAGCGCGACCTGCTAAGGGCGAAAATCACCGGAAGGGCGAAGCAGGCGGAGGAGACTGCTGCCTTGTTGCAGAGGACGGGCGTCATCGTCAAGAAACTTATGGACGAGAATGCCATGCTCCGCATCGAGTGTAACAGGCTGGTGGAGGAATCCGTGGATGCTGCCAAGCAGCGTATTAAGGACATGAAACTGATGAAAGAGATCATCGCCCGCCGTGAGAACTAGTCTCCGCGACCTGCAACGCATAAACAAAGTAGAGATCAGCGAGCCAGATCGTTGTATGCATCTTCCTTCTTCTTTTGCCCTTATGTATTTCAGGCGTAGCCGCATGTGGCTTTTTAAATTATCTTCCTAATTATGTAAGAAAATTAGTATCCACTCTCGTCGTCCTTATATATATTCATCAGTCTTGCTATAAGTCACAGTAGATGCTATATAGGTCAGTCGGATATTACATCAAGATCCGTGCAAAATTTTATTTTCAGATTTTCTTTTTTCTCTCTTAAATCTCAATCGAGTGAGACATTGCCACACCATTAAACAGAGGCTCGGGCGCCATTAATGGAGACCTTGGGAGAGAGGTGGACAGCAGATGGAGGTCAAAGGGCTCTCCTCCCGATAAGCACGCGCAGGGGTCTGATCGCACGCCTCCCGTATTCAAATAGCTACCCTGCATGGCGCCTCCTAGCTAATGAAAAAAGGGGACACGTGGTGGCACGTAAATGGTAAATAGAACGCCCATGGTTTCAATAATACTTGTGTTTCTGATTGTATCGTGACAGCACTTGTTCCAAAATGACTTTGTTGATTGTTAATGTGCGTGCCTTCGCAAATCGGACAACAAAATTACCACAGCATGTTGGTGCCATGTCATGACACCAAGCCAAGTTTCATGATTTTCATGCGTGTTTCGGATTTACAGGAATTAAAAAACCAAGTTTCAGCCGAGCCATGATGCCCAGATGTTTGAATTTCATTCCCATTTCTAGCATGGGACCTAGAAATTTACCTGAGGACACACATGTGATTTTTCAACCAGCTTTGGTGCACTGGAGCATGTGCTTCTATTTAAGATTTGAATTATGCACACAAAGGTGACACGTTCCCTCTCAGAACCACGAGCCTTCTTGAGAGAAGCTCCGGTTTGCAAAAGGCTTATACCAAAATTGTTCCTATTCTGCAATTTTTTTACCACATCATGGTAGTACCATGACATGACACCATGCCAAGTTTCATGATTTTCAAGCGTGTTTTGGATTTACAAGAATTTTAAAACCAGGCTTCTCAATGTTCTTGGCTGAACCATGATGCCCAGATGTTTGAATTTCATTCCCATTTCTTTCATGGGACCTAGAAATTCACCCAAGGACACACATGTGATTTTTCAGTCAACTTTGGTGCACGGTAGCATGTGCTTGTAGTTCAAATTTGAATTATGCACATTAAATGACCAGAAACTCAATTAATGTATAAAAAAGGCCAAACGAACCCGGAATAATTCCAAAATTTAAAAGGGCACTCATAAAGTTCCATGTTGCCTCTTCAAAGAAAATCTGGGGGGAGGTAGCATATATTGTTTCGCACACAAAGGTATAAAGAAATTAAGAAATTAGCATACCTATTTAATTCTTGGGTTCTTATTATTTATGCCACTAGTTGTGTACACTACACAGTTTTGCCATTAGAAGTTACAACTACTCAAAAAATGCCATCGATCCGTGAGATGCCTGCTAAAAAATGCAATTAGATATCTAAAAAATGCCATCGTTAAATTAGATGTTCGCTCAGAAATGCCATTAGACATTGTTATTTTCACGTCAAACCCATTGACCATGTTACATGACAAAAATAAGCCGATTCTCACAATGATAAGTTAATGGTATCCAGCACAACACATCCCTCAAATAAAAACAAGCACCCTGGAATTCTTTGACAAAACTAAGCAACCTGAAAATCTTTGAGAACTAAAATACTGGCTATATGATGTTGGCCATATATATTGTACGTATATAATGTCAAGAAACGAGTGGTAGTACTATACCAACTAAAAGATGAAATGTATGAAATATAACGAGAAGAAACATAGCATAGTTCTATTGGGGGCTCAACACAACACACCCCTCAAATAAAACTAAGCACACCAGAAATTAAACTAAGCAACTAATCCGGTAGACACTGCATTACAACCACCATGAGCAACGACACTTCCACCTTACTCGGAGTCCTCGTCCACGTCCTCGACTTCGTCCTTCTCCCTATTCCTCTTGGGCGATACTTCTTTGCTTGAACCGCACACTTTGCTCTTGCTCTTCATCCAACCCTTGTAGATATGGAAACAAAGGTAGCCATCCATTGCAGCGTAGTGGATGTGGTCTATATCTAGTACATTCCACTGCCATGCATGACGATGAAACGTGTACGGAGGTTTCTCTAGTTTACCGTACGAAGGATGAACCATGGCTTCTGCCATGGTCAGCATTGAAGGCTGAGAGGAGGACACCAGGCTTGCCTTCTGGAGATCGAAGGGCTGGCCTACAACGAGGCCTATCCGACCCATGATTTCCTTGTCGTTCCTAAAGTCTACAGTAACGAATTTGACTCGGCCGCCCATGAGGAACTTCTTAAATTCCTAGCACTCAACGTCGGCATGGCATATGTGGTAGACCAAGCATAAGTCATGCACGCAAACCTGGATCACGGCGGGCTTCTTCCTCTCTTCGTCCTTTAGATCCTTCTCTCGTCCCACGACTGTGGTGTACTCAACATCTAGCCCGGCGACCCACTCATCATGTGAGTCTTCGAACATGCGTCTGAAGCGAGAAAGGCATCCTTTCACCGTCGCGGAAGAACGGGTGTAGATGACGTCGATCTCATCGCCGGTGATGGTTCTAACCTTGTACTCACCGCCGATCGGGGAGATTTGGGACGCCATGGATTTGGGAGGAGGGTTAGGATTAGTGGAACTATCGTAATGTGAAAGGACGGGACGACTAGGAGCGGTTTATCGATTGTAAAAATATCTAGTGGTGGGCGCGCGTGAATGGCAGGGTAGTGGCTTTCCTGGTGGATAAATGGATTCATGCACAGTACTATGGGGGCCCAATTAGATGTCATGTCTACTCGACGCCCAATTAAATGGCTTTCGATGTCATGTCAAGCGTCGGGAAAATTACAGGTGATACGAAGCTTTCCATTCTCCCATGATACGGGCTTCCGAGAGCCCTTGGATCTGAGATTGAACGGTTGCATGGCGTGATTCTAGACCTATGGGTGAATATCCTATCCTGGAGGGTTATTCTGTAAATTTTCACCAACTTAGCATGCGATCGTTCGATCTCAGATTCAAGGGCTGCCAGCAGCCCGTATCATGGTCGCGCCTACCACGACCGTCGCCTCGCTCGCGCGGTCGCGCCCTTGGAGATTTAACACGGTGCGTTAGGCTATCTGATGTTGGCATGTCATACATAGTCATCACTTAGTCACTCATACAACAAGGTTAGCTATAAGGTTGGCTATAAGAGTATTTTTTGTTTACTTCTCTCTACCTCTTTCTTCGTACTCCCTCTGTTCCAAAATACTTGACTTCCATTTGTCCAGAAATGGATGTACCTATATACTAAAACATGTCTAAATACATCTATATTTTGACAAATGGAAGGCATGTATTATGGAACGGAGGGAGTGGTATTTATTGTATTTGCCAAGGAGTGACCTCTTCCAATGAAATGGTGCTTAGATGAGGTGCTATGGGCATTAAATGGCTTAGCAACTCAAGTGTCCAATGCGTAGGTGCTTAGTTTTTTGTTGCTAAGTTTGCTTCATCTAGGTACACGCGCTTATCACCGTTTCTTCCCGGGGTCACCAAACTAGTCTCTCTCTTCTTAATTAACTTGCCACATCAAACTTTATGCCTATGTGGCAGGCTTAGCACCTGTAGGATCAAGTACAATAGTGGGCTATAAGCCCGCTTTACATGGCATTTTTTGCATATGTGGGGGAAAGAGGCAAGGAAAAAGTGGAGGCGTGGGCTCTCAAGCAAGAGCCAACCTCTACATGGTGGAGCATCGGGAGATGCACCTGTATGGAGGTGGTTAGGAATCGAGAGACTCACGCCGGTCGTAGCGCCGCAGTTAAAATGATAATGGCAAGTCAAATCACTGGACCCCACCTGTCCAGAAGTAACTCTCTGTCAAATCACACAGCCCTATGTTTGCAGCAGCCTACTCCCTCATCTTGTTGCGTCTCTGTCGAATCGACTAGGCGGAACTGCCCCACGTACCGCGCGGGAAAATCCCCACCCTCGACTTTTAAATAGTACAATATACTAATTTTGTATCCATGGATTGCGCCATGGAGCAAAGCCTCAAGAAAACGGCGGTACACATGTATGGAGTATACAGCACGCCCGTCGCGTTCGCGTCGCACCCCTGACGGTCGGTCGGTCTGGCACGCCGCTCTCCGAATGGAACGCGCATCATATTGCGTTTGCACACACATGTGGGACCGCAATTGAGAACCGAACATAGGCACACTCCCCGGCCCCGCAAGTCGGGTGAGTTAATAGAAGAGAGAGGCGAGCGATAGTACTGCTAGAGAAGCGTTGTAGGAGTAGATACGTTGGTACCTGGATGATCCCTGCAAGACACGGAAGATCAGTTTGTCCATGCATGTGACCAGACTCCAGCAGACACACATGGATTGGCTATCGTCTACATATCATGCATGCTGTGTTGTACAGGGTTGTAGTTCTGGTGAGAAATCTAAAAAAGGTTTCTTATCATCTCACAAAATTAGGTGTCGTGTGCTTCAGATCACTGCGAGGGTTAAACAGCGACAACTGAGTTGGGCTAGTCATTGGGGGCACATGCACGAAGACTACTCGGCTGCCATCTAGGTCAAGCCGGCTATGTTAATTAGGACATCTATCGACGGACCCCTTTTCTACGAGTTTATCTTTAATTTGAGCTTCGATTCTCGTCTAGTTTGTCCGCCGGGATTCATCTTGTCTCCTTTGGGCAGTGAGGTCATGATTTCTTGTCATGTGGCATCTTTTCGTGTTATATGTTATAATCCGGTGCTTCAGATCAAAATGACGACAACTGCGCCTCTGGGGCACGTGCATGAAGACTTATCGACAATCATTGCTGATGTCAAGCCGGCTCCGGCCGGTAGACAAAAGAAAACTAGTACTCCACTATATAGGCAGGAGCCTCCGCGCTTGCTTGCTAGTGTTGCTCTCTTCACACTGTCTCGTCCTCTCCAGATCTAAACTCGATAGCGGTGGCCACACACTCTCTCTCTCTACACACCGCTGGTCACGGATCCAGCTGGATCCTCTCCACCGGGGAAGGTGAGAAGGTGCAACGTTCAATCGGTCGTCCTCGGCGACGGCTCTTACCCACTGCCGGCACGCCCCGATCAGCATGCCTTGCCGTTCTCTCCCAAGCATCGCTGGCGAGGGAGGGCCTCCCACCCCTTCTTCCTCGCTGTCGTAGTGTGGGAAGATCCGGCCTCCCGCCCCCCACCTAGCGACATCCCGCGACCTCGTATAACTTCCTTCTAGACCGCCTTGTTTCATTTCCCGAGCTCCCGACGCCGCTGCATTTGTATCTTTTACTATTTCTCGTGCCCCTCATGTAGATAGGATCGATCGGCTGTTAGAAAACCACCTAATTTTTATTGTTAAGAGGTAAAACTAGTTCATGCACTCAATCTAGTGGTACTTGGTTCGAACAAGGAAGAAAGGGATGGGGTGGGGAAGATTTGTTACTGAATCTAGGACTTAGTCGAAAGAGGAAATAATGGGGCGTAAAAGTAGCGAGACTGGCTATCCAACTGGTCTCTAGGTCTAATAGGGAAATAAAGGAACGCAGTACAAACTCAATATAAACCCGATCTATTGGTTGAAAAAGGAAAGAAAGTGGGGACCGGGAGACAAGTCAACAGAGTAAGTCCAGCACTAGATTTGCTTGCCTCACATAGTATAAGGTGGCTATATACTGAACAAAAATGGGACCAACCCAGATATCCTCTTCTGATGTTTGTTGCCCCGAGCCGCTCTTATGTAATGCCACTGGTAAAATGTAGCATTCGCACTGTTAAAAGTAAGGATACGTTAAACCAATGTTGTTTTCTATGTAATGCCTCCAGTAATATGAATCAATGGCACTTTTTTCATGTCCTGCTAAATTTCCCATTAAGATAAGTTGCTTCTTTTCCTTAGAGATGCAACTGTCCTGGTCCACCTACTCTCCAGGAGCTTCACAACCAACCTTGATGTTGCTCAATTTTATTGCAACTAATGAAGAAGAAGCTCTGTGGGTTTCGTTTTCTAATGGAAATGGAACTGGGGCTGGAGCCCTTTTCTTAAAAAGAAGAAGAAGAAGAAGCTGCTAGCTCATGGGACATTGCTTCATTTTAGGTGAACTGCACCAAAAGGTCCCATGAATTGAATCATCCATGTTGGTGACTGGTGTCATCCCTTCTATGATGGCGTTGACTGCAGATATGGTTCCCATCACGAGGTATGTTCCTTTTTGATCTGACTGTTTGCCAAAGATCCTGCTCTTGTGCTACTGTTATTATTTTGTACCTTAATCTAGTGGCACTATTAATTTGAGGCAATGTTTTGGCACCGCTAGTGCCACTGTTTTTTTTATATATCGAAAGAGGGGGTTCCCTCCAATTTCATTAAAGAAACCCAACCATAGAGAACCATTATCTGACAACATCTCAGTGTAAATGGGAAGTTATCAATACAAAAAAAGACACATCTGTGAAATTTTGGGCCGAACGAAATTTTTTTCTGTCATACATATGACACTTCTATGACGATAATTGTGACAAAACCCGGTATCATCATAGATGTGGTGGGCTCCTACTTCTATGACAAAAAATCATGACAGAAAATGGGCTTTTCGTCCTGGGCGGGCCGGAGACGCAGCTGCATGACATTCTTTGGGTTGTCCATGACGGAAAAAACCGTGGTAGAAGCGAGGGGGAGGAAAATTTCGGGGAGTTCCCGGTTACGGTGGGAGGTCGGGGGCCGAGCAATGCGCGTTTCTCTCGTACACGTACACGCGTGTGTGCGAGGCGTTGGTTCTAACAGAACCCGAGCGAGGCGTTGGGCTCTAAATGAACACGAGCAATTGCACTGCAGGCTATGCGTTACTGAACCCGAGCGATCGATCGATGGCTGTTAACTGAAACCGATCGAGCGATTCTTCGCCATCGCCGCTAATCAAGCCGATCGATTGGATGAACAATGAGCATTGTGGGGGGGGTTGGATGAACAGTGAGCGGTGGCGTTGCCTCTGGATGAACAGGACCTCATGGTGTGGAGGGCTGGATGAACGTGAGACGGTGGAGGGTGGTTGAACAGACCCCGTGGTGTGGAGGGCTGGATGAACAGAGACGATGGAGGGGTGCCCGTGGAGGGTGGTTGAACAAGAGCGGTGGAGAAGCGCGGTGGAGGCTGGATGAACAGGAGCCCATGGAGGCTTGAGGAGGTCGACGGTAGCCCGTGGAGGCTGGAGGAGGTCGACGGTGGAGATCAACGAGATCCTGTGGAGTCCTGTTTTGCGGCACGCCACACCCTCCCGGCGAACAGGACCCTATTTCGACCAGAAGCGCCCAACACAAGTCCGCTTTCGTCTGTTTTGTGGTACGCCACACCCTCCCGATCAACAGACCCCTGCTTTGACCGTAGGAGGTCTGTTTCGTCTGCTTTGGCGGCACGCCACACCCTCCCGATCACAGACCCCTGCTTCAACCGTAGGAGGTCAGTTTCCTCCGTTTTGCGGCACGCCACACCCTCCCGATCAACAGGACCCTGCTTCAACGTAGGAGGTCTGCTTCTCCACAGCGGTACGCCAGCCTCGCCCATCGCCTGTTCCGGCCAAGCGGTTGGCTCCCACGCTGCCTGCTGCCTCCCGATGAACACGACGCATTCCGCTGCCTCCCCATGAACACGACGCACTCCGTTGCCTCCCCATGAACACGACGACGATGCTGTTTCTCCATTCTCGACCCAGCCATGTACACGAGCCCCGCCGACATCGCGCGTAGTAGGCATTCGAGACCCTACCAGATGTACACATACGGGTCAGTATTTTCTTGCACCCCGCCGCTATCGTGACGTGTACATGCTACGTCGGCGCTTCTACTATGACACATACAATGACCAAGATGTACGCATATCGCTCACGACCGAATGACAACGCCACGCACCCTTCGACATGGTGGGTCCCGACCGTCGTGCACTTCCTTGCGTGCGAAGATGTAGCTGGTGGGTCCCAGCATGTGGGGCGAATCGCTTTTTTTTGCCGGACACAAGACCTTGCGTGCGAAGATGTAGCCGGTGGGTCCCAGCAGTCAGGGAGGCGAATCGTTTTTTTTTTGGACGCACTTCCTTGCGTGCGAAGGTGTAGCTGGTGGGTCCCAGCAGTCAGGGGGGCGAATCGTTTTTTTTTGCCCGGACGCACTTCCTTGCATGCGAAGATGAAGCTGGTGGGTCCCAGCAGTCAGGAGGAAATGTTTTTTCCGCGAAATATAGTGGCCCGTCCGGTGGGTCCCAGCTGTCAGGTGGAGGAATCATTATTTTCCGAATAAGGAGGCACTTCCTTGCTTTGACCGTGGACCCAGCTGTCAGCCTCTCCACGTACAGTCCACGTCCGATGGAAGCCATTCCTTGACCACGTTGACCACGCCGCGCCGAGAGCACCAGGGCGATGGACGACGGCGAGGCCTAGGAAGGGGATGACGCGTAGCCGAGGAAGACGCGACAATGGATGCCCACGCGTAGAGGAGTATGAGGGTTCACTCGTTCGGCTGCTGTGTGAGGCTGCCGTTGCCGCAGAATAACAGGGGGTGTGGGTGCGTAGAGGGATGTCCTGGCCAGCGGTGAGAGTAGTAGGGGACGGTGAGGCCTCCGCGGCATCACAGCCTGCCACGGGCGGCAGGAGCAGGCGGCACGACCGGCGCTGCTTTGGGCGGCTGGAGCAAGAAGAACAGAGGTTGAAGAAGCACTACGGCGGTTGGATGGACATCGTGGAGCTAGAATCGTTCATATATTGACTAAAGTTGACAAAGGCATCCGTCCCAATCAACTTAGTAGCCCCACAATTCAGCCTCCCACCAAGGTGGGTCCCAGCTAGCAAGGGGTATTCATTTTTTTGTGCGTAATAAGGAGGCACTTTCGCTGGGTCCGAGCTGACAGCGGGGGGAACGTTGTTTTCGCGAAATACGCTGGCCTGTCCTGTTGGTCCCAGCAGTCAGGGGCAAACGTTTTTTTTTGCAAAATACTGGTGGACCGTCCGATGGGTCCCTGCTGTCAGGTGGAGGAATAATTATTTCCGCGTGATAAGGAGGCACTTCCTTGCGGCTGCCGTGGACCCGGTATTGTCACCTCTCGACATACAAGATTTTCCGATGGAAGTCGGTCGTTGACCACATTGACCACGCCACGAGAGCACCACGGCGGTGGACGACGGCGAGGCCTAGGAAGGGGACGACGCGAGCCGGAGAAGACGCGCAGTGAAGCCCGCGGAGAGGAGTACGAGGTTCACCGTTCACCTGCGGTGTGAGGCTGTCGCCGCCGCAGAATAACAGGGGTGGGTGAGTAGAGGGATGCCCGCCAGCGGTGGGAGTAGTAGGGCGCCGAGGCCTATGTGGCAGCACAGCCGCCACGGAGGCGGAGTAGCGGTCGGCCGGGCTGCTTTGGCGGCCGGAGCAAGAAGATCGAGATTGAAGAATGATGGCGGCCGTTGGATTGACATCCAACGGTTACGCTCGCTAGAATTGTTTGTTGACGATATAATAACTAAAAAATCTTGCATACGCTGCCAACTAAATAGGCCCACAAGCCAGACCACTCCCTCTTTTTTAATAATTTATATATAGCTCATGGCAACTTCTTATGCAATTTATTGCGATCGTTTTTTGGTTGGCCAAGGCCAATTTCACATATTTCGTGGGTTCCAAACTATTTTAATACCGAAATGTCGAGCCAGATTTAAAGTACTTTGAAGATATATTTAAATTAGGTTAATGCCCAAAGTGAAATAGGAATCTAAAATGTGAAAAAATCAGAAATTATAAAGTAATTGCCAATTTGTCATCTGCTTTTATATTTACAACCCATTTCATATTACTTTCAAGATTTGCAGCGCCTTGAAAGAGTTGCAGCCCATCGTATGTAGAAAAATAAGTAGGCCTGGATTGGGTATTCTTCGGAAAAAATAAACTAGGCTCATTTTCACAAAGAAAAAATAGCTGGGCTGGTCACATGGTGAAAATATAAGTCTGGGCTAGACGGGACATGACCCATTTCAAACCCTCGTCTCCGCCTCAACAATACCAAACAAAAAAATACTGCTCGAGTAGCTACGCCCTGTGTGTCACCGATCTTGTGTTGTTCTCTTGTCTATTGACTATATACGCCACAATGTCGTGGGTCCCGGATGTCGAAAACACTAGGAGGAAGCATTTTATTTTTCCATACGCCGATGTGGTGGGCCCCACCGCATCCCGCCCACGCATTTCGCCGATTCTGTTGTTTGTTGACCATGTTGACAATGCGAGAGGGCGGCGCCGCAGCGAGCGCACCAAAGCGCGCAGAGGACGTCGGCGTTAACGATTTAGGAGATGGTGGGGCGGCGATGCGTGCGCTAAGGCGCAGCCAGCCGTGGGAGGCGGAAGTAAGCGGGCTACTGGCGCTGGTTTGGTTTTGGCGGCCGGAGGAAGACAGGATCAAGAAACACGATGCATGTAAAAGCAGCAGGAGTACTTAACAACCTTAATCAAACCAGCAGGGCACTTAATAACCAAAGCTGAAAGCAGATGAGTACTTATACAGAGTTCAGCCGCATAAAGCACGCCTCGAGCAAAGTGCTACTTTGCCTCTGAAGCTAACCAAGGGTGAGGTCGGCGAGCCCTGTGACAAGGCCCGGCGCCACCCCGCAGATCCACAACCTTTAAAGCGGCTTCATCTCGCAACGTGGTCAATAAACAGGATATTCGCTTAGAGCCATGGAAAAGGATGAACATAATCTTCTATCCTATTCTCCAAGATGGACGGGCATTCATTATTTGAGACCACCCATGAATAAGTATCTTTTCACCTCCAAGGGCAATTGAGTAGGTCGACATAAACATCATGTTGTGACCAAGCGCAAGTTTGACCCGACCATGGTCAGGCATCTGTATAGGAACAATAGAACTCGGCAGTTCCTGTTTCAAGAAGATCACAGCTGTAAAACTGTGTATAAGCAATAGTTTATGAACAACATATATAACAGAAAACAGCTCATGCCATAAGTTTCTCGACAGAGTTGGACCTGTTCAACGAGTGCAGCAGTGGCACACATATCGCACGTGGCCTTCCACCATTTAAACGCCCCACAAGGACCTCAAGACGATCAATAAAGTGTAGAAACTTGTGGATGTCGATCCACCAACTGATTGCCATCAAGAATAGCCGAAAGTTATTGCAGAGTAACAAACGAGCAGATCGCTTAACTCAAAAACCTACACGCCACCAATTATAAGAAAATATTAGTTAGAAGTCGATCTTCGTGAGAGATTTGTTGCTACTTCTAAAGTAAAATTGTGATTAGTTAGACAGTAATAGGTGGATTAAGAAGTAATCGAGGCAACAAGCAAGAACCAGATACAAAACTAACATGGATGAACAATTGAACGACGCCGGGTGGAAGATTGCAGTGAAGATGAGACCAGGTTCTCGCTATTTCCATCAACATTCGCGGCGCCAACTTTCAGTCCGTAACACTTGAGAAAGTTTATCCAAATTCGGCCATAAAAAAAGCAGCGATCTTCTTGGTTCATGAACCCAACTCGGAACTTATATCCATGGCTTGTCTTCATTGTGAACATTAAACTAGTGTTTTCAGTTATGGCAAGGCCGAGCATCTTGAGTACATGTGTTCTGGCAGAGAAAATAATACACTGCAGGAAAAATAATATGAGAACACAACATGTTCAAAAAAAACCCACCCTCCCGGATAGAAAAGAGGATTCTAGGAACATACTGTGCGCGTTTCAAAATGCTGTGTTAGGATGAGAAGGAAAAAGTGTGGCGTCTCGCCGAGGGCGCAGAAACCTGTAGGGTACTCGCACTTTGGGCACTGCAAATGAAACACACTAGATTCAGTAGGAAGAAAAATGCATCAACATGGAGGCTGCCATCCTAGGATTACCTGCGACCAAGGGACTTGGATTTATCGGGATGGATGAAGAATTCAGACTGGTTCTCCATGAGAAAACCCTATGCAATCGCCGAGAGGGGTTTTCTCAACAAGCGACGAGGGAGAAGGGATTCAGCCCAGTGAAATATTGCCGTCATCGTCGTCGTCAGCTTATCGCTTAAGCTAGAAAGGGGGGGTTGTGATTTGACGGGTCATCGGGCATTACTGCGGCGCTACGACCGGGGTGTCTCTACCGTGAAGTTGTGCACTCTAATTTGTGCATATGGCACGTGGACCCCGTTGCCGGTTGCCCCACATATCAGCGAAAGGAAGTAGAAAGACAGGACTAACTAGTTACACATAAATATATTTTTTGACAAAGAGATACTCCTAAAGAAATATACAAATCTTTTATATCACAGGCTCACCTTGCAGACAAATATACTTCCTCTGCAACACACGGGCATTATGGGGGTTCAGCTGAGAATATAATACTCAGATAGGCTCACAGTTCTGGAATTTGGGCCGCAGGCCGACCCTGCATGTTTGGGGGCCCATGTGTTCTACCTGAGCGCTTCATATTGCAAGCGATCGGTACGGCACTGGTTTTAGATGCTGTCGCAAGGCGAATACACAAAATTGAATAAAGCACGACAGCTGTTGGAATTAAATCAAATGACAATTCCTAACCAGCAATCAGAGTTGCAATTCTATCAACGATATACCATGTGATAAATAATACTGTCGTACTACTTATGCACACAGGACACTTGTTTCACCATGCGAGATTATTACATCAAAATCTCTCGGAGGATAGATCAGTTCGGCAGGTGCGTGCTGCTACTGAAGAATTTCAAAGTTGATTTGGACCAGCTCTCCTTGCCGAGAAAGTTCGATTTTGACATCATCCCCTACCGCAAGATATGATTTAGATTTGAACCTTGACCATCCTTTAGCATCAATCATCATACGACCATCCTTTGTACTTACGGTATATTGAGCAGGTTCATTCACACCAAGGCTGCGATGGTAAGAGAAACTTGGCCGGTCGCCCGGATTGTTGAACGACTCCTCGTTGTTTCTAGGAATTCTCTGTTTGCAAACAAGAAGGCATACCCAAACAGTTAGATCAACACAGTGAATCATGTGAAACAACATGGAAAGAAAAAAGAACGAAGCACTTGGGCGGCCAATGCTTACCAAGAAGGTGGACATGTCGGTTTTTGTAAGGACTTTGGTATATGAAGTGCGAACTGAAGCCCAGTCTGTTGCCGGTGCAACTGCACGGGCCGGAGGAGATGCAAGTGCAAATGTTGGTGCAGGTGCCGAAGCCACTGCTGCTGCCGGAGATGGTGCTCCTTGTAGAGTTGGTGCCGGTGTCGGAGCAGTTGCCGGTGTCGATGCCCGATCCTCTGGTAGATCAGACTGATCCGCTGACGCGGACGGTGCCCAATGCTCAGCTGGATCAGACTGAGCTGCGGCCACTTTCAGTGCTAGAGCAACTGCCGGTGATCGATCTGTGCGAGACAGCGGCGATTGTGTCTGGTATGCTATGATCAACTTTCTAACTTGACTAGGATCCGTGACCATGATCCAGTTTTTTTCTTCATTTCTTTTAAACGCGAGAAGGACTAATTGTGGCTTTTTTGTTAAACCAAACTGTAGTTCATCCTAGGGATTTAGCTTGTACTCAGACAACAGACTGATCCAATTTTTTCCAGAAATATAAGTGATGGACAGCGACTTCGTTACTGACACGACATAAGAAGTGAAACCTGCAAAAATAGCCATTGTAGAGCAATCCAAATGGTTTATTCTGTGATGAATGTCACATGGCAAAACCTGCATCGTAAAATTGCAGGAAAAGAAAGAAAACATGACATTAAATCAATAAAATTTAGATAGTAAATCAATAAGATTTACTTGATGTGAAACGAGTGAATCCTTACCAGGAAATCACTATGTTGAAGTACTAAACAGAAGATTGATCGTCCAACTACGCGTGGCATGCAGGGGCCCCGCCTACTCCCACAAGCAGGACAGTCCAAAGGTCGTGACAAATCGTATGGACCGAACATCCATGGGACTGGAAATCCTGGTGGGTGCGATAAACCCTGCAATGCATAAAGATATTGGAGTGTAACCGTAATTGATAAACCGTCCTCACAAAAAATATGATCTGGATACTTCAAAATATACAGACTGAATTGAGTGAACAGACATTAACATAGACCGTTCTCGTGGACTGTCCACACACCAAAACCGCAGTATTAATAAACAATACAGGTTCACAAACACAAATCAAGTAATGAACAATAGTACTTACTATGACAAGCAAAGTTGCACTAACTAAACTCTGCAGACTATTTCTTGCCACCGACCTACGGGATGAAACCCGCATAATCGACTAGGCCATGGACTTCGTGTGAGATGTCTACATGCACCATCACCATCTTGTCAACCTTGGAGAACCTAACAGAGTGGTCTTTCCACTCATAAACATGATGATGAAGACAGGCCGCATCAGATTTCTTGGGAAGCTTTACAAGGACCACGCCCTTCGTAATCGAAGGCACAGCCAGGAAATTGTTGTGGTCAAGTATAGCCTTGAGAACACGCCTGACAACAATGCTACAGGAAAACACTAGTTCAGGACACGTGGCGACAAGGACACAACAGCTGGATAGTTCAGAAGAGAACTCATCATCAGGTCTTCCACCACATGGCATGACTTTGAGAACTTCATCTCCACCATGGACCTGGTTCTAATTCAAACAGAAACCATATTTTGTTACTACCTCCGTTCAGAAATATAAGATGATTTTCGATATTATACTCCATATATGACTACATATACGCACAAAAATGAGTGAACAAAGACACTAGAACATGTCTTCAAAAGGCATGACAGCAGAGGGATTACATGCAATATCCATAACACAAGTTACTGAGGCAAATATACCCTCCGTCCCAAAATTCTTGTCTTAGATTTGTCTAGATACGGATCTATCAAGTCAGATTTTAGTATTAGATACATCCGGATCTAGACAAATCTAAGACAAGAAATTTGGGATAGAGGGAGTACTTGAAAGTAATCTATAAGAAATCAGTGTCAACCTCTCGCATGTTTTGGTCAAAAGAGGAATTTAGAACCGTCATTTGGCACACTAAAATCACATGCAAGATCACCCAGGAAGTTGTACTACCAGTACTAGTACTGCGTGTTAGATGAAAAAACACGATCAAGATCAAGAAAAAGATCGTCAACAAGAGACATTACCTAGACTTTCTTAATGAGGGATCCCGGAGAGGGGGGCTTGGACAGGGCGATGGCTTTGAGCTTGTCTGCGGTAGTCTCGGCGGGGTGCTTGCGCTTCTTCGTACCATGAGCCTCGATGGTTTTTGCCAGAGTCATAGACATCACGTCGGTCGGTGCTCCGGGGTCCATCCAAGAGAGGAAGCTGAGAGAGAAGAGTGAAAGGAGGAACGATATGAGGGAGAAGCGAAGCGAGTGGGGATTTTCTTCAAGAGAGGAAGCTGAGAGAGAAGAGTGAAATGATGGTTGCTTCGTCCGTCCAACTTACTGCTGGAAAGGAGGGGGTTTTGTGATTTGACGGCTCATTGGGCATTACTGCGGCGGTTCGATCGGGGTAGTCTACCGTCAATCTACTACGGAGTAATTTAGTGCATGGCTGGTGGCCCTGTTTGGCTGTCCCACACGTCATGAAAGTGAGTAATTTAGTGCGTGGTGGAGGAGGATCCGCACGGTAGAGCGTGTCCACTGTTTTCATTCGAAGAAAAAATGATTCTGACAAGTGTTTCAACTCACGACGGAGGAGTGCGAAACACGGCAACCACTTGAACATACATAGTGCTCCTACTACTAGGCATGTGCAGTGGTTCATACGTCAGTACTACACAATCTTGTTGCTAGTGTAGTAAGATATGATGATAACAAATGATGTTGTGCGCATATCAACTACTCCTATATGTACCATAGTACCGCTTTTATTCTTTTCGACTGTCCGGTCGAGAAAGAACGGTGAGATCAATTTTAACAGAACTAGGTCCACAGCGCATGGAGAGTACAATGCTACAGTACTCCATGAAACATGAACCATATGAAGCACGAATAGTGTTAGGCAGGGTGTATGAAGGGTGCACGGGATGGGAGCAAAAGTTCCCTTATCGACCCACTTTTGGGTGTTTGGCAGAGTGCATGAAGGGTGCAGGAGTCCACACTAGTAGGTTGACAAAAATACATGAAGAGGAAACAACTATATTGAGATGAGAATGCAACCAAACACACCCACACGCTTTGTGCTACAGTGACTGATCTGCACCGTCTGAGGTTGATCCAACGGTCATGTTGCGCCGAGACATGGACATGCCCATGTGGAGGGCGCCTAAACACCACCGAAGTCCCTCTGCTTCTCGAGGCGCACGACGTTGGTGATGCAGGGTGCAACCGCCCGCAGAGCCTGCTCCCGGTCGACGGGAGCCAGCTCGTCAAAGACGGGGTCCAATGGCACGAATGGATTCCATTGACGGAACGCTGAAAGGATTCGCCCGCAACAGCGACGGCAGCCCGCAACCCCTCCTTGTCCAGCTCAGCCCCCACCATCGCGCGGAGACGGCTCAGCTCCTCGGAGATATAGGTGAAGAAGGAGACTAGGTCAGGAAGCCGCAGCTTGTTGAAGTCGACCGGGTGGTCGAACGGGTTTAGCCCGACGGCCGGCATCGTCGCGCTGGCACGACGGTAGGCATCGCGCAGCCGCAACACGTGCGTGGCAACTTGGTTCACCAAGTGGCTGAGGCGATCCTGGACCTCGTCACGATCGGCCCGCTCGTGCTCCAGCCGGCTCCCCTGACGGCCTATCATATCTCCCGCTTTCTGCAGCAACGCCGCCGACACCTCGAGCATCTTTGTGGTGGATGCATGCCGCTTTTGATGCTCCATGAACTCCCGCACATAACGGAGGAGCATGGCACTTCTCTCCTCCTTGAGCTCACGGAGCTCCACGTCCTTGGCCCTGAGCTCCGGATCCTTGGCATGGAGCTCCTGTGTCAAGCGCCTCACCTCGGACTCCATGATCTGCTGCGCCGCCATGGCACCAGGTAGAAGCAATGGGGAGAGGAAGCAAAGGGGGCGAAACGGCTGAAAGGCAATGCAATCTACGGGAAGGCGGAGGGAGCTGGGAATCGTTTGGTTTTCACCATGGTAAAACACCAGTCGACGACTTCTCACATCAGGGAGCAGTGGGTTTTTACAGGCAGAGTCATCGTGACTAATTGCTTCCGCGCCTGCTCCCGTCAATCAAAAAATTTAAAATCCTGCCGTGCCTGCTCCTCTCAATCAAAAAATTAAAAATCCTGCCGCACCCAAACACCAAAGGAACGCCGTGGTGGATATTTAAATTTACATGCCGGCAAGTAGATAAAAAAAGGGGTGAAAAAAAAAATGTGGCGGCGGCCTAGCTAATCGGTCGAACTAGCCCAACTAGCTAGCCAACATGTTTCACTGATGTACTCGGCGGGAAAGGTTGTCTTTGGTGATTTGACGACTCATTTACTTGCTTCGGCGCTACGACCGAGGAGGACCCAGAAAACACGCGGTAGGGCATCCCACGTCAGGAAGAATATATGCGTGCACCTCCCGGGAGGACCCCGAAACCGTGCGGTAGGGTGTGCCACGTCTCGGCACGGAGGAAAAATGTGCGTGTGAAAATATACTGTATCAGACGTAGTACCTATGGTTTGACCTCGGGACCCAGCCAGTTGGTCGAAAACACCCCACTATCCACACAACTTCATCATGCAAACGTGGCACGGAGGATATATGTGGTTAGCTCCGTCTCGACCAGCCACAACGTCTCTTGTTCTAGGCGATTCTTCTATTTTCCAAGCTTTTTTTTATTTGTAATAACACCACGGCAAGCTAGCGCCGCTCTTCGTGTGTGCCCGTGCAAAGGTTAGACGATGAAGAGAAGAGAGATTGAGATCGCAGACCTGGGACCCACCAGTAAGTGAGACAACGGTCATGCACGTTTTGACGAGGCACTCCCTCTACTCTACTCAATGCAAGTTCTGTATAAAATCAAGTTATGGGACACAGCCAACAACCGTTCGTTTTTTCAGGCTATCGACTTACGCTTTGTAGTCCAGGTTGCAAGTTCGAATCTCGTCTTTCAGATTTGTTAGTTTTAGGTCCAAATTTGATTAATGACAAGTGGGACCCCCGTGTGTTGTTACGATATTTCAATGTAGGATGGTTTTTTTGAACAAACACTTTGCGCGGTTAGACAAGTAACGACACGAGTTACACGTATTTTGGAAGTTTACGAACAAAAATGACAGCAGCATAGAATATCACATCCACCCCGCAGCTTAGATACTACGGTGATACGAGTTTTTACACCGTTGGAAGTGAGATCCAATGGCTTGGGAGTAGTCTTTGTAATTATGTGCAATTTCCAAACTCTCCAAAGGTTTTTTTGCAAATAAAACATTCAGGCCTCATGTGTGCCGCTGCATCTTCGATCCAACGGCTCCCCGGTGCTGATATTAGGTGCTCCCCGTACCTTAACTACCCGCTACGGTGATATGAGCATCTAGGTCGTATGATCAGTGATCAGATGGCACATGCGTAGTACTTGTACTTTCTGCGCATTTCCCAAACTCTATCACCGTATATTGCAAAAACATTCAAACCTCCTATCGTGGGCAAGAGATCTCGGTGAACTCGATCACCATAAAATCTACGATGCGGAAGCACCTCATACTCTCCGCGCGAGAAAACATAAGGTGCTATCGCAGCTTGGATGCTACGGTGATACGAGCTTGGAGGTCGTTTGATCCGAGATCCAATGGCATCGAGCAGTCTTTGTGCTTATGCAAAGTGGCGAACTCTTTTGGGGATTTTACGCAAAAACCATTCGAACCACCGAGGAGGTGTTGGGTCACAAACCAACGCCTCCGAAGTGCTTGTATCACCAAAGCATCTAAGGTGTGGTAGCACATGATATTCTTACATACAGGAGAATATGATGTCCTCCTTCATCTTAGATGCTGCGGTGATACGAGCTTCGAGGTCGTTGGATATGGGATCAAAGGGCATCTAAGTAGTTTTTGTACAAATTGTGTGCAATTCTCAAACTCATCAAGGTTTCCTGCAAAAATATTAAGACACATCATGTGAGCTGCTATATCTCAGATCTACAAGGTCCAAGCAACTCGTGTCGGCATATAGCATCGAAGGTATGGGGGCACATGATATTCTCCCGAGGAGGAGGGGTGGGGGTGCACAACCAATCGGTGGTTGGGAGGGTGGGGACAAATATAATCTAAACAACCCTAAACAGAGCTCCACAATTTTATCTAAGGTCGAGGGGTTGAACGCCGACAATCATAGCTCCGCCTAAACACAACATTTGCATGTACTGTAGTACTAGACTTAATATTCATGTTTCAGTTTCATGTTCATTTTAAATATTGAAGCGAGGACCATGGATGTCTTACATTTTACTCCTTCGTTCCTAAATATTAGTCTTTTAGAGGCTTCAAATGGACTGGCACATACGGATGTATATAGACATATTTTAGAGTCTAGATTAACTCATTTTGCTCCGTATGTAGTCACTTGTTGAACTCTCTAAAAGAATAGTATTTAGGAATAGAAGGAGTATTTTTGAATTCGTGTCATACATGCATGGTTTGGAAAAAATAGGTGCACTATACTTATTGGATTGTTGTTGTGTTCGTGCGTGTGTGTCTCTGTGTGTGTGTGTGGTCATATGCTTGATACATACAAAGTCTTCTCACCTCCGTATTGTTCATCTTTTAAATTTGAATCTACATTAGAAAACTTACTAGGGATACCATGAAATGTGAAATCCACGTTGAGATCACTATATCACAAACTCACTCTAATTCAACAACTCGTCATAAATCAATTACCACGTTAAGATTAGTATTTGCAAGGAAAATACGGGTATTGTAATACACATAGATTCGTTCGGCAATTTAAAAGGTTCCTTTCGTATTCTCGAATGGTAGGACCCAACGGCGTACCAGCCAGACCTTGGCTCGTGTTGATCCTAAAAAAACAGGCTCGTGTCCTTCGGTGGCATGCGTGGTACGCACACTAGGCAACTCCAACTAGTCGAGCCTCGGCGTTTCAAGTCGAAATATCTGGCGGCCAGAATTCCAGCCCTAGGAAATTCCCCTCATGTCCCCGGTTCATAATGACTACCGATGAAAAATGGAGGATGCTTTAGTAACTAAACAACGTAACCTACCATGCCGAGCATGGTTCAATTCCCTCGGTCGCCGCTCGTCAAGGTCACCCGTCAACTGCTTTGCCTAGTACTACTACTACTACACCAGGATGAGCACATAATTGAGCCCGTTTGTTCGTGCCTAGTACTTGAGTTAATATATCAGGTAATGCACTGATACGGAGGGATTATCCTTTTACTCTGCATATATAACTTGTCTGAAGTCTAACTTAGAAAAATGTTTGACCAAATCCTTTCTTAAGAAATACAACAGGACAGATGTATGGCTTGAAAATTTATTGCATGATGCAGGTTATGATATTGTTTCGAATCCTGGATCTTAAATTTCAGAAAATCCAAAAGTGAGCATAAATTCTTGAAACTGAGCATGGTCACGTGATATGGCACAAATATTACTTCGTAAGTTTTTTCTTAAATTCAAGACAAACTGCAAGTTGCCCAAATGAAGAGCCTAGGTATTTTGGAACAAAGACCTGTCACGTTAAGGCGAACGCTTTCACTATTGAAACCATGGGCGTTTACGTGCCGCCACGAATCCCCGCTTCTCATCGGCAGGTGCCGTCGCAGCAAGCATGTGAGTCGACGGGAGGCGTGCGAGCAGACCGCTGCACCGGCTGTCTGGGAGGCGTGCGAGCAGACCGCTGTGCAGACTCACCGGGAGGCGAGCCCTTTGACTAGGCTCCGCCGCCCACCGTCGTCCCAACTTCTCCCACTTTTAATGTCGCCAGCGCCGCAGTTTAAAATCAACCCCGCACTACCCGGTATCGCTACAATCCTCTCTCTTCCTCTCCGATTCTCCACGTCGTCTACCTCCAACTAGCTGACCTAAGCGTCGCCATGCCGCATCATGATGGTCTGCCCTTAGTGTTCAGTTTCGAGGAAGACACCCAGCCGAGTCTCAAGAACATAAGGCGCTTTGGGGACGAGCTTGAAATGGCCTTGTGGGAAGGCGCCGCGCTGTCCCGCTCCGTCCGGCTCCGTTGCCCATTGCCAAAGCACCATCCCGTGGCATTGATGGGCTGGGAACCGCACATTGTCGCCGAGCTTGATGCCACGGGGTTCCATGAGGTCCCCGCCGACTTTCACGCGCCTGTGCACCTGCCAGTGCATGTGCTTGCGTGTGACTCACGCAGCGGCGGCGTGCGGTGCTGATGCACTGCCGCATGTGCTTTGCGCGTCTGCTGCGACCTCGCTGGCGCCGATGCCGGTGCCCGTGCACACGAATGTCTCTGTCGCGCCGTTGCGGCGCTTTGTCCCGTCGGGTGCGGTGCCCCCTCGGCGGCATGGATGGCGTTGTCGACCGCTTCCTTGCACTGCGCCATTCGCCTCCTCCGGCCAGTTGACTCGCTCCGAAGTCGAACATTTGGCCTTCCTTGAAGCTAGGCCAGCGTCCGAGTACGCCAACAACGCCGCAAGAGCGCCGCCGTCACCGTCGGTCGATGGCCCGACGACACACAGAGCTGCAGCGGAGAGCCGCTTCCCACCGCGAGCGCCCCGCCGCCGCGCGTAATCTAAATTTGCCATGAAAAGCGTTGGGATTGCCATGCTTAAAATCCGAGCGTTTATCATTCTGTTTATTTTATATCGATCGCGTATAATTTAAAGTCGGAGTCGACTGAGCGAAATGTATGGTTTGATTGATTGAATGTTACGCTAGAGCCGTATCAAACTAAATATAAAAGCGTCATCAAGCCACATTTATTCCTTGTCATCCAACGACCTAGACTGCTTCAATGTCGGCGCTCAACACGTTTAGCGTGCAGTTAATTTCATGCCAAAATAGTGATAATCACATGACAACACGCAAATAATATCCTATTAGTTAATATCCGCATGCACTTCATATACTTCCAAATTAGCGTGGATTGCACATTACACACCGACTAGTGCTGCTAGTACGTGAAACTGGTGCCGTGACTTGTGAGCAGCGTCCGAGATATGGTCAGCGGCAACATCGCCCGAGAGTTCTTCCTGTTTGCCCATGCGTCTAACGCGAAGCGGAGAGAGAGAGCACACATGGAACTCACCGGTAAGTGAAGGTGAATAGTACTAAAAACAATATTACATGTTATCCATTAATTAGGCTGTGGTAATATAAAACATTATGTGAACAAAGGGGTACAACAAACATTGCTATTCTCGTATGTTGCCTATTGACGTGCGGCTTGAAGGCCGGTCGCATGTTCGATCCTCGTCCTTTGTTTTTTAATTTGTATATGGGTCCAAATTTGTTTCATGACATGTGGGCCCCTCGATTGTGTAGTTGTAGCACTTTAATTTGTGGGTCGTAATTTGTTCCATTCCAAGTGGACTATCGGTGTGTAGTTTTGTAGGTTATTTATAATAATTAAAGAGAACAACATAGTTTTTCAATAATACCATGGTGCGGCGTTGAAGGCGAGAAAGGGCGTGTGAGAGGCGATGACCGAGCAGAGGAAATCAACTAGGGGAGTTGCGTGGGTTGCAGCGGTGTTTGGATTAGTTGTGGGCGAATGCTACAAAAATATAATCTAAACCGACGGAATAAATGCCTACAAAAATTAATCCAAGGTTGGAGTGCCCCTCGCAATGTAAATAGCTCCGACTGCGAGGATGGAGAGATAGTAGCTTCAACGCGTGGAAGATACGGTGTGAAAAGCTAGGTCAATCGAGAGACATATAGATAGAGACAAAGTGAGTGTGGTCCGACATTCATTGAACAAATATATATGCTCGGAGAGATATTGTCGGTTGAGCTTTTGGCAAGGGTGAGGACTGTAAGATAGAGCTTGAGAGATGATCCAGTCATAGGCGTGTAGATATATTTTGTGCGTGGGAGGAAGCAAGGTCAACCCGATCACATAGGGTCGTCGTCGCGATCGAAAGAGTGAGGCGGGTTGGAGAGAGTGACCTAGATAGGCGATGTGCGTGAGAGAGTATACAATGTGAATAGGTCGAATTGGGCTCAAACATGGTGATATATCGTTTTGTCCGAGAAATATCGAGGTCAATCGAGACATACAGAGAGAGAGAGAGAGAGAGAGAGAGAGAGTGGCGTGGCCCACCATGAGGTCGAAAGAGTGGCGGCGGCTTGGATGGGTGACCTAGATAGACAATCTGCATGAGAGAGTATAGAGTGTGTTGATTGAGGCCGAAGAGGAGACATATCATTTGTGTGTGAAAGAAAAGCGAGGTTAAGCGAGACTCGGATAAAGAGGCGAGATTGAGCGAGTGTGGCCCGCCGTCTTGGAAGAAAAAGTGAGACAGTCTCGAGGAGTGACCTAGATATACAAGCGTGCTTGCGTGCGCCACGAGAGGTTGGGGTAGCTAGATAGGCAATGCATGTATTTAAGCGCGAGAGGTGAGAGGGAGAGAGAGAGAGAGCTCGGAATGGGGTGCAATGGCGAGTGTGTGAGGTAAATACATTTGGTATGATTGGAAAAAGGGGTTGTGTAGTTGAGAGACTTAGAGATCGAAACATGGAGAGAAAGAATGAGCGTGTGTTGAAACCGATAGCTTCCTAAGGTGGTTAGGAGAGGAAGATTGACCGTCTGAGGAAGTATGTAGCATTTGTCTTGGTGGGGGGCCTAAAACCAACATTTGAATGTACATAGTACGAGACTTAATATCGATGTTTCAATTAGGGTATACATTGTAAGATTTGAACCGAGTACTAGGCATCTGGTAATTATTTGAATTAGTGCCATACTAAGTTTCGAAAAGTTGACATTGACTCAATTTGTTGTGCTATTTTGTAGGTCATATGTTTGAATCCATCCAAAAGTTTTCTCACTACCATGGTGTTCATCATATACATATGAATCTGTATTAAAAAAGTAGCGTGGATATAGTGAAATGCGAAATCCACGTTAGAATTTTAGATCGCTACGTGACACACACTCTAATTCAAAAATCTAACTTCGTGACACACTCTAATTCAAATAACTAATTATGTGACACACACTCTAATCACGTTAAGCGTGGGGTACCGTTCGATTTTTTTCAAATAACTCCTCATTAATTAATTTATAGTACTCCCTCATCCACTTTTATAAGACCTTGAAGACATTTAGGACAATGTGCAAAACAGTTCATTTTAGTTATGCAAAGCGACTTACAAAAGTGAGCGGATGGAGTATCTCATTCGAATGACTAATTATTGCAAGGAAAACACGGCCATGGTAATACATACAGATTAGTTTGCAAATGAAAGAAGATTCGTTTGCATTCTCAAATGTAAGCGCACTAGGTAGACCAGGGTGTGGTGTGTAAAATTGACGCTGCTTGATTGCCTTAAAGGCAACTGCCTTTGGGTGACTAACATGTGGGCCAGCAACCTGTTGAGCCCACATGTCATGGACCTAAAGGCAGTGCCTTAAAACACCAGCTTAATCTGTCGGGTGGTCGCGTGTGTCGGACGGACGCGTAGCACCCGATCACCCACCCCTCCCCAAAAAAAGGATGGCGACAATATAAGTTCGCACTTCCACGTTTCGGATTGAAATATCTGGCGGCCCCAATTCTAGCCCTGCAAAATCTCTCTTCTCCATCGTCCCCTTCCGCGCCTAGATTTCTCAAATCCCTAATTAGCCGCCAACCATCGAATCGCCCCTCGTCTCGTCTCTTTCCCCACGTTCCCCACCTACTGTGCTTGGACGACGACGCAGCGAAAACGACGGTCGCTTCACCACCGCACGAAGCTACCTCATCTATGCCCTCGTCCACCGCACCGGGTGGTCCACCGACAACGTCGGCCGCCGCAACCAACGTGCCTCACAGACACCAAGTTCCACCGCATCAGGTGCGCTTCACCGACGCCGTCTCCCAGCTCACCGTGGCTACTTCACCAAGCACATCGTCGCACCTCCGCCCCCCGAGGCCGTTGGGGCTTCACCAACGGTCTCGTCCTCCTGTCGAAGCGCTCGCTGCCACTCAAGATCTGCATCCGTGCACGCCAACCAACGCCAGCGCATCACCCTCAGCGGCTCAAGTGACCCGCACTCTAGCTAAGCGAGCATGCCCAAGCGCTGGCCGAACTAGGTATCCACACAACACTCCCTTGTGCCTTGTTAAAGCGATGTTTGGGTATCCTTTCACTGCTCTCTTAGCTTACACGCCTATGCAACTCGACTTTAACTCTTATTTCTTACGGAGATATCATCTGAAACAAGCAAATCCATTTTTAGCAAAGCATGGCAGCTTACGGGATCTAGTACACATCCTGCACACAAGTATAACCTTGTAAGTATCGTCCTCGGTACAACATCAAGGTCGATTCCTCTTATTTGATCAACCATTCGTCATGTCAAAAATGCGAGAGGGGATGCAAGGAGCACAAGGCCTGCACATCCAAGCAAGTGGTAACATGGACTTGTACATGGAACATCCCAAGCGCAAGCGAGAGCTGCGATGAGCACTGTACAACGAGCTAGCGTAAGTCCCTGCATTTCATTTAATTAAATCTGGCATTCGTGTATGATCAGTGTGAAGTGGCTGATCCACGAATTCAAGTTACCAGGGGCGAATATTTAACTTAAAAAATACGAAGGCACTTGCACTCCGGAAATCAACATAACTTGAGAAATATGAAGCTACATGCACTTTGAAAACCAGCTAATGATGCAAAGTAGTTTAGATTATAAACACCAAATGATGCAAGCACCAAAAAACACAAAATGCAACATGGTGTACAAGGACTAAAAACATGGTCTGTACCTGCTTGAATTATTCATTCTCTGGTTGAAAATATTGAAGTGTAATTGCACGTATAACCAGTGCGCAAACTGCATATCAATATTTCTATCCTGCACAAGTATGCCAATAGTTTCAGACAGCAGATTAGAAAAGTATTTATGCTTGTCATGATACGGGGACTTTCTGGTAGATGGCCTCGACGTTTCCTCAAGCTATGAAAATGCACTATAATTTGCTTGTCATCAATGCCTGCAAATATCTGTCTCTCTCAACATTGTAGATCATCATTAGACGCTAAATCCTTCAATGAGCTTGCAAAATGCTTGCATTAGATCCCTCATTAGACACTATATGTTCATCACCAGGAGCATGTAAAATGTTTGCATCAAATCCTTCATTAGCGATCTGTTCATTAGACACTTGAGGCTCAAGAACAACATGAGCTTGTATGTTTGCACGGAAACTTGATTAGATACATCGATTCAAATCGATTCAGTATTGATTGGGGAGTTATAAAATAAGTAGAAATTGGTTTCATTTTCTCATAGATTCCCTACATACAAGCAGTTTTACAACACCGTCGAGTTTAACTATTGGCCGAAACCTGAAGAGTTGAATTAGATATAATCGGGGATGTGATGTACACGCTCGTTGCGCATGCTACTCTTGCAAGCTGTGACTATCTGTTTGCACAAGCTCGATGCCATGCCGTCTTCGCCGCTGCCTCCCACGAGCTACACCCGATTGGATCTTCATCTTCTTGTCCTTCCGTTAAGCGAAGCCCGGCAACCGCCCAACGAAGGCGCGAGGAAGTGCTGTGTCGGTCATCCGTGGCGGCTAGGTTTGGAGCGAACCAGACTAGAGGCTGGAGCGAATGAATTGGGATTTTTCCTGCTGTCAATCGATATGGGAGGCGCTCGTTTGGGCCGCGAGCCTGCTATAGGGCCTGCCTTGCACTTATGTTATTGGCCCATCCAAATTGAAACATTTTTCTTCATTTTTTACATTGCCCGCTCGTGCGTTGGGACGAACAAAACAAGCATGGGCCAACCTGGACAACTCAAACTAGGTGCACACTTTCCAGCCACCTGAGGCGGCCGCCCATACTAGCCCCTATGGTGGAGTCGCCCCTTTTTGCGTGTATGATTGGATGGTGAAAAATATTCTAGTGGCGCTTTTGTTTTACCCACAGAATGGTTGAATCGCTTGTTTCTATGAACTGAGTTCGCCAATAATGTGAAGGATGCCAGTCTTTTCATCCTATTGTAGATTGCTTAGATCTCGATATGCCAAAAGTAATCGCATGAAATATACAGTAAAAGCTAGTGTGATGTGTTTGGCTACAACTAGTATGACTACACGTCCTCATATAACATATCAAGGATGCACCATCTTACCAGATTAAGCATTCGACTTACCCATGCAGTGTGGGAAGAAAGAAGTATTGGGACTGCGTATCCAAGCAATTGATGCCATGGACTCCTTCGTACAACCTTGTAAGCGAAAAATAAGTTGTATTGTGCCTGTACAAAGAACTAGCGTAAGTTCAGTTACATGCTTCTCGGAATTTTAGTTAGCCACTTATTGCAAAATTGTTCAATTACATTCCTTGGCTTAATTTAGTTTGCTACTAATTACATAATGGCACAGCCTGTTAATCATATTGTAGACTGCGCCTATCTATGTGTTTGAAACTTACTGTTAAGAATTACCTGTTTGCATTAACTTAAATATCTACTTGTTTGTTTAACTGCATTGCTGCTGCAACAGCGGGTTACAATGATGTTAATAACTACTTTTCAGCATCCAATAGAAACTCTTTAATTCCTTGTTTGTTTAACTGGTTTGCTATTATAACTCCCAGTTGAGATGTTTTGCTAACTTCAACTTTTCTGAATCCAATCGGAACTTTAATGGCAAAATAGGTTAGCCCAAGATCAAAGAGCGAGGTCCCCATGGACGTTGCATCATCCCACAATAGTGGCACCGGCCCAATCGTGCATTATGAATTGCCAACTGTTGATGCTCTAGAGGCTAAACTAGTGGTAGAAAGAGATTCTGCTTCTGCACTTAGAGATGAAGTTGACATGTTGAGGAAGCAAACAACACAATCACAAACAGTACTCAAGACAACCATCAAATATTTGGTGGATTTCAAAACTAAGCAAGCTGAGACTGACCAGATTGTTAAGGTCCTGAAGGAAAAAAGGAAATTAAATTCCTACTTGGTAAATCATAGGTGAAATGTTCTTTCCATAGTTGAATAACCTTTGTGTTGTCTGTTCATGTAATCAATCAAACCATTTTTTAGAGATCATGTAATAATTGTTTTTTTTTGTTTTTTGGTTTGTAATTTTGTTTGAGCACAAGTCTGTATTAATTGATAAGACTCGGAGACAATTCATTTGGATTGCTGTGCTAGACCTACAAATATGCCAATCAGGCTGAATGTGCATTCAGCAATAGTAGTAGTATAGATGGACCATAAGTGGCACGCATCGGAAAGGGCCAAGATGCCGGCTAAAAAAAGGATGCTGTTGTAGCCAAAAAAAGTACAGCGGTCTGGCTGGTGTATGTTAGTTGATATTATTGATCCATATACTATATAAGTGTTTATATGTTCGTTAGTTGTGTACATTATTGGTTGATTGACTCGGTATTTGAATCTTGATACATCGCTTGTGTACATATCTAAATGGGAGTACACATTATGTTGCGTGTGACATTTGAGTTGGACATAAAGTGTTCCAAATATTCGAATTCACCTTAAACTGGATTCTAGCTTCTGAATTCGAGTATCGGCATTTGTAAATCAAATTCATATATGATGATGGAATACATCTTTGTCATGCTTTTGAAGATATATAAAACACATGGAATGATTTATAAAGATTCAGATAGGAATACAAAATGGATTCAATTTAGTTGCTGTGGTAGCGTGGATGCTTATTGTCCCAAAATTCGAAAGAAGCGGCAAAATGTCCACTCCCACATCGTCTGCCCGAAGCCAAGTGTTTGGGAGATGGAAATTACTGTCTACCCCTTACATAGACAATCCATCAGCCCGATTTCCACTGCTCTCAATAGGGGTAGGTTAGTAATTTCAAGTAGACGTGACACGACCGCCTCTGAGCCCATTCCGACTCGGTGGGCGCCAAACATGGGCGGCAAAACACATTTGATTCAAGCTCGTTCGAAAGACCTCTGTTTCTCCCTCCATTTCCCCATTCATACATGGTGGGCGGCAAAATCGATGTAGGCAAATATTTTCAATAGGGGCAGGTTTGTAACTTCACTCAGACGTGACACAATCGCCGTACCTGTCAGCCCCGTTCATACACCGTGGGCGCCAACCACCCTCTCCTCGCCCGAAATCGCTCTGGGCAAATATTGGCGAGATGCGAGATTACCGTCCTATCCCCAACCGACGAGACGTCCAAATTTTAAACGGGGTTAAGTTCGTAACTTTCCCATATTTCAGACAAGCGCGTCCCAAAAACATGGTTCCCCGTACCTCTCCCTCCATTTTCCCATTCATACACCATCCGCGCTAGAACACCCCATCCTCACACCAGCCTCCGTCCGCCACCCCATCCATCGCCACCGTCCTCCACCATGCCGGAGCGCCTACCAAGAACGCGTTGTCCACTGCTAGAGATGGTCGTTTCTCATCCACGGCGATGGGCCAATAGCCTTGCATCGCGTCCTCTCGCTTCATCGGCGCCGTCGTCCTCTTTGCCGGGGCCGCTCACACGACCTTATCTTCCACCGCAACGGGACTTATCCCCCGATGCACCCGTCTACCGTCGTAGATCTGCTTCAACGCCACCGACAGCCATCGCACCGCCGATGCCTACACGGCGCTGCAAGAGAAGTGGTACTTCATATCTCCTCAACTTTTTGATCTCAACCAGAAAATAGATCTTAACTTGGTTACTCTACTTTCTTTTCAGCTCTTAGAATTTAGTTCTTAGTTCAAAGCAAACAATGGATGCTAAATATCATTTCTCCGGTTTGCAGCTTCTAATCTGCCATGGCACACCCATAATACGGTTTAATTGATCATGCTTAGGGTTTAATTGATCATGTTGGTTCCGTGGTGGTTTCTTTAATAGAAATTGGAGGGGAAACCCTCTTTTGCTAAAAAAAATATGCTTAGAGTTTCCCCCTTTTATGATCACTATATGATCAGAATACGTGCTTTGTGTCATAATAACACTGCTCCAGCCATCAAGCTAAACAAGCTTAGTTGTTCAAATACGAATAAGATATTATTAAAACAGAGTTGTTTAATTGGTCAGCTAAATGTTCCTAAATTAGTTTCAAAAATGCATGTTCGCTGCTCAGGTGTGTATCTCTACAGGGTGCCCATGGTGGGCCGGCCCACCCTGGGATTTTGGGTCGTCCCAGGCCCTGATTCCCCTCTCTTACTGCAAGGCTTCGATATCTACTGCCCCACCGCCTGCCTCACCGGCGACTTGCCGTCCCCGGACGGCATGACTCTAGGAGGATATGCCGGACTAACAGGAGGCCAGGAGCCGCTCGCCCAACAACGTCACCGCAGCCCGGGCATGCCGCCATACCTACCTTCCCAGTCTTTTCAGGGCTCAGGCGTGCAGCACCCACCAAGCCAAACTGATTTATCCTGAGATACGTCCTCAACACTCAACAGCCACTCCTCATCACCCATTTTCTAATTGATTCATTACTCATTAGGCAGGACTGTCATTAGGGTTTGTTGTGTGCTCAGTGCTACCTACACTTAATGGTTCATATGTATTTCGGTAATCTTTAGTACCTCTAAAGTTCACAGGGTTTTCAAAATTCTGGCCCTCGGAACGGCAACTAGTCATTTTGGATTGTTGGTCGTAGTGACATTGACCCAGATTACTACCACAAGCCCGGTTTGTTGACAATTTTACTTGTCTTTCTTACTCATTCGATATAATATCCAATTATTCACGTCGATTAGTTGCAAACAATAAGTGCTAGACAAACTTATCATAAAAATTTTGGACGGTCTCTTACTGCAGTTACAATTCTGCATACTTGTCCTAATAAGCTCGCAAGTAAATGATAGATTCACTACATCTATGCTTGCCTTGTCATATTTGTTGTCAATATTCTTTTAGGTGGACCACCCTGTTTCTAAATACTGGAACCTTAGACATGAGTGAATAGTATTTCTCTATGTGATCTCTTCCATCATGTGTGGGTAACGAACACTGCATTGTATAGAAAGAAAGTGTCATTTCCAGCTTTTACATTGGTTTCGATCTTTTACATGGAATACAATCTGCCTACTTGCTTTGTGTCGCACTACCAACACTCCACCCTTGAAGCTAAACATTACGCCACTCATAATTGCTTAGTTTATTTGGTCAAATACGAATTTCATATGATTCTAATGTTCCTACTTCAGTTTTGAAATGTGTGCCTGCCTGTTATAGAGACATAAGGGGTTTGTATTTCTGTGTGTTGGCTGGTCAGCACGGTTGGGGATGGTGAACTTTGCATATGCAGGGGTTTATAGGGAGACACTCTCCGAGTTGAATCCGCAAAGCATTCCATAGATAATCTGACTACTTTTTATGTTTTCATAAATCTCATATTCTGAACAGCATCATAATGATTATGAGCTTGCGCGCATGAAAAGAATAAAGCATAACAATGCCATGGCTGTCAAACTTGGCATTAAGGGACTGAAATCAAGTCTGTATGCAATGCAATGCAAACGCTCTCCACCCTGATTCATGCTTAGAATATGATCCTAATAAGTGATTACGAGCTAGAGGGAGACCTAACTCAATGTAGCTCCCTAGTGGAGGAGTCAGAGGAAGATGCCCTATCTTATTCACCCATTAGCTTAGTTTACACATCGTGTATGTGAATACGCCCTGCCTATCCATTTTCAAGACATATTCCATCTGTCATCATACCATATTTATCCATTCAAATGTTGTTCTTGTGTATCGACGCTCAAAAGGAAGAGGGCGATTGCTGATCGTGGAGGAGCACAAGCAAAGTATTTGGAAAAGGTAGTGGCACCGATAAATCAAATAGCCCATTAGGTGTAGTTGCAATATCACGACCCACAAAACACCCCAACTCTAGCAGACTCTAGCCCTACTACCTTTGGTCATTTCGATGCCCCAACTCAGCAGAGACCCCAACCGCAGCAAACAAGATGATTATGCCATTGACATAGCACCAGTATGCTGACATAAAACCCTATTCTAGCAAAGAGTACACCAAATCCGGTTGCCAAATCCCTTTTCGAACCGTAGAGAGCCCCAATTGCAGCAAATAGGACCCTGCTCCATTTCTTCCCAGTTTAGAAGAAGCTTATGTTGTTGTCGAACTTTGTGCGCATCTTTCCTTCATGGAAAGATTATACCGTAGACACAGAACAATTTCCAGTCTTCCTCCGCAACTTACGCATAAGTAATGTACTAATGTTATTCATGGTCATTACTGTATATGTTTTTGCTGACAGAAGACACAAGATTTCATTCTTTTAAATAGGCGAGGAGCACACTGGATTGTGATGACGAGCAAGGGTTGGTTGCTCTTTTCAAGCACTCGTTGATGAAGCCTCTGAACGAAATTTCTGTAAAGTCTCCGGTGCTACATTTATCCGACGGTGACTGGAATAATCTTGTTACACATTGGTCTCGGCTGCAGCGTAAGGTACTGTCTATGATATCACATCACAATTTGAACTACATTTCTGCATTTGCCTTAATGTCTCACTTGTACAAAAACTGTTAGCAGAAGAACATCCGTTCTCAAGGGACCACAGAATCTCGCAACTATACTGCACACTGCATTGCTCTTGTGAGTACCTCTTTCCCTGTATGACCATACTTACTTTCATAGTTGTTTGATTATGTAGCATCACTACACATGTTAGCCTCGTAATCGTCCATTTGGTGGACATTATAAGATCCATATGGACTCTTACATAAATTTGGAATCAACCCAATGATTTTGAAGAGGTTTAGCTCTGCAGTCCTCTTGTAAGGATTGAACATGGTCTATCACTGTACTTACATTAATAGCTACTTCCAGGGATTGGTAGTTGATTATGTAGCATCAATCTGCATCTTATCGTCATTATCCTCTATCCCTTCCAGTATTATCATATCTATAATTACTCTCTACAAAATGTAGAGTACAAGCAATGCTTATGAAGAAGATTATGTGCTGAAATTCTTGAGCTATCCTTCCCTTGACATGTTGAAGGGCATTACAAAGCCGGTGTTAACTGTTAATGTAAGTCAGTCCTTCTAAAGCCTTTATCCTCAAGTGTTGTTTAATTTTCTCATACTCCCTATCGTTTACTGCTGTTTAGTTTGTTGTTTCTACCAAAATGCATGTTCGTAAGAACAGTAAGTTCTAAGTTTTACTTGTAAAACCAAATTCCTTATTCATACCATGCACATTACTTAATACTCCCTATATGTATGCTTGTTTTGTGGATCTATAATCCAGTTGTGTGGTGAAGCAGCCCACGCTTGCACCTTGTCATCTCCTGTTTTATCTTCTCGATGTGGCTGATGATATGAACAACATGCCATGCACATTATCCAAAATAGATACAATTATTTTCTTTGCCCTTCATCTATGCTTGTTATGTTGACATGGTAATCCAAAGAGTGTGGTGAAGCTCCCGCATTATGAACAATGCCAAATTATGCTATTGATATTTTGAACTTACTCTTTATTTTCTAATTTGAAATTGGATAGAATTGACAGAACAGTTATCATCTTTGTTTATACACGTGCAAACCTGTCATCTCTCTGCTTTGTTTCAGGGTGATATGCCGATGGCATGCACAAGTCTGTTGAAGGCTGTGAAACAAACCGAACATATATTGCAGCAAAGAAGGCAAAACATCTTGAAGATAGCGAGACAACCCCAAAGTATTGTCTTGATGCAGTGTTCAAGTTACTTGAGACTAACAATGACAAGCTCACGTAATTCGTTGTGCGAATCCGCTCGACTTCTTCAGTCCCAAGTTCTAGCAGAAAGGCATTCTACAACTCAACTTCGACTTGAAGTCCTATCTCTAAGAAAGATTGCGGTGAACACCAATGAGAACCTCATCGCTAAACAACTACACCTGGAAGCTATGACCGACATGCTAGGCCGGTCTCACAACCTTGCTCAGTAGCTTGTGCAGCAGTTCCCCCGCAAGGCTAACCTTTCTTGAACTGTCTTGGAAGTGGTCTCGGTTCAATATTATTTTGTTACGCCGCAATGGTGCCCAGTTTTTGTAATCTGCTTCTTCGTTGCGCTTTATGATCACTGGTGGCGAACTTCGATGCCAAGTGGATGTAATATACCTTAAATCCTTTATTGTATGTTGTATGTTTATTCTTAGTTACTATGCCGTAATTTCTTTATTGTATAGAGTAGGTTTGTTCTTAATTCCTACTAGTTATCGCCATCATTCGCTATCGAAAAAAATCAGATGTATTCGATTTCGACCAAAACATTCGACTCTAACGGGCCAGGTTTTTAGCGGGCCACAATTGGGCGCTCTGCCTTTCTTGGGCCCGAATGATTGGGGCCTTCACACATGCGCCAGCCCAAACTTACACCGGCCTATATTTTAGTTGGGCCTTTTGTCGACCTAGCGCTTAGTTTGGCCCAGTAGCGTTGGGCCATTAACAGCTGAATATTGTATCGACCGTTATGGCCGAGATGAAACCACAGGCCTTTAGCGAGCCAAAATGCATGTTGGGCCTCAATTTTCACTAGTCGTCGACGGGCCTTCACGAGCGAAATGTAGACCGGGCCGTTTTGGGCCCGATTAGCTCGAGGACCGTTACGGGCGAAACATATCTCGGCCTTAGTTGGCCCATCGATATCATGGGCCTTTAAGAGGTCGAAAGCTTAGTACTGTGCATCAACGGGCGAATTACGCGACAGTGCCTTTAACAGGCCCAAAGTCACGCTGGGCTTAATCGTTGCCACCTTTAGCACGGCTGTTAGTGGGCCCGATGTCCCGTCGGACCATATATGGCCCATGGGCAAGACGGGCCATTCCGTGCCGAAAGTCACACCGGTGAAATGGGCCCATGTTCACATCAGCCTCTAACAGCCGAAAGTCATCTGGGCTGTAGTTGGGCCCAAATATTCGATTTAACAATTAACGGTCCAGATCTGGCTTCGGGCCGCAAATGGGCCCAAATATTGGGCGAACAATTAACGGGCCAGATCTGGGTTCGGGCCGTAAATGGGCCCAAATATTGGGCGAACAATTAACGGGCCAGATCTGGCTTCGGCCGTAATTGGGCCTTTATTAAGCAGGCCGTTATTGGGTTGGCCCACTAGTACCGATTAAGTTCTACGGGCCTTTGGTGGGCGGCCTTTTTAACCTATATGGGCCTCTGTTGGGCCCAAACCACGTGTCAACGTATCATAGGCATGTCTCCACCAATGGACGGGCGACATCCGCCCATCGACGAAGTCGACATTTGTTCTCTTCGCCAATCGAGTTTTACACGTGGAAATTTCCCATTGGTCGGGTCGTTAACGGGTTATCGGATCCAAAATCGACCCGATAGCTTAACGGTGTTCCGTACGTTGGATGCCACGTGTCGGTCACCCTTGACGAAAAGCACTTCGGACGTGATGCGATTTATCGTCATGGAAGTGGACACTTCCATGATGATAATTTTGGTAATGTCATGGAACACTTCTACGATACCACAGGTATGACTTTCTTCATTCTGTCATAAATTTGTCATGGATGTACATGCATGACAAAAAAACACTTCCATGACGATAATTTTGGTAATGTCATGGAACACTTCTACGACAGCATAGGTATGACTATCTTGATTCTGTCATAAATTTGTCATGGATGTACATGCATGACAAAAAACGCGACCTACTGTGACAAACACGTATCGTCACGGAAGTTTTTTTTCGTAGTGTATGCAACAACTACTAGAACGGACTGAGTACTAGCAGGAGACAAGTTCGCCACATAAGCTGGGCAAGTAGGGGGACGTAGCACCAGCTCGACCAAGTTTGGATTACAACCCAAATGCTACCACAGAAACATCAGGGGGAAGATAGGGACTGAAAGAGCTAGCTTCAGCATCCTAGTCTAAGCACCCCCGGCCTTCATCCTTGCGACGCACGGTACACCTTGTTTGCCACCTGCTTGACCCTAGTGTCACTGATAAAATGAAGTAATAATACAGTTAAAATAGAGCGAGTGTCCTCTCTATCATTTCATTTCCAATGGAGATAAAGAAAGTGCTTCTCTTTGTTAATGTATGTTTCATCAACTAGTCCCATTGTTAATGTTTAAGCGTTTCTGCAAACTGGGGTGCTTAATTTTAGTTGATCTGCACAAAAATAGAGATTTGAATGTCTCAAGGCCCCTCCTTGTACTACCGCTGTACACTGATGTTCATCACTGGCAGAAGGTGTATCGGTGAGACTTGGGTCGATTTCCAGTATGATCTAATATTTTCTTCTGTTTATTAGTGTATGTTTCATCAACTAGTGCCACTATAATGTAATCACGCCTTTTCATTATCTGTGCAAACAGGGTTATTCAGCTGCATTTTGGTGGAACTGCACAAATGTACGGATGGAACCGGCATATATGCAGAGTGCGAGGTGCCAAGTAAAAATTACCGACACCAACCCTACTCTATTTAAGCATTGGCATCCACCACCACCAGTGGGATGTGTGGCGCTCACTGTGGACGGATCTTTCTCGGCAGCAAATCCTCTAACCAAATACTAGTAGCTTAGACTTTAAAAAATACTAGTAGCACCAATCTAAGCATTGGCAGTTTTCTAGGGGTGTACTCTTTTATGAAAGAAGCACCAATCTATTTTTCTTTATTTATACACAGTGTCACAACTTTGACCCAAAGGTCCAGAGCTATTTTAGGGTGATTGGCGTAGTACTCGGAGACTGATTGTAAGCATGATTTTTATTAGTTGTCACATAGATTGTAAGCATGAGCAGATGGAAGATTAGGTTAGTGTGAAGCTTACCTTAAACCCTACCGACACCATTGAAACGAGGCAAGCGTCGAGGGAACCATGGAGAATGGCAGGGAAGCGACGTCACGCCATCCGGCCTCCTCTTGTGGTGGGAGAACGAATACTCCTGCGGCTCCGGCTGGCTCTGCACCCTCACGAATGGCACACCATACTCGATCGATTCGTTATCCTCTGGGTGCTCGACCTTCGAACTGTACGCCCACCACCTCTGCCTGACTTTCGCCTCGGGCGAATCTGTCTGCTCCATCACCCAGAGGAGATACTCAATGAACATGAAAGACTGCGGCGCGACTGCCGCCAAGGAGTACATCGCCGCCCTCATCGCCGTCGTCTCGCTCTTTCGCATAAATTGCCACATGGCCCTCACCGTCCTTGAAATCTCCCACTCATTGTCAAACCAAGTAAGGATCTCCTTCAACCTGGCTAACTTTGCCTGGTCACCGCCGGCGATTTGCCTGATTCGCTGCTGCATCCCCTCCATAGATGTCCTTCTGAGTGGTTTGGTGCTAGCATTGGAAGATGGGAGGAGAGATGGTGGTCTTGCAATAGAGAAGAGGGAGAGGCGAGACGGTGGTTTTGGAATGGAGATGATGGAGAGGAGAGGGGGTGGTTTTGAAATGGAGAAGAGGGAGAGGCGAGACGGTGGTTTTGGAATGGAGATGATGGAGAGGAGGTTCCCTGCCTTTTCGGTCGCCGATGTGTGGGCCCCACGCTTGGTGGGACCCATGTGTCAGTGTCTCAATGGCAGGATGGGCTACGTTAGGGGATCCTCGTCCGAGGAGAGAGGAGGTGGTTTTGCAATGGAGAAGAGGGAGAGGCGAGAAGGTGGTTTTGGAATGGAGATGATGGAGAGGAGAGGAGGTGGTTTTGCAATGGAGAAGAGGAGAGGAGCGTGGCGTTGATTTAGGATTGGACGAGAGGGGCAAGGCGCTATGACTGGATCAAAATCAAAATCAATTTACCCTTCAATTAAGAAAGCGACCCCACATTAACTAGTCTCCCTTTTATTACGGGTCATAATTGACCATGTTTTTGCAAATTAAATATATGTTATACGCTGCAAAAATAATATAATTTGAAAGTACATTCAGATCTTAACCAAACGATACAATTTTTGGTGACATGCATTCACATTTTGCTTGTCAAATACAAGACGTGGTCAAACTTTGACCCAAAATACATAAAACAAAAAAATACTTCCAAGACCAGCGCCGCTCTTCCGCTCTTCTCCTCTTAAACCACCGCCGCTCCTCTCGTGTTCCAATCTAAATCCAGCGCCGCTCCTCTCCTCTTCCATTTCAAAACCACCGCCCCTCCTCTCCTGTTCTAATCCAAAACTAGCGTCGCCCCTCTCCCGTTCTAAACCAAAACCAGCGCTGATCCTCTCCTCTTCCATTAAAAATCCACCGCCGGCGAGTGAAGGTGCTGTGGAGAAGTAGATCAATGGAGGAGTACAACCAATACGTGAGGATCGCAGACGGTGACCCTGTGAAGCTTGCTATGATGCTGGAGATACAGTCTTGGTTTGACAACAAGGACCAACTAGCGGCGATAGCGACATCCATGGCCAAATATCTTCAACAGAGCGAAAAGGCGGCGATACTCCCGGAGGGAGTCGCGCGGGAGTACATAGAGCTGCTCCTCTAGGCCATGGAGCAAACAGATTCACCAAATCCGATCGTGAGGGAGCGGTGGTGGGAGTATCGATCCTAGATGGAGCATCCACCAGAGATTGAAGGATCGAGCATCTACAGGGTGCCGTTTGTGAGGGTGTCGTGCCAGAGCGAGCCGGTGGAGTCTTCGTCGACCGAACCCAACTGCAAGAGGAGAAAAACAGTTGGCCCGACGACGCTTCCCCGCCATCCTCTCCCTCGCCGTTCACATCGTCTCACGGGGTGGCTGTCTGCCGCCGAGGAATAGGAGGGATTGCCCCCCTGAGTCAGTCCTGGATTAGGGGGTATCCGGACAGCCGGACTGTATACATCGTCCGGACTATTGAAGCGTGAAGATACAAGACTCAAGACTTCGACCCGTGTCCGGATGGGACTTTCCTTGGCGTGGAAGGCAAGCTTGGCGATCCGGATATTATATTTCCTTCCTTGTAACTGACTCCATGTAAACCCTAGCCCTCTCCGGTGTCTATATAAACTAGAGAGGTTGGTCCTTAGAAGGCCGATCACAATTACAATCATACCATCATAGGCTAGCTTCTAGGGTTTAGCTTCTACGATCTCGTGGTAGATCTACTCTTGTACTACCCATATCTTCAATATTAATCAAGCAGAAGTAGGTTTTACCTCCATCGAGAGGGCCGAACACAGGTAAACATATGTGTCCCTTGCTTCATGTTACCATCTGCCTAGACGCACAGATCGGGACCCCCTACCCGAGATCCGCCGGTTTTGACACCGACATTGGTGCTTTCATTGAGAGTTCCTCTGTGTCGTCGCTGCAAGGCTCGATGGCTCATCTCGTTGTCAGGGACAACATTACCGCGGGGGGAGCTCTGGCTGTAGGCCAAACTCTCTGACTAGGCGGCTTCGTCATGGCCGCCCCATTGGTTGTCGCGCCAATGATGGCCTCTCGGGTCATCATGCATAAACTTCACATCAATTCGGAACTCGCCGAACAGATGGATCCGATGGAGCTCTCTTCTCTTAATGAGCTCTTGGACCGCGTCGCCGCTTTGGGAGTCGTGACGGACTATGACTGGATCGGGCTTAAACCCGACCAGAGGGACATTAAATCCCCGCCGGCCACCCATGTGATAATGGTATCGGAGGAACCACACAAGGAGTATCCCTCTATCTTGAGGACGAATTATGTCCGGATCGCCGAGCTCCCGGAGCCGGACACCGGAGGATATGACCCGGGTCCGGGACTTAGAACAGGGCACGGGGCCGGAAAAATTGGGCAGCGTCCCGAATCCCGAGCTGTTGAACTCGGAAGCTTCCATGCCCCGGGGTGCTAGATCGGATCAAAATACGGATTCAGCTATAACCAACCACGCGGACTTAAATCGTCTCTCCCATATCAGGCAAGAGCCCGAGAGACAAGACATCATTATCGGGCCGATTCCTCCTTGCGCTAAACAAGGTCGAGGACTGCCACGAGGAAGACGTAGTCTCGCTCTTCGGCAAAAACTGCACGGACAATGGAATGCTTAATGCTATAAGTCGCCGTGACATAGTATGCTTTGCGGACTTAGCAATCATAGTACAAAAGTACTGTGCGATGGAAAGCGTCTGGAAAACTCAAACTGAATTTTGGGACAGTCCGGCTTCCACCAAAACCTTTGTCCGAACTAAACGTGCGAACTCTCGTGAGTGGGCCGTTCCAATCCCCAAGAAACCAAAGCCCACCCCAGGGCGGGGAACCGTATTGGAAAAATGGCTCAATGGGCCATGTAAGCTCCATGGTACTCCGGACACAGCACCAACTCATAGCCTTAGGGCATGTTGGATACTCCAGCAGGTTGCAAAAAGTGGCGATGATCTTCTTATAGAACAACATCCCGCCAATGAGCACAATACGGTACTAACAGTCTTCGAGACTTTTGCCTCAAACAGTAGGCGCAAGTGAGCTCATCGAAGCTCCACGGAAATTTGCCATATGGCCAAAATAAGCACTTGGAACGACACTGCTATAACTTTTAGTGCTAGTGACGAACCTCGATCCCGGACTGTCCAGGCACCAGCCGCTCTGGTTCTTAGCCCAATCATGGACGGCTTTTGGCTCACTAAGGTGCTCATGGATGGCGGAAGCGGATTAAACTTGATCTATGAATAGACACTCAAAGAAGATGGAATTGACAAAGGTCAAGATTAAACAAAGCGGCACAACCTTCAGGGAATTATCCCTAGTCGGAAGCGTGTGCAGGAAAATCACACTCGACGTAGTATTCGCACCCGGAAAATTATAGGTCCAAAGAAATCACGCTCCAAGTGGCCCCTTTAGCAGAGGATACCACGCCTTTGGGGGCGGGGCGCTTGCAAGCTTTCAAGCTATACCCCATTACGGGTACATGAAGCTTAAAATGCCCGGGCCCAATGGAATCATCACTCTAGCCAGAGATCCGGACATCGCACTTCGCGCTGAAAACAAAACCGCAGCACTAGCCCTGGAGGCATTATCTGAGGCCCTAGCAGCCGAAGAATTAACAACACTAAGGGCCACCATGGACAGGGACGACGTGATACTCGACAAGCGACCCAAGTCCGCCTCATTTAAACCCGCAGACGAGATAGTCAAATTCCAAGTCCATCCAATGGACCCCACGAGGACAGCTTCCGTCGGGACACAAATTGAGCCTCACGATGGACGCCCAGATCATGAGACTTCTTACGCGAGAATTGGGACATCATCGCCTGGCACCCATCGGACATGCCAGGCATCCCACGTAGATTGGCCGAACACAGCCTCAATATACTAAAAGGATACAGACCGGTCAAGAAGACTCTAAGACGGTTTTCAGAGCCCAAACGGCAGGCCATGGGGGAAGAGCTAGCCAAACTACTCGAGGCCGGATTCATCAGAGATATCAAGCATCCGGATTGGCTGGAAAACATGGTAATGGTACCAAAGAAGGACAAATCCTGGCGCCTATGTGTCGACTTTAATGACCTCAACAAGGCTTGCCCCAAGGATCACTTTCCCCTCCCTCGCATCGATCAAATCATTGATGCCACAGCGAGACACGACTCGCTGTGTTTCCTCGACGCATACTCTGGATACCATCAAATAAAGATGGCATAATCTGACCAAGCTGCAACAGCTTTCATAACGCCATATGGCCCTTTCTGCTTCAACACTATGCCTTTCGGGCTCAAGAACGCCGGTGCAACCTACGAACGCATAATTCAAACATGCCTGGAAAAGCAAATCGGCAAAACAGTAGAGGCATACGTGGATGACGTGGTCATAAAAACAAGACACGTCGAAACCCTAATAGACGACTTGAGGCTTACATTCGACAATCTCCGGACATACGACATCAAGTGAACCCGAAAATGCGTTTTGGCGTCCCCTCGGGAAACTACTCGGCTTCATCGCTTCCAACAGAGGAATTGAAGCTTAATCCGCAAAGATCCGAGTTCATCACATTGGCTATACCAACAGACCACAAGCACATCCAAAAACTAGCCGGATGCGTGGCTGCTCTAAGCCGCTTTATCTCCAGGTTAGGAGAAAAGGCATTACCTCTTTACCGCCTTCTTCGGCGCACCGAACACTTCGTGTGGACAGATGCAGCCGCGGCCGGACTGGATGAAATATAAACCTTATTGGCCAATAATCCAGTACTAACAACATCGAATATTGATGAACCTATGCTGATGTACATAGCTGCAACGCATCAAGTTGTAAGCGCAGTGCTCGTCATTGAACGAGAGGCTAACGGATACAAATTCCCGCTCCAGAAGCCGGTTTACTACGTATCCACGGTCCTAACCCGATGCAAATCCCGGTACCCACACTATCAAAAAATAGCATACGCGGTTTTCATGGCATCCCGGAAGCTACGACACTACTTTCAAGAGTGTTCGATTACGGTGGCCTCCGAAGTAACACTCAATGACATACTAAATAACCGCCATGCTACGGGCCAGATTGCCAAATGGGCCATTGAACTCCTTTCGTTCGACATAACATACAAACCTCGCCGGGCCATCAAGTCGCAAGTATTGGCTGACTTCATCGCCGAATGGACAGAAGCCGAACTCCCTAAAGAGTATGGCGCATACTCAAATTGGATCATGCACTTCGACGGATCTAAAATGCTGGCCGGATTGGGAGAAGGTGTAGTCCTGACGTCTCCCACCGGAGGCACGGTCCAGTACGTCCTCCATATATTATACATGACTCCAACAATGCAGCCGAACACGAGGCTCATTGCACGGTCTTCGGATGGCGCCTCTATGGGCATTCAACGCCTAGAAGTGTGGGATTCAAACCTCGCAATATCACAAATAAATGGAGATTTTGATGCCAAGGACCCGAAAATGGCGGCCTACCGTAATGCCGTCCTCAAAATGTCAGCTCGGTTCGAGGGGCTCGAATTCCACCAAGTGGCTCGAGAAAATAATCAAGCGGCGGATGTCCTCGCTCACATCGGCGCTAAACGCGACCCTGTCCCACCTAACATATCCTTGGAACGGCTGTTCAAGCCATCTGTAGTATGGGAAGGGGAGTCCGGCAATACTAGCACGGATCCGAATACACCCCCAGAATCTGAACTATCAGACATAGTCGGAGGTTCGACCACCGAAATAACGTCCTCGGCCCACGAAATCATGGATGTAATCGCCCCGTGGACCGAGCCTTTCTTGGCCTACCTAAATAGTTAGGAGCTCCCTCAAGACCAAAATGAAGCACGCTGCATCGTCCAGCGTTCTAAAGCTTACAAAGTCTATGAAGGGGAACACTACAAGAAAAGCGCTACTGGAGTACTCCAAAGATGCATCTCCGAAGAGGAAGGGTGGTAGCTCTTGGCTGAAATCCATGCCGGACTGGGCGAGCACCATGCCGCGGCTCAAGCATTAGTCAGCAAGGCCTTCCGTACAGGTTTCTATTTGCCGACGGCCCGAGCAGACGCACAGGACCTTGTCCAACATTGCGTTGGTAGCCAGCTCTTTGCCAATCAGATTCATATGCCCCCTACCGCTCTCCAAACAATCTCCATAACTTGGCCCTTTACGGTCTGGGGGCTGGATATGGTCAGACCTCTTAAAGGGGGAAGCCATAAGAAAAAATACTTATTGGTCATGGTGGACAAATTCACCAAATGGATAGAATACAAACCAGTCAAAACGGCCAATCCGACCAGTAATAGATTTCATATCCGGGTCGTATAATCGACACGGTGTCCCCACAACATCATCATCGATAATGGCTCAAATTTCACAGCCGACGAAGTGAAAACTTGGTGCGCAAAATGGGCATTAATCTTGATTACGCCCGCCTACCATCCCCAAACAAACGGCCGTAGAGCGGGCAAATGGTCTCATCATGAGCAGCATCAAACCCAGACTAGTGCGATCCTTGACAGAGTCAGATACGCACTGGGTCGAGGAGCTCGACTCCGTACTCTAGGGGCTGCGGACCACGCCGAATCGCACCATCGGATATACACCATTTTTTATGGTATACGGCGCGGAAGCGGTATTACCCTACGACATAATACATGATTCGCCGCGCGTACGGATGTACGAAGAGAAGGAAGCCGAGTTAGGTCGGCAGGATAACTTGGACACCCTGGAGGAGGAGCGCGACGTTGCAAAAGCCCGCTCCGCATTCTATCAGCAGCAGGCTCGACGATATCAAAGAAGAGAAGTGCGGGCCAAAACTTACAATATTGGCGAGCTTGTTCTATGCCTACCGGAGAAGAAGAAGGACAAGCTCAAACCCAAGTGGGAGGGTCCCTTCGTCATTGACAAAGTTCTCACCGGAGGAGCGTACCGCTTATGTAATGCATCCGATAACATACTCGAGCCGAACCCATGGAACGCGGCCAAACTCCGGAGATTCTACGGCTAACGCCGAACTCAATTTTCGTCTCCTAACCCCTCCTTTTTAATTATGCTCCATTCCTTTTTCCTTTCTCGGCCTTTTTCTCTCTTCACACAAAGTATTCAATACAATGCGGATTTCCGGATCACTCCGGCCACACTAAGTGTGTAAGTTAATATTCAGGTGCTTCCTATACGAAGCTAAAAATAATTACTCACATGGCTTTCGCCCATCACATATGCATTCTTTTTCCATATGTGCCTTTTCTTCACCATTATATGCATCGATATGACTTAAGATGTTGCCAAGCTGGGTTGTTCGCTCTTGTGTTTATGCCATACGCCCTGCTAATTCGCCTAGGGCATAAGGGGAGCACCTCTGTGATTGTTACTGCCGGTTCACCGGATGTGTACCTCGAGATCGGGTGAAGCCGAAGCTAGCTTCCTTAAGAGAATATTCGGTCGGTGAACAAAAGATGTATTCGTTTATTATAACGTAAATCCCAAGAAGTCTTGTTCCTGCGCCATCGTTCACAGTCCGGACATGTGCATCGTCGCATGCGTACCCAGAGAAAGGAACCCCTAACGGAACTATTCTCCCTAGAAGATGTTTCTTACTATCCATGTAATATAACATAACTAATTGGGTACTTGTCTGTTCAAGCACTTATGACCCCTACGCCTTGTTTCCACGCATACCTCGGTTTTGTATAACTGAGTGGGTATTCGGACACACCCCGGACTGTAGGATCCGGGGGCTGAAGTGAAAAGGTCCACCATGACAAATGATTTTAATCCAGCTAGGGGCTAATTATGTCCATTAAATTACACACCACTTGACCGACTATATTCCTCCTCTATACCATCCAACAGGCTATCTAGCTTATAATCCTGTTGGGAATACTTAGCGGCTAACGTTACCTGGTCATACACCAGACTTCGGCTACCCATCGGGCCCCGCCGGTCCTACTTCGGCCATAAGGTTCGGGTCCAGCTTGGTGTAGCGCGTCTTCACCATAGCCCAGGCTTCTCTTGCGCCTTGCTGGCAAGCGGACATCTTCCATAGTCGAAGCGCCCTGCTCCTTGAAGCATATCCACGAAGCTCCCCATGCCATTCGGCAGCAAGCTTGATGGCCACAAAGCCGAGCTAAACCCTCAGATCACTTGCCGAGCTCGCTCGCAGCCATGTAAAGGTCTTGCAGTAAATCACTTGCAGATGAGGGCATCTCCTCCTCGTATGCACTGTTAACAGTCCTGCAAGAAAAATTCTTTCAATATACTTCCTCGCCGAACTATACTATAGTTCGTCTAGGCACTTACTGTAAATGCCGCGTCGAATCCTTTTGTTCTCCTTCAAGGAGTCCGCCAGCTAAGCACGGAGATCTTTTAACTCCACGTCCAGCTGGACTTTGGCATCTTGAAGATTGTTCTTCTCCTGCCTAACTCACGTAAGAATGCGCTCGCCAGCCTCCAGCTGCCTTTTGAGATGCGATGCTTCCTCTCTTACGCCCTCCGGATTCACCCCGGGATTGTCTGCAGAATTTTCTGTTAGACTTGTCATATCAGCCATTTACTAACTGGTGCATCTTCGTACAATTGTGACAATTGTTACCAGCTAAGGGCTTTTGGGGTTCTTCTAACTTGGCAAATGCGGCCCTCAGTTCGGCCTTGCATTCCTCCAGCTCCCGAGACAATTGCTCATTCTTATCTACAAGGACCTGTGCATAAATTGATCCTTAAAATAGTTGTTCCAACCGTTTCAAGTCTCAAGGGCTACTGCTACACATGCTTATCAAATTTTCTTACCCGTATATCTTTGGTATATTGGTCCGTCGCTCGGGCAAGCCCGCCTTGAGCAGCTCGGCTGTATGCGTCTCCCGAATTGAAGGCGTTAAATGCCTCTTCGGAAAAGATGTTGTTCCGAAGTACGGCCCATCGGCGCCGGTGATTCATGGCGCTCTCTACCTCGGAATTCGTGGCTGAGAGCATATCCGCGTTCTCTGTTGGAGAACTATGCGCCATCGGCCCCACTCCCGCCTCCGCTCTCGAAGCTGGTTCTGGAATCCGGCTGGTAGAGGCTTGGTTGGCAGGATCCCCGGATATAGTCCGGCTGCTCCTCTTCCTGCCAGAACACAAAGGGTGTTGTCATACTTCAAAATAACATAATCACAGCACAAGTTTTTGTCTTACCTCTGTAGCGGCGAGTCGACCCTTACCGCCTTCCTCTTGAGCCTGCCCGATCCGGACGCCCTTTGCCAACGAGTCCCTAGGGGCTCGGCCCCGCGCTTCGATCATCGTCCCTGCAAAAACACGACACTTCAAGGGTAAGGCATGACATCTGAAGGGAGTCCTCTTCGGAGGATAGGGTTATTTGACTTGGCTTACGCGCGACGTAGGAAGCGGTCCGGGATAGTTGGCAGTAATGGCCACTGAGGCGTCATCGCAGCTCGCTTGATAAAATATCCCGTTGACGAGCTCCACGGTAATATTCGGATCTTATTCGAGACCTGAATCTAGGGCCCTTCCGGGGTCCCCTGGCTTTGGGGAGGGGCTGGAAATTCCTTCTACGGCCCTCCTCAGTTCCTGCTCGGGAATATCGAGGTAGATGATCTTAGCGAAGAACGCCACAATAAGTGACGTAGGGAAAGGAATAGAACTTACCCAGTTTGGGGGGTTGTACATGGAGAATCCCTCTCACGGTTTGATGTGAAGGAATTCCTCCTCTTCCCCTTTGTATAAATCGGACAATATCCTTGCCAGAGCAGCGGCGGAGTCCGGACCCTTACGGCCACAGCGGGTGGCATCATCTTCCCCGTTGAAGTGCCACATGGGCTTCCCCCGATATTGAAGTGGTTGCACTCCCCGTATTATGCATATTTTCATAACCTCGACTATCGTCAGTCCGGAGTTGGCCAGTAACTTTATCCTGCTCATCAGGTAATATATTTCCTTAGTATCCTCCTCTTAGGGGTCTCAGGGGCGCCAGCTTAGACGTGCCCTCGGCGGGGTGTTACTGAACTGGGGGAGACCTGTCCGGACTGGATCCGGAAGGGGAACATCGTCAATGTAGAACCACTCTGAAGGCCAATTCTCTGGTGCCTTCTTGGGAGTGCCGGAAAGGTATCCGGTCTTGGCAATGCGCCATATTTCAGCCCCGCCCACCTGACAAAGGGATTCTCCCTGGTTGCGGGGGACAAGGCAGAACAGCTTCTTCCATAACCCGAAGTGAGGCTCGCAGCCTAAAAATAGCTCGCAAAGGGCAACGTACCCTGCTATATGTAGTATAAAGGCAGGGGTAAGATTGTGTAACTAGAGGCCGTAGAACTCCAGGAGCCCGCGAAGGAACGGGTGGATAGGAAACCCGACGCCCCTTAGCAGATGCGGGATGAGGCATATCCGCTCCTCTGGAGACAGATTTGGAGATCTCTCAGCTTGCTCCCCGCCATTATAGGTGGCTATTCCGGCTCGGACAGGGACCATGAATGCTGGTGGAAGAAATCCTTGGATTTGTAACTCAATCAAACGGTTATGGGGAACTGAACACTCTTCCCAGTCCCCCGGCTTGGAGCGAGGAGAGCGAGAAGAAGAGTTGTGGCGACCGGCCATGTTGGAATAGTTTTTCCGGAGCGCTCTCTTGGATGCTTGCTCGAGGGGGAAGAGTGAGGTTTGGATCTGAGAATCCCCATCTCTTCAAATAGGCGGTCAGCTCAAAAGATTGAGGGTGGTAAATGCGAAAAACACCTCGGCTCCTCGCATTCGTTCGACACGTGGAGATGGTCATTATTGAGGCACTGAAGCCAAGCAGTACAACATTGATGGAGTTCCGGACACTATTCTCCGTAACAGGTACTTTGGAGTATTCGGAGATGGAACCCGCCCTGCAATGCCGAAGACAAGACTGCACGCCAGACTCATCGTCATTGAAGCCTGGTTCAGGGGCTACTGAGGGAGTCCTGGATTAGGGGGTATCCGGACAGCCGGACTGTATACATTGTCCGGACTATTGAAGCGTGAAGATACAAGACTCAAGACTTTGACCCGTGTCCGGATGGGACTTTCCTTGGCGTGGAAGGCAAGCTTGGCGATCCGGATATTATATTTCCTTCCTTGTAACCGACTCCATGTAAACCCTAGCCCTCTCCGGTGTCTATATAAACCGGAGAGGGTTGTCCTTAGAAGGCCGATCAAAATTACAATCATACCATCATAAGCTAGCTTCTAGGGTTTAGCCTCTATGATCTCGTGGTAGATCTACTCTTGTACTACCCATATCTTCAATATTAATCAAGCATGAAGTAGGGTTTTACCTCCATCGAGAGGGCCCGAACCTGGGTAAACATCTATGTCCCTTGCTTCCTGTTACCATTAGCCTAGACGCACAGATCGGGACCCCCACCCCAAATCCATGGTTTGACACCGACACTTCTGCACCAATAGTCGGGCAGGTTATGAATTGTCAGGAGGAGCTTAGGGTTGTTAGTATTTGCAGGTTGTGAATTGTGTTTTGTGTTGTGTATTTTGAGAGTACTTTCAGATATGAATGTCTTTTGAATTTCAGATTTGTAGTATTGAGCATATGAAGTATTTTATGAATTCTAGAGATCTATTTTTAGCACTTAAAAAAATGTAGTTTCATAGGAGTATAAAAGTGCAGACAATGTGATTCTCCGAGAAGAAACTGCAAGTTTCAGTATCAGATAAGAAACTCCAAGTTCAGTTTTAGATAAGAGACTGCAACTTACAGAGGCAGAGCATTTATATTAACATGGCATTTTCAAATAGTGTTAACATCATGCTGGAAGTTTTATTCATGGTCGAAACTGGAACTACCAGCCAGTTAACATCATATGATGCACAGTCAAAAAGATATGCTATTTTCAATATGCCCACACAATGTCGATTGTGCGAAAAACAGAGAAAACGAGGGATGCCGATGTCTGCCGTTGTGAACATGCTGAACAAACGAGAGGAATCTGGAGAGGACTGTACGTGGAGAGGTGGATAGTCGGGACCCACCAGGTCTATTGGCCGTACGCAAGCAAGTGCCTCATCAAAAAATACTTCCTCCTAATGCTATATTGACGTTGGGGCCCACTGGTTTGTCAACATAGTTACTTTTTCTAGGTGCTTCAACGTAGTTACTATAGGAGATAAATTCACAACGAAGCCGGGGAGCTGGCACGTATCATTTATTATCACTGGGGCAGCAATTATCAGCTGGGTTTTGGGCTGCCCCGTCTAGGCTTTCTTTTTTAACATGCGTAGCTCACGACCTCGGATGGGAGGTCCATAGGCATGTTTGTATTTTCTTGAGAGCCGTCATGTATCGACCGGCCTATGGACCTCCCATCCGAGGTTTTATTTTTCCTGAAACATCGGCAGCCCAATTTATGTATTTTTTTTTAAGAAAACGCAGAGGTCTGTTCTATTTTTCTATATAAGAATAGGAATGCCTGGTCCAACTAATGTTTCCCTTCTAACTATATTATGTATATTTAAATTATTTTATATGTTATTATATATTATTTTTATTATCATCATATATTTAACAGATACTTACATATGTAAGAAAACAATATCCCACATCTTATTAACTTATAAAAACAATTTCTTGACAATAAAATCCTAGATTTTTTTGGCAACGAAAATCCTAGTGATTATGTACAAAAGCTTGGTAAGATTTAAGGACCAATGTAATAATAAATCACTTATTATTTAAATATATATATATATAACAAAATACTCAGACCCTGTTTATTTTTTGATAACATTGTTGCGCCCTCCCAACATTATAACTGGAATAAGCCCAGCAAAATCGTGCATTTCGAGAAAGTGCAAATGGCCTGTAATTTTTTTGGAAAAACATAAATGGGCCGCATGGACGCTACATTATTTGTTCACCCAGCCAAGCTAATGGACTGTAGTTCAAAAAAAAGAGATCAAATGGACTGTAAATTCTACCCCATAAAAAAAGATCAGAATTCTAAAAAATTGGGTTGAATACGTGCCACATTTTTGGAGGCTGAAATGTGGGCCAATAGGTTGAAGCCAATGCAAGTCGTTGTCAACTTAGTCAACAAATGATTCTGACATCGTTAGCCATTGGATTTACATCCAACGACCAGCATCCATCTTCAATATGTCGTCTTCTTCCTCCACCGCCGCCGGGACCACCTGCTCTCCCGCCTCCTGCTGCTAGCAGCTCTGCTTAGCACACTTCGCTGTTAAGCGCTACTCCATCGCTGGCAGTGCCATCCTCCACCCTCCACACCTCCCGCTCTTCTCCACCGACCGCCGAACCACACCGCACTGTAACCGCTTAACCTCAGACACCACTCCGTCATGACTCTACTCCCACGCCTTCCCATCTCTCGCTCGTTGCTGTCGGGGCCTCGCCATCGTCCACCACCTTGGATGCGCTCGACGTGGAGTGGTCAATGTGGTCAACAAACGACACCATCAGAAGTAGACTGTGCATGGAGAGGCTGACACCTGGGTCCACGGCCGCACACAAGGAAATGCCTCCTTATTACGCGAAAAATAATGATTCCTCCACCTAACAGTTGGGACCCATCGGAAGGGCCTCTGTATTTCGTGAAAAACGTTCCCACCCTGACAGGTCGGACCCACCAGCTATATCTTCACACGCAAGGAAGTGCCTCCTTATTACGCACAAAAAAATGAATACCCCCTGCTAGCTGGGACCCACAATAGTGGGAGGCTGACTTGTGGGCCAACTAAGTTGACGGGGACGGAGGGCTTTGTCAACTTAGTCAATATGAACGATTCTAGCTCTAGTGACCGTACGATGTCCATCCAACGGCCGTAGTGCTTCTTCAACCTCTAGTCTTCTTACTCCGGCCGCCCATAGCAGCGCCAGTCGTGCCTCGTGCTCCTGCCTCCTGTGGCCGGCTGCGATGCGGCGGAGGCCTCACCGCCCCCTACTACTCCCACCGCTGGCCAGGCCATCCCTCTACTCACCCACACCCCTGTTATTCTGCGATGAAGGCAGCCTCACACCGCAGCGAACCAGTGAACCCTCGTACTCCTCTATGCGTGGGCATCCACAGTCGCGTCTTTCCCGGCTCCGTGTCGTCCCCTTCCTAGGCCTCACCGTTGTCCACCGCCCTGGTACTCTCGGCGCGGCGTTGTCAACATGGTCATGGAACTGCTTCCATCGGACGTGGACTGTACGTGGAGAGGCTGACAGCTGGGTCCACGGCCGCAGCAAGCAAGTGCCTCCTTATTACGTGCAAAATAATTATTCCTCCACCGACGGCGGGGACCCACCGGACGGGCCACCGTATTTCTCGAAAAAATGTTTCCCGATCGCTGGGACCCACCAGCTACATCTTCGCACGCATGGAAGTGCGTCCGGCAAAACAAAAAACGATTCGCCCCAAAGTCTTGGGACCCACCAGCTACATCTTCGCACGCAAGGAAGTGCACGGCGATCGGGACCCACCTGGTCGAAGCGTATGTAGCGTTGTCATTCTAGTCGCGAACGGTACGCATATACCTTGGTCGATGTAGAGGCGCCGCACGTAGCATGTACACGCACGCACAGCGCAAGGGTGCAAGAAAGTAACACGCCACGCACGTACATACGGGCGGTTTCAACGCCACGCGCTGCACGCACGGCCAGGGCCTGCGTACATGGCTGGGTCGGAACGGAGAAACAACATCGTCGTCGTGTTCATCCGGAGGCAGCGGAATGCGTCATGTTCATTGGGAGGCAACGAAACGCGTGGGAGCCAACCGGCTTGGACGGAACAGCCGATGGAAACGAGGCCTGGCGTACCGCAGAACAGTGGATACAGCCTTGTGTTCGACCAACGATGTTCGAAACGGGATCCTATTCATCGGGAGGGGTCTGGCGTACCGCAAAACGGAGGAAATGGACCTCCTACGGTCGAAACGGGGGTCCTGTTGATCGGGAGGGGTGTGGCGTACCGCAAAACGGAGGAAACGGACTTGTGTTGGAGTGCTATGGTCGAAACGGGGGTCCTGTTCATCGGGAGGGGTGTGGCGTACCGCCAAACAGGACTCCACGGATACCGCTCGCCGCCACCGTCGACTTCTCCACCTCCACGGCCACTGCTCATCCACCGTCGACCTCCTCCCGCCTCCACTGCGGTTGTTCATCCACGGCTCCTATTCATCCAGCCTCCATCTGCGCTACTCCACCGCTCTTGCTCAACCAGCCCTCTCCACGGGCTCCTGCTCAACCACCCTCCACGGGCTATTGTTCATCCAGCCCTCCACCGCTTAATGTTCATCCCGCCTCCACGCGGTGGTCCTGTTCATCCTACCTCCACGGGTCCTGCTCATCCAGCCCCAACCGCTCGAACGATCGGGTCCTGTTCATCCAACCCCACCGAACTGTTCATCCAAAACACCAAAGAACGCCATTGCTCATCCAGAGGCAACGCCACGGGTCCTGTTCATCCACCCCACCGGAACTGTTCATCCAACCCCCCTAGCAACACTCACTCGTTCATCCAGAGGCAACATCGATCGGCTTCAGCTTAGCGCAGAGCGGCGAATCGCCGATCGGGTTCGATTAACAGCCATCGGTCGATCGCTCGGGTTCATGAACGCGAGCTCGCAAAGGCAATCGCCGGGTTCGATTAGAGCCCAATGACTCGCTTGGGTTCAGTTAGAGCCCAACGCCTCGCACCCACGCACGTGCGTGTACGAGAGAAACACGCATCGCTTGGCCACGACCACCCACCGTAACCGGGAACACCCTGATATTTTCCTCGCCCTTGCTTCTACCACGGTTTTTTTCGTCATGGATGGCCCAAAGAATGTCATGCGGCTGCGTCTCCGGCCCGCCCAGGACGAAAAGCCTATTTTCTATCATATTTTATGTCATAGAAGTAGGACCCCACCACATCTATGATGATACCGTGTTTTGTTACAATTATCGTCATAGAAGTGTCATAAGTATTACAGAAAAGATTTTCGTTCGACCCAAAATGTCACGGATGTGTCTCTTTTTTGTAGTGAGGCCTCATTTTTAAGCATTGCAATACCGTTTGTGCTGCATTTTATCAATTGCTACCTTGCTGTTTTTTATTGTTCTTATTTCAAAAACCAATATCTACTATCCATATTACACTTGTATCACCATCTCTTCGCCGAACTAGTGCACCTATACAAATTACCATTGTATTTGGTGTGTTGGGGACACAAGAGACTCTTTGTTATTTGGTTGCAGGGTTGCTTGAGAGAGACCATGCTCATCCTACACCTCCCACGGATTGATAATCCTTAGGCCATCCACTTGAGGGAAAATTGCTACTGTCCTATAAAACTCTGTGCTTGGAGGCCCAATACAAGTCTACAAGAATAAAGTTGCATAGTAGACATCAGTTCACACCTGGTGGACACGTGGCAGACATGCAACATATCAAAGGTTGAGCCACGTTCCCACGCGCGCCTGGTTTGTCGGGTGATTGTTCCGGCTTCTCTGGTATTCAGGCAAAAGAGATAAGAGCATTAAAAACAGTTTTAAATGTGTGTCTCTGTATCTTCAGCTGACAAAGACACAGTGAAGACATTCAACACATGTCAACAGAATGCATATGAAGAGACAGAGAGAATGAGAGGTAAGCGTAGAAGGGGTTAGGGTCCAATCACATTCACTTAGTTTAGAAAATAGCAAGTTGAAGACATAGCTATAAGTGAATGCTGTAGAGGACAAAACACACACACACACACACACCAAATATAAGTGAACTTTGAAGTCAAACCAATGTTGAAGACAAACCAAATATGAAGATAATGCAATCATGACGCCAAATTAAAATATTCAAGAAAGTGTGGTGGTGGCATTACCCACAGTATAGGAAATATTAGACCAAGACACGGCGCACAATTATCGTGGCGCTCCAAAGTCAAATTCCACATTAATGTATTCACACTTAGAGGGTAAGACTTCATTAATTCAAGATATATGTTACTTTGTGTGTTGCACATCTAAGTCATCAATATGTGTAAGCGTTAGGATGTGTGTCCATTCGCAGGACATTCAAGGATTCTAAGATATTTAGCTCACACCGCAGCTTGCAAAACCTTTTCTCATCTAAGGGCTTCGTGAATATATCTGCCAATTGCTCTTCAGTGATGACGTGAATGATATCAATGTCTTCCTTCAACACATGATCCCTGAGAAAATGATGATGGATCTGAATGTGTTGTGTCTTCGAGTGCTGAACTGGATTGTGAGCAATCTTGATGGCGCTTTCATTGTCGTAGTAGAGTGGCACATGCTTCATGTTGATGCGATAATGTGTAACATCCCAAATTTCCTATTTGGAATGTTTTACAATTATAGCTAAGCATCCTATGCATCCTGTTTGAATTTTGAATGTCATTTGAAGTTTCAGAGAATTTTGAGTTTTGAATTTGAATTTCAAACTTTGGCAAGTGGGAAACATTTCAAAAACTATGCCTGATAAGTACTTGATCAAAAGTATGAGAGGAGCAAACATAACACTCCCAAAAATATCAGAGAAAACATTGCCAAAAGATTTGGATTCAAATCTGAATTTTATTTGAATTTGGAAAAAAATAGATTTTTATAAAGTTTGGATTTTGCCTTTGGAAAAATGTTCAAATGAAAGGGAATATTCCCCTGATCATTTTGGTATATATATACCCTATATAAAATATTTATAGATATTGTTTTATTTCTGTTTTTGTTTTATTTAAAAAATAAATTCTAAAAAGAAAACACCCCTGGGCGCCACCAAGCCACCCCTGTGCCCAGCCAGCCAAGACCCACCTGCCTGGCCCAGCCCAACCCTGCCCACTGCCGAGCCAGCCGAGCCGAGCCGCCCACTCACCCCTCAAGACTAACCCGTTGGCCTCGGCCACCCGCCAACCCCACCTCCCTTTCTCTCTCGACCCGTGGGCCCCGCCCATCTTCTTCCCTCGCCCACGACGCGCTCATTGAGATCGCGGATCCCAAGGATCCGGATTCCGATCCGCCTGATCGACTTCAAGCCGCCCGAGGCCCTGGCTATAAAAGCCGGAGCCCCGCACCCCATTCCTCCCCGAGACCTCGCCAGACCCTCTCCTCCCGCTCGACATCGCTGAGCTCAAGCTCTCCTCACGCCAAAGTCGCTGATGTCGACGCCTAGCCTCCCGACCACCCCGACCCCACCGAACCACTCCCGACCTCATCCGCACCCAAGACGGCGACTCCCGAGCTCCCCGACGCTCAAGCCCCGACACTCTACTCGCCGCTGCCGCCGTCGCCGGACTCGGTAAGCCACCGCAACACCTCCCCGTCCGATCCTAAATGAGCGGTTAGGATTAGAACTCAAGGGGTAAGTTTTATTAGAAAACCGGCCGGTTCATTCGGTTTAGTATTAGTTAGGTTTTTTATTTTTAGGCCCGGTTCGTTTTAGTTAACCCTAGGGCCCGTTTAGACTATTTAACGCACAGAGCACAGTTTAGGCCCATTAGGCCTTTTTCTTTTATTTTGATTTTCTGTTTTAGCCGAATAGTTTCTGTTTTGAAAAATTGATATCTTTTATTCTGTTTATTATTTTTAGATGATTCTTTTTTTGTTGGGTTGCAAATTTTATGTAGTTTCAGTAGAATATATAATTAGCTATGTTAAAAATAAATAAAATTGCTTTAATTTAGTTTTAGCCAGAATAGTAAATCTGCTATAACTTTAGTTAGAAAAATTATTTTTGCATGATTCTTTTTGTCACAACTTTATTTTAACATTGCCAAACCATAGAAATTAACTTGGGTATTTTAGGATTAATAAATAATCTGTTTTAAGCAGAATCCTATTAATCCTAATTAATTAACTAGCTCCTGTTTTCCTAATATTTTAATTAGTAAATGAATTTATTTTTAACTTGTGATTAGTTATTCTAGGTTAGTTTCTGTCACTCTAGTAGATGAACTTTTATTTATAATTAATAAAAGTTTTATTTTATTTTTCCTAATAGAAATTGGATTAGGCCTAAAATGAGTTTTATAATAGCTTTTAATTAATTCTTTTTGCCCATAGTTGCTTAGTGAGTTCTTTTCTGTTAGGTTAACTTAAAACCATGATTAGGTTATATAAAGGAATTTTTGTTATATAAAACTATTCTAGCTATTGTTTGAGGTAGGGAAAACTTTGAATTGGTTTTCTTTGAGTTTTCCTTTTGGATTTGGTTTTGATTGTTTTGTTGTGTTACTTTTGTTATGTTGTGTTATGTGATCCTATTACTTTGTGCTTATTGTGTTATTGTTTGTCTCGGTAGAGTTTCGAGTCTGAAGCTTGCTACTACGACTCTTTAGCTTACGAGGATCATCAGCAAGGCAAGTTTTGATCATGTTATTTCTATACCTATGTTTTTGTGCATTAGTAATTGTCACCACCCCACCATGCATGCAGTAGTGAAATCTTGAAGTCATTAAACTTGAGTAGTATCATGTGGTAGGATGAACCAATCCCTTGTTACCATGACCCCGGACGTAGTAGTTACTTTGCTATGCTCAGAGACGGTTTTGGGTATGAGTGATATTCATAAGCAAGATGTGAGAGTCAATGATGATGACAACCCCATGAACTACAATGATCAAGATGGACTTGGAAAATCACTCTTGGGTGGAGGGCGGTTGTTGGGCACCTGGAGAAACCAGTGGTGGCGGGATGCATGGAGAAGCGCCATGACATCTTATGGAAAGCTTCACCCAGCCACAAAGAGAAGGATGGATGCCCCATGACCGAAGCTTACTCTGCAGCCGCAAGCCATTATGGGCTCTGGCTGGGTTGACCCTAGTAGTGACGCTGGCTGGACGGTACTACGAGAAGTAGAAGAACGGTAGGATTGATGGGTACCGCGGTGGCGGAAGAACTCTCTGGAAGACCCTGTTTCATTCGTCCGCCTTCAAACACCATGAAGTGCGAAGACTTTAAAGGAGGGAATGATTCTTATGGGAAAGTCGCAACCCTCTGCAGAGTTAAAGATCTAATCGATTAGCCGTGTCCCTGTTATGGACATTTGAGCCTCTGGAACTTGGAAGTATTCGGATATCTCAACACTAAAACTAATGAATTAATTTGAGGGTTTTATGACTTAATAATTGGGAACGAGATATTGGTTGGCGGAACCATCTCAATAACTACCAACAAATGTAGTAATTTGCAAGCAAGTCCTTTGTAGTAGGATAAAATTTGCTTTTTCGCAAAATGATGAAACTTAGAGCTCCACACCAAAATGCATATAGTGTTAGTAACTTTATTATTGTTATTCTTCATGACTTGCCAGCTTATTCCAAAAGCTGACCTACATGGCTGCAACGTATTATGTTGCGTAGATATATTCCGATCAGAGTGAGGCTACGCTCCCGCTTGGCGATTGCCCTTTGGAGTCGGATGGACTCGCTTATCTTCGACGCTTCCGCAGTGTTATTAGTTTATTTCTCATGAGTTGGCCTTGAGCCAAATTTATTCTCTTGTAATAAAGACTCTATATGAGAATCGTTTAATCATATTCAGGTGTGATTGAACTTTGATTACTTTATCGATGTCTTGTGAGTACCAAAGATGATCTTGGGATGGTAGCATACGTAGATTTGACCGATTTTGGGTCAGGTCGCTACAGAGATGGTATCAGAGCACACGCTGACCGTAGGATCGTAACCCCTAGGATCGGAAAGCCATAGGAAGAGACCATTTACTTTGAATCCTTTTCATTCCATAATTCTCCCTGCTCAATTTCGACTCTTCTCCCATTTGCAACATTCTAGATGGCGTCGAGTTCACCCCAGTTTGCTACGGAGTTTCGCCGGCCCGATGAGACGATGCCCTTCGAAGAAAGCTGGTCCAGATGGTGAAGCAGTGAAGATAGCTCTACCCTCGATCACCGGAAACCCACTAATGCACTTCCGACGGACACCCGCCACTGATTGAGGTGCATATCCTGTGGAGAACCTTTGGAGGACACACGAGCCTATCAACTTTGAGTTCACCGAGTTCAACTGGATCATCGGAAGGGACGTGGCGATCTATCGAGCACTTGGACATCTCCGAGAGGAGTACAGGCCGAGCTCGATCACTCGAGACCTCGCCATGGTTTCTCGCAGGCAAGGAATGGAGATATCATCCGTACCATTGAGGACGATTCCACTCTCTCATACATCCAGACTTGGAGTGTCTTCTCGTGAAACGGAGATTCAGACTCGCCAGAACTCAAGACACACGGAAGCTTTTGTTCCATGAATCGAACTGGAGGAGAAGGCACGCGCAGACTTCCTTGGCCATGAGGAAGAAATCACGGACTTCATGGAGATAGTCGATGACCAAGATGAAGCTTGCGCGATAGAGGAAAAGATGGACTTGGAGAGGACCTTTACCCGAGTGGAGATGAAGGACCCTCGTGAGCAATGATCAGGATTTGAAGGAGTACCATCAAGGAAACCCCAAGAGGAGGCGCCATCGATGAAGATTTTTAGTCGACCACCATGTTATCTTTTACTTTTTCGTCGATCAGTTAGGCCGATGTTTTCCCTTCGATTAGTCATGAGCTTTTGTAATTGAGTTTGAACCATGTTTGAGTGGAATGAATAAATGATTGGTGTGTTATGATTGTGCATTCATATGGGTAGTGTATTTCTCATAGACCATTGTTCTATTCTAATCTTCTCATCCACTCCAAAACACCAGATGCCTCCGAGACGTGACACTGGTTTCCCGCCGGAGCTCACCCAGCTGCTCCAGCAGCAGAATGCACTGATGCAGCTCCTTATTCAGAATCAGAACAACAATGCCAACAATCCACCGCCACCGCCACCACCCATTGTGGACAACTTGACTCGATTTACGAGGTTGAATCCGCGGTGTTCTCTAGTAGCACCGAGCCGATTGTGGCTGATGATTGGCTCCGCAAAGTCGGAAGAGAGCTAGTCACCGTTGGATGCACCGATGTCGAGAAGGTGCGCTTTGTCGCGCATCAATTGGATGGACCTGCAGCTTCTTGGTGGGAGAATTACACCGCCACTTTTCCCATTGGTGCCATCACTTGGGATCAATTCCAGCAGGCCTTCCGACCGCTCATGTCTCACTGGAGCCATGAGTCCAAGAAGCGTGAGTTCCGCAACTTACGCCAGGGAACCGCATCTTGGCACAAGACGTGGATGAATTCAGCAAGCTCGCCGCTATGCCCCTGATGATGTGGCCACAGATGCCGCCAAGCAGGAGAAGTTCCTTGAGGGACTCAATGATGAACTGAGCATGCAGCTTATTGTGGCTACTTTCAACAACTACCAGGAGCTGGTAGACAAGGCCACCATTTTGGAAGGCAAGCAGCAGCAGATAGAAAGCCGCAAGCGGAAGTACAGCCAGGGGAAGCACAACTCAGGAGCTCAGCAGAAGCCCCGCTATGCACCGTACTCAGGAGGGCACACTCATCATAACCATGGAGGTCATAACCATGGAGGAAATGGGAACAACCGCAGCCAAGACAACAAGTCAGGCCATGGCAATGGAAATGGCAATGGTAATGGAAATCAGCACCGTTCTGCCCGGCTCAAGGATCTGAGCCACATCACCGCTTCAAGTGCCGAAGACAGGGCACTACGCCACCGACGCCCGGAGGCCAAGCAGAGGAATGGAAATGGCAATGGAGGCTCGTGAAGAAGCCCAATCCGTTGCCCTCGTGCTCGGGTGAACCACATCAACGTGGAGGACGTCTATGATCAACCGCATAATCGTGGTTGGTAAGTTTTATTGAATTCACGCTCAGTTTTGGTTCTCTTTGATTTCGTGCAACGATTCATTCATATCAAGGGTAGTTGTGGAAAAGTACGGGTTGCACACTAGAACCCTTAGAAGCCCCTTCGTCGGGTTCGCAGGAGGAGAAATGATGGCGGTGTAGGCTGTCCGCAACCCTCAACATCGGGAACCACAAATTTCCGTGGACCTCATAGTGTTGGAAACTCAGACCTTGGATGTAATCCTAGGCATGGATTGGTTGTCAAAGTATGAAGGAACATTGATCGTGCTCAAGAAGTCTATTCTCGCTCACCACCCGGAGCGTAAGAGGATCAAGTATGTAGCCAGCACAGCCGGATGAAGAATCAGTGCATTCCCTCACGGAGTTGTTCAAGAGGAAGTTCCAGAGTGCAAGACTTTCCGATGTGTTCCGGAGGAATTACCAGAATGCCACCGGACAGGGACATTGAATTTCTGATTGAGCTATTGCAAGACAGCCCCAATATCCAAGAGACCTTATCGGATGCCACCGAATGAGTTGAAAGAGATCAAGGATCAAATAAATGAGTTATTGGAGAAAGGATATATTCGCCCAAGCTCATCACCTTGGGGAGCCCCAGTTCTTTTGGTAGAGAAGAAGGATGGAAGCTTGAGGATGGTTGTGGATTATCGTGCATTGAACGAAGTAACCATCAAGAACAAGTACCTCTCGCCGATGATCAATGACTTGTTTGATCAGCTAGTTGGAGCCAAGGTATTCTCTAAGATCGATCTTGATCGGGTATCATCGATTGAAGATTCGTGAAAAGGATATACCCAAAACAGCATTCACTACTGTGTATGGTTTATATGAGTATACCGTCATGTCATTTGGATTGACTAATGCTCCTGCATACTTCATGAATTTGATGAACAAGGTGTTCATGGAATATCTGGACAAGTTTGTCGTGGTGTTCATCGATGATATATTGATTTTCCAAGAGCGAGGAAGAGCATAAGGAACATTTGCGCCTAGTTCGAGAAACTTCGAGAACATCAGTTGTATGCCAAATTCAGCAAATGTGAATTTTGGTTGAAGGAAGTTGGATTCCTCGGACATGTTATTTCAGGAGAAGGAATAGCAGTTGATCCCGCCAAGGTTGAATCAGCCACCAATTGGCAGTCACCCACCTTAGTCAAGGAGATCCGCAGTTTTCTCGGACTCGCAGGATATTATCGGAGGTTCATTGAGAACTTCGAAGATTGCCAAGCCCATGACCGAGCTGTTGAAGAAGGAAGCCAAGTATGTTTGGACCGAGGAATGTGAAGCCAGTTTTCAGGAATTGAAGAAACGGTTGGTCACCGCCCGGTGTTGATTTTTCGGACATACACAAGGAATACCAGGTTTATTAGACGCTTCTCGTCAAGGACTCGGAGGAGTATTGATGCAGGAAGGTAAGGTTGTAGCTTATGCCTCCGGACAGCCACGGCCTCATGAGATGAATTATGCCACGCATGATTTGGAGTTAGCGCAGTAGTGCATGCACTCAAGACCTGGAGACATTTCCTCATCGGAAATCGTTGTGATGTCTACACAGATCACAAGAGTTTGAAGTATATCTTCACGCAGAAGGAATTGAACCTCAGGCAGAGGAGATGGCTAGAGTTGATAAAGGACTATGACATGAGATTACATTACCACCCCGGTAAAGCTAATGTTGTAGCTGATGCTTTGAGCCGTAAGAGTTATGTGAATACTCTTACAGCAGGAGGATTACCCTGTGAGTTAGTCGATGACCTCGTAGATCTCCGATGGAGATAGTTCCAAAGGATTTGTTGCAACTCGAAGTTCAGTCCACCTTGACCGAAAGGATTCGTGAAGCCGGAAGTCGGACAAGGAAATTGATGAGATTAAGCAAAAGATGGATGAAGGAAAAGCTAAAGGATTCCGTAAGGATGAACATGGAACTATATGGTTTGAAGATCGTATTTATGTGCCCAATGATCCCGAGCTCAGGAAGCTAATTCTTCAGGAGGCTCATGATTCACCGTACTCGATTCACCCCGGCAACACCAAGATGTACCTGGATCGTTTGACTAAGGTAGCTCACTTCATTCCCGTGAAGACTACCTATACCAGTGCCAAGTTGGCCAAGATATACATGACCAGGATCGTATGTCTGCATGGAGTTCCGAGGAAAATCGTGTCAGATAGAGGAATGCAGTTTACCTCAAAGTTTTGGAAGCAGTTGCATGAAACTTTGGGTACGAGGCTGGAATTCAAGACAGCTTTTCATCCGCAGCATGATGGATGACCGAGAGAGTCAATCAGATTCGGAGGACATGTTGAGAGCTTGTGTACTAGACTATGGGTCTAGCTGGGATGATAATTTGCCATACGCAGAGTTCTCATACAACAACAGTTATCAATCCATTTGAAGATGGCCCTTCAAGCTCTATACGGAAGGAGGTGCGAACACCATTCTTTGTGGGATAGTGTTGAGATCGATCACTTTTCGTTCCGACCTTATCAAGGATTCCAAGAGAAAGTCAAGCTGATTCGAGACGGCTCAAGATAGCACAGTCGAGACAGAAGAGTTATGCCGACAGTAAACGCAAGGAGGTGACTTACGAAGTGGGAGACCGAGCATATCTTCGTGTGTCTCCACTTCGTGGAATCAAGAGGTTTGGTGTCAAGGGAAAGTTAGCACCCCGATTCATTGGCCCCTACAAAATCCTCGAACGTCGTGGAGAAGTTGCATACAAGTTGGAATTGCCGGAAGGATTGTCCGGAGTTCATGATGTCTTCCACGTTTCTCAGCTGAAGAAGTGCCATGCCGACATGGCCGATGTTCCGTTGAGAGACACAGTGCCCCTAGAGGCCATACAGCTTGACAGTGATCTGACTTACAAGGAGAAACCCGTCCGAATTCTCGAGACTGCAAGCAGAGTCACCCGCAGCAAGGTCATCAAATTTTGCAAGGTTTGTGGAGTCACCACACCGAGGAAGAAGCCACTGGGGCGCCAAGAAGATCTTCTTCGAGACCACCCACACCTATTTGCTAGCCAACCCGAATCTCGAGGGCGAGATTCATCTTAAGGTGGGTAGGTTTGTAACATCCCAAATTTCCTATTTGGAATGTTTTACAATTATAGCTAAGCATCCTATGCATCCTGTTTGAATTTTGAATGTCATTTGAAGTTACAGAGAATTTTGAGTTTTGAATTTGAATTTCAAACTTTGGCAAGTGGGAAACATTTCAAAAACTATGCCTGATAAGTACTTGATCAAAAGTATGAGAGGAGCAAACATGACACTCCCAAAAATATCAGAGAAAACATTGCCAAAAGATTTGGATTCAAATCTGAATTTTATTTGAATTTGGAAAAAATAGATTTTTATAAAGTTTGATTTTGCCTTTGGAAAATGTTCAAATGAAAGGAATATTCCCTGATCATTTTGGTATATATATACCCTATATAAAATATTTATAGATATTGTTTTATTTCTGTTTTGTTTTATTTAAAAATAAAGTTTTAAAAGAAAACCCTGTGGGCGCCGGCCAAGCCACCCAGTGCCCAGCCAACAGCCAAGACCCACCCGCCTGCCCGGCCAGTGGCCTGCCCACTGGCCAAGCCAGCCGAGCCGAGCTGCCCACCACCTCAAGACGAACCCGTTGGCCTCGGCCACCCGCCAACCCCACCTCCTTTCTCTCTCGACCCGTGGCCCCGCCCATCTTCTTCCCCCTCGCCCACGACGCCGCTTGGAGATCGCCGGATCCCGAAGGATCCGGGATTCCGATCCGCCCCGATCGACCCCCCGAAGCCGCCCGAGGCCCTGGCTATAAAAGCCGGAGCCCCGCACCCCATTCCCCTCCCCGAGACCTCGCCGCACCCCCTCTCCCTCCCGCTCGACATCGCCGGAGCCCGAAGCTCTCCCCGCCGCCAAAGTCGCCGCCGTCGACGCCCTAGCCCTCCCCGACCACCCCCGACCCCACCGAACCACTCCCCGACCTCGTCCGCACCCGCACGGCGACTCCCCCGAGCTCCCCGACGCTCGAAGCCCCCGACGCACTCTCGCCGCCGCCGCCGCCGTCGCCGGACTCCGGTAAGCCACCGGCAACACCCTCCCCCGTCCGATCCTAAATGAGCGGCTAGGATTAGAACCCCCGAAGGGGTAAGTTTTTATTAGAAAACCGGCCGGTTCATTCGGTTTAGTATTAGTTAGGTTTTTTATTTTAGGCCCAGTTCGTTTTAGTTAACCCTAGGGCCCGCTTAGACTATTTAACGACGAGGTACAGCTTTAGGCCCATTAGGCCTTTTTCTTTTATTTTGATTTTCTGTTTTAGTTTAATAGTTTCTGCTTTTGAAAAATTGATATCTTTTATTCTGTTTATTATTTTAGATGATTCTTTTTTGTTGGGTTGCAAATTTTATGTAGTTTCAGTAGAATATATAATTAGCTATGTTAAAATAAATAAAATTGCTTTAATTTAGTTTTAGCCAGAATAGTAAATCTGCTATAACTTTAGTTAGAAAAATTATTTTTGCATGATTCTTTTTGTCACAACTTTATTTTAACATTGCCAAACCATAGAAATTAACTTGGGTATTTTAGGATTAATAAATAATCTGTTTTAAGCAGAATCCTATTAATCCTAATTAATTAACTAGCTCCTGTTTTCCTAATATTTTAATTAGTAAATGAATTTATTTTTAACTTGTGATTAGTTATTCTAGGTTAGTTTCTGTCACTCTAGTAGATGAACTTTTATTTATAATTAATAAAAGTTTTATTTTATTTTTTCTAATAGAAATTGGATTAGGCCTAAAATGAGTTTTATAATAGCTTTTAATTAATTCTTTTTGCTCATAGTTGCTTAGTGAGTTCTTTTCGTTAGGTTAACTTAAAACCATGATTAGGTTATATAAAGGAATTTTTGTTATATAAAAACTATTCTAGCCATTGTTTGAGGTAGGGAAAAACTTTGAATTGGTTTTCTTTGAGTTTTCCTTTTGGATTTGGTTTTGATTGTTTTGTTGTGTTACTTTTGTTATGTTGTGTTATGTGATCCTATTACTTTGTGCTTATTGTGTTATTGTTTGTCTCGGTAGAGTTTTCGAGTGCTAAGCTTGCTACTCGACTTTTTAGCTTACGAGGATCATCGACAAGGCAAGTTTTGATCATGTTATTTCTATACCTATGTTTTTGTGCATTAGTAATTGTCACCACCCCACCATGCATGCAGTAGTGAAATCTTGAAGTCATTAAACTTGAGTAGTATCATGTGGTAGGATGAACCAATTCCCTTGTTACCATGACCCCGGACGTAGTAGTTACTTTGCTATGCTCAGAGACGGTTTTGGGTATGAGTGATATTCATAAGCAAGATGTGAGAGTCAATGATGATGACAACCCCATGAACTACAATGATCAAGATGGACTTCGGAAAATCACTACTGGGTGGAGGACGGTTGACGGGCACCCTGGAGAAACCAGTGGTGGCCGGGATGCATGGAGAAGCGCCATGACATCTTGCGGAAAGCTTCACCCAGCCACAAAGAGAAGGATGGATGCCCCATGACCGAAGCTTACATGCAGCCGCAAGCCATTATGGGCTCGCTGGGTTGACCCTAGTAGTGACGCTGGCTGGACGGTACTACGAGAAGTAGAAGAACGGTAGGATTGGATGGGTACGGCAAAGGGCCGAAGAACTCTCTGGAAGACCCTGTTTCATTCGTCCGCCTTCAAACACCATGAAGTGCGAAGACTTTAAAGGAGGGAATGATTCTTGCGGGAAAGTCGCAACCCTCTGCAGAGTTAAAGATCTAATCGATTAGCCGTGTCCCGATTACGGACATTTGAGCCTCTGGAACTTGGAAGTATTCGGATATCTCAACACTAAAACTAATGAATTAATTTGAGGGGTTTTATGACTTAATAATTGGGAACGAGATATTGGTTGGCGGAACCATCTCAATAACTACCAACAAATGTAGTAATTTGCAAGCAAGTCCACTGTAGTAGGATAAAATTTGCTTTTTCGCAAAATGATGAAACTTAGAGCTCCACAGCCAAAAATGCATATAGTGTTAGTAACTTTATTATTGTTATTCTTCATGACTTGCCAGCTTATTCCAAAAGCTGACCTACATGGCTGCAACGTATTATGTTGCGTAGATATATTCCGATCAGAGTGAGGCTACGCTCCGCGCTTGGCGATTGCCCTTTGGAGTCGGATGGACTCGCTTATCTTCGACGCTTCCGCAGTGTTATTAGTTTATTTCTCATGAGTTGGCCTTGAGCCAAATTTATTCTCTTGTAATAAAGACTCTATATGAGAATCGTTTAATCATATTCAGGTGTGATTGAACTTTGATTACTTTATCGATGTACCGTGAGTACCAAAGATGATCTTGGGATGGTATGCATACGTAGATTTGACCGATTTTGGGTCAGGTCGCTACATAATGCTTGAGTGTTTGCTTCATCAAGAGAAGCTGAGCGCAGCAACATCCAGCAGCAATGTATTCAGATTCAAGAGTGGAGAGTGATACACAATTATACTTCTTTGAAGACCAACAGACAAGAGATCATCCAAGAAAGTGACTTGTGCCTGATGTGGACTTGTGATCAACCTTGTCACCAGCATAATCAGCATCTGAGAATCCAACTAGATCAAACTCCGAGCCCTTTGGATACCATAATCCTATCGTTGGGGTGTGAGCCCAATATCGAAGAATTCGCTTCACATCAAGGTGATGTTATTCCTTTGGTGCCGCTTGAAATCGGGCACACATGCAAACACTAAGCATTATATCCGGCCTAGATGCACATAAGTACAATAAAGAACCAATCATGGAGCGGTATACCTTTTGATCGAACTCTTTACCATTGTTGTCGGGGCCCAATTGGCCTTTGGTTGGCATTGACGTCGTGTATCCTTTGCAGTCTTGCATTCCAAACATCTTCAGACAGTCTTTGAGGTATTTCTCTTGTGATATGAAGATACCATTCCTCTATTGACGGATTTGAAGACCAAGAAAGAATTTCAGCTCTCCCATCATGGACATCCGATATTGCTCTTGCACCATATGCCCAAACTCATCATTGTATCTCTTATCAGTGCAGCCGAAGATAAAGTCATCCAGATAGATTTGGCATACAAACTGTTCTCCATCATATGTCTTCGTGAAGAGAGTGGGATCTAGGGAACCAGGTTTGAAGCCTTTGCTCTTCAGGAAGTCTTTGAGTGTGTCATACCAAGCATGGGGTGCTTGTTTGAGGCCATACAGTGCCTTGTTGAGCTTGCATACCATATCAGGATGCTTTGGATCTTCAAAGCCATGTGGTTGTGCAACATACACTTCTTCTTCAATTTTTCCATTGAGGAAGGCACTCTTTACATCCATTTGGTACAAAAGAATGTTGTTGTGGTTAGCATAGGCTAGCACTATGCGAATGGCTTCAAGCCTAGCCACATGAGAAAAGGTTTCATCAAAGTCAATTCCTTCCACTTGAGTGTAACCTTGGGCAACGAGCCAAGCTTTGTTTCCGACAACTTGACCCTGCTCATCTTGTTGATTGCGATAGATCCACTTGGCGCCAATAATATTGTGCTTGCGTGGATCGGGACGTTTGACAAGCTCCCAGACATTATTAAGCTCAAACTATTGAAGCTCTTCTTGCATAGCTTGAATCCATTCAGGTTCCATGAAGGCTTCATCAACTTTCTTAGGTTCAGAGATTGAAACAAATGCAAAGTGACCATAGAAGTTTGCTAGTTGTGTTGCTCTTGAACGAGTAAGAGGACCAGGTGCATTTGTATTGTCGAAGATCTTCTCAATCTGGACTTCATTTGCTACTTGAAGATGAACTGGGCGAAGAGTTTGCCCTTGCTGATTATTGTCTTCATCTTCAGCATTGGCCTCAGGCTGAGAATTGTCTTCATGTTGATTACGTGCAGAAATGATGATTTCCTCTTTAGCCTGTTCCTCGGTAGGTATGATTTCTCCAGTACTGTTGCGGGGTATCCGCGGTCAACTATGAGACCGGGTGGCCCCTTGCTGGTTTGGCGGGGGGACGTTGCGTTGCACAAAGAGAAGATCAGCGCACGGCAGCATGGCAGAAAGCACACGAGCAATTTACCCAAGTTCGGGCCGCCGCGAGGCGTAAGACCCTACTCCTGCTTTGGTGGATTGATGGTGGAATGGAGGTGGTGCTGCGTAGTACACTTGCCCGGCAGGGTTTGCCTCAGGACCGTAGCGACTACGCGCATATAGTGGCTTGGGTTTGTCAACTTTCCAACCCTCTAACCCCTCGTACGAGTGTCATGGGCCTCCTTTTATAGATTAAGGGGTCACCACAGTGGCAAAGTGGTCATTATCCACTGATATGATAGGGTCCATTAAATGCACCGCTTAGTGTCACATCACTGGTTGCCCGGCAAGCCCTGCCAGACTATTTTGCTAGCTCCGCGCCTGTTCCCTTGACATGTCGTAGGAAGGATGACACCTGTAGGTTTCTTCTCTAGGAAATGGCTGTCATGTGGCAAATGGCTGCCACTTAATCATCTTGCGGCTTGACACCGCACTGATTAACGACATGGGTCGTGCTTGAGTGGTTGGCGGGGTGGTTCAGCCCCCGCAAGCCCCGGTAGGCTCTGCCGGGGAGTCTCGGTTTCTTGCTTCTGGTGGTGGCATCGCCCCTTGCCTGGCTCGCCTGCCCGGTAAGGGAGGCCCTTCTCTTGCCGATATCTTGCTCCTTTGGCTCGATCTTGGTCTCTCTGAGCTGCATGTTGGTTCTTCAAGTCTCTTGGCTCTTTCGACCTCTTGACTTGTCCTGGTGCTTCAATCTTGATCTTGTGCCTGTGCACAGTTGGGCAACAGACCCAGGGTTTGTTGCACCGACAGAAGTCCCCCGGCCTGCCTCGAATGCACTGCTGAGCATCGCCGGGGTAGGGCCTAACAAGTGCACATGCAGGATCACTAAAGGGGTTCGCCCCTTGAGGTTTTCCTTTGCTGCTTCATTAGTCTTGATTTCGGGGCGGTTTCCGATTTCCCCGCGCGGTGCGTGGCGTCGTGGAGGAACTTGGATCATGGCTCGCGGATTCTCCTCGTCCCATGATCACGGGGCGAAACCACCATCCCACTTGTCCCCTGTTCCGCATGCACCTTGCCACGTGTTCCACATGCATTGGGCGTGGTAGGTGGTGGATGCGAAGGACACGGGGAGGAGTGCTATGGCTGAAAACCGAGCGTTGATGGTTGGAGCAGAGGGGCGGCCTCGGCCCTCAGAGTCATAGTGGGTGCAGAGGATCCGTATTGGACGGGATGGGAGGCCGCTTCCTGTCGTGGTTTTCTCACGGCAGATGTCATAGTGAAAGGACTTAGTCGTGAGGCCAACGCATCTATGTGGTAGCTTGAGAGGGGTTGAGCGGAATCGAGAGACGCAACATGCAAGACAGGGATTTAGACAGCTTCGGGCGCAGGGAAACATCATCCCTTAACAACCCTACATGCTGCTTGAGGCTAGGTCTCATTATGATCATCAGGGAGTCGCCGTAAACCAACTCTCCTAGTTATGTCTAGCTCTAAGGTTGTTTCTTGCTTGTCCCTCTTTGGGGAGCCCTGCCCCTCCTTATATAAGTTGAAGGGGCGGGTTACATGTAGAGTCCAACTCGGACTTAAGACTTAACTATTCTGACGTCTCTTTATGGGCTTCTTAACATCTTGGGCTTCATTACGTCTCGGGCTTCATAACATCTCGAGCTTCATAACCCCTGGCAACCCAGTTATCGCTGTTTGCCAGTTTAATATGGTCTGCCGGTTTATGATGATCTGCCGGTTTATGATGGTCTGCCGGTTTATGATGCTCTGCCGGTTTATGATTGTCCGTTAGGTTATCATCTGACTTAACTCCTGTCGGTTTACCACCTACCTTAACACTTGTCGGTTTACCACCTGCCGGTTTACCGTCCATCTTAGCCATCTGTCTTAACTGTCTATCTTAACTGTCTACTGGTTTACCATGAGCCGGTTTACCAAGTATCAGCCGGTTTATAACTCCAGCCGGGTCATACCGCGGGGTATATCCCCGACATTAGCCCCCAGTTTAATTTGGATTTATCCATGGTAAACTGATCATGAGCATCTTTTAAATCCTTGTCATTTCCTTCTAGAAAATCCGGGTCAATAGGCCAGCTTTATAATCAATTTGTTGATATTGGTTTGTCACAGAGAAATATTGTGAAGAATAACTTCTTTGACTCAGCTCCCAATGCTTAACAAAAATATTGGTCTTTGAAATACTCATCTGATCTTCAGCCGGTTTAAGAATGTAGAAATTGCTGGTTTACAAATATTGATGGCGCAGGATCATAACTGTTTGTTAACATTAGCTTTTGAAAATATACCTCTTATATGCCTATCACTTGTAGCCCCCAAGGGCTGGGTCATTATGCAAATAATGAGCAGGGACTTTGAAAATATGATCATGTAGACTTTAACACCAACGTGTAGCTCCCAAAGGCCGGCTCAGTAAGATAATATTGAGTTGGGACTTTATATATACTTCAATGAAAATAACATCATATGATGTAACCCCCATTATGAGGCTTGAATCCACGTCCACAAGGTTAAAAGCCTTGTTCTTTACCAACTGAGCAGTGGACCCTTCAATATAATGGATAAAAAGCTTTGTACCTTGAATTGTTGACATGAGCAATTGGTAGCCCCCAAGGGCCGGCTCATTACGATGTGATGAGTCGGGTCTTCAATAAGGTGAGCAAACAATGACTTTGCATTAGCCCCCAAGTGTCATGGTGCATGCTTGCAGCAACATGAGACTTGTGTATTTGATGTAATCGCAACTGAAATAAAGTAGCCCCCAAGTGTCGGGTCGTAATACTGCATCGACGCGGGACAATTCCTTCAATTGTAGAATAAATCATATCCATTGATAATATAATAGCCATTTCCCTAAAGCGACTTTGAAAACCTTAATCATAATACTGGTTACTGATAACCATAATAAAATCCAGCCATGTTGTCTATTTGAAGATTTGGGTAATATAATCCAATGATTTATGAGCGCATGATTCCAATGGCGCAATCCAAATATATATTGGCGACTTATAGTCGAAACCAGACTGGGTTAATAAACACTGGATTATAACTGATCATGTATTGACAACTTATAGTTGACAGTCTAATTGGGTTGACAAACACCGGTTTGAAAACATCATAAATCTTATCAAAAGAAAGAAAAACACAGCGAAAAGGCAAATAAAAACCGTTGTAGTCGAGGCTTTGAGTCGATCAAGAGGCGTGACCATGGTTCATACACGACCAAGCCCCCAAGAGGTGTAGCTATGGTTCGGGTTCGACCAGGCCCCCGAATGATGCTATGGAATTACGCCGATCAAGAGGTGTAGCTATGGTTCGGGTTCGACCAAGCCCCCAAGTGATGGTGTGGCATTGTGCCGATCAAGAGGTGTAGCTATGGTTCGGATACGACCAAGCCCCCAAGTGATGCTGTGGCATTGCACCGACCAAGAGGTGTAGCTATGGTTCGGATACGACCAAGCCCCCAAGTGATGCTGTGGCATTGCGCCGATCAAGAGGTGTAGCTATGGTTCGGATACAACCAAGCCCCCAAGTGATCAATAATATGATAAGCCAATAAGGCAGAATACCCATGTTTTAACCGTGCATCATATCAACATGTCCTCTTCGGCAACCTTTAACTTTTTGCAAGAGATAAATTCTTCTTGAACCGGGATCTTGAACCGGATATTGAGAGCGTCAGAGCTTTGCAAGAGATAGTTTCCTCTTTAAACCGGATTTGAACCAGGTACTAAGGGCTCCAATATTGTGGGAGACGGGATTCCCCTTAAACCGGACTATAAACCGGAAGCATCATTGTGAGCCGGAATATTTCTGACGGCCTTTAAATTATCATCAATATAACAGTAGCCTCCAGGACCGGGTTTCCCTTCAACATCCTGGGGCACTTGAATTTGCTGAAACTAGCAAGACTTGTTGCGTCATATCATCATAGCCCCCGAGTTTTAAGATGACTCAAGGAGTTGTCTTGAGATTCTCCATATTGGACCATAGTAGAAGGTATATATCATCGGTGTTAATAACGCGATGTAAATCCACAGAAGATTGAGGTGACTGTGGCGGGTTATAAATGATCCCATTGGAATTGTGTCAGTAAACTGGCCAGTAGGTCATCACGTTGATTGTTGAAATTACCCAAACTGCAGTGGCAATGATTTGTACTCCAATTCACCGAGCCATCCGCTGGAAGCTGATAATATATTAGGATCTGCTCCAGATTTGTTGGAATAGACCGGATTGAGGGGCGGCAACTTGCACACGTTTGTTGATAACTTGTGTGATCGGGTATAACCTTGATGTATTGATGGAAATCAGTCTGCAAGGGTAGCGACTTTAAGCGCTTCTGTTGAGCGAAACAGCACGGATAAATGTCAGTGCAAAACGATGATGTCATGCACTCCATATCCACAGTATAACTCCTCTTTGGCGATGAATAACTGTCCTGATACATTTGAATGATAGATAAATTTGTTGTCTCCACCACAAACATGGAACCATTGTCCTGGCATTTCCCTGAGACGTCGAACCAGTCATATATGCTGGTGGTGAGATGTAGAGGCTGCAGCAGTTCAGAACAGACCCACCGAGTTAGGGCTTTTCTTTTTCTCTCTCTTTTTTTTCAAACCGGCCCATCAGCTTCTTTATCTGCTCCACATTCCCCACTTCCCCTTTTCCTCAGGCAGCGTCATGCGCGCGAGAGCAGAGGGCAAGACGGCTCAGTAGCCGAAGGCGGAAGGGAGGCAAAACGAGGTGGCGGGATAAGCCGGAAGAAACCAGAGCGGGGCGGTGACTTAACAGGAGCGTTGGCAGGTCACGGCCTGTACAGCTTCCAGCAAAGGACGGCCCGGCAACACGAGAGGTCGGCGCTGAAAGAGCCGCACGAGCACAGAGGCCGGGGCAGAGCGATTGGAGCAGAAGTAAGGGCAACCCAGCGTAGGCGATTTAGAGCGGGGCGACGGCGGTTCAAGGCGGAGGCGTAGATATAAGCAGTAAAGCGGCTTGACCCTGCGGCGGTTTAGGGGAGCATGCGGCCGGAGCAGAGGTGGCGATAGGGAAGCCAGGGCCGACCGGTCAGGGGCGTGAGCCAGTGCGGTGATCCGGCGATGTGAAGATGGTGAATCAACGGCGACGAGGCTGACGGGCGACGCAGGGCATGCGGGGGCTGCGGCAACACCTCGCCAGGAGGTGCCTCGGCCGCACTGTGCCCTCAAGGGGATCAGCCCTCCAGCGAGCCGTAAGTAGAGAGGGGAGTTTTTTTAAATAAGGGACATCCCTATTTTATTCCTGAGAAAGATAACTGAATTTTTACCTTGTAGTTCGGATCTCAGCCCTTCTCAGCAGAGCTCATCTTCAGGGGGTCTTCGTCCGGAGATGATGGAGAGCGGAATGCCTCCCCCTGCCGAACCGCCTTGTGAGGAGGGCGACCCTGAGGTGTTGTCACAGAGGGTTTCTCCGAATCCGGCAGGACCGAAAAGCAGCCGTATGGCTCCCCAAAGCCCTCTGTGTCCGGTCTTCGAAAAAGGCCATTGGACGAGTCCGGCACCGTCCGGTGCACGGTCGGAGGAGCTGAAGGATCTGCTCGGGCGAGCGTCTATCTCAGAAGAACACCGTGCATTGATGGGCACGGTGATTGAAAGGATTTCATCCGCGGAGAGCGGGTTGCACGAGGCCGTCAGGAGTTTACTGACAGGTTTTGAGGTACGCGAGATGATGTACCTTTTGACAGTTCCGCATATAAAAGATGCGCCATGTATAGATAGTAGCCCCTGAGACTCGGTGCATTGTCAAAAATGCCGGCGCGCCGAGGATCATAATCCTAGGTATAATATGTCGCTCTTCCTATGTAGGTGGCGAAGTGTCCGGTGGCTAGCCGGACTGATGAATTTGCCGAGCTAAAGCGGCAACTTGACGTGGCAGATGCCGACATCGCGCTTGTCAACAAGCGGCTTGACGAGTCACAAGGTATGCAATTTCTCCGCGGACACCTGGTAAGGGGGCTTGATGCCCGTGCCTTACAACATCTATGCTTGATGCAGATGGTGCCGCTGCCATGGAGAACCTTCGGGCGGAACTCGCCCGAGCCAAGGAGCAGGCCAGAAAAAGTGATGTGGCTGCCTTAAAGGCGCCCGAAGAGCTGAAAGCCGAACAGGCTGCTCACTGCCGAAGCAGGAAGGAAATGGCTGAGATGGCTGTGAAGTTGAAGGATGCTGCCGACCGCTGCAAGCTTCTTGAAAAAGAAGATCGGGAGGAACAGAAGGACCTGGAGAAGGCCACTACCGAGGCCAAGGATGCTCGCTCTGCAATGAGAGCCATGAAGCAGGAGCTACATCAGGCCGGAGATATCACGGCTGGAAAGCCCTTTGTGCTGTGGATGAAGTTCGGGGATCCTAAATATGCTCAGTTGGACCGGCTGTGGAGTGCGGCGGATACTTATCTGGGTTTGGCGGCAAGTGTCACGGACGCGGCCGAACACTTCCGAGATCAACAGGATCACGAAGTGGAAAATCTTTTTTGGTCGCAGTTCCACAATCCAGAGCGCCCACTTCAATTAACCGAGCGTTTGGCCGAATGGGCGGAGCTGAATAGGTTATCCGGACTCGCCATGAAGAATGTCGTGAGTCATCTGTGGCCGGAAAGGCCCGAGCCGAAGAGTTATTGTAGTTTGGTGCAGCAGTTCCTTGCTGCGGTACCGCATATCAATGCAATGTGAGGTCATCATGCATAGAGGGTGCGCGGATGGCTCTTGCCCGTGTTAAGACATACTGGGCGGAGATGAAGGCCACTGACGTTGCATCCCAAGATTCGGACGGGAGCCGAGTACCTGCCGAGCACTACTTTCAGGAAGTTCTGCAGGGCGCTCATTTAGTAGAGACGCAGTGCTCGAAGGATATCATGTTCGAATAACATGTATTATTGTAAAACAATGTTTCGATGGAATATAAAAGCTTTTTATACTTGTGCCTGCAAGAATAAAAATACCTCCTGTGCGGTCGTTAATGTATATGTGTATATAACCTAAAAGATGGCAGTCTTCGGCTTCAGCCCCCACGCATATAATGCGGGGGTGTTCGCAGAAGGCGCATTTTCACACTTAATCCAACGTCTTGGTACTATAAAGGAGGTGATAGCGCAGCGAACTAGGCAACCGGACTATAATGCTTTATCACTTTCACTTAGCCATAGGAGTTTGACGGTGGGGCTACTATATAGCCCCTAGGGGCACCGCTTCGCCCAATTCGGGCGTGTGAGCTCGACCGAAACGACCCTTCGTTAATGCGGAGGAATCCTAAAGATTCGGTGGGTCATCGAAAGTGGTTGACCAGTCTCACGCTATATCATGACGATCAGCCGGCTTTCTCTCGAGGTGCTCTTTGGCTGAACTGGGCACAATCATAGTAGTTCTCCGGTGCCGCCTTAGCCGATAGAGCGGAACGTAAGGCAGCAAAACACAGAGCCGGGCAAACCCAACATTTGACCAAAGACATGATTCGAGCTGATGCATATAAGGCCAAACTCGACGCCGAACACTCCCTAAGGTATTCGGTCTTTATGAAAACGGGCTGAACAACGCCCTTAATAATAAGCCCCTGGTGTCTAGGTACGCGCAAGATCCTGACGTGGCCAATGCCAAGACGCCATCCTCCACCTCGGTTATATCAAGAAACCGGGGGATGTGTATCAACAAGAGACAAGAAAAAGGTTTATGCAGGGTCTTAATCTGAAAAGAATCCTTGAACGGGTCCTCATCGCACGCTCTGCGCTGTGTCTCCGTTGTGCCGTATACTGGACGGGTGTAGCATGGTGTTCATCTATAAAAGAGAGGAACTTAGTTGAAAAGGATCGTGCGAAAATGTACGTTATATTAAATAAACAAAGTACAATTTAAAAAATGAATAAAATTGAGCTTTATTGTCTCTTGTTGTATATGCGCGGAGCCCCTTGAGCAGTAGTATGCGGCTAGTAAGCCCTTGTATGTTTACGCCGGACTCGTCTAGCCATGTCCGGGGTCTGAACGACCTATTTAGGTGCTTTGATTAGTGAAGCCGGCTTAGTGTGTGGCTGTCCAGGCAGCCGCACAATCTTCCGCGCTCGAGGAACACTCGATATTTCCCTTTAATGAGATGATGCCTCGCGGACCGGGCATTTTAAGTATAAGAGATGGATAATGCGGTATTGCGTTAAAGCGGGCGAAAGATTCGCGTCCCAGTAGTGCTTGATAGCTACTTGTAAATGGGGCGATGTGGAAGGTTAGCTATTCGCGGCGGAAGTTGTCGGGTGAGCCGAACATAACTTCTAGCAGGAGAGAGCCCGTACAATGGGCATTTGGGCCTGGCGTTACCCCTTGAAAAGAAGTGTTGCTATGGCGAATTGTTGTTGGGTCTATCCCCATTTTGCGGATTGTGTCCTGATATAGCAGGTTTAAATCACTGCCGTCGTCCATTAGGACTTGTGTAAAGTGGAGTCCGTCAATTATCGGATCTAATACTAAGGCAGTCCAGCCGGCATTCCGGATACTTCTAGAGTAATCCTGATGGTCGAAGGTGATTGGTTTTAACAACCAGTGGCGGGACTCCTCTGGGATAGGCCGTATAGCGCGTATCTCTATGGGCACCACTCTGTTTTTCCCTTTTGTCACGTGAAGTGAATTTACTGTTTTAACTTCTTGTGGGAAAATCTTTTGTTTTCCGGTGCTCTACTTGTGGGGTTCGTCATCGTCCTCGCTTGGTGTGTCGAGACCCTTGTGTTCGGCGTTGAGTTTGCCGAATTGCTTGAAGACCCAACAATTTATGTGGGTATGGTTTGCAGGCTTCCCGGGAGTACTGTGGATTTGACATATCTTGTCCAAGATGTTGTTTAGGTTAGATAGCTCGTCCCTGTTATCCTTGAGGGGCAGATTTTTCTGATTCTGCCGAGAGCTTTTGAATCCGGCGCTGATCGCCGTGCTCTTCGGTTGTTTCCCTTGGTCCGCGCTAGTCCTTGCTGCGTCGCGGTTTCCGCTTCCATCCCTAACTTCGGATGTACTTGGGTCATTGGTACTCGCATCCGCCAACCAGCTATCCTCTCCGCACAAAAGCGGTCATGAGGCTTGTTAATGCGGCCATTGTTCTTGGCTTTTCTTGGCCTAGGTGTCTGGCGAGCCATTCGTCTCTGGACGTTGTGTTTGAAAGCTGCTAAGGCTTCGCGTCCGGACAATCGACTATTTGGTTCTTTTAGTAAGGAATCTGTTCCTGAATTTCCGGCTGACTCTCCGGTTGTTGAGTTATGTGACTTAAATCGTCTCGATCCGGAGGTCGGACATAGGTCCCTTGAAAATTTGCCCGAAAAGCATCCTCGAGCTCTTCCCAACTTCCAATGGTGTTTTCGGAAGGCTTTTAAGCCAATGCCGGGCTGGCCCTTTGAGCTTGAGGGTAAGTATTTTATGGCGTGGAGGTCATCTCCTCTAGCCATGTGTATGTGGAGGATGTAATCCTCAATCCGCACTCTGTGATCTGTTGTTCCGTCAGATGCCTCTATGTTTACGGGCTTGAATCACCTGAAATTATGATCCAGCACCTCATCGGTGAAACATAGTGTCGGCACCCTATATCTGGGTGTACCGTGATGTTCGGATATTTGATGTGTTGCATTGCTTACTAGAGCTTGCTTTCTTGGCCCATAGATAGATCTGGCTAGGCCATCTTTTTGATGCGAATCCTTCAGCGGATTGCGTGCGGCTTGTGTGTGGCGTCCTTTGCCGACTGGTTGGCTATGGGGTCGTTATCCGACCGGTGGCTTCCTTATTTTTGATTGCGGAGGCTCTAAGGCCTCATCATCAAATTCGTAGTAATTTTCGCTCAATAGCTCTTTGTGTGGCGATCATCGCCGCATTTGTCTCAGTGTGTTGAGTACTTTGCTCCATCTAATTCTGAGTGCATCTTCCGCTGTTTTGAGCTTCTGCTTATGGTTTTTTAGGCTACGCGAAGTGGCGACGAGCCTTTTGTGGAGGTTCTTCTGCTCCAGCAACTTGTCCGGCGTGAGGTCGTCCGGACTGTTGTCTTCGCCGGGGACGGGTTGTTTATCCAAGTTGCCCTGTTCGGACGGTTGCTCGAAGGCATGTTTATCGTCCGCCGGTTTGCCCTGCTCTATGGCTGGGTGTATGGCTGCTTTCTCTCTCAAGGTGGGGTTCGGAGCGGCGCTTACGCCGTCGCTTTGATTGCTTTTTGAGGGAACGATCCCTCGTTGCGTCCCTTTGTTCCTTGTCGTCATTTCCTTAAGGTGTATCCACCATGTATACATCGTGAGATGGGGTGGTTGTCCAGTGGCCTATAGGCGCTGGTTCCTGTTCGTCTCCTAAATCGTCGTCCATCCCGTCGATGTCTTCGGATTCGAAGTCGAGCATGTCGGTTAAATCATCGACAGTGGCTACTAAGTGGGTGGTGGGTGGGCATTGAATTTCTTCGTCGTCCGCATCCCAACCTTGCTGACTATAGTCCGGCCAGGGCTCTCCTGATAGAGAGAGAGACTTTAGTGAATTCAGAATGTCACCGAAGAGCGAGTGCTGATAGATGTCCACGGCGGTGAACTCCATGATTGGCACCCAATCGGATTCGATTGTCAGGGGCGCGGAAGGTTTGGAGTGCGGAGAGGAGTCCGGCACCTTGGAGTCACAAGCTTCGCGAAGGACAGGCATGGTGTTCGGCTCGATCGCCGTAGAGATTGCAACCCCCGAGGCGATGTCCAGCCACCCGTCCTCGACATGCAATGGCTCCCAGCTAAGGGTCGGAGCGACATCGTGCGGCCTCCAGACACTGCTCGGCGGCAGAGCTAGATCATGCCCATCGTGATAAAGGCGGCGCGCTTGGCTGTGGTTTGAACCGTCGTCAAGATGAAGTCTCTCGCGACGCCGCCATGTAGTTCAAACTTCCAAATCTTACTTGACGGCGGGGCGTAGCTTCGATCTGCTCCAGATGGCTGAATTGGCCCGCAGTAAAGCCGCCGAATACAAAGATCTGTCCGGGAGAAAAGTCTCGCACTCGACCGCATCGTTGTTGATGATCGGAGGAGCCATCGGGCCTAAAGGTGACGCACACGAGGGACTCTCAATGAAAGCACCAATGTCGGTGTCAAACCGCGGATCTTGGGTAGGGGGTCCCGAATGTGCGCCTAGGCGGATGGTAACAGGAGACAAGGGCATGATGTTTTACCAGGTCCGGCCCTCTTGATGGAGGTAAACCCTACTCCTTCTTGATTAATATTGATGATATGGGTAGTACAAGAGTAGATCTACCACGAGATCAGAGAGGCTAAACCCTAGAAGCTAGCCTATGGTATGATTGTTGTTCGTCCTACGGACTAAAACCCTCCGGTTTATATAGACACCAAAGAGGGTTAGGGTTACACAGAGTCGGTTACAAGGGGAGGAGATCTACATATCCGTATCGCCAAGCTTGCCTTCCACGCCAAGGAAAGTCCCCTCCGGACACGGGACGAAGTCATCAATCTTGTATCTTCATAGTCCAGGAGTCCGGCCACAGGTCATAGTCCGGCCATCCGGACACCCCCTAATCCAGGACTCCCTCAATGACTCTGATTGTGAATCCAAACCCAGCTACAAAACACTTGCTAAAATTGCAACTGAACAATAGAAAGCTATGGAACATATTCAATAACTGTTAGACAAAAGCGATGATCTGTTGGACACTGAAATGACCCGATCTCAGTCCTTAATTGAAGATATAAAAAATCTTCATGTTAAGTACCAAGAGCTTGAAGGTCGTCATGAATCACTCTCAACAACCCATGAAAAGCTTTCCTATGATTATCTTCAAAGGAAGCAAGAACTTGAGAAGTTGAGAGCGGCTCATGAAGATCATCAAAAGGAAAACGAGTCACTTCACGCTCAGCAGATCAGTCCTGCTCAGGAAGGATTTGAACCACCATGTTTAAAATGTCTTGAGCGTGATAACGCTAATTCTGTTGCTGAGTGTTCTACTGCTGCTACTGTTTCAATATCTTCAACCATCAATGTGGTAACTAACCCCTCTGCGGAGGATGCCACTACTGTTGCTGATGAAAATGCTAGATTGAAGACATTGCTTGAAACAGGAATGTACAAAAGCCTCAAGGGGATCAGACAATATGTGATGTCCTCAAAAAGCAGATCTTGAACCGAAACCCTAGGAAAGAGGGTGTTGGGTTCGAGAGGAAAATGAATGTTGATGGTTCTTCTATCGAAGCCCGAGCGGTACCCCAAAACCACATGGGTTGCTGCAAAGGAACCTTCAATGGATCCATCCACCTTATCTGGATTTACTTGTGCTAACCCAATTGTTATTGATGAATCCTTTGATGCAAACTATAAATTGTTTAAGAATCAGAATGGTGAAGTGTTTGCCATGTATATTGGTACTAACTGCAGGAATGGACCACCTATGAAGAAGATCCGGTGCCTAAACAGTGTATTGAGAATCTTCCGTGAATGTCATCATGACACCACCAAGGAAGAAGACAAACCCCAGCACCTATGGCTTCATATGGCCCAAAGGCTTCATCTGATCACAGGACTCATGAGAGTCGCCCTAACGCCAATGTTTTGCAGGAAAAACATACTCAGATGAATGAATATGAGCGTGTATCTTCAAACCGCTATGTTCACAGAACTAAGAATTTTTCTACCTATTCACATGAGTATTATTCACCTCCTGCGAGGCTATTTGCTAGGGCTTCAAAGCCGAAGCTCTCGAATGCTGCACTTAGACTCATTGCTTCAAAGCCACCCCTGAAAATGTGGGTGGTTAAGAACACTTCACTCTCTTTTGCAGGGAAAGGTCTCCAGCTGGAAATCAAAGGCATCCGATGCTATTGCTGGGGACCTTACACACATTATGGGACGCAAGTTAAAATGCCCAAATGGTCTTACTATGTATTTCGTTTCTGAATCGCTTGCCAGTCATACTATCAGTCCTAACCTTGATCTGAGCTTTGATAATCCTCTTGTCGTCAAATGTTTATGCTTCACAATACTCTTTGTGAAGCCTATCCTCCTAATCGACTTTGTAGGGTACGACACCTCGTGCTTCGTAATGGATTATGGACAGCGGATGCACTAACCACATATTTGGTGATCAAGTCTTCTCATGGACTCAACCTTATGTCCATGTGATAAAAGTCACATCACATTCAATCGACTTTGGTAAAAGCAAGGTATTGGGCCTAGGTAGAGTTGCAATTTCAAGGGATCAGCACATGGACAAAGTGATGCTTGTTGAATCCCTTGGTTTCAACTAAATGTCTCTCTCAATGCTTTGTGACTTAAACATGATTGTGCTATTTGGAAAATATCGTTGCCTTGTACTAATGGAATCTGACAAGTCTCTAGTCTTCGAAGGGTACAGGAAAGATGATATGTACATGGTAGACTTCTCAGCAGGACCACAGATGGCCGTATGTCTTCTAGCAAAGGCTTCAGAGTGTTGGCTCTGGCACCGGAGGCTAGGGCATGCTGGCATGAGGAACCTACACACTCTCGCCAAGAAGAAGCACATCATAGGCATCGAAGGCGTCAAGTTCAAGAAAGATCATCTATGTGGTGCTTGTGAAGCTGGGAGGATGACAAGGGCCAAGCATCCCTCGAAGACAATCATGACTACATCTCAACCTTTTGAGTTGCTCCACATGGACTTGTTTGGTCCCACTCACTACTCTACTCTCAATGCAACTGCTTGTCTCTATGGTTTCGTTATTGTTGATGATTATTCAAGATACACTTGGGTGCACATAATTCTCTTCAAGACTGAAGTGCAAGATGTCTTCAGACGCTTCACCAACCGCGCCATGAACAACTATGGCGTCAAGATCAAGCACATTAGGAGTGATAATGGCACGGAATTCAAGAACACAGGCCTCGACCTTTATCTTGACACCTTAGGCATCACTCATGAGTTTTATGCTCCTTACACCTCAGCAGAATGGCATCGTGGAGCGCAAGAATAGAACCCTTATTGAGATGGCTCGGACGATGCTTGACGAATACAAGACTCCAAGAAAATTCTGGCCTGAAGCCATTGATACTGCATGCCATGTCATCAACCGTGTTTATCTTCACAAGCTTCTGAAGAAAACATCCTATGAGCTTCTAACTGGTAAGAAGCCAAACGTAAGCTACTTCAGAGTATTTGGTGCTACGTGCTGGATCAAGGATCCACATCGCACTTCAAAATTTGCACCGAAAGCACATGAGGGTTTTATGCTTGGTTATGGAAAGGATTCCCACTCCTACAGAGTCTTCAACCTCTTTCACTATAAAGTGGTTGAAACTGTGGATGTCTTGATTCGATGAAACTAACGGCTCGCAAAGAGAGCACCTGCCAAATGTGCTAGATGGAGTACCTGCCAGTGAATCAATCAAGCTAATGGGAACAGAAGAGATCATACCATCAAAGGCTCAGCCTGAAGAGGAACTTATCATTTCTGCACCTGATCAATCTAAAGACACTGCTCAGCCTGAAGCTAATCCTCAATATGAAGACAATGATCAGCAAGAGCAAAGTCTTCGTCCGATTCATCCTCGGGTTGCTAATGAAGTTCAGATTGAGAAGATAATTGATAGCATCAATGCACCTGGTCCACTCACTCGTTCAAGAGCTACTCAAAGAGCAACACAGCTAACTAATTTCTGTGGACATTTTGCCTTTGTTTCAATCTCAGAACCTAAGAAAGTCGATGAAGCCTTCTTGGAACCTGAATGGATTCAAGCCATGCAAGAAGAGCTTCAACAGTTCAAGTTGAACAATGTACGGGAACTTGTCAAGCGTCCTGATCCTCGCAAGCACAACATAATAGGCACAAAATGGATATATCGCAACAAACAAGACGAGCATGGTCAAGTTGTCAGAAACAAAGCACGGCTCGTTGCTCAAGGATACACACAAGTTAAAGGAATTGACTTCGATGAAACATTTGCTCCAGTGGCTAGGCTTGAAGCCATTCGCATACTGCTAGCTTACGCAAATCATCATAACATCCTTCTGTATCAAATGGATGTGAAGAGTGCCTTTCTCAATGGAAATATTGAAGAAGAAGTATATGTAGCACAACCGCCTGGCTTTGAAGACCCAAAACATCCTGATATGGTATACAAGCTCAACAAGGCACTGTATGGCCTCAAACAAGCCCCTCATTCTTGGTATGACACACTCAAAGACTTCCTGAAGAGCAAAGGCTTCAAACCTGGTTCTCTAGATCCCACTCTCTTCACGAAGACATATGATGGTGAACTGTTTGTGTGCCAAATCTATGTGGATGGCATTATCTTCGGCTGCACCAACAAGAAATACAGTGATGAATTTGGTCACATGATGCAAGAACAATATCAAATGTCCATGATGGGAGAGCTGAAGTTCTTTCTCGGTCTTCAAATCCGTCAGCAACGCAATGGCATCTTCATATCTCAAGAAAAATATCTCAAAGATTGCCTGAAGAAGTTTGGAATGCAAGACTGCAAAGGATAGACGACGCCAATGCCAACCAAAAGTCATCTAAGCCCCGACGCCAACGGTAAAGATTTCGATCAAAAGGTATACCGCTCCATGATTGGCTCTTTACTCTATTTATGTGCATCTAGGACGGATATCATGCTTAGTGTTTGCATGTGTGCCCGATTCCAAGCGGCACCAAAGGAGTCGCATCACTTAGCTATGAAGCGAATTCTTCGATATTTGGCTTACACCCCAACACTAGGATTATGGTATCCAAAGGGCTCGGAGTTTGATCTGGTTGGATTTTTGGATGTTGATTATGCTGGTGACAAGGTGGATCGCAAGTCTACATCAGGCACTTGTCACTTTCTGGGTCGATCTCTTGTCTGTTGGTCTTCAAAGAAGCGAGCTGTATCACTCTCAACCGCTGAATCTGAATACATTGTCTTTGGATCTTGCTGCGCTCAGCTTCGTGGATGAAGCAAACTCTTAAGGACTATGGCATCCATCTGAAGCATGTGCCACTCTACTGCGATAATGAAAGCGCTATCAAGATTGCTAATAACCCAGTTCAGCACTCGAAGACAAACACATTGAAATTTGTCATCACTTCCTCAGAGATCATGTTATGAAAGAAGATATTGATATCATTCACGTCAAGACAGAAGAGCAGTTGGCTGATATCTTCACTAAGCCCTTGGATGAGAAAAGGTTTTGCAAGTTGCGGTGTGAGCTAAATATCTTGGAATCCTCAAATATCCTGTGATTAGGCACACATCCTAACACTTATGCATTTTGATGACTTAGATGTGCAACACACGAAGTAATGTATATCTTCAATCAATGAAGACATACACTCTAAGTGTGAATACATTAATGTGGAAATTGACTTCAGAGCGCCACGATAATTGTGCGCCGTGTCTGGGTCTAATACTTCATATATGGTGGGTAACGCCACCACCAAACTCTTATGAAGTGTTTCCTCATGGCGCCATATTTGCAAAGTCTTCGAAATTGATCTAACTTCAACATTAATTTGACTTCGTGATTATTGATTTGGCTTTACTCTGTTATATATATATATTGTATTCTTTCCTCTACAGCATTCACTTATGGCTATGTCTTCTTGTTTGAATCTTTTGAACTAAGTGAATGTGATCGGACCCTAACCTCTCTATGCTTTCTACCTCAAGCTCTATCTATCCAAATCATATGCATTCTGTTGAAACTGTCGAATGTCTTCTCTGCGTCCTTGTCAGCAGAAGATACAGAGACAAACATTTGCATCTAGTTTTAATGACATGTCCTTTTGGCTGAAACCCGGAGAATTCGGAACGACCACCCCGACAATCCAGGCGCGCATGGGAACGTGGAACAACTCTCAATGCATTGCATGTTCGCCACGTGTCCATCAGATGTGAACCGCCAGGGGCAACTGCGTAATTGCGCTGTGCTGTCTCTGTCCTTATAAATTCCTGTCTCGTCTCGGCCAAAAATCCTTCATCCTCCTTCGCCATCTCTCGCAAACCCTAGCGCCTCTGCTAGCTCTCGACGACGCCGATGACGAAGCGCTTAGCTGCCGCGACTTCCTCGACGCCGTCCTCACACCGGCCGCGGACCTCGTCTTCTCTGCTGTCACCGTAGGTGTCTTCCATCGCCAAGTTAGGGCACGGGAGATCGAATTGCTCGGCATCCATCTTCGCTCCGTCTACCAGTTCTTTGTGTGGTAATAAAAGTTTACTTTTTACCGTCTTTTTTATCTGATAGATTCATCCTTTCCTACCAAAAGTGGTTTCTAGATCTCCAAACATGAATCTATCTCTTTCTGCATCTCATATTCTGCCTAGTATATTCACTTATGCTTCTTCACAAGTTAGATTCCTCACTTGTACTTATTCTTGGATTTGTACAACTCTGGAACCAACTCTCATCATATAAGTGAATGTCTTCGCGTTATGAGGTCAATGTCTTCAAACTGATTTATCTTCAAAATCTTCTGAGAATGCATATGACCTCTTCCCCTCCCCTCGCACCTCTAATGCGGTCACAGGTACATGTCCGTGGGAGAATCCCTTGGTTCTCATAGTCTGCATTCCTTTGCATAATTCTTGCAGAGTCACATCAACTCACCTGAAGCAAGTTCCTGTCAGACCAGCTGTTCGAAGCCATTCCACGTACTGAAGCCCTTCAGTTTACACTTCATGGCAACTGAAAAGTCAGCCAGAAAGGGAGGCAGATAGCGTCGTGGTAACACTTCCAAGGACTTACCTCCAGATTTGTATGAGATGTACAAAACTGACCCAGAAGAAACTTATACTGAACGCAAGAACCGAATCCAATGGATTCGAAGATATTGGGCAGAAGAATGGTTTAAATATCGCTTCATCACTGAAGAATATGTAGAGAAGAATGCCATCAAGGCACCATGGTGTGATATTTTGTACAAAAATCTTCCACCCAGGACTCGGGCTGAAGCTATTGAGCAAGGCTTCTATCCTTGCATGGTGCGCAGACCACAGCCTGAGAATGCTGACCCTTCTTCACTGCTCTGGTGTCGTGAAGACAATTTGTTCAAGCGCAACTACCAGTCCGCCAAAGACTCAGCTGCAAAGAACAAGAAGGATCTAGGGCTTGACTTCAACCCTGGTCCTTCCTCACCTCGGGACAATGGCACCCGTGAAGCCAATGAGAACAGGATCGGCCCCTTCTACAACCTTGCTGGCCTCATCACTCACATTGTTGTTCATGGTTCCAAAGTGGATCATTCTGATGATGATGCTGACACCGATGAAGCTCCAGCTCCTACCCCAAATCCGCAGAAGCAAAAGAAGACTAAAGCTTCAAAGTCATCTGCTGCTCCAAAAGCTTCGAGAGTGAAGCCATTGGAAACTACCCCTTCTGCTCCCAGTAATAACTCTGAAGATCTCTCTCGCATCTCCATGAGGCGTGTGAAGCCACAGAAGACACCTTCAAAGAATCGAGTCATGCATCGACACTGCTGCCATTCTAAGGAACGAATCTGAAACCATTGACTTGTCTTCAGATGAAGAATTTGGTGAAGATGCTCTGGAGCAGCTGATCAAGAGCAAGCAAGAGGCGGAGATCTTCAACAATCTGCCCCTCTTTGATGTAAACATTCTGAAGAAATTCATTGATGAGTGGTTCGACGATCAAGATCTCAGCTTTGATGACCTTCAGCTTCCCATTGGCGCGGCGTTGCTTTCAAAGCGCCATTGCTCTCTGAGCTTGCTCGCTCAACAGATAGTTGAACTGAAGCAAAAGATAGACTTCGAGAAGGAGCAGTTCAAGAAGCATGTAGCCAAGCTGAATGTGGCTAATGTGCAGAAGTTCAAGGTGATGCTTAATGACCTCAAGGAGTCGTTTTGGAAGAAACGCGAGGAAGCCAAAGGCTCAGGAGAGCGCATGAAAGCACTCGCAGACAAATGCGTTCAAGCCTACAATGAAGCTGAAAAGCGCAAGGCACTTGGCCGCCCTGGCATTGACCCCTCAATGGCTGCCAAGAAAAAGAAGAAGTCAACTGAAGCACCATGGCAGGAAGAACCCCACATTGTCTTCCCTGCCAGCATGCGCGGCTCGAAGCCTAAGGCTCCTTCAGTGGCTTCTGAACAGAAGAAAACCAAGGCAGCTGAAGCCGAAGCCAGGAAGCGGAAAACCAAGCGCACCACTGCTGAAGCACCACCCTCAAAGAAGAGAAAAACCAAGAAGAGAGATTGGGCTGCTCCCATAGAGCCCCTTGTTGTTGAACCCCTTGCTTTTGTTCCCCCTCCGTCTGCAAACCAAGAGTGTTAGATGATTGTTCATGAGTCTGCTTCCACAGAGGCTCCTGAAGCTCAAGAAGTTCCAGTCGTCGACCCCATCGCGACTGAAGACATTGGTCAAGATGATGTAGTTCTTCCTCAGATCGAGCACCCAACGGTATCATCGCCTATTCAAACAAAAAGTGAGCTTATCAGTATTGGTCGTCCTTTGACGCCAATCTCATAAGATGCATCGTGGGCTGATCGCCCCCAGCAAGCAACCCCAAATCAAGACTCACCAAGTACACCCCAACCGTCACCTGCGCCCGTCATCTGCCCCATGTCCAATGATGACAACTACATGGAGACCTCACCGTCACCAAAGGCATCGCCCGTATTCCAACGGCTTCGCAGAGGCCAGAGGCCATCCGTCCCCATGATCACCATCACAGAAGAGGCCTCCAACTTGTCAAGTTCAGTGGCACGTCAAGTGTTCCCTGAAGACAATCCTTCTGTGACGGTCCCTGTGTCTGAAGCCAATGCTGCTGAAGACCCGTCGGCTGCATCAGCCAGAGCAACACAAGAAGAAGAGCATGTCTCTACTCCCCCTACAACTCAAGAAGAAGTTCATGAAGAGAACCATTCTATGCCTGAACCTCCAGCTACTCAAGGCTGCCACAAATGACATTCCTGAAGCCAATGACATTGTCATGGCCGAAGCCAATGTGGAGCCTACAGTGGCCAATGTACCAGTGGCAAATGAAGCCAATGAAGCCCATGAAGCAGATGATGTCAATACCGCACCTGACACAAATCTGCAGCATGAAGTCAATGCCACTGCTCCTCTTCCGCCTCCAAGGCCACATACTATCGAGCAAGCATACAACTATGTCCAGCTTGTCACTGTCAAATGGCCTATTCTGGTTCCTCCACCAGCTGCTGGTCCTCAATTTGATTACCATGTCGAGCACTGGCCTCAGGTTCAGAAGCCAAAGCCAAGACTGCCCAGATTTCTAGGTACTGCCACTTCGCCAGGATCTTTCAATTTCAACGACTTCATTGCACATAACACCTTCTTCAATAGTGGAAAGAACCCCTACACCAAGCCCAAGATTTCATCTGATCGGTTCTGGAGCTATCAGCAGCGCAGCTATTATTCATGCATTCTGTACAACCAAGGTCGCATATTTCCGGATATGCGCCTTGATACTGGCCATAGCTGGCCTACCCTGCTTAGAAGAAGCTCTCGATTGCTTCAGATAGGCTGGCTTACTACATTTTTTCACTGATAAGGAGCACTGGATTGAAGAGTTGCTGCTTCAATTCTACGCCACTCTTCATATCAGAGGCTACAACAGGGATCCAAAGACTTGGGTCCTTGAGTGGATGACAGGAAATGTCCATCATGAAGCCCAAGCATTTGATGTCATTGAGCTTACTAGCCTTCCCACTCCAGGTGATCTCTATGAGCCTGGTTCTCAGCTTCACACTGCAGCTTTGGAGAGCATCTTTCACAAGTCAGAACCCGACATGAGCCAGATGCTAAGCATGATGAAGCCATTGCCTCAAGATGCAGAATATACTAAGGAGTTCTTTGTTGAAGACCTTGAGTATCTGCCACGCACAATCTATCACATCATTAGGCGAACTCTCTGGCCCATCAAAGGACATTCTCCACAGGCTAAGCTGGAAGGTGCAATGAAGACATTGGTCTTCCATATTCTTCATGGCAATTGCTTCAATGCACGAGATTTGTTCATCCGCCAACTTGCTGCATCAGGATCTGACATTTTTGGCTTGAAGTTCTATGCTCCATGGATCATGCGTCTGATCAAGCTTCACACTGCTTTCAACTATCAGCCATCTGCATGCAACCACATTGTCTTCTTGCCAGATGTCTATATGTCTGTTGAAGCCATCTATCCAGAGCCTGACAAGGAGCCACTTTATCTTCATAATGTTGATCGTCAGAGCTTCACTCAGCCCATTGAAGGTGTGTTGGCTGCCACTCGAGTCTATCTATTGGCCGGTACTACACGTGCACCTCACCGTGCCCAAACCGAAGCCACTGACAGCACAATTGCTCAACGGCCTCGAAATCGATCTCGTGTTCTCAATGACCGAGAGATTCTCGTTGGCCTGCATTAGAAATAGGATAGGCATCATGATTGGCTCAAGCGCCAGATGCAGAGCCTCGTGACTGACGTCAATCGCATTCGCAACCTTGCAACCAAGAATGCCTTTGTCGCGCATGAAACCTGTCGATGCACATGGAAAGGGCTGACGCTTATGTGTGCTGAGGAAGATCTTCAAGACGATGGCTTCTTAGAAAGATTCAAGTTGGATTCCACTCCACCAAGAAAGGTTGTTCTGCGGCGCACTCCATCTCTTGAAGACTCAGAGTACTCCTCTTCTGCTGCAACCGTGAATGCTTGTGTGATCGATGATCAAGATGATGCCACTTCGCCACCTCCAACACGTATCGACACTGCTCCAAGTTCGTCTGCACCGCCAAACCTCGACACCAACCCTGCATCTTCTCCTACTCCTTCTAGGAACGAGTAGAGGCTCGATGTCTTCAACCCTTTTTGGTCCTTACTGACAAAAGGGGGAGAAGCTATGAGTTGATAGTCTTCAAGCGGGTTCATATGGGCGGTTGCTTTATATTTTTCCGAGTGTTTACAACTCTTGCTCTTGATACATTTGGTTCTCTGAGTTGTAACACTTAAACTCGATGGTCGTCTGCTACTTATTTGATATTTTGTGATGCAATGATAAATTCCGCATGTGCGATGATAACTTCCGCACTTAAATCATTTTGCAGACGTCCATTTTTTATTATGCATGTCATTATCTTCTTTACATCAAATCATGCATGATGAATTGTCTTCATAAGTTGGAGAGGATCTCCACAAGTAGAACCTGCCATGTGCATTTGCATTCCAAAAGCAAATTACTTATATGCACATCTTCAGGGGGAGCATTTTACTACTTATGAAGACAATACCTCATCCTTTATAATTTCACATATTCATATCCCCGTTGAAAACTTCAACCAGTTTGTCATCAATCACCAAAAAGGGGGAGATTGTAAGTGCATCTAGTGCCACCCCTAGTTTGGTTTTGGAGTATTGACGACAAACGTGGTTGAGGGACTTATGTGTTTGTGAGAATTGCAGGATAACACAGGTAGTAGTCCCTCCTTGATTCGGTTTACCTACCGGGGATGACCCCTAAAAATGTATGAAGACATTGAAGACAATGGTGGTATGTGAAGATATTCACATTGAAGACTATGACAGAAGAAGACATTGAGTGAAGACTATGGAGCGTGAAGTCATAGCTGTTTCGTTGTTTCTTTTCTTCTTTGTTGAGTCATAGGAACCACCGCACTGTTAAGTGGGGTCCAAGTGAACAAAGTCAGAGTGACTGAAGTGATGCTCGACCAAAATCCTATGTCTTCGAGCGAAGACAATGAGAGCAAATCTTATCCAGAGTCGGATAAGTCAGCTTTACTTGTAGCCCAAGTCAAGCTGTCGCGTGTGTTTGAAATCTGACCGTTGTGACACGTGTCAGTTCCTTAGTGACCCAGGGTCATTTTGAACAAATCAGGTCGGGTTGCCTAGTGGCTATAAATAGCCCACCCCCTACACCATAAACGGGTGGCTGCTCAGAGTTAGTGCACGACTTTTGTCATTGAGAGCAACCCACCTCCGAAGAGTTTGAGAGAGAAATCCTTGTGAGGACAAAGCCCAAAACACACAGAGCCCAAAGAGTGTTTAGCATCACCGAAGTCTTTCTGTCCGCGTGATCTGAAGACTTGTTACACTTGAGGACTGTGAATCCTCCAGCCGTTTAGGCGTCGCGTTCTGAGCATCCAAGAGTAATTGTGGATCGCCGGTGAACGAAGTCTGTGAAGGTTCGGAAGTCTACCTTGAAGACTTACCAGAGTGATTGGGCGGGGACTGTGTGTCCTTAGCTCAAGGGGAATAAGGTGAAGACACGGTCTTTGAGTTCAATCTCAGCCTCCCTAACTGGACGTATAGTTGTCACACAAGAATCGAACTGGTCGAACAAATCCTTGGCTTCACAACACATTGGTTCTATCTCTTACTCTCCTTACTTATAGTTTGTCTTTGTGAAGTCATTGCCTGATTGCTCTACCTGTTTGACTTCTTTGTGTGACTACTTGTTCTGATTGGCTTCATACTATCTTCTATCCTGATCCTACTACCTAGCTGCTATCAGTCATCATGCTTTAGCTTCATACTTGTTTGACTATGGCTTGTCTAGTGTAGTTCATCTTCCGCTACATGTTTATAGGTCTAGTTTTCATGTTTGTCTTCGAAACTTTCATGTTTTGAAGGCTTTCATAAAAATCGCCTATTCACCCCCCCTCTAGTCGATAACTAGCACTTTCAGACAGCACAGACCGACGGCGGTTTGGAGGAACGCCAGCCCGGCAGGGTAGGGGCGTGGGTGACTCAGGGCGGCAACAGCGCCAAGCAGGAACACGGGGGTGGTCCGACGGGCGGCTCCATGGAGGCACGACACGAGGCCATGGCGGTTTGCAGGCACGAACCGGTGAGGGCGGAGGCGCAATGACGAGCTACGACTGTTTGTGGAGGCCGAGGCCAAGGAAACTGATCCGGCTGTGGCAGCTTGTAGCAGAGGTAAAGGTCAGGCCATGGGTCCGGTTTGGTCCTCGCGCTGGATTGGAGAGGTGACCAGTCCTCGAGCTGGTCGGAGCAGAAGGAGCGCGCGAGTGGGCCCTCGATGGGGATAAGGCCCCAGCAGCAATGCGAGAAGGCGGAGTGGCGATGAGGACACGCAGAGCAGGACGACAAGCGCGAGGCTGCCACGGACGGGAGCTGGCTCAAGGCGATCGGCTGCTGCGGTGATGAAGGTGATCAAGGCTACGTCGGGACTTTGATGAGGCAGCTGGTTTTTCTTTCCACGTTTCTCAAGACCCGATTGACTCTGCTCTAGGGGAGGAAAACGGCCACTTCTTAATTTTTGCTTTAACCTGTGAACCGCCGAGCGGCAGCTGAACCGGCCGCAGTAGCGAGACCCGGTGGGAGCACCCAAACGTAATGAAGCCAGCTGGCGACTCAGGTTAGATCCAAAGCGGAGCCACCCAGCAATTCAGGAGACGGGCACGCGGCCGGCGAGTCCGGGTCCGGATCAAGCTCGAGCAGCCATCAGAGGCGCGCCTGATTCTGGCGGTTTAGGAACGAAGAACGCATAGGCGAGTCAAGACCACGGCCACGAGGCGGCTCAACATGAGAGTTCAGCTGGCGAGGTCGAAACTCGACAAGGCGGTGGCCTGGCAACTCGTGCGGGCGGCTCAGGTAAGCCACGGCGGGCGCTCGAGACGGAATGGCGGTTCGGCGATTTGACGCAGTGGAGGGCTGCGGCGGCGACGCTGTTGCGGTTGAAGCGCAGGGTGCGGTCGATGGCTCTTGAGCGGCGACTCGGCCGTTTTGGCCGCTTGACCACTGCGGCCGAAAAAGACGAGGCGCGACCGGCGAAGGGGGCAGCACAGGTAGGCCAGCCTGGTGTCGCGTGGTAGCATAAAGCGGCGGGTTGAAGTGACTCGGGTCACTCTGTAGATGGGATAAATAACCCAAACCGTACTAGGATTAGTACTACTAGTCAGATGAGATTGCTTTGAGATTTGATCACGTGAACTACTCCTTGAAGTACTCCATGCTTGTGGAAGTAGCAGAAACAGCATATACTGATGTGCCTCGGGACTTGATGCACGTGTATATGACCGTATGTACGAATGTCCGGATGACTGCGTATCCATGATTTGTGGCATTGGTAACCCGGCATTTTGAAGGATGGGTGCAGTATCGAAGATCGATTTCTCTCTGTCTCGATGTATTGCAAACCGCGGCGGCGAGTGCGCAAACGCAACCCTATTTTTTTTAAACCGGACAAATACCACAAGCATCAGTTGATCTATTCCAATCGGACTAGAACCATCAGCAGTCATCGATCCATTGGATTTTGACCAATCGCCGCATACGCGTGCGGCAGCGACAAAACCCTAGATTCTTCACCCGGTTATCCCTGCGACCTAGCAGTTTCAACTTGATAAACTTAGAGTTAATATGAATCCTTCCATGCAAACTTCCTTCTGATCATAATACTCGTGAGCTTCTTAATCCTTTGAAGTGATCCCTCCAAGAACTCAACACCATTGTGCGCAGGCCCCACAGTGGGCACCAACTGTCGTGGTTTTGTCACGGCAGATGTCCTAGTGAAAGGACTTAGTCGTGAGGCCAACGCATCTATGTGGTAGCTTGAGAGGGGTTGAGCGGAATCGAGAGACGCAACATGCAAGACAGGGATTTAGACAGCTTCGGGCCCCGGGAAACATCATCCGGTAACAACCCTACATGCTGTTTGAGGCTAGGTCTCATTATGATCATCAGGAATTCATCGTAAACCGGCTCTCCTAGTATGTCTAGCCCTAAGGTTGTTTCTTGCTTGTCCCTCTTTGGGGAGTCCTGCCCCTCCTTATATAAGTTGAAGGGGCGGGTTACATGTAGAGTCCAACTCGGACTTAAGACTTAACTATTCTGACTTCTCTTTATGGGCTTCTTAACATCTTGGGCTTCATAACGTCTCGGGCTTCATAACATCTCGGGCTTCATAACCCCTGGCAACCCAGTTATCACTGTTTGCCGGTTTAAGATGGTCTGCCGGTTTATGATGATCTGCCGATTTATGATGGTCCGCCAGTTTATGATGCTCTGTCGGTTTATGATTGTCTGCTAGGTTATCATCTGACTTAAATCCTGTCGTTTTACCACCTACCTTAACACTTGTCGGAAACTTAAACCTGGAGAGTATTAACGAGGGCTTCATTACTTTAATCCCAAAAATCAATGCTCCTGCTTCAGTCAATGATTACAGACCAATCACGCTACTCAACTGCTGTCTTAAGATCATTACGAAACTTCTTGCCAATCGTCTCCAAAAGATCATCCTAAAGATCGTGCATCGAAATCAATATGGTTTTTTGAAGGGAAAATCTATTCAAGACTGTCTGGCGTGGGCGTTTGAATACATTTATCAATGCCAAACATCAAAGAAACCAATTATCCTCCTTAAACTTGATTTTGCTAAGGCCTTTGACACTATTGAGCATGAGCCCATGTTGGAGATTATGAGGCATATGGGATTTAACGACAAATGGCTAAACTGGATCCAAACAATCTTGGCCTCAGGTAAATCTTCGGTCCTTTTAAATGGAGTTCCAGGGAGACAATTCCATTGCAAAACGGGGGTTCGACAAGGAGACCCGCTATCTCCCCTGATTTTCGTACTAGCAGCCGACCTACTTCAAGCCGTCATTAATGATGCTTTTGCTCAGGGTCATATTCAGCTTCCTTTCCCATGTGTAACTCAAAAGGATTACCCGGTCATTCAATACGCTGATGACACTATTCTAGTACTACCGGCTTGTGAAACTCAGGCAGCCACGATCAAGCAGATTCTGTCGGATTATGAAACTTCCATTGGCCTTAAAATAAACTTCCAAAAATCCACTATCATCCCAATCAACTGTGATGAGTCTCTCAGCAACAGCATTGCACAAATCTTTGGTTGCATGACTGGCAAAATGCCCTTTACTTACCTTGGGCTGCCTTTGGGAACCACGCGACCATCTGTTCAGGATCTAATGCCTTTGGTTTGTAAAGTGGAACGCTGCCTAACTGCTACCCTCAACATGATTTCGTATGGTGCAAAACTCTCTCTAGTAAATTCAGTCATCACTTCGCTCATGATCTTTGCTCTTTGCACTCTCAAGTTTCCCGCCTCCATTATTGAGCTCTTAGACAAGATCAGAAGGAAATGTCTCTGGACTAAAAAGACTGAACAGGGGGAAACATGTAATTCACTAGCGGCTTGGAGCATGATCTGTAAACCTAAAGAGTGTGGTGGAATGGGCATTTTGGATCTCCGAACGCAAAGTGATGCCCTGTTACTTAAATATCTTCACAAATTCTACAATCACTGGGAATTACCCTGGGTGGAATTAATCTGTAACACCTATTACTCATCGAAAATCCCTCATACAACGGATGCTTGTGGTTCCTTCTGGTGGCGAGACGTCACAAAACTCATGCCAGTTTATAGGGGGATCACCAAGGGCATTTTCATACACCAAATATGAGGATATCTCTATCCAGGTAATGCTAACGGCTGACACGTTGGGCGAAACCTTCCACCTTCCCCTTTCTGCGCAGGCACATGGAGAGCTAATAGATCTTCAGCAACTGATGACTCCAATTACTTTGGCCCAAGGAGAGGACAAATGGACATGCATTTGGGGTAAAGGAGATTATACCGCCAGCCAATATTACTCATACTATTTCAGAGAAATAAGAGCTCATCAAACATACAACTGGCTGTGGAAATCCAAGGTCACCATGAAAATAAAAGTGTTCGGTTGGCTACTCCTCTCAGATAGACTAAACACACGAAACATGCTCAAGAGGAGACACTACAACATTGGTGACAACCACACTTGTCTGCTGTGTACTGCTCCTATTGAAGAAACTTTGGAGCACCTTTTCTTCATCTACCCATTCAGCCAAGAGTGTTGGGCACGTATCAATATAAACTGGATGACGCATGGTACAAGACTCCAATGGGTTGAGCAGGCAAAAACTACATGGAATAGCCCGATGTTCATGGACATCTTTTTGCAGGCTGCTTGGAGCATATGGAAGGAGAGAAACAACAAACACTTCAGAGGGATTTCACCTACGAAATCATCCTGGCTGGCTAGGTTGAAGGAGGACCTTTCCCTTCTTCGTTATAGAGTGGGAGAGAAACTTCAACCCTTTTTGTCCTCTTTTGTAAATAATATATAACTTTAGTCTTTTGTTCCCTCTTTCTAGTTTTAGGCCCCCCCCCTAGTTTCAACATGGCTATGGATGTAAGGTTATAACTCTGTAAGACTTTTTGTCACTTAATTTAATACATACAGTAGGAGCCTCTCCTACTGTTTCAAGTGTCAAAAAACCTTAACACTTGTCGGTTTACCACCTGCCGGTTTACCGTCCATCTTAGCCATCTGTCTTAATTGTCTGTCTTAACTGTCTACCGGTTTACCATGAGCCGTTTACCAAGTATCAGCCGGTTTATAACTCCAGCCGGGTCATACCGCGGGGTATATCCCCGACACTTCCTGTGGTAGGGGCTATCCCCCTGCACCTTTTCCCTATAAAAGGGGTCGGGGCAGTGTCCTCCTGCACACACTTCTCCTTTTCCTTTGTCATCCTTCTCTTCTAGTCATGGCGCGAGGGCGAGGGTGCAGTGGAGCCCCGGTGACGGCGATGAGGGCTTCTTCTCGACAGCACGCCCCTCCTCCCTCGGACCCAGAGGCAGCGGAATCATATGCAAGGAGGGGAGGAAGGGGAGGTGGTCATGGTTGCGGTGGTGCTCGAGGAGGAGGAGGGCGGGGTGGTGCCTTGGCGGTGCCTCCGCCGGCGGTCCTTCCCCCGATGGAGGGCCACGTTGGCGACCATCCTCGGGAGTTCGTCATCAGGCTGTACAAGCCCGTGTGTGGTCACCTTCGCCTCCCTACTCCCTTTGCGTGGGAGATGGAGCTTGAGCAACCACGCGCCCTGCGGCTGCACATGAGGGGCTGCGGGAATGGAGGAATGAGGGTTGATGTCGACTTCCCCGCTCTTCATGTGATGTATCTTCGTCGCGGCTAGAAGACCTTTGCCCGTGCCCATGGCTTCTTGGAGGGGCACGTTCTCTAGTTCAAATTAATGGAGAACGGCCTGCTCTCCGTCAAGATCTTTGGGCGCTCGGGTGGTCGCTTAGGGTACTGCGCGGAGAGCTCGACCGACAATGAAAGCTCCTCCTCGAGCGAAAGCAATGAGGAGGACAGTGACAGCGATGACGATGGCAGCGGGCGGAGGAGCGACGACTCTGACTCCGGCTGGTCGTCGCCTGCACCATTTTCATCAGGCGGCAGTACCATCATCTGCATCTACATCTCCTCCCCGGTAGTGCGATTTATCGGGGAGTTGGATGCGGAGGTGCGGATGGTGCTGCCGGGCTCCTCCAACAGCCTTCCAGCTGGACTCGACAGGCTTCCTCCTGGGTTGTAGCTCCGTTAGCCCTGCCGAGCCCTGCTGGCCCTGGTGACGGTGGTTTACGGGCCACCTTCTGCTGTGCTCTCCATCGAGGTGTTCCCTCGCGCTTCCGTTCCCCCCGGGCTACCTCTCCTAGAGCCCGATGGGAGCGGGCTGGGCCTCCGCCCAGGCGCTCCTTTTGCCGTCCTCGCCTTCGACGGTTGTGCGTAGGAGGAGAGGGACAAGAAAGGGCATTACGGAGCACTTATCTTTTTTCGATCTTAAACTTGTAGGCAATTGCCAAATTTTAATTCAAATAATCTAATCTCTCGAGTCCATCTTTGTGTTCTGTAATGCTTGTACTTGTATCAGCATATGAATGAAAAAGATGAACCTTGCTGGGAACCCGTGCATGTGTATGTCCATGCAGAGGTGGAGTGCCTCTTTAATAACAATAAACGTGTTTTCCCCGACAGGATGTCCTGCCGGCACCCTCTTTGTCTGCCGGAGAACTAGTCTGTGGGGAACAGACAGAGGGCCAGCCCCCCGCCAACTTCTTTTTATCAAAGGCAACTGCGACCATCCTGACTGAAGCATCGTTTGAGCCATGGATGGGAGCACCCAAGTTTCAAAATAGAGGCGAGGTTCTCTCATGCAAAGTTATAGCCTTATAGAACACTAATGGACAAGAGGAAAACTTTTCTGTTTGGCTTGCCGAGGATCGCTGTGCCGTGCAATCTTCTCGTCCCTTGTTAAAGTCAAGTTCACGGCAGGAACCTACAACTCCATGTAGATGAGAATGAATGCAGGATGCAATCCTATCTATATGCATATGCAAATGCTCATGAAATGCTTATGCAATGATCTGGGTGTGCTCGTGCATGCATGCAATCTTAGTTGGGGCCCCCTACAGTGCTTCTTCATTTTCTCTTGCACAGGGTCATCGCCCCGGCTTTGTACAAGGGGTTACATGCAGCTGAGGCAAGGCTTGTACAAAAGGGTTCGCCCGGAAGCCTCGCGCCTTACGGGTGGTACTTACGGAGATGCTCAATATTCCATGAGTTTTCCAACTGAGTGCCATCCCTGGTCTCCAGACGAACTGCACCACTCGTACCACCTAGTAAGGGCCTTCCCACTTTGGTGACAACTTGTGTGTACCCTTGGTGGACTGAACACGCCTAAGGACAAGGTCACCTTCCTCAAAACACCAGGCACGAACCCTGCGGCTGTGATAGCGACGCATGGCTTGCTGGTAGCATGCAGCACGCGTAGCGGCCTGGAGACGGTTCTCCTCGAGTAGCAAAACATCGTCACGCCGGTGCTGATCTTGCGCTACTTCATCATAGGCAAGCACCTGTGGGGACCCGTAAATGAGTTCTGTGGGGATAAGCGCTTACGCCTGTGAGACCGGGGAGAAGGGGTCTACCCGTAGCTTCGGTTTGGTGTCGATTACGAGTACGAGAGAACTACCGGCAGCTCCTCGATCCACCGCCTGCCGTGCTTCTGCAGTGTATCGAAAGTTCTTTTCTTGAGTCCACGAAGCACTTCAGCGTTCGCCCTCTCAGCTTGTCCATTGCTCCAGGGGTGTGCCACAAAAGCGAATGAGATCTTGCATACGAGGCATGAACGTATTGCATGAAGGTGTGCCTCGTGAACTGGGTGCCGTTTTCAGTAATGATCCTTGCCGAAACACCGAAACGACACATCAATTCTTTCAAGAACTTGATAGCTGACTGAGCAGTGACCTTTCTCACGGCAGTCACTTCCGGCCACTTTGTAAACTTGTCAATGGCAACGAACAAGAATTCAAAGCCCCCGATTGCTCGGGGGAAGGGGCCGAGGATATTGCTACCTCTTGAGCAAGCGTTGGTTTTCCCTTAAAGAGTAAAAGGTGATGCATCAAAGTAGCGTAAGTATTTCACTCAGTTTTTGAGAACCAAGGTATCAATCCAGTAGAGGACAATGCACAAGTCACCTAGTACCTGCACAAACAAGCAAGAACCTTGCAACCAACGCGATAATGGGGTTGTCAATCCCTTCACGGTCACTCGCAAAAGTGAGATATAATAAAAATAGTAAGATAAATATTTTTGGTATTTTTGTTGTATAGATTGGAAAATAAAGATTGCAAAATAAAATAAATAGGAAACTAGAATTGTAGATCGGAAACTTATATGATGTAAAATAGACCCAGGGGCCATAGGTTTCACTAGTGGCTTCTCTCAAGACAGCATGTATTATGGTGGGTGAACAAATTACTGTTGAGCAATTGATAGAAAAGCGCATAGTTATGAAGTTATCTAAGGCAATGATCATGAATATAGGCATCACGTCCGTGTCAAGTAGACGAAAGCGATTACGCATCTACTACTATTACTCCACATCATTTGCTATCCGGCATGCATCTAGAGTATTAAGTTCATAAGAAAAGAATAACGCATTAGGCAAGATGACATGATGTAGAGGGATAAACTCAAACAATATGATATAAACCCCATCTTTTTATCCTCGATGGCAACAATACAATCGTGCCTTGCTTCCCCTCATCCTTTGGGAAAGGACACGCAAGATTGAACCCAAAGCTAAGCACTTCTCCTATTGCAAGAAAGATCAATATAGTAGGCCAAACTAAACCGATAATTCGAAGAGACTTGCAAAGATATCAAATCATGCATATAAGAATTCAGAGAAGAACCAAATAATATTCATAGATAAACTTGTTCATAAATCCACAATTCATCGGATATCGGCAAACACACCGCAAAAAGAGTATTACATCGAATAGATCTCCAAGAACATCGAGGAGAACTTTGTATTGAGAATCAAAGAGAGAGAAGAAGCCATATAGCTAATAACTATGGACCCGAAGGTCTGTGGTAAACTACTCACATATCATCGAAGAGGCTATGGTGTTGATGTAGAAGCCCTCTGTGATCGATTCCCCCTCCGGCAGAGCGCCGGAAAAGGCCCCAAGATGGGATCTCACGAGTACAGAAGGTTGTGGTGGTGGAAAAGTTGTTTCGTGGCTCCCCCTGATGTTTTCAGGGTATAAGAATATATATATGCGCAAAATAAGTACGTCGGTGGAGCTCTGTGGGGACCACGAGGGTGGGGGCGCGCCTACCCCCCTGGGTGCACCCTCCTGCCTCATGGCCGCCTCACGGAGTTCCAGACTTCAACTCCAAGTCTTCTGGATTGCTTTCGTTCCAAGAAAGATCATCGCGAAGGTTTCATTCCGTTTGGTATTCCTTTTCTGCAAAACAATGAAATAGGCAAAAAACAGAAACTGGCACTGGGCCTTCGGTTAATAGGTTAGTCCCAAAAATAATATAAAAGAGCATATTAAAGCCCATTAAACATCCAAAATAGATAATATAATAGCATGGAACAATCAAAAATTATAGATACATTGGAGACGTATCAAGTATCCCCAAGCTTAATTCCTGCTCGTCCTCGAGTAGGTAAATGATAAAAACAAAAATTTTGATGTCGGATACTACCTGACATAATTTTCAATGCAATTTTCTTTATTGTCGCATGAATGTTCAGATCCGAAAGATTCAAGACAAAAGTTTAATATTGACATAAAAATAATAATACTTCAAGCATACTAACAAAGTAATCTTGTCTTCTCGAAATAACATGGCCAAAGAAAGTTCATCCCTACAAGCTATGCTCCATCTTCGTCACACAAAATGCTCAAATCATGCACAACCCCGATGACAAGCCAAGCAATTGTCTCAAACTTTAGTATTCTCAAACTTTTTCAACTTTCACGCAATACATGAGCGTGAGCCATGGACATAGCACTATAGGTGGAATAAAATGGTGGTTGTGGAGAAGACAAAAAAATAGGAAGATGGTCTCACATCAACTAGGCGTATTAATGGGCTATGAAGATGCCCATCAATAGATATCCATGTGAGTGAGTAGGAATTGCCATGCAACGGATGCACTAGAGCTATAAATGTATGAAAGCTAAACAAAAGAAACTAAGTGGGTGTGCATCCAACTTGCTTGCTCATGAAGACCTAAGGCATTTGAGGAAGCCCATCGCTAGAATATACAAGCCAAGTTCTATAATGAAAAATCCCCACTAGTATGAAAGTGACAAAATAGGAGACTCTCTATCATGAAGATCATGGTGCTACTTTGAAACACAAGTGTGGAAAAAGGATAGTAACATTGTCCCTTCTCTCTTTTTCTCTCATTTTTTTGTTGGGCTTCTTTGGCCTCTCTTTTTATTGGGCTTCTTTGGCCTCTCGTTTTTCCTCACATGGGACAATGCTCTAATAATGATGATCATCACACTTTTATTTATTTACAACTCAAGAATTACAACTCGATACTTAGAACAAAATATGACTCTATATGAATGCCTCCAGCGGTGTACCGGTGTCGGGGAAGCTGATCGTGTCCCACGAACACCTATGGGACCTTGGTCCCTTGTGGTTCGGAGGGCGGAGAATGCCTGAAGAGCGGATCGAGCGATCGCACGAGCAGATTACCCAACTTGAGCTCTCGAGAGATAACCTCCTCTGCTGCTTGGTTGATTCTATTTTGTTCTTGCTAGGGAGCAATGGAGCTACAAAACCTAGCTTTGGCGAGTGTAGTCTCGTATGAGTCAGTGAATTGAGCAGGCGAACCCCTGCTACGTTGCACATGGGCCTCCTTTTATAGTCTCAAGGGGTCACCACGGTGGCAACACATATGAGGTACAAATGTAAAAAGCAGTGGTTGGTACACCAACATGCGGTGTCTGATGATCTATACCTAACTCGGCGGCAAGGGACAAGAGTCATAAATGCCGTCTCGATCGCTGAAGCGATGTAACGAGGGACCGTCAAGCGCGCCTCCGTTTGCCACGATGGTAGCTTGTCGGCGCCGCTGCTCGCTGCTCCCGCTGGCTGCACAGCCCATCGACGCGTTCTGGGAAAGCCCAGCGGCGACACGTTGGCGGATGAGCTGGGGCGGAGATGAAGAGAGGTTGCTGCGCGGCAAGCGCCTTGCATGGCGGAACCCTTGTCGCTCTTGGGGCTCGGCGCTCACCAAGCCTTCCGGCAAGCTCCTCTTGCGGGGCCTTGTTTCGCCGTGCCTTGAGTGGTCTTCGGCAAGCTCCTCTTCTTTGGGGCCTTGATTACTTTGTTCTTGAATGGCTCCAAAGGAGCCGCGGAAGATCTTGGCGATCACCAGGCCAGCCGCGGCGGGGTGCTGCAACTGCCCGTGTGCGAGTTAGGGTACTAGGGTACCCTACTCTAATACACCGGCAGAGCCCCGGGCTGGGCCCACCTGCGCCAAGCTCTGTTGGGCGAGGCCCAAAAGCAGTGCTGCAGGCATCTTGATGTCTGGATTACGCCATTACTCGCCTGGACCCACCACGTCCCCCACGAGCAGCACGCACCGGACGTGGCGTCGTGGGGAGATCGTGGGAGCTTTCTTTAATGGGAAAATCGGGCGCCCGCCCCTCTCCTCCTTATAAGCGAGAAGTGCAGGCGGGCGCCCACTTGCCATTGTTGTCACATCAAAAACCACCGCGCTTCCCCTTTCTTCTCGAGCCCAAAGAGGCGACCTCCGCCCCTCCATTGCCACCGGCGCCACCAGCGCCATCGACCTCCTCCACCACCTCCCCCATGGCTCAGAAGGCCGACAAGGGAAAGCGTGAAATCGGCCGGCGCGGCGGCTCGTGGCGCTGCGGAAGGCGGGCCCTCTTGATCCCCAGCAGCGGGGAAGGAGCTGCAGGAGCTGTACTATCTTTTACAGTCGGCGGCGGCTGGCGCACCAGCGCGAGGTGATCTCCGCCGCCACGTCAGATAAGGTTTCCATCGGGTACCCTTTTTCGCTTTTCTTCCCGCTGCGGGCTCTGCCCGCCTTTTCTAATTCTTCGTGATGTCATGAACACATATGGCCTCGGCCTCCTTGATTTCACCCCAGCGCCGTCCTCACCATGGCGTTTCGCACCTCTGCGAGAACTTTGTCGGGTCCACCAAATGTCGCACTCTTCCGCCATTACTTCACGCCCGTGTAGAGAGAGAGAGCCGCTTGCGGAGGAATTGCATGGACCTCTAGGATCGGCAAGAAGAGCGTATCTTGACGGAGGCTGCACAACAAGTGGGAGGTGGAGAGCTGGCTGGTGTTGGATCTTAGAGGAGGAACGCAGCCTTTCACCGCCTGCGCGAACCCCCATAGTCTGTGACAGCGACTGGTGTAACTTGGCGCTGGAGGATGCCAAGTTGAAGATTGCCGTGACTAGGATCTTGCGCCTCGGACATGTCAGACTTACCGTGGGAGCAGTTGGCGCGGACTTCCTTCGCCGCCGCATTGCGCCCTTGCGGGGAGAGAGGAGGCCTGCTTGGGAGTTCAAAAGCGGCGGATATCATGAGGCTGCGCCGGTCTGGCTGGAACTTCCTTGTCTTGGAGCTGGATGGCATGCTGCGGGAGTTGTTCAAGCGGATGCAGATCACCCAGTGGTTTATGTTGCGAGGGGATCGTGCCCTTGTGCAACAACTTCGTCGCTTGACCGCATCCAGCGATGATGCCGTTGTGCGATTCCCATGGAATCGTTCCAACAGCGAGGAGCCCGCCCGACGGCGTCGTGCAGCGATTCTTGACGACTTGGAAGAAGTGTCGATCCGTGCCGGCAATGAGCGGCTCACCGCGACACCACCGAGCAAGAGATGGCGCGCCGCCACAAGGTTGGAGGCGGCGAAGCTGCTGCCCTGGCGTGTTTGGGTTCCTTGTCGAGGAGGCAAAGACAGCGGCGGCAAGCCTTGCCGACCGAGAGGAGGTTGCCGATGAGGAGGGCGGGCGAGCCCGACAATGAGCGGCGAGCCTGCGCGGCGCCTCCCTCCGCCGTCAAGTAGCTTGCGCGGGAGGAGCCAGCGGCCCCGCCAAGAGCGCCTCCGCAAAGGCTGGAGAAATGGCGAGGCGGCATACGGCCCAACAACCGCCTCGCCGCCCGGCGCACTCCGCGCGGCAAGCAACTTTGTTGCAGCAGGCGCCTCATGCCGCCATGGCGGCAGGGCGAGGTCTTACGAGTCACGGCTCCCGCACCCGCCAAGCGTCAGGAATCTTCTCCTCAATTAAATCGTGCGGGTGGAATTTGATCTCTCCGCCCTCAGCTCCGAGGAAGAAGAGGAAGAGTAAGATCTTGTCGCTGCTACTTGTAATCCTTCAATTTCTTGCTTTATTTTATGTCGACTTGCTTCACTCTGAACCTTCTCCTTCTTCAGAACGCTGGCTCGGAGGCGTCGAAGAGGGCCAAGACCCGGTGGTTGTCGTCTCGAGGCGATTCCCACAATGGCGACAGGAGGCGCGTCTGAGACTCCTTGCGGATCCGGCAACCCTTCATGAGCATCCCCGGCATAGCCCCAGCGTAAGTGTTTGATCCATTTCTTATGGTTAGGTGTGCTTGGGTGCTCCTTCATCCTTGATATCGGCTTGTTGAATTATGTAGGGCGGGCAGCCTCGTCGGGGAGGTCCGGAGGTCGCTCCGAAGTTCAGCTCGCTTCAACTCGCCACCAAGGGAGAAATCTCCGCCAAGGGGCGCTCTCCGGCAAGGAGGCCTCTCCAGACAAGGGAGCTTCTCCGACAAGGGCAGCGCCGGCGACCCTCGGTGGTGGAGACCCGGCAGCAGATCCCTCTGGGTAATCTTCTTGCTTGAGAATTTCCCTTGGGTTCTTTTCTTCTGTTCTTCTTTTTGAACATTTGCTTGACTTGTTCTTTCTTTCTCGATCGTCAGATCCATCTGCGGAGAGCCGATGGGCCCGAGGCTGCGAGGAGGGCGCTCACGGCAACAATGGCCAGCGCCGCCATCATGGAGGAGGAGGCCGGGCGCCGATGGGTCCACCGGCCGAGGCCGCCAAGGCTCTTGGCCTTGAGAGGCGGGGAGGGTTGGCGATCGCCTTGGCGGACACAGGGCGCGGGCGCCAGCGCTGCACCGACCGCCGATCCCCGCCACCGATGCCACGCCCGGACTCGAAGAGCCCCAGCCCGCGCCTATCGAAGGCGGTGAAGGTGTCTTCATCAAGCTTTCGTGGGCGTCAAGCTCCAGGGCACCGGCGAAGGAGACCTTGAAGTGGAGCTGCTTTCGCGTCTGCTGGGCTGTCGCTGGTTGGCCGTAAGCAGCAGCGATGGCGAGCCTGAGGAGGAGCGATTCTTGAAGAGTTCTTTGTCGCTCTACCGCGCCGACAACAAGCCAAGCTGGAGTCATGAGGAAGCTCTTGTCGCCCAGGCGGGAGCTGACATGGAGAAGCGAGAGGAGCTCGGCGCGCCAACAAGAAACTCTCCGGGATATAGCGAGGCGCGGGAGCAGCTTGCTGAGGCGCGCAGCTTTCATCTTGGAGAAGGCCGAGTCGAGGCAGCAAAGGCTTGCCGGCGAGAAGCTCTCAGCGCAGAAGGTGGTGGCGCGCGGAAGATCAACCTCGGCAACCGAGGAAGATCTTGCAGCTTGCGAAACAATCGATTGTGAGGGCACTCCGAGGAAGCAAAAGGCGCGCCCGCAGCTGCCGAGGCCGCCAAGAAGGAATTGGAAGCGAGGTGGCCCAGCTGGAGGTCACCCTCCGGAAAGCGCCGAGGAGGTCACGGGCTGAAGCCTTGGCGCGAGAAGGGCGCCTACACTCTTGGTGAGCTGCAGGGTCGTTTCTCGAGAAGATCAAGGGCTCGGCGCCGCCAAGGACTCAAGGCGGATCTGGAGTTAAGCTGACCACCACAGCGAGGCAGCTGAGCAGGCGCCAAGGGCAGGAAGCAGACCTCTTGGAAGATCAAGGCCAGCGAGGAGCTGCTGTCGAATGCTGTGACCGCCCGAGAATAATCTCGAGATAGCATAATGCCTTTGGATAGAAGGTCTTGTGGACACTGCCGCGCCATCCATAGCAGTGATGGAGCTGGGGATGGTGGATCTCGGGTACTCCACCGGCGAGAACCTCCAACCCAGCGCCAAGCTCAGCCTGTTCTTCAAGGCGTCTTGGACGGGTCTCCAGCTGCTCGGGAGGAGGTCCCAAAGCAAGCTGGCGGAGGTCGCGCCAAGTGCTGTTGGGGCTCTCGGAAGGTCTTGATGAAGGTGGCCTTCCGCAACCCAGTGTCGACTTCACCAAAGTCCTCAAGTCCTGCCTCCATCTGCTGATGTTGAAGCGCTCAAGGCCCTTATCGCACCCATTGTGGGACGGGGTGGCGGAGTCAAGAAGGCTTGATGGCGACCGCATGGACTAGGCCGCCAAGTATATCTTTCTCTTGTCGCTGTAGATCATGTTTAGGCGAAAAATCTATTAGATCTGCGACAAGTTATTTTGTAATATACTCTATCTTAGGCATCGATCACAATGTTATTTCCTTTACTTGATTCCTTCCCTTGTATGTTTGTGCCCTACGCTTTTAGGGAACTTGTTGGTGCGAGCACCTTTGCCGCGAGCGCCGAGTGCGGAACATCGGCAGCCTGCTGGCAATGCTGCCTCCAACAAGCAACCTTGTTGCAGCTAGTTGCAGCACACTTAAGTTGTTGAGCGGACTCGAAACAAAGTAAGGCGCAAGCTAGTCATGAGTTAGTTCCTCCAGCGCAGGTTTTCCATACAAAGTACTATCGTTAGGAAGATAACTTAATAACTTAAAACTGATTGCTTAAACTTAGCAACTTAGCTTTTACATCGTTTGTTTCGTGGCGATACTTCCTGGCTGACGCCGCGACCCACACGTTATATTCTCCTCCCCGGTTAACTTGTGGGTGGATGAACCTTCCTCCTTTTTTTTGAGAAGAAAGAAGAGAAAATAAAGTTATGGAGCCTAGTGGCTTGTTATCACTTACCGGGTGTGGATGCTGCACAAAATGTCAGATAACACATGCATAATAATGATGAAAGCATGAAATTGACAGATTGTGCGCAATATATGAGCTTTACTAATGCACGGGGTCTGCGCCCGGCTTTGTACAAAGGATTACATGCAACAGCGGCAAGACTTGTACAAAAGGGTGGTTGCCGGAACGGGTCCCGGCAACCGCGCCCTATGGGTAAAACTTACGAAGATGCTCTATATTCAGGAGTTGCTCACGGGCGCCATCTTGGTCTCAAAGCGGACAGCGCCGAGCCTAGTGACTCATTTCACCCGATAGAGAACCTTCCCCCAGGCGTCAACTTGTTGGAATTCTTGGCGGATTGAGCAGCGAAGAACAAAAGTCGCCTTCCTCGAAGCTTCGGCATTAACTGCGGCTATGGTAGCGGCGCAAAGCTTGTTGATAACGAGCAGCTCGTCTGCAGACTGAAGGCGATCTTCCTCGAGGAGCGTAGCGTCATCTTATCGCAGCTGCTCTTGCTCAAACTCATCATAGCGAGTACTCGAGGTGATCCATATCTGAGTTCCGTGGGGAGAAGCTGCTACTGCTCCATAGACTAAAGCAAAAGGTGTCTCGCGGTGGCTCGATTTGGCGTCGTCTGATCGACCAAAGAACCACCGGCAGCTCCTCAATCCAGTTTCTTCGCACTTGTGCAGCCTGTCAAAAGTTCTGGTCTTGAGTCCTCGCAGCACTTGACATTTGCCCTCTCGCTTGACCGTTGCTTCTCGGATGAGCAACGAAGCAAAACAGACCTTGGCGCCAAGATCTTGGGCGTATTGCATGAAGGTGCGACTTCGTGAATTGTGTGCCATTAGCCGGTGATGATCGGTTAGGTATCCCAAAGCGGCAAACAATTGACTGAAGAACTTGGCTGCTTGTTGTCTGTCACCTTCCTCTTGGTTCCACTTCCGGCCACTTTGTGAACTTGTCGATCGTGGCGTACAAGTACTCAAAGCCCCGACAACTTCGGGGAAGGGGCGAGATGTCGACCCCGGACGAAAATGGCCAGGATAAAGGGATCGTCTGGAAGCTTGAGCTGGCTGGTGTATCTGTTTTGCATGGGCGGCACACTTCACACTTGGTTACTTGTGCAGTTGCATCACGGAGGCTTCGGCGGAAGAAACCTTGCGAAAGGCTTTGCGGCAAGGGCTCTTGCGTAATGTGGTGACCACATATGCCTCCGTGTATCTCCGCCAACAGCTTATGTCCATCTTCCCGGCAAATACACTTCAATTTCACTCTGTTCAGTCTTCTTCTGTACAGGATGTTCTCAACAAACTGGTACATACTTGACTGCCGGGCTACTCTTTCTTCCTCTTCTTGCTCTTCGGGAAGTTCTCACATGCGAAGGAAATGGGCGATCTCTTTGTGCCCATGTTGGAGTCTGCGGCTCGACAACAAGGACTAAAGGCATATCTGCGCTGCGGGAACATCGGCTTCCACGGCAAGAACCTGCGGTTCTGCCGGAGCTTGATGATCCCGATAAGCTGCGAGCAAAACTTGTCGGGGCGTCGCTTCAGCGAAACAAACCATAGGGCTTGTCGGGATGACTGCTCCTCGGCGATATTTGCGTTGATTTTAGGGACCTTCTTGGCGGCGGCTTGAGGGGAGCTCTGCGGGAAGGTAGTCACCAGAAACCAACTTCCTCTTCTTGCTCAGTCCTGTTGATGGTGTTACAGTTGGTTGAGTCAGCTTGAGCACAAAAATTCCTGGTTCCATAGGTAACTTGAGTGCAGCACACTTTGACAGGCCATCGGCAATATCATTCTGAGCTCTTGGCACATGTTCCATTTGCAGGCCTTCAAAGTGCTCTTCTAGCTTTCTCACTTCATCGACGTAAGCTTCCATCAACGGACTCTGATAGTCTTTGTTCACTTGGCGGATGACAAGCTGCGAGTCCCCCCTGACGATAAGCTTCTTGATCCCAAGGTCTACTGCAATCCTGAGACCGGCAAGCAAACCTTCATACTCTGCAGTATTATTTGTTGCTTGCTCCTTGGGAAAGTGCATTTGGACTATGTACTTGAGGTGCTCTCCGGTGGGTGCGATAAGCAGCACGCCGGCACCGGCGCCTTGCAGCGAGAAGGCTCCATCAAAGTACATCAGCCACTCTTTACTTTCTTCCTTGACGGGGGTGCTCGTCTCTGGGGTTTCTTCATCTTGCGTTGGCGTCCATTCTGCTATAAACTCTGCCAATGCTCTGCTTTGGATAGTTGAAGTGCTTTCAAACTTAAGGCCAAAGCTTGGCAGTTCGATGCCCACTCAACAATCTTGCTGTTGCTTACGGATTTTGCAATATCCTCTTGATTGAGCGGTGACAAGCTGTTATCTCATGTGCTTGGAAGTAATGGCGCAGCTTTCTCGAGGCCATGAGGAGGCGAAAAGCAACCACTGCACGGAATACCTTGACCTAGCCCCAGTAGAAGGGGGCGACAAAAGTAGGTAGGCGCTGCACCATCCTTTTACGTATCTTGTCGCAATCTGTGCAGATCTGTCCTTATCGGGGCGAGCTTGGTGAAGCCCCCCTTGTCATTGGATCGTCTGCCTCGGTTGCCGGCTCATCATCTGCCTCCCTCTCCGCTACTAACGCAGCACTAACCACTTGATTGGTTGCTGCTATGTCTGCAACAACTTCTCTTGTGGCCTAGGTGCGACAAGTATTGGAGTGGAGGGTGGTACCTCTTTAAGTCTGCGGCGCAGCCTCCGCTTTAGGAGTCCATTTCATTGGACCTGCCTTTTCAAAATTTTGAAAAATGGCGGTAGCGCTCAGTGACTTAGAGATAAACCTCTTGAGAGCAGCCACATAACCGGCAAGCCTTGACATCCTTGGCGCTTTGGTGCTTCAATCTGCTCAATGGCCTTGATCTTGTCGGGATTGGCTTCAATTCCTCTACGAGACACGAAGAACCGAGAAGCTTGCGGAGGAACTCCAAACACGCACTTCTCGGGGTTGAGCTTGAGGTTGATCTTGCGCAGATTTGCGAAGGTCTCATCTAAGTCTTGAACGAGTTGCTTTGTCCTTGCTCTTGACCACTATGTCATCCATGTAGGCTTCTACATTTACGTGTATTTGTGGCTCAAAGGCATCATGGACTACTCTATAAGCGTTGAACCAGCATTCTTCAAACGAAAGGCATCCGTATGAAGCAGTATGTGCCACATGGTGTAATGAGCAGCGGTTTCTCTTCATCTTCCTCTGCCATGAAGATCGATGATATCCTGAATATCGTCAAGAAATGAAAGCAAATCACATCCGGTGTGGAGTCAACAATCTGGTCTATCTGGCGGCAAGGAAATGGGTCTTTGGGACAAGCTTTATTAACATCTGTAAAGTCGTCTGAGTCTCCATTTCCCATTTGCCTTTCGTAAAACTACGGATTGGCCAACCACGTGGGATGGAGCACTCCTCTAACAAGGCCTGCTGCTTCCAACTTCTTGATCTCTTACGCTATGAATTCTTGGCGCTCCTTTGCTGTTTCCTAACTTTTTGCTTGGCGGGCGTAGCGTGAGGACAGACAGCTAGGTGGTGCTCAATTACTTTCACAGGAACACGGGGATGTCGGATGGTTGCCATGCAAACACGCCGACATTCGCCCTTGAGAAAACAACGAGCTCGCCTTCCTATTTAGGGTCAAGCGTGGCGATGGTGAAAGTACCACCGGTGCCGTCCTCATAGCGGACACCTTCTTGGTCTTGGCGGAGCTGCCATCTTCTTCTTGCACTTGCGGTGGAGCTCGATGGTGCGTCCTCGGCGGTAGCGCAGAACTCGAAGAGGTGCGCTTGCGGAGTGGGCATCGAGTTCTTGCGGACAAAGTGGTCTTCTTCTTCCCCGGGAGCTTGGTGACAAGTGGTTTGCTATCTGTGGCGGCTGCTGCATCCGGTAAATCTTGTCGGCGCAGATAAGCGCATCCTTCTTGTCGCCATGGACAGAAATAGCGCTTATCGGGCGGGCATCTTGAGCAGGTTGTAGGCATAATGAGAGGCTGCCATGAACTTGGCGAGTGCTGGACGGCCAAGTATTCCATTGTAGGGCAATGGGAAATCGGCAACGTCAAATGTGACCCTCTCGGTCCTAAAATTCAGTTCGCTGCCAAATGTTACGGCGAGCAGATCTTCCCTTCGGCTTGCTCCTTCTGGGTTGATTCCTTGGAAAGTACCGGTTTCTTGAGCTCATTGTCGGGGATCTGAAGCTTACGGAGCAACTGCGGAGGAGATCAGATTCAGGCCGGCCCGCCGTCAACCAACATCTTTGTGACCTTGAGGTTGCGGATAGTTGGTGATACCAACATCGGCAAGCACCCGACCGCGATGATGCAATCAGGGTGATCCTCAATGTCAAAGATGATGGCGTCTGGACCACTTGAGAGGTTTTGGCGACTCTATGGATGGCTCTGCTGCATTAACCTCCGCATCCATTGCTTGAGTTGGCGGTCGAGGTATCTGAGAAGCACCACCGTCAACGCTGAGAACCTCTGTTGCCTTACGGAACTCCTGCTCATCAACCGTGCGTCTTCCATGTCTTCATCATCATCTTCTTCTTCTTCGTCCTTGTCGCGGCTGCGGGGAGGTCTGTCTCCTTACCGCTTGCTTGGCCTTGCTTGGCGGCGTCCTCCCGGCCGGGTCTCTTCTTACTAGCTGCACCAGCACCTTCACAGGCCTTCTCCTTGTCTACGCGCTTCGTATTCAGCCCTCAGCAGCTCAACAAGCTGCTCGACTTTCTTGCAGCTCTGGAGATCGTGGCCCTTAGTGCGGTGAATCTTCGATCTTGTTTGTTGGGCTGTCGGGCTTGTCGCGGCAGCCACAGCTTAGCGGTCGGTGTCGTGACAACCTCCTTCTTTGGAGCCACCAGCCTTGGCTTTGTTGGCGGCACCATCCTTGCGGACTGCTCAACAACTAGTACTTCTTGGCTTTTCTTCTTTACATTGTTCCATGCTTGGCTCTTCCTTGCAGGCGGTCTCCTCCTTATCAAATTCTGCTCCCACATTCTCTCAGGAGTCTTCTTCCTTCTTCAGCCCGTGCACACTTGTCGGCTAAGGCATACAGTTCAGCGGCGTCCTTGACCTTGCACATCACCATCTCCTCCCTCATCCTGCGGTTTCGCACATTACGATGAAATCGGCTGATCACCATGGCGGGGTGGACATGCAGGATGTTGTAATGCTGCAGCTGAATCTACGGATGAACTTGCGAGGACTCTCCTTCCTTACAGGCGAGCAAGTGAAGGTCACTCTCCAGCCATGAGGCTTGTGGCGCTGTGAAGCGCCGACAAACTGATGGCACAAATCTGCCAAGAAGAAATGGAGCTGTCCGGCAAGTGCATGAGCCAAGACGGCGTTTGGCTTGAGCACGGAGGAAGTAGTTGGCGAGGATCTTGTCGTCTCGTCCCCGCAGCCTGCACGCGATGGTGTAGATGCTCGGGAACTCCGATGGGTGTGTCCTGCCATCATACTTCTACGCACATCCGGCTTGAAGTTTTCTTGTCAGACCTTTGGACTTACCGCAGCTCACGGGTGAGCGCAGGGCAACCTACAGCGTCTGACAAATCGCTGGTTCCCTGGCGCATGCATATCAACAGCGGGCCGGCGCGTTGGTCGATTGGCCCGGCGCTTCTCTTGGCGCTCGTCACGAGTTGGCGTCTTCTTCTTGCCGTTCTCGAAGAACTTGGCGCTGGTTGCGGCGAGCTCGCGGATCGGCGGCGCGGTGGAGTCATTGTCGAGTGGATCCGGCGAGTCGGCGATCTTAGCCGCCGGGAAGGGGAGTGCACGGTGGCTGCACCCCCGCATGTCTCGTCACCACCGGCTCGTGCCTTGTCGCCTTGCCACGGCTGCGAGGTGCTTGGTTGTCGTGGGACGTCGCCGTTGGCAAAGCCGATGAGACTCTGGATGGTGGCCCTCCACTCAACGACCTTGTCAGCCGTTGGTGGGTAGTCTAAAAGCTGTTGGGCTCTTGCCAAGGCTTCCGCTGGAGTAGTGGGTGGCAATGGCGTACGGAGCAAAGAACAGGATGTGCTCGGACTCCTAACCAAGTTAGGAGGAGCAGCATCTCGTAGCGACCGTACCCTTTCGTCTGCGGCATCTTTGGCGTGCATGTGGTTCTCGAGGCCTCGGGATCCTTCAGCAGCCTTGATCGATCGAGCGTATGGTGCTGCGGGCACCATGACCTTTGTCGTTCAGCGCCTCTTGAGAAGGGCCGGTGCGGACTCGGGCGCGAAGCTTGCGCCGCCTTGTCCTTGGACTGGCGGCGTCGTGAAACTCTCGTCGGCGCGGTTCCTCCGCCGATGTCTTCCCCACCACTCGTCTGCTCCGGTGGTGATGGGTTGGGCGCAGACGGCCCTGCTGCCGCTGAAGTCTTCTTCTTCGGTGGCATGCTGATGATGATGAAGATTGTTGCTCGTGTGAACGCTGGATCGGGTTCACACAATCTCGACGCGCCCTACAGCGCGCCAAAGATGTCGGGGAAGCTGATCGTGTCCCACGAACACCTATGGGACCTTGGTCCCTTGTGGTTCGGAGGGCGGAGAATGCCGAAGGCGGATCGAGCGATGCACGAGCAGATTTACCCACCAGAGCTCTCGGGAGATAACACTCCTCTGCTGCTTGGTTGATTCTATTGTGTTCTTGCTAGGGAGCAATGGAGCTACAAAACCTAGCTTTGGCGAGTGTAGTCTCGTATGGTCGAGTGAATCGAGCAGCTGAACCCCTGCTACGTTGCACATGGGCCTCCTTTTATAGTCTCAAGGGGTCACCACGGTGGCAACACATATGAGGTACAAATGTAAAAATAGTGGTTGGTACACCAACATACGAGTGTCTGGTGATCTATACCTAACTCGGCGGCAAGGGACAAGAGTCATAAATGCCCGTCTCGATCGCTGAAACGATTAACGAGGACCGTCAAACACGCCTCCGTTTTCCACGATGGTAGCTTGTGTCGCCGCTTATCGCTGCTCCCGCTGACTGCACAGCCCACCGACCGCGTTCTAGGAAAGCCCATGGCGACACGTTGGCGGATGAGCTGGAAGCGGAGATGAAGAGGTTACTGCCGCGGCAAGCGCCTTGCATGGCGGAGAACCTTGTCGGCGCTGGGAGCTCGGCGCTCACCAAGCCTTCGGCAAGCTCCTCTTGCGGGGCCTTGTTTCGCCGTGCCTTGAGTGGTCTTCCCGGCAAGCTCCTCTTGCGGGGCCTTGATACTTTGTTCTTGAATGGCTCCAAAGGAGCCGCGGAAGATCTTGACGGTCACAAGGCCAGCCCTGCCGCGGGGTGCTGCAACTGCCCGTGCACGAGTTCGGGGTACTAGGGTACCCCTACTCTAGTACACCGACAACCGGGATGTGCAATGAATCAAGAGTGACATGTATGAAAAATTATGAATGGTGGCTTTGCCACAAATACGATGTCAACTACCTGATCATGCGAGGCAATATGACAATGATGAAGTGTGTCATAATAGACGGAACGGTGGAAAGTTGCATGGTAATATATCTCGTTATGGTTATGGAAATGCCATAATAGGTAGGTATGGTGGCTGTTTTGAGGAAGATATATTGTGGGTTTATGGTACCAAAGAAAGTTGTGCGGTACAAGAGAGGATAGCAATGGTGGAAGGGTGAGAGTGCGTATAATCCATGGACTCAACATTAGTCATAAAGAACTCACATACTTATTGCAAAAATCTACAAGTCATCAAAACCAAGCACTACGCGCATGCTCCTAGGGGGATAGATTGGTAGGAAAAGACCATCGCTCGTCCCCGACCGCCACTCATAAGGAAGACAATCAAAGAAACACCTCATGCTCCAAATTTGTTACACAACGGTTACCATACGTGCATGCTATGGGACTTGCAAAGTCAACACAAGTATTTCACAAATTTACAATTACTCAACTATCATGACTCTAATATCACCATCTTCATATCTCAAAACAATCATCAAGCATCAAACTTCTCATAGTATTCAATGCACTCTTTATATGAAAGTTTTTGTTATACCCATCTAGGATGCCTATCATATTAGGACTAATTTTATAGACAAAGCAAATTACCATGCTGTTCTAAAAGACTTTCAAAATAATATAAGTGAAGCATGAGAGATCAATAATTTCTATAAAATAAAACCACCACCGTGCTCTAAAAAGATATAAGTGAAGCACTAGAGCAAAATTATCTAGCTCAAAAGATATAAGTGAAGCACATAGAGTATTCTAATAAATTCTGATTCATGTGTGTCTCTCCTGTACAGCAAGGATGATTGTGGTAAACTAAAAGGCAAAGACTCAAATCATACAAGACGCTCCAAGCAAAACACATATCATGTGGTGAATAAAAATAACCTTAAGTGAAGTTACCGATAGACGAAGACGAAAGAGGGGATGCCTTCCGGGGCATCCCCAACCTTAGGCTTTTGGTTGTCCTTGAATTTTACCTTGGGGTTCCTTGGTCATCCCCAAGCATAGGATCTTGCCACTCCTTATTCGAAAATCCATCAAATCTTTACCCAAAAACTTGAAAACTTCACAACACAAAACTTAGCAGAAAATCTCATGAGCTCCGTTAGTATAAGAAAACAAACCACCACTTTAAGGTACTATAGTGAACTCATTCTTCATTTATATTGGTGTTAAACCTACTGTATTCCAACTTCTCTATGGTTCATACCCCCCCCCCCCCGATACTACTCATAGATTCATTAAAATAAGCAAACAACACACGAAAAACAGAATTTGTAAAAACAGAACAGTCTGTAGCAATCTGATTCATAAGAATACTTCTGTAACTCCAACAATTCTAAGAAAAAATAGGACGACCTAGATAAATTTTTTATTGATCTAATGCAGTTGGAATCAGTATTTTATCACTCTCTGATGATTTTTAACAATTATTTTCGTGAGCACAAATTTCTGTTTTTTTCCAGCAAGATCAAACAATTATCACCCAAGAAAATCATATAGGTTTTACTTGTCACAAACACTAATTAAAACATAAAACCATATCTAACCAGAGGCTAGATGAATTATTTATTACTAAACGGGAATAAAAAGCAAAAAAAACAAAAATAAAATTGGGTTGCCTCCCAACCAGCGCTATCGTTTAACGCCCCTAGCTAGGCATAAAAACAAGAATAGATCTAAGTATTTTCATCTTTGGTGTGTAATCCATAAGTGGCTCTCATAATTGTTTCATAAGGAAATTTAGTTTTCTTTCTAGGAAAGTGTTCCATGCCTTTCCTTAACGGAAATTGGAATCTAATATTTCCTTCTTTCATGTCAATAATTGCACCAATCGTTCTAAGGAAAGGTCTACCAAGAATAATAGGACATGTAGGATTGCAATCTATATCAAGAACAATGAAATCTACGGGCACATAATTCCTATTTGCAACAATAAGAACATCATTAATCCTTCCCATAGGTTTCTTAATCATGGAATCCGCAAGATGCAAATTTAAAGAACATTCATCAAATTCACGGAAACCTAGCACATCACACAAAGTTTTTGGGATCGTGGAAACACTAGCACCCAAATCAAACAAAGCACAACATTCATAATCTTTAATCTTAATTTTAATAGTAGGTTCCCACTCGTCATAAAGTTTTCTAGGGATAGAAACTTCTAGTTCAAGCTTTTCTTCATAGGATTGCATTAAAGCATCAACGATATTTTTAGTGAAAGCTTTATTTTGATTATAAGCATGAGGATAATTTAGCACGGATTGCAACAAGGAAATACAATCTATCAAAGAGCAATTATGATAATTAAATTCCTTGAAATCCAAAATAGTGGGTTCATTGCTATGTAAAGTTTTGACCTCTTCAATCCCACTTTTGTTAATTTTTGCATCAAGATCTAAAAACTCTGAATCATTGGGACGCCTTTTAACTAAAGTTGACTCATCTCCAGTCCCATATTTATCAAGATTCATATTGGAAAACAAAGATTTAATAGGATTCACATCAATCCCTTTTAGATCTTCATCTTTATTATCATGGAAACTAGAAGAACACGCTTTCACAAAGCCATCTTTTTTTGCACGCATCCTAGCGGTTCTTTCTTTGCACTCATCAATGGAAATTCTCACGGCTTTGAGAGACTCATTGATGTCATGCTTAGGTGGAATAGATCTAAGATTCAAAGAAATCAACATCAAGAGAAATTATATGCACGTTTCTAGCCAACTCAGCAATCTTAAGTAATTTTCTTCAATCAAAGCATTGAAATTCTTTTGCGAACTTATAAATTCTTTAACACTAGTCTCAAAATCAGAGGGCATCTTATTAAAATTTCCATAATAGTTGTTGTAGGAATTACCATAATTATTAGAGGAATTACTATGGAACGGCCTAGAATTAAAGTTTCCACTATACGCGTTGTTACCAAAATTGTTCCTACCAACAAAATTCACATCCATAGATTCATTATTATTCTCAATCAAAGTGGACAAAGACATATCATTAGGATCAGAAGAAACACTTTTATTAGCAAACAATTTCATAAGTTCATCCATCTTTCCACTCAAAACATTAATCTCTTCAATCGCATGAACTTTTTTACTAGTGGATCTTTCGATTGTGCCATTGAGAATAATTAACCATAATATTATCTAGGGTTTAGTAGCTTCTCTAAAGTGATTTCCATAAAAGTGCCTCCCGCGGCCGAATCTAAAAGATTTCTAGAAGAAAAATTCATTCCGGCATAATTTTTTTGTATAATCATTGTAGCGATCCAACCTCAGACGGTCAAATCTCTGTGTATAAGTGTCATCCCTGGATCGGTAATGCTGACACACACAGTACTTGAAGGATTTATAACAGAGTGCAATCACACAGTTTTTACATCGAATGTCTGAAAAGAGAAATTATTACAATAATATGGCTTAAGGCCATCTAAAATAAGATAACTGCGGAAGCATCGAAGGTAAATGAGTCCATCAACTCCAACGGCATAGCTGAGTGCACGACAACGACCTAGAGCACCTTACTCTTTGTCTGAAAAGTCTGCAACATAATACGTTGCAGCCCGAAATGGGTCAGCACATGGAATATGCTGGCAAAATAACACTATAGAGCAAAGAACAATATAACTGCTATCACTACATGCATATATGGCTGGTGGAGGTCCCATGGTTTTTTTTGCGTAAAGCCAATCTTTCCCTGCTGCAAATGAATATATTTTATTTAACTAACAAGTTGGTTGAATAAACATTGAGAATGGAAACCCCATCTCAATCCCAATTAAAAAGTAATTAACAACCCAACAAATTAAATTAAGAGTGATGAGATCAAATAAATAATTCAAGAACGAGATACCCAAGATGGCCATAACTGGGGACACGGCTAATCATGATTAGTTTGTACACTCTGATGAGGTTTCCGCACTTTTCCCCACAAGACTCAATCTCCTCCATTGTATTTCTCGCACTGCATGGTGTTTGAGAAACAGATGACCGAGACACAGTCTTTCTGAAGAGGTCCCCTTAACCGATAGATAGGTCGGTACACCTACAATCCCATACATCTGCTAGCCCATCATGGAAAGGTTTCCCACAACTTACTCAACTATACTAGAGCCCATAATGGCTTGTGGCTGCACATGGAAGTTTCTAGCATGAATAGTCTTATGATCCCTTTGAGCCTGGGTGGCGAACCATATACCCTGGGATCTCCTTGGACAACACTGGATTCCCCAGGTGCCCACAAACAATCCACCTAGACGTGTATTAAAGTAGCCACCTTAAGTAATCCCTTAATTCATAGTAATGCTCACATCTGTCATGAATCACTCAACCAAACCACGTCTACGAGCATAGCATAACATAGTAAGCAAAACATAGTAACTCCCAAGGTTTGAATAAAGGACAATAGGTTCTACCTCATCAACTACTTCCCGATACCCACAAGTTAATGAGGTCCTACTCTTGCAATGTTTGAGGATGGAAACTAAAGCATGAAAACTAGGTAATAAAGAGGTATGATCAAAGTCTTACTTGCCTTGCTGACGATCTAAAAACCCTAGTGACTCGTAGTAGCACGCTTCGCACTCTGGAAAATCTACCGCAAACAGACAATAGCATACATAAGCACTCAAGCATAAGATGCAACGGTAAAACTCATATGAGAAAGTCCAAACTGAAAGTTCGACTGAAAAGCTACGATTTGCAAAAAGAATCAATCGAATCGGAGCTACGAAACTCAAACTACGATCAAAAGAAGTTCGAATTCAAATCTTCTTGCAACCAAATTTTCATTTGTCAAAACCATGTTCAAGTTGATTAACTGGAAAGTGGGGTTTGAGAAAAATTTTGGCGTTGGTTTCACTGGATTTGGATAAGCGAGCAAAAAGTTGTGAGGGTTTGATGATCAGGGGCTAATCTGTGATAAAAATAATCGCGGATAGGTCCCTGGCCGAAAATAAGATAAAAATAAAAGACTAACGAACGAACGTTCGCTATCAGGGACAAACGGACGAACGCATTCTCTAACAGTGACGTTTGGGTGAACATTCGCTAATTAGCTGAACCGAAAAAAACAGAACCGATCTAACGAAAAAAAACGGGGGCGACGGTTTTGTCGGTTTTTACCGATTCAACGAACCGGCGGCGGCGAGATTCGTCGAGATCTGGCGGCGACGGGCAACGGCGGGGCAGGGCCGCGTCGCGGGCGGCGGCGGTGCAGCGGTGGCGGGGTGAAGGATAGGCGGCGGCTCCGGCGCCTAATAAAGGCCCGAGGGGCTCGGCTTAGGGAGGGGGCCGGCGTGAGCGAGAGTCCGGCTCGGACTCTCCTCAACGTCCGTCTGGCCTGCAGTGGGAGGAAAAGCGGCCTTGCTGGAGTTGGGCGGTGGGTTTCGACGATTGGTCGAAATTATTTTAAATAAATTCAGCCGAAGAAAAATCCTAATAAAATTAAAAAAATTCTAAAAGCCAAAAACAATTTTCACCGTCTAAATAAAATATTTAGAACTTAGTGAACATTTTTCCGGCCTAAAATGCAATTTTCAAAAATGCATATTTTTCTAATTCAAATAAAATAGCAAAGAAAATCCAAATAAAATATTTATTTGATTTTAAAAATTTTCCTCCAATATTCCTCTCTTTTTGAAGAAGTCATATTATCTTCTCTCTTTTATTTTTAATATTAGAAATATTCGGAGAGAAAAATATTAAAACCAAATTGATCCTCTTTTCTAATTTGAGAAAATTCAAATATGAAAATTTATGAAATCCCCAACTCTCTCCTTGGGTCCTTGAGTTGCTTAAGATTTCTAGGATCACAAACAAAATGCAGATAAAATATGATATGCATATGATGACCTATGTATAACATCCAAATTGAAATTTTGGGATGTTACAAACCTACCCCCTTTAGATGAATCTCGCCCTCGAGATTCGGGTTGGCTAGAGAATAGGTGCGGGTGGTCTTTCCGTAGGTCATCTTCTAGCTCCCAGGTGGCTTCCTCCTCAGTATGGTGGCTCCACTGAACTTTGCAAAACTTGATAACCTTGCTGCGGGTAACTCAGCTGGCAAACTAAAGAATCTTGACGGGTTTCTCCTCGTAGGTTAGGTCACTATCCAACTGAATTGCTTCCAGGGGCACTGTATCTATCAGAGGAATATCGGCCATCTCTGCATGTCACTTCTTCAACTAGGAAACGTGAAACACATCATGAACTCCTGACAGTCCTTCGGGTAACTCCAACTTGTAGGCAACTTCTCCCATACGTTCAAGAACTCGATATGGTCCTACAAATCTCGGGGCTAACTTTCCCTTAACTCCAAATAGTTTAACTCCTCGGAGTGGTGACACACGGAGACATGCTCTGTCTCCAATCTCATAGACTACCTCCTTGCGTTTAGCATCGGCATAACTCTTCTACCTGGACTGAGCTATCTTCAGCCTATCTCGAATCAACTTAACCTTCTCTTCAAACTCCTTGATTAGATCCGGTCCGAACAACTGACGGTCTCCAACTTCATCCCACATCAACGGTGTCCGACACCTTCTTCCATACAAAGCTTCGAAAGGTGCCATCTTCAAACTAGCTTGATAACTGTTGTTGTATGAGAACTTCGCGTAAGGTAGATTATCATCCCAACTAGATCCATAATCTAGCGCACAAGCTCTCAACATGTCCTCCAGAATCGGATTGACTCTCTCGTTCTGTCCGTCTATCTGCGGATGAAAGGTTGTACTGAACTCTAGCCTAGTACCCAAAGTCCGGTGCAACTGATTCCAAAAATTCTAGGTAAACTGTGTTCCTCTATCTGATATGATGGTCCTCGAAACTCCATGCAGACATACGATCCTGGTCATATATATCTTGGCCAACTTCGCGCTTGTATACGTGGTTTTCACTGGGATAAAGTGAGCCACCTTGGTCAAGCGATCAACTACTACCCAGATAGAATCATATCCCGACCGGGTCCTAGGTAATCCAGTGATAAAATCCATGCCAAGCTTGTCCCACTTCCATTCGGGTATCGGCATAGGCTGTAGTAATCCAGCTGGCTTATGATGTTCTGCCTTCACTCTCTGACATACATCACATACGGTTACATACTCGGCAATATCCTTCTTCATACCTGTCCACCAGAAACGCTCCTTTAAATCCAAATACATCTTGATGCATCCGGGGTGTATCGAATATGCGAATCTTGAGCCTCCTGAAGTATTATCTTCCTCATCTCTGCATTATTGGGTACACATACACGGTCCTCAAACCATAAGGTTTCGTGCTAATCCTCACGAAAACCCTTGGCTTTCCCTTTTCTCATCTTCTCCTTTATCTCAGCAATTTCTTTGTCATCCTTCTGAGCTTCTCGAATCTTTCCCAATAATGTTTACTGAACCTCCATGGCTGCAACAAAACCTCTTGGAACTATCTCCAAATGAAGTTCCTTGAGATCGTCAACTAACTCCTGCGGTAATCCTCCGCTTATGAGGGTATTGACATAACTCTTCCGGCTCAAAGCATCTACTACGACATTGGCATTTCCTGGATGATAGTGCAACTTCATATTATAATCCTTTATAAGCTCCAACCATCTCCTTTGCCTGAGATTCATCTCCTTCTGAGTGAAAATGTACTTCAAACTCTTGTGATCCGTGTACACATCACAACGGTTTCCAATAAGAAAATGTCTCCAAGTCTTGAGCGCATGCACTACGGCTGCTAACTCCAAATCATGCGTGGCATAATTCAATTCATGGGATCGAAGCTGATGTGAGGCATAGGAAACAACTCTTCCGTCCTGCATAAGTACACCTCCAAGTCCTTGGCGAGAAGCATCGCAATACACTTGGAAATCCTTGCGTATATCCGAAAGAATTAGCACTGGGGCTGTAACCAAACGTTTCTTCAACTCCTGAAAACTAGCCTCACATTCTTCTGTCCATTTGAACTTGGTGTCCTTCTTCAACAACTCCGTCATTGGCTTCGCAATCTTGCAAAAATTATCAATGAATCTCCGGTAATATCCCGCGAGTCCAAGAAAACTTTGGATCTCCCCAACTGAGGTGGGGGCCAACCACTCCGTGACTGACTGAACCTTGGTAGGGTCTACTGCTATACCTTCTCCTGATATAACATGTCCAAGGGACCCAAATTCCTTCAACCAAAACTCACATTTGTTGAACTTGGCATATAGCTGGTGTTCCCTGAGCTTCTCGAGAACTAAACGCAAATGCTCCTAGTGCTCCTCTTCATTCTTCGAGTATAACAAAATATCATCAATGAACACCACACCAAACTTATCCAGGAACTCCATGAACACCTTGTTCATCATACTCATGAAATAGGCAGGGGCATTAGTCAATCCAAATGACATAACCGTGTACTCATATAGCCCGTACCTTGTGGTGAAAGTTGTCTTAGGTATATCCTGTTCTCGGATCTTCAGCTGGTGGTATCCTGATCGCAGATCGATCTTGGAGAATACTTTAGCTCATTGCAGCTGGTCAAACAAATCATTGATCATCAGTAGTGGGTACTTGTTCTTGATTGTCACCTCGTTCAACTCACGATAATCAACAACCATCCTCAAGGATCCATCCTTCTTCTCAACAAAGAGCACTTGTGCTCCCCACGGTGATGAACTTGGTCGAATGTACCCTTTCTCCAATAACTCCTTAATCTTCTTCTTAATTTCCTCCACATCATTTGAGGGCATCCGGTACGGCGTCTTCGATATTGGTCTGGTGCCTGGCAACAACTCTATTAAAAACTCTATATCTCGGTCTGGTGGCGTGCCTGGTAGTTCCTCTGGAAATACATCCGGGTAATCCTTCACAACGGGCACTTTCTCCTGAACAACTCCTAAGAGCGAGTTGACTTGGGTCCTCTTTGGCGCATGCCGAGACACATACTTGATCCGTTTACCCTCTGGGGTGGTGAGCAGAATTGACTTACTGGCGCAATCGATGTTTCCCACATACATCGATAGCCAATCCATGCCTAGTATCACATCCAATCCTTGTGACTCCAGAATTATTAGGTCTGAGGGAAAAACATGCCTACCTATGGTCAATGGCATATGAAAACATCCTCTGCTTGTCATATACTCCGCTCCTGGCGAGCTTACAAAAATAGGTGTCTTAAGAACTCTGGTGGGCAACTTATACTTATGCACAAATCCCCTTGATATGTATGAATGCGATGCACCGGTATCAAAAAGAATGATTGCATTAAATAACTTAATCAAAAACTTACCTATAACTGCATCTGGCTGCTCTTCAACCTCCTCCACGTTAACGAGGTTCACCTGTCCACTGTTAAAAGGTTTGGGCTTCTTCCCAGAGCTTCTTCTTCCATTGCCATTCTTCAACTCGGAACAATCATTAGCGTAGTGTCCAGTCTTCCCGCACTTGTAACAGGTAACATGACTGAGATCCTTCTTAGCGGGTGTTGATGGGTTGGAACGGTTCTGGTTGCTGCTTGCTCCATTCCCATTTCCATTCTTGGGGCCACTGTTATTATGTGAACTTCCCCCATTGTGAGTGTGGCCTCCATGGTTATGGGTATATCCTCCCGAGTTTGGGGTAAAACGAGGCTTCTGCTGAGCTCCAAAATTATACTTCCCTTGTCCATACTTCCTATTGCGGCTCTCTAACTGTTGCTGCTTCCCTTCAATCATGAGAGCCCTGTCTACCAATTCCTGGTAGTTAGCAAATGTGGCTACCATCAATTGCATGCTCAGCTCATCATTCAGCCCTTCCATAAATTTCTCCTGCTTCGCAGCGTCTGTGGCCACATCATCTGGGGCATAGCGAGCTAACTTGCTGAACTCATCCACGTACTGCCCCATAGTACGATTTCCCTGGCATAACTTGCGGAACTCACGCTTCTTCATGCTCATAGCTCCAGTTGAGACGTGTGCAGTGTAGAATGCTTGCTGAAACTGATCCCAAGTGACATTGGCTATGGGGAATGTGGTTGTATAATTCTCCCACCATGATGCTGCGGGTCCATCTAGTTGGTGTGCGTCAAAGTGCACCTTCTCAGCATCTGTGCAACCTGCGGTGGTCAACTCCCTTCCAATCATGCGTAGTCAGTCATTAGCAACAATCGGCTCGGTGCTGCTGGAAAACAACAACGGATTCAACCTCAGAAAACTGGCTAAGTTGTCAACTGGAGGTGGTGGCGGTGGGTTGTTGTAGTTGCCCTGGTTCTAGACTAGCAACTGCATCAAGGCATTATGCTGTTGGATCAACTGAGTGAGCTCCGGTGGGAAGACAAATCCGGGGTCACGTCTCGGAGGCATCTGATAGGTTAAGAGGGTGGAGATTATAATAGAATGAGGTCTAAAGAGAAATCACTACCCATATGCACATGAGACAAACACATTCATTTCACACCACTCAATTCAAACAAGGGCATACAATCGGTCTATACTACCTTTACAGAATACTCGTACTATTACTATATACATGGGGGAATACTACTGATAATATGGTGGTCATCTAGAAATTTTGATCGGTGGAAGACTCCATGATATCCGCTCCAGCTTCGTCTTTGTAATCATCATCACCACTGTCGGGGTCGGAGTCGGTGTCGTCGATGATGATGTAGTCTTCAGGTTGGTTATCCTCTCCAGGTGCGGGATCTCCCATGAATACTCCTAGCTTCTTCTTCAGGTGTTCATTCTTCTCCAGTAGCACTATGATTTCCTCCTCATATCCATTGCGTGTAGACTTGAGTTCCTCTTCAAGCTCCATGTTCCTAGTCATCACCTTCTTCAGATCTATCATGCTGGTGCACATTTGGTTCTCCTGGCGGCGAATGTGCTGGTTTAACTCCTGGATGAAAGCTGCAATGGATTTGTCCCTCCTGGTGCTGATCATCTCCCATTGCTCATCTCGGCGCCCACATATCTGGTAGATGGTGTGCTTAAGATCCTTGTTGTAGACTTCGCCAATGCGTCCCATGGCAATGTGGGCTTCCATGCTCTTTCCTAGACTCCAGGTTGGTGCATCAAAGGAAAACTCTATGGGCTCAGTAACTGGTGTGAACGTCCTTCTTAGAACATGCACTCGAATCATCCAACACTCCTCTTCTGGTAAAGTGGTGGTGTAGGTCCCGGTGAAGCTTGCTATTCCAATGTTCAGGTAGCTAGTGACTTCCTTCAAGTGGCGTCCAAATGGGGTGTCTTCATCCGGTTGAGTAAACTTGTTCCTTGGGTCCGCCTGTTGGGAAACGTAGTAATTTCAAAAAAAATCCTACGCACACACATGATCATGGTGATGCATAGCAACGAGAGGGGAGAGTGTTGTCCACGTACCCTCGTAGACCGAAAGTGGAAGCGTTAGCACAACGCGGTTGATGTAGTCGTACGTCTTCATGATCCGACCGATCAAGTACCGAACGCAAGGCACCTCCAAGTTCAGCACATGTTCAGCTCGATGACGTCCCTCGAACTTCGATCCAGCCGAGCTTTGACGGAGAGTTCAGTCAGCACGACGGCGTGGTGACGATGATGATTGTCGGTGTCAAAACCGGCGGATCTCGGGTAGGGGGTCCCGAACTGTGCGTCTAGGCGGATGGTAACAGGAGACAAGGGACACGATGTTTTACCCAGGTTCGGGCCCTCTTGATGGAGGTAAAACCCTACGTCCTGCTTGATTAATATTGATGATGTGTGTTACAAGAGTGGATCTACCACGAGATCAAAGAGGCTAAACCTAGAAGCTAGCCTATGGTATGATTGTTGTTAGTCCCACGGACTAAAACCCTCCGGTTTATATAGACACGGATAGGGCTAGGGTTACAGAGTCGGTTACAATGGTAGGAGATCTACATATCCGTATCGCCAAGCTTGCCTTCCACGCCAAGGAAAGTCCCATCCGGACACGGGGCGAAGTCTTCAATCTTGTATCTTCATAGTCTTGGAGTCCGACCGATGATGATAGTTCGGCTATCAGGACACCCCCTAGTCCGGAACTCCCTCAGTAGCCCCTGAACCAGGCTTCAATGACGACGAGTCCGGCGCGCATATTGTCTTCGGCATTGCAAGGCGGGTTCTTCCTCCGAATAATTTATAGAAGATTGTGAACACTAGGATAATGTCCGCCTCTGCAAAACAAGTTCCACATAACACCGTAGAGAGAATAATTTTTGCACAGATCTGCTGACGTATTTCGCGGCGTGACATCACACCACGGTCAGGCCTTCATATGAACCGTTTTTTATTGTTCCACCTCAGCGTGTTTAGCGAGGCGGTTTCCTTGGCACGTCTTATCAAAGCGCAGATCATGCCCCCTTATTCCGGGATTCTCATCAATACGGACGTGGGTAACCCAACCGTGCCCGTTGGCCTGCCTTCTCTATCAAAGGCGAGTCCTAATCGACCACGGGTGGGCTCTTGGTATTCAACCTCTTTATAGTGAGACCAAGGCCCTCTTCTTTTACACCCTCCATCGAGTTAGCCTCGCGCCGAGTTCCAACACCCAAAGCTTGATTCAGGCGCCGGACTTTCGGCGATGTCGGCTCCGACCAACATGGCCGATGGATGTCTTCCTCCGTCACAAAAGAAGATGTGCTAAAGCTGCGAGGCGCCGGTGTCGACGGCGAGATCTCGCATAGGCTGCTGCTCGAGGCAGACCACTCCCACTCTGAGCCCGGCTAGAGCGTGGTATTCATGTCCCACTTCCTTGGGTTTAGGCTTCCCGACGGATCCCTTTGTGCGAGGCTCATGTTTTATTATGGGCTTGATTTCCATGACTTGAATCAGAGTCCATCCTCCATATCTCGTCATTCATTGTCGTATGTGAGGCCTTCCTCCATATTACCCCCACTTTGGATTGTGGCTCAAGACCTTCAAGGTGGAGCCAAAGATGATCAAGGGCAGCAAGCGGAGTGCGGAGGGCGGTCATAAGCAAATGTCTTGATGCTCCGTGGCCGAGGGCTCTTTTCAAGAGGAGCTTGGTTTGTGGCAGCGGGAGTGGTTTTATATCACGCTCCGGGGGCACCAAATGGGCGGCGCTCCTGCCTTCCGCTCAGGTCCACCACAGCGGCTGGCGTCATGGCTCAACAAGGGGCTCGGTGGGGGTGCGTCCAGGGCGTTCCCCTGCTGCGAGGCCGTTCGAGACCTCCGGAAAGAGGATCAATCTGGTTGCGATGGCGCAGGTTATGGTGATCCGGCGCCTTCACCCTGCAAGCGTCGCCCCCTCCGCTTGTGGGAATTCAATCCGGAGGGACCACGAGCTCTCCAAAATTTTATGGGCACGGCGCCCGTGGAGATGTATAAACTGTTCTTGGATCACAAGAGAAGTGTCCGGACTTGACCGAGGATGCAGGACTAAGCTGCAATCGCCGGATGCTCAAGTAAGTAGTCCTGTAACCGGACAAGCTGTTCATTCATTTATTATATATATATGCCCTTTAAAGGAGCCGTTTCTTGAGCAGGAGTGGATAGCCAAGGCAAAGTTGATAAGGTGTCGGCTCCCTCCCGGAGACCACGCGGATCCCATGTTGACCAAAATGTTGAAGGTCGCGCCTTTTGAAGAAGGCGAAGGGAGGAGCGGGGGAGCAATTGCCTCTGCGAAGGAGGCTATCAAGGAAGGAGGGATTAAGAGTCCCACCTTCCGAGGAGAGAAGAGGACCGCTTCAGAAGATCCGGAGGTCAAGGCCTCAAAGAAAGGAAGGGAATCTTCGGCAGAGAGTCTGGCGCTGGGAAGTAACCCAGCCGCATTATCTCCCCCAGGGGATCAGCCCTCAAGCGAGCCGTAAGTAGAAAGAAGTGGTCTTGTAAATAGGGAGCATCCCTGTATTTATTTATGAAGATAACCGAAATTGTACCTTGTAGTTAGGACCTCAGCCCTTCTCGTGAGAGCTCGTCTTGAGGATCTTCTTCGAGATGATGGAGGCGAAGCGCCTCCACCTGTCGCACCCTCATGTGAAGCGGACGACCGGAGGTGTCGTCGCAGAGGGTTCCCCAAGTCCGTGAGGCGGAAGGTCGGCGCCGAGTGGTGTCTTGATCGGAGGAGCTGAAGGATTTGCTCGGGCGGCGGCTATCTCGAGAAGATCACCGTGCTCTAATGGATACGGTGATTGAAAGATTGCATCCATGAGGCGGATTACGCGAAGCCGTCGAAGCTTCTTGGCGGGGTTTGAAATCGCAAAAATAATGTACCTTCGGCAGTTATGCATATAAAATCGCCATGTATAGATAGTAGCCCACGAGACTCGGCATGTTGTCAAAATTGACAGCGTGCGAGATCAAATCTCAATTTAACATATCGCCACTCCTAAATAGGTGGCGGGCGTCCGGAGGCCAGCGGACTGATGAATATGCCGAACTAAAGCGGCAGCTTGATGAGGCGGATCACGGACATCGCTGGTCAATAAGCGGTTTGACGAGTCACAAGGTATGTGACTTCTATCACGGACACCTGGTAAGTGAGCTTGGCGCCCATGTCTTCTGTTTGTATGCTTAATGCAGATGGTGCGCTGCCGTGGAAGAGCTGCGGGCAGAACTTGCCCGAGCGAAAGAGCAAGCCAGGATTAATGTCTGCGGCGCTTTAAAAGCGGCGAAGAGCTAGAAGCTGAGCAGGCTGCTCTTTGCCGAAGCAAAGAGGAGATGGACGATATGGCCAAAAGTTAAGGAATACTACCGATCGCTGCGAGGTTCTTGAAAAAGAGCGTCAAAGCGGAACAAGAGGGCCTAAAGAAGGCCGCCGCCGAATCAAGAATGCCCAATCGGCTTTGAGAGCTGCCAAGGAGGAGCTGAGTCGGGCCGGGCAATTGCGGCTGGAAAACCGTTTACGCTGCGGAGAAATATCTGAGATCAAAGTATGCTCAGTTGGATAAATTGTGGAGTTCGAGGATGCTTATCTGGACTTGGCGGCGGCGCTGTGGGCGTGTTGAGCACTTCCGGGCCGAAGGGGCAGGAAGGAAGAGCTATATTGGTCGCAATTCCATAGTCGGAGCATCCTCTGCGCTGACCGATCGGTTGGCGAATGGGCGAGCTGAATCGGTTGTCGGTTGCCATGAAGCATGTCTTGATTCACTTGTGGCGGACGGACCCCAGCCGAAGAAGCTATTTTGGTTTAGTGCAGCGGTTTCTTGGTGCGGTGCAGCGTGTCGGCGCGATGAAGCGATCGGCGTGCATTGAGGGGCGCGGATGGCTCTTGCCGTGTCAAGACATCTTGGGCAGAGATGAAGGCCAGCGGCGTTGCATCCCGAGATTCGGACAAAGGCGAGTACTGCCGAGAACTACTTTGAAGAAGTCTGTCGGGCGCTTCGTTTAATAGAGGCGCAGATGCTCGAAGGATATTATGTTTAAATGACATGTATGATTTGTGAAAACAACGTTTTCAATGTAATATAAGTGCTTTTTATACTTGTGCGTTCAAGTAGTAAACTACTCCTGTGCGGCCGTTTATGTATATGTGTATATAACCTCAAAGATGGCAGTCCTTGGCTTCAACCCCACGCACATAGTGCGGGGTGTTTCTAAAAAGCGTTTTAACACTTAATCCAACGTCTTGGTCCTGTTAAGGAGGTGATAGCGTAGCAAACCAGGCAACGGACTATAATGCTTTATCACTTTCACTTAGCCATAGGAGTTCGAGGTGGGGCTACTATATAGCCCACAGGGGCACCGCACTCTCGAATCGGGGTGCATATGTGCTGACGAAAACCGGTCCTTTGTTAATCGGAGGAATTCTAAACATTCCTGTGAGTCATCAGTGGTTGACCAGTCTCGCTATATCATGACGATCAGTTTTCGGCTTTCTCTCTTGAGGTGCTCGCCCGGCGAACCGGGCACTGTCGCGATAGTTCTCCCAGTGCGCGTTAGCCGTGAAAGCGGGCGTAAGGCAGCAAAACACAGGAGCAGGCAACCCAACATTTGACCAAAGACATGATTGGAGCTGATGCATATAAGGCCTAACTCGAGGCGCCGAATACTCCCGAAGGTATTCGGTCTTTATGAAAATGGGCAAAATAATGCCCTAAGCCCCTTGTGTCGAGTGCGTGCAAAAATTCTGGTGCGGCCAATGCCAAAGCACCAGCCTCCTCCTCGATTATATTAAGGAACCGGGGAATGTATATCAACAAGAGGCGGTGAAAAAGGTTTACGCAAGGTCTTAATCTGAAAAGGATCCTTACAGCGGGTCCCTGCTGCTGCGTCTGCTCTGTGTCTCCGTTGTGCCGTATCACTGGGCCGGGTGTAGCACGCTGTTCATCTGTAAAAGAGAGGAACTTAGTTTGAAAGAAAAAGGATCGTGCGAAAGGTGTACTTAATATTAAATAAACAGAGTGCGGTTTGAACAATGAAATAAAATTGAGCTTTATTGTCTCTTGTTATACATGCATGCAGCCCCTCGTATGGGGGTATGCCGCTAGTAGGCGCCGGACTCGTCTAGCCGTGTCCGGGGTTTGAATGACCAATTCAGGTTCTTTGCCTAGCAGAGCCGGATAGCTGTGGGGCTGTCAAGGCAGTCTCCCTTCTTCGTGCTCGAGTAACATAATACTTCCTTTTAACGAGATGATGCCGCGTGGACCGGGCATTTTAAGTGTTAGAGATGCATAATGCGGTATTGCGTTAAAGCGGGTGAAAGCTTCGCGTCCCAATAGTGCTTGATGGCTACTTTTAAACGGGGCGACATGGAAGAGTAACCTTTCGCGACGGAAGTTGTCAGATGAACCAAACACAACTTCGAGCAGTATGGAGCCCGTGTAGAGGGCGTATGGGCCGGGCAGTACTCCTTTAAAGGAGGTGTTGCTACGGCGAATTTTGGTTGGGTTTATCCCCATCCTGCGGATAGTGTCCTAATATATCAGGTTTATATCACTACCTCCATCCATGAGGACATGTGTAAATTGGAATCCATCGATTATAGGATCCAATATCAAGGCAGTCCATCCTGCGTTCCGGATATTATCGTAATAGTCCTGATGGTCGAAGGTGATTGGTTTTGACAACCAGTGTGCGGTGCGCCTTTTAGGGGGCGCCGCTTTGTTTTTCCTTTTGATCACGTGAAGTGAGTTTACTGTTATAACCTCCTGTGGGAAAGTTTTTTGTTTTTCGGGGTTCTGCTTGTGGTGCTCGTCGTCATCTTTTCTTGGTGTGTCGAGCCCCTTGTGTTCGGCGTTCAGTTTGCCGGACTGTTTGAAGACCCAACAATCTCTGTGGGTATGGTTTGCAGGCTTCCCGGAGGTACCATGTATTTGACACAGTCTATCCAGAATCTTGTTTAGGTTGGATAGCTCGTCACTGTTATCCTTTAGGGGTAGTGTTTTGTTGTTCGGTCGAGAGCTTTTGAATCCGGCGTTGACCACCGTACTATTTGGGCCATTTTTGTTATTCTGGCGCTAATCTTTTCTGCGTCGTGATTTCCCATTTCCATCCCTAATCTCGGATATACTCGGATCGCTGGTGCTGCATCTAGCCAGCCAGCTATCCTCTCTCGCGCAAAAGCGGGTCATGAGGCTTGTCAATGCGGCCATTGTTCTTGGCTTTTCTTGGCCGAGGTGTCTGGCGAGCCATTCGTCTCGGACGTTGTGTTTGAAAGCTGCTAAGGCTTGGCGTCCGAACGATCGACTATTTGGTCCTTTTAGTAAGGAACCTGTTCCGAATTTCGGGCTGACTCTCGGGCTGTTGAGTTATGTGACTTAGATCGCTCGCATCGGAGGCGGACATAAGTCCCCTGAAAATTTGCGAAATGCATCCTCGAGCTCTCCCCAGCTTCCAATGGTATTTTGGGAGGCTTTTAAGCCAATGTCGAGCTGGCCCTTTGAGTTTAAGGGTAAGTATTTTATGGCGTGGAGATCGTCTCCTCTAGCCATGTGTATGTGGAGGATGTAATCCTCGATCCGAGACTCGAGTGCATTGTTCCGTCGTATGCCTCTATGTTTACGGGTTTGAATCTCGCTGGAAATTCATGATCTAGCACCTCGTCGGTGAAACATAGGGGTGTCTGGCGCCCTATATTGGGTGTGCCGTGATCTTGGCATTTTGGCGTATTGCATTGCTTTGTGAGCCTGCTTTCTTGGCCCATAGATGGACCTAAGCTGGGCCATCCTCTTGATGTGAATCCTTATGCGGATCGCATATTGGCTTGTGTGCGGTGCCATTCGCCGCTCTCTTTTTGCCGTGAGGTCGTCCATCCGACCGGGTGGCCTTCTTGCTTTTTAGTTGTGAGGGCTCTAAGGCCTCCTCGTCGAATTCGGGCAGTAGCTTTCTCTTCGGGTAGCTCTTTATTCGGCGACTGTCGCCGTACTTATCTGCGGTGCTGAATACTTTGCTCCATCTAATCTTGAGTGCATCTTCCACTGTTTTGAGCTTCCGCTTCTGCTTTTCTAGGCTACGCGCAGTGGCGACGAGCCTTTTCTGGAGGTCATTTTGCTCCAATGGTTTGTCCGGAGTGAGGTCGTCCGGACTGTTGTCTTCGCCGGGGGCAGATTGTTTATCCAAGTTGTCTTGTTCGGACAATTGCTCGATAGCTTGTTCGTTGTCCACCGGTTCGCCCTGCTCTATGGCTGGGTCTTTGTTGAGGCGGGACTTTGTTCGGCGTTTACGTTGCCGTTTTGACTGCTTTTCGAGGGATTTATCCTTCGTAGCGTCCCGTTGCTCCTCGTCTTCATTTGCTTTAGGTGTATCCACCATGTATACATCATGGGGTGAGGTTGTCCAGCATCCTATAGGTGCTGGTTCATTGTTGTCTCCTACATCGTCGTCCATACCGTCGATGTCTTCGGAGTCGAAATTGAGCACGTCGTGTAGGCTATCGACAGTGGCTATGAAGTGGGTGGTGGGTGGACATTGAATTTCTTCGTCGTCCGTATCCCAACCTTCTTGACCGCAGTCCGGCCAGGGCTCACCGGATAAAGAGAGAGACTTTAGTGAATTCAGGATCTCGCCAAAGGGCGAGTGCTGAAAGATGTCCGCGTCCGTGAACTCCATAACGGGCGCCCAATCGGATTCGATTGGCAAGGGCGCGGAGGGTTCGGAGTCCGGAGAGGAGTCCGGCACCCTGGAGTCGAGGTCTTCGCAAAGGACAGGGATGGAGTTCGGCTCGATCGCCGTAGAGATTGAAGCCCCCGAGGCGGTGTCCAACCACTCGTCCTCGATCGGGAAATCCGGCTCCGGATTAAGGGTCGGAGCGGATTCTGGTGCGGCCTCCAGGGCACTGTTCGGTTGCAGAGCTAGATCATGCCCATCGAGACAGTGCGGCGCGCTCGGCTGGGGCTCGAATCCGTCGAAGATCAAGTCTCCGCGGATATCGGCCGTATGGTTTAGGCTTCCAAATCTGACCTGGCTACCAGGGGCGTAGCTTTTCGGTCTGCTCCAGATGGCCAAGCGAATTGGTCCGCAGTGCAAAGCCGCCAAACACGAAGATCTGTCCGGGGAGAAAAGTCTCACCCTGGACCGCGTCGTTGTTGATGATCAAAGGAGCCATCGAGCCTATCGGTGACGACACAGAGGAACTCTCAATGAAAGCACCAATGTCCGTGTCAAAACCGGCGGATCTCGGGTAGGGGGTCCCGAACCTGTGCGTCTAGGCGGATGGTAACAGGAGACAAGGGAACGATGTTTTACCCAGGTTCGGGCCCTCTTGATGGAGGTAAAACCCTACGTCCTGCTTGATTAATATTGATGATGTGTGTTACAAGAGTGGATCTACCACAAGATCAAAGAGGCTAAACCCTAGAAGCTAGCCTATGGTATGATTGTTGTTCGTCCTACGGACTAAAACCCTCCGGTTTATATAGACACCGGATAGGGCTAGGGTTACACAGAGTCGGTTACAATGGTAGGAGATCTACATATCCGTATCGCCAAGCTTGCCTTCCACGCCAAGGAAAGTCCCATCCGGACATGGGACGAAGTCTTCAATCTTGTATCTTCATAGTCTTGGAGTCCGACCGATGATGATAGTTCGGCTATCTGGACACCCCCTAGTCCGGAACTCCCTCAATGATGTTCTACCGATGCAGGGCTTTGCCTAAGCACCGCTACGATATTATCGAGGTGGATTATGGTGGAGGGGGCACCGCACACGGCTAAGAGATCAAGAGATAAATTGTTGTGTCTATGAGGTTCCCCCCTCCTTCGTATATAAATGGGGAGGAGGAGAGGGCCGGCCAAGGGGGTGGCGCACACTACGAGGGCGAAACCTACTCCAAGTAGGTTTGCCCCTCCCTTTCCTAGTCCAAGAAGGAGGGGGAAGGAAGGAGTGGGAGAGGGGAAAGGCAAGGGGGCGCCGCCCCCCCCCCTTCCTTGTCCTATTCAGACTCAAGGGGAGGGGGCGCGCCTCTTGCCCTGGCCGGCCCCTCTCTCTCTCCACTAGGGCCCAACAAGGCCCATTAGTTCCCGGGGGGGTTTCCGGTAACCCCCGGTACTCCGATAAATGTCCGAAACCTTCCGGAACCTTTCCGGTGTCCAAACATAGTCGTCCAATATATCTTTACGTCTCGACCATTTCGAGACTCCTCGTCATGTCCGTGATCACATCCGGGACTCCGAACAACCTTCGGTACATCAAAACACATAAACTCATAATATAACCGTCATCGAACTTTAAGTGTGCGGACCCTACGGGTTCCAGAACTATGTAGACATGACCGAGACACTTCTCAATAACCAATAGTGGAACCTGGATTCTCATATTGGCTCCCACATATTCTACGAAGATCTTTATCGGCCAAACCGCATAACAACATACGTTGTTCCCTTTGTCATCGGTATGTTACTTGCCCGAGATTCGATCGTCGGTATCTCATTACCTAGTTCAATCTCATTACCGGCAAGTTTCTTTACTCATTCTGTAATACATCATCCCGCAACTAACTCATTAGTTTCAATGCTTGCAAGGCTTATAGTGATGTGCATTACCGAGTGGGCCCAGAGATACCTCTCCGACAATCGGAGTGACAAATCCTAATCTCGAAATACGCCAACCCAACAAGTACCTTCGGAGACACCTGTAGAGCACCTTTATAATCACCCAGTTACGTTGTGACGTTTGGTAGCACACAAAGTGTTCCTCCGGTAAACGGGAGTTGCATAATCTCATAGTCATAGGAACATGTATAAGTCATGAAGCAACAATAGCAGAATACTAAACGATCAAGTGCTAAGCTAACGGAATGGGTCAAGTCAATCACACCATTCTCCTAATGATGTGATCCTGTTAATCAAATGACAACTCATGTCTATGGCTAGGAAACAAAACCATCTTTGATCAACGAGTTAGTCAAGTAGAGGCATACTAGTGACACTCTGTTTGTCTATGTATTCACACAAGTATTATGTTTCCTATTAATACAATTCTAGCATGAATAATAAACATTTATCATGAAATAAGGAAATAAATAATAACTTTATTATTGCCTCTAGGGCATATTTCCTTCAGTCCCCAACTTGCACTAGAGTCAATAATCTAGATCACATCGCCATGTGATTTAACATCAATAGTTCACATCATCATGTGATTAACACCCATAGTTCACATCGTCATGTGATCAACATCCAAAGGGTTTACTAGAGTCAAGAATCTAGTTCACAACTCTATGTGATTAACACCCAGAGAGTACTAAGGTGTGATCATGTTTTGCTTGTGAGAGAAGTTTAGTCAATGGGTCTGCCACATTCAGAGCCGTATGTATTTTGCAAATATTCTATGTCTACAATACTCTGCACGGAGCTACTCTAGCTAATTGCACCCACTTTCAGTATGTATCCAGATCGAGACTCAGAGTCATCCGATCGGTGTCAAAGCTTGCATCGACGTAACTTTTTACGACGAACTATTTATCACCTCCATAATCGAGAAATATTTCCTTAGTCTTCTAAGGATAATTTTGACCAATGTCCAATGATCTACTCCTAGATCACTATTGTACTCCCATTACAAAAACAGTGTAGGGTATACAATAGATCTGGTATACAACATGGCATACTTTATAGAACCTATGGCTGAGGCATAGGGAATGACTTTCATTCTCTTTCTATCTTCTGTCGTGGTCGGTGTTTGAGTTTTACTCAATTTCACACCTTGTAACACAGGCAAGAACTCTTTCTTTGACTGTTCTATTTTGAACTACTTCAAAATCTTGTCAAGGTATGTACTCATTGAAAAAAACTTATCAAGTGTCTTGATCTATCTCTATAGATCTTGATGCTCAATATGTAAGCAGCTTCACCGAGGTCTTTATTTGAAAAACTCCTTTCAAATACTCCTTTATGCTTTCCAGAAAATTCTACATTATTTCCAATCAACAATATGTCATTTACATATACTTATCAGAAAGGTTGTAGTGCTCCCACTCACTTTCTCGTAAATACATGCTTCACCTCAAGTCTGTATAAAACTATATGCTTTAATCAATTCATCAAAGCGTATATTCCAACTCCGAGATGCTTGCACTAGTCCATAGATGGATCGCTGGAGCTTGCATATTTTGTTAGCAACTTTAGGATTGACAAAACCTTCTTGTTGCATCATATAAAACTCTTCTTTAATAAATCCATTAAGCAATGCAGTTTTGTTTATCCATTTGCCAGATTTCATAAAATGCGGCAATTGCTAACATGATTCGGACAGACTTAAGCATAGATAGGAATGAGAAACTCTCATCGTAGTCAACACCTTGAACTTGTCGAAAACCTTTTTGCGAAAATTCTAGCTTTGTAGATAGTAACACTACTATCATTGTCCGTCTTCCTCTTGAGGATCCATTTAATCTCAATGGCTCACCAATCATCGGGCAAGTCAATCAAAGTCCATACTTTGTTCTCATACATGGATCTCATCTCAGATTTCATGGCCTCAAGCCATTTTGTGGAATCTGGGCTCATCATCGCTTCCTCATAGTTCGTAGGTTCGTCATGGTCAAGTAACATGACCTCCAGAACAGGATTACCGTACCACTCTGGTGCAGATCTCACTCTGGTTGACCTACGTGGTTCGGTAGTAATTTGATCTAAAGTTACATGATCATCATCATTAGCTTCCTCTCTAATTGGTGTAGGAATCACAGGAACAGATTTCTGTGATGAACTACTTTCCAATAAGGGAGCAGGTACAGTTACCTCATCAAGTCTACTTTCCTCCCACTCACTTCTTTCGAGAGAAACTCCTTCTCTAGAAAGGATCCATTCTTAGCAATGAATTTGCCTTCGGATCTGTGATAGAATATATACCCAATAGTCTCCCTTGGGTATCCTATGAAGAAGCATTTCTCTGATTTGGGTTCAAGCTTATCATGTTGAAATTTTTCACATAAGCATCACAACCCCAAACTTTAAGAAACGACATTGGTTTCTTGCCAAACCACAGTTCATAAGGTGTCATCTCAACGGATTTAGATGGTGCCCTTTTTAACGTGAATGCAGCTGTCTCTAATGCATAACCCCAAAATGACAGTGGTAGATTGGTAAGAAACATCATAGATCGCACCATATCTAATAAATTATGGTTATGATGTCCGGACACACCATTACGCTGTGGTGTTCCAGGTGGCGTGAGTTGCGAAACTATTCCGCATTGTTTCAAATGAAGACCAAACTCGTAACTCAAATATTCTCCTCCACGATCAGATCGTAGAAACTTTATTTTCTTGTTACGATGATTTTCCACTTCACTCTGAAATTATATGAACTTTTCAAGTGTTTCAGACTTTATGTTTCATCAAGTAGATATACCCATATCTGCTCAAATCATCTGTGAAGGTCAGAAAATAACGATACCTTCCGCGAGCCACAATATTCATCGGACCACATACATCAGTATGTATGATTTCCAACAAATCTGTTGCTCGCTCCATTGTTCCGGAGAATGGCGTTTTAGTCATCTTGCCCAAGAGGCATGGTTCGCAAGCATCAAGTGATTCGTAATCAAGTGATTCCAAAAGCCCATCAACATGGAGTTTCTTCATGCGCTTTACACCAATATGACCTAAACGGCAGTGCCGCAAATAAGTTGCACTATCATTATTAACTTTGCATCTTTTGGCTTCAATATTATGAATATGTGTATCACTACGATCGAGATCCAACGAGCCATTTTCATTGGGTGTGTAACCATATAAGGTTTTATTCATGTAAACAGAACAACAATTATTCTCTAACTTAAATGAATAACCTATTGCAATAAACATGATGAAATCATATTCATGCTCAACGCAAACACCAAATAACACTTATTTAGGTTCAACACTAATCCAGAAAGTATAGGGAGTGTGCGATGATGATCATATCAATCTTGGAACCACTTCCAATACACATCGTTACTTCATCCTTAACTAGTTTCTGTTCATTATGCAACTCCCGTTTGAGTTACTAATCTTTATGGCGAACCCGATATCAAGTACCGAGAGGTTGCCATAAACACTAGTAAAGTACACATCAATAACATGTATATCAAATATACTTTTGTTCACTTTGCCATCCTTCTTATATGCCAATTATTTGGGGTAGTTCAGCTTCCAGTGACCAGTCCTTTTTGCAGTAGAAGCACTCAGTATCAGGCTTAGGTCCAAACTCGGGCTTCTTCACTTGAGCAGCAACTTGCTTGCCGTTCTTCTTGAGGTTCCCCTTCTTTCCCTTTGCCCTTTTCTTGAAACTAGTGATCTTGTTAACCATCAACACTTGATGCTCTTTTCTTGTTTTCTACATTCGCCGATCTCAGCATCGCGAAGAGCTCGGGAATTACTTTCGTCATCCCTTGCATATTATAGTTCATCACGAAGTTCTATTAACTTGGTGATAGTGACTAGAGAACTTTGTCAATTGCTATCTTTTCTGGAAGATTAACTCCCAGTTGATTCAAGTAATTGTAGTACTCAGACAATCTGAGCACATGCTCACTGGTTGAGCTATTCTCCTCCATCTTATTGGCAAAGTACTGTTAGAGGTCTCATACCTCTCGACATGGGCACGAGTATGAAATACCAATTTCAACTCTTGGAACATCTTATATGCTCCGTGGCGTTCAAAACATTTTTGAAGTCCCGGTTCTAAGCCGTAAAGCATGGTGCACTAAACTATAAAGTAGTCATCAAACCGAGCTTTTGTCAAAACGTCCATAATGTTTGCATCTGCTCCTGCAATAGTTCTGTCACCTAGAGGTGCATCAAGTTCATAATACTTCTGTGCATCAATGAGGTTCATCCTCAGATCATGGACCAAGTCCGCATCATTGCTACTAACATCTTTCAACTTAGTTTTCTCTAGGAACATATCAAAATAAATCAAGGGGAGCTAAACGCGAGCTATTGATCTACAACATAGATATGCTAATACTACCAGGACTAAGTTCATGATAAATTTAAGTTCAATTAATCATATTACTTAAGAACTCCCACTTAGATAGACATCCCTCTAATCCTCCAAGTGATCACGTGATCCAAATCAACTAAACCATGTCCGATCATCACGTGAGATGGAGTAGTTTCAATGGTGAACATCACTATGTTGATCATATCTACTATATTATTCACGCTCGACCTTTCGGTCTCGGTGTTCCGAGGCCATATCTTCATATGCTAGGCTCGTCAAGTTTAACCTGACTATTCCGCGTGTGCAACTGTTTTGCACCCGTTGTATTTGAACACAGAGCCTATCACACCCGATCATCACGTGGTGTCTCAGCACGAAGAACTTTCACAACGGAGCATACTCAGGGAGAACACTTGAACCTTGATAATTTAGTGTGAGATCATCTTATAATGCTACCGACAATCAAAGCAAGATAAGATGCATAAAAGATAAACATCACATGCAATCAATATAAGTGATATGATATGGCCATCATCATCTTGTGCTTGTGATCTCCATCTCCGAAGCACCGTCATGATCACCATCGTCACCGGCGCAACACCTTGATCTTCATCGTAGCATCGTTGTCGTCTCGCCAACTTATGCTTCTACGACTATTGCTACCGCTTAGTGATAAAGTAAAGCATTACAGGGTGTTTGCATTGCATACAATAAAGTGACAACTATATGGCTCCTGCCAGTTGCCGATAACTCGGTTACAAAGCATGATCATCTCATACAATAAAATATAGCATCATGCCTTCACCATATCACATCACAACATGCCCTACAAAAACAAGTTAGACGTCCTCTACTTTGTTGTTGCAAGTTTTACATGGCTGCTACGGGCTGAGCAAGAACCGTTCTTACTTATGCATCAAAACCACAACGATAGTTTGTCAAGTTAGTGATGTTTTCACCTTCTCAAGGACCGGGCGTAGCCACACTCGGTTCAACTAAAGTTGGAGAAACTGACACCCGCTAGCCACCTGTGTGCAAAGCACGTCGGTAGAACCAGTCTCGCGTAACCGTGCACGTAATGTCGGTCCGGGCCGCTTCATCCAACAATACCACCGAACCAAAGTATGACATGCTGGTAAACAGTATGACTTATATCGCCCACAACTCATTTGTGTTCTACTCGTGCAAATTACATCAACACATAAAACCAGGCTCTGATGCCACAGTTGGGAAACGTAGCAATTTAAAAAAAATCCTACGCACACACAGGATCATGGTAATGCATAGCAACGAGAGGGGAGAGTGTTGTCCATGTACCCTCGTAGACCTAAAGAGGAAGCGTTAGCACAACGCGATTGATGTAGTCGTACGTCTTCACGATCTGACCGATCAAGTACCGAACGCACGGCACCTCCGAGTTTAGCACACGTTCAACTCGATGATGTCCCTCGAACTTCGATCCAGCCGAGCTTTGAGGGAGAGTTCCGTCAGCACGACGGCGTGGTGATGAAGATGATGTTTTACCGATGCAGGGCTTCACCTAAGCACCACAACGATATTATCGAGGTGGATTATGGTGGAGGGGGCACCGCACACGGCTAAGAGATCAAGAGATCAATTGTTGTGTCTATGGGGTGCCCCCCTCCTCCGTATATAAAGGGGAGAGGAGGAGAGAGCCGGCCAAGGGGGTGGCGCGCCCTAGGAGGGGGAAACCTACTCCAAGTAGGTTTGCCCCTCCCTTTCCTAGTCCAAGAAGGAGGGGGAAGGAAGGAGTGGGAGAGGGAAGGCAGGGGCGCCCCCTTCCTTGTCCTATTCGGACTCAAGGGGAGGGGGCGCGCCTCTTGCCCTGGCCGGCTCCTCCCTCTCTCCACTAGGGCCCAAAAAGGCCCATTAGTTCCCGAGGGGGTTCCGGTAACCCCCGGTACTCCGATAAATGTCTGAAACCTTCCAGAGCCTTTCCGGTGTCCAAACATAGTCGTCCAATATATAAATCTTTACATCTCGACCATTTTGAGCACTCCATGTCCATGATCACATCCGGGACTCCGAACAACCTTCGGTATATCAAAACACATAAACTCATAATATAACCGTCATCGAACTTTAAGCGTGCGGACCCTACGGGTTCGAGAACTATGTAGACATGACCGAGACACGTCTCCAGTCAATAACTAATAGCGGAACCTGGATGCTCATATTGGCTCCCACATATTCTACGAAGATCTTTATCGGTCAAACCGCATAACAACATACGTTGTTCCCTTTGTCATCGGTATGTTACTTTCCCGAGATTCGATCATCGGTATCTCAATACCTAGTTCAATCTCGTTACCGGCAAGTCTCTTTAATCGTTCCGTAATACATCATCCCGCAACTAACTCATTAGTTTTAATGCTTGCAAGGCTTATAGTGATGTGCATTACCGAGTGGGCCCAGAGATACCTCTCCGATAATCGGAGTGACAAATCCTAATCTCGAAATACGCCAACCCAACAAGTACCTTCGGAGACACCTGTAGAGCACCTTTATAATCACCCAGTTTCGTTGTGACGTTTGGTAGCACACAAAGTGTTCCTCCGGTAAACGGGAGTTGCATAATCTCATAGTCATAGGAACATGTATAAGTCATGAAGAAAGCAATAGAAGAATACTAAACGATGAAGTGCTAAGCTAACGAAATTGGTCAAGTATATCAAATCATTCTCCTAATGATGTGATCCCGTTAATCTAATGACAACTCATGTCTATGGTTAGGAAACATAACCATCTTTGATCAACGAGCTAGTCAAGTAGAGGCATACTAGTGACACTCTGTTTGTCTATGTATTCACACAAGTATTATGTTTACGGTTAATACAATTCTAGCATGAATAATAAACATTTATCATGAAATAAGGAAATAAATAATAACTTTATTATTGCCTCAAGGGCATATTTCCTTCACCGCCATATATAGAGTGGAAAATGGAGGAGAGTCAGAAATGAGTAGAGAAGAGACTCCTATGGCTTTTCTTAGTGGCCGCATCCTACAGTCAGCGTGTGCTCTGATACCATCTTGTAGCGATCCGACCTCAGATGGTCATATCTCTGTGTATAAGTGTCATCCTTGGATCGGTAATGCTGACAGACACAGTAGTTGAAGGATTTATAACAGAGTGCAGTCACACACTTATTACGTCGAATGTCTCAAAAGAGAACTTATTACAATAATATGGCTTAAGGCCATCTAAAATAAGATAATTGCTGAAGCATCGAAGGTAAATGAGTCCATCAACTCCAACGGCATAGCTGAGTGCACGACAGCGACCTAGCACACCTTACTCTTCATCTGAAAAGTCTGCAACATAATACGTTGCAGCCCGAAATAGGTCAGCACCTGGAATATGCTGGCAAAATAACACTATAGAGCAAAGAACAATATAACTGCTATCTCTACATGCATATATGGCTGGTGGAGGCTCTATGGTTATTGTTTTTGCGTAAAGCCAATTTTTCCCTACTACAAAGGAATATATTTTATTTGACTACCAAGTTGGTTGAATAAACATTGATAATGGAAACCCCATCTCAATCCCAATTAAACAGTAATTAACAACCCAACAAATTAAATTAAGAGTGATGAGATCAAATCAATAATTCAAGAACTAGATACTCAAGATGTCCATAACCGGGGACACGGCTAATCATGATTAATTTGTACACTCTGTAGAGGTTTGCGCACTTTTCCTCACAAGACTCGATCTCCTCCGTTGTATTTCGCGCACTGCATGGTGTTTGAGAAACGGATGACCGAGACACGGTCTTTCTGAAGAGGTCCCCTTAACCGATAGATAGGTCGGTACACCTACAATCCTCTACATCTGCCAGCCCATCATGGAAAGGTTTCCCACAACTTACTCAACTATGCCAGAGCCCATAATGGCTTGTGGCTGCACACGGAAGTTTCTAGCAGGAATAATCTTATGATCCCTTTGAGCCTAGGTGGTGAACCATAGGATGATCACACGGGTACCCCGGGATCTCCTTGGACAACACTGGATTCCCCAGGTGCCCATAAACAATCCACCCAGAGGTGTATTAAAGTAGCCACCTTAAGTAATCCCTTAATTCATAGTAATGCTCACATCTTTCATGAATCACTCAACCAAACCACGTCTACGAGCATAGCACAGCATAGTAAGCAAAATGTAGTAACTCCCAAGGTTGGAATAAAGGACAATAGGTTCTACCTCATCAACTACTTCCCAATACCCACAAGTTAATCAGATCCTACTCACGCAATGTTTGAGGACGGAAACTAATGCATAAAAACAGGGTAATAAAGAGGTATGATCAAAATGTTACTTGCCTTGCTCACGATCTGAAAACCCTAGTGACTCATAGTAGCATCCTTCGCACTCCGGAAACTCTATCACAAAAAAACAATAGCATACATAAGCACTCAAGCATAAGATGCAATGGTAAAACTCAGATGAAAAAGTCCAAACTGAAAGTTCAACTGAAAAGCTATGATTTGCAAAAAGAATCAATCGAATCGGAGCTACGAAACTCAAACTACGATCAAAAGAAGTTCGAATTCGAATCTTCTTGCAACCAAATTTTAACTAGAAAGAGGGGTTCGAGACGAAGATTTTGGCGTTGGTTTCACTAAATTTGGATAAGCGAGCAAAAAGTTGCGAGGGTTTGATGATCAGGGTCTAATATGCGATAAAAATAATCACGGATAGGTCCCTGGATGAACATAAAATAAAAGAAAAGACTAACGAACGAATGTTAGCTACAAGGACAAACAGACGAACGCTTTCGCTAACAGTGACGTTCGGGTGAAAGTTCAGTAATTAGCTGAACCGAAAAAAAACTGAACCGATCTAACGAAAAAAACCGGGGCGACGGTTTTGTCGGTCTTTACCGATTCAACAAAAAAAACCGACGGCGGCGAGATCCGTCGAGATCCGGCGGCGGCGGGCAACAGCGGGGCAGGGCTGCGGTGGCGCAAACGGCGGCGGCACGCGTAGCGGGTGGTGTGGCGGCGGCAAGAAGCGGCGGCGGTGGTTGCGGGCGGCGGGGTGAAGGAGAGGTGGCGGCTACGGCGCACTACAAAGGCCCGGGGGCTCGGCTTGGGGAGGGGGCCGGCGCGAGCGAGACTCCGGCTTGGACTCTCCTCGACGTCCGTGCGGCGCACGGCGGGAGGAAGGCGGCGCGCGGGAGTTGGGTCGGCTGGGTTTCGGCCCATTCGGTCCGGAACTTTTTTTTAAATACATTCCGCCGAAGAAAAATCCTAATAAAATAAAAAATTCTAAAAATGCCGAAAACAATTTTCACCGTCTAAAAAAAATATTTAGAACGAAGTGAACCTTTTTCTGGCCTAAAATGCAATTTTCAAAATGCATATTTTTGTAATTTAAATAAAATAGCAAATAAAATCAAAATATAATATTTATTTGATTTAAAAAAATTTCCTCCAATATTCCTCTCTTTTTGAAGAAGTCATATTATCTTCTCTCTTTTATTTTTAATATTAGAAATATTTGAAGAGAAAAATATTAAAACCAAATTGATCCTCTTTTCAAATTTGAGAAAATTCAAATATGAAAATTTATGAAATCCCCAACTCTCTCCTTGGGTCCTTGAGTTGCTTAAGATTTCTAGGATCACAACAACAAACAGATAAAATATGATATGCATATGGTGACGTATGTATAACATCCAAATTGAAAATTTGGGATGTTACAATCATCCATAAATTCAAACCATGTGTACCATTAATTTCATCCTCTCCCAAGCTTTTGCAACATGCTCATGATCAAGTTGCTTAAAATTCATAATATCGTTTCTAAGAGACATGATTTTAGTGGAACGAAAATACTTAGAGATAAAAGCATTTTTGCACTTATTCCATGAATCAATACTATTTTTAGGCAAAGAAGAGAACCAAGTTTTAGCACGATCTCTAAGAGAGAACGGAAATAGCTTCAATTTAACAATATCATTATCCACATCTTTATTCTTTTGCATATCACACAAATCAACAAAGGTGTTTAGATGGGTCGCGACATCTTCACTAGGAAGGCCAGAAAATTTATCTTTCATGACAAGATTCAACAAAGCAACATTAATTTCACAAGATTCAGTATCGGTAAGAGGAGCAATCGGAGTGCTAATAAAATCATTGTTGTTGGTATTGGAAAATTTACACAATTTCGTATTATCTTGAGCCATCGTGAAAAACAATCAATCCAACACACCAGCACACAAGAAGCAAGCGAAAAGAGGCGAACGGAAAAGAGAGGCGAAGAAAAGGCAAAGGTATTTGAAAATTGTTTTAGAAGTGGGAGAAAGGAAAACGAGAGGCGAATGGCAAATAATGTAATGTGAGGGAGAATAGTTTATGATGGGTACTTGGTATGTCTTGACTTGGCGTAGATTTCCCCGGCAACGGTGCCAGATATCCTTATTACTACCTCTTGAGCATGCGTTGGTTTTCCCTTGAAGAGGAAAGGGTGATGCAGCAAAGTAGCGTAAGTATTTCCCTCAGTTTTTTAGAACCAAGGTATCAATCCAGTAGGAGACAATGCACAAGTCACCTAGTACCGGCACAAACAATCAAGAATCTTGCAAACAACGCGATGAAGGGGTTGTCAATCCCTTCACGGTCACTTGCAAAAGTGAGATCTAATAAAAATAGTAAGATAAATATTTTTGGTATTTTTGTTGTATAGATTGGAAAATAAAGATTGCAAAATAAAATAAATAGGAAACTAGAATTGTAGATCGGAAACTTATATGATGTAAAATAGACCCGGGGGACATAGGTTTCACTAGTGGCTTCTCTCAAGATAGCATGTATTACGGTGGGTGAACAAATTACTGCCGAGCAATTGATAGAAAAGTGCATAGTTATGAAGTTATCTAAGGAATGATCATGAATATAGGCATCACGTCCGTGTCAAGTAGACCGAAACGATTCTACATCTACTACTATTACTCCACACATCGACTGCTATCCAGCATGCATCTAGAGTATTAAGTTCATAAGAACAGAATAATGCATTAGGCAAGATGACATGATGTAGAGGGATAAACTCAAACAATATTATATAAATCCCATCTTTTTATCCTCGATGGCAACAATACAATACGTGCCTTGCTGCCCCTACTGTCATTGGGAAAGGACACCACAAGATTGAACCCAAAGCTAAGTACTTCTCCTATTTCAAGAAAGATCAATCTAGTAGGCCAAACTAAACCGATAATTCGAAGAGACTTGCAAAGATATCAAATCATGCATATAAGAATTCAGAGAAGAACCAAATAATATTCATAGATAAACTTGTTCATAAATCCACAATTCATCGGATCTCGGCAAACACACCACAAAAGAGTATTACATCGAATAGATCTCCAAGAACATCAAGGAGAACTTTGTATTGAGAATCAAAGAGAGAGAAGAAGCCATCTAGCTAATAACTATGGACCCGAAGGTTTGTGGTAAACTACTCACACATCATTGGAGAGGCTATGGTGTTGATGTAGAAGTCCTCCGTGATCGATTCCCCCTCCAGCGGAGCGCCGGAAAAGGTCCAAAGATGGGATCTCATGGGTACACAAGGTTGCGACGGTGGAAAAGTGGTTTTGTGGCTCCCGCTGATGTTTTTAGGGTATAAGAGTATATATAGGCGAAAGAAGTACGTTGGTGGAGCTCCATGGGGCCCACGAGGGTGGGGGCGCGCCCTCCTGCCTCATGGCTGCCTTGCGGAGTTCCATACTTCAACTCCAAGTCTTCTGGATTGCTTTCGTTCCAAGAAAGATCATCCTGAAGGTTTCATTCCATTTGGATTCCGCTTGGTATTCCTTTTCTGCAAAACACTAAAATAGGCAAAAAAGATAGAAACTAGCACTAGGCCTTCGGTTAATAGGTTAGTCCCAAAAATAATATAAAAGAGCATATTAAAGCCCATTAAACATCCAAAACAGATAATATAATAACATGGAACAATCAAAAATTATAGATACGTTGGAGAAGTATCAGATATCGAACCCCCAGACCAAAAATGGCCATGATAGAGGGATTGTCTGAAGGGCTTGGGTAGGAAGGTGTGTTCTGTTCATTACTACAGGATGCTGTTAACGCGACACTACGATCAGAGACCCTTCGACGAAACTGTGAGCGATGACATAATCGCAAACGGTGGTGTAAAAACGGTCAAAAAAGGTGCAAAACATTTATGATGGTGGATGCATCAAACACGGTTCAGATTTTAGTTGCGTGTGCGATGCACGGCATATGGTTCAGCTCAATTAATTTTTTGGGATGAGGAGGAAGAAAAGAAACGGGCAGCCAGATGAAGGTGTGTGCGATGTACAGCATACGGTTCACTCGGATGAACTGTTTGTGATTAGGCAACACAAAATAAACGGTCAGCCAAATCAAAGGTGTGTGCGATATATGACACGCGGTTCACTCGGATGATTTGCGTTGAGAAATGAGAACAGAAATGGTTCAAATGAACAAGATGTGTGAGATACTAGGCAAACAGGTCTGTAATCGGAAACGTGTGCAAAGACTGATAACAACACAGACGATTACTGCTAACAAGCCGTGTGTGTTGTGAGCAAACGACTGCTAGTATACAATTGTGAGTGATTGATGAAAACATCACCGACGGGTTCCATTGTTAGTCCGTGTGCGATGTGATTTTCTTTGTCCGCACACCATCTACGCTCTGTCTACAGAGCATCAACGTATATACTTAAAAAGACAACATTGCATAACCAAATTAAGCATACAATTACACAAGTGACTACACACATAACATTTGCACACACCAAAGTAAGCAATTACATGCATACTAAAGTAGGAGAAACGAGGATCTAATCATCTACTTATTGTTGCGATGACGCTTGCCATTGCTCTACTGTCGGCTGGATCCCTGGCCATTTTAGGGAACGAGGCACTTTCTCATGTCAACGATCTGCCTGTACATGTCGTAGCTCGTGTACGCCTCTTTGGGCGCGTACACGACGTGATCTTTGTCGATTTTATCCATCCAGGCCGAGTCCAGGAACTCTTTTCCTTGTTGCACGAATCCTTCATGTCTCTGTAGTAGGGGTCGATGATGGCCTCGACGAGGTGAACCAGTGATTCCTTCTCATGCTCCTTGCTGTCCCAGATCTTGTATTGGCCCTGGATGTCGACAAGATTCTGGCAGGCGATGCCCGAACTCTCGAGCGCCTTTACATAGTTGGTGATGTCCACCGTAGCAAACATGTAGTGGGGGCTGTTGACAAACCTGGCGAAATGCTCGCCAGGCCTTGTGGCCAGGCAGTAGTGGTAGACGAGGACATGGTGGCGCACGCACATCTAGGCGACAGCGACCTAGAGACGAGACTCAGCACGAGCACGAGTGTACTCGAGGTCGAACCCGACCACCTTGTAGTTCTCCTCGGCAAGCAACAGCTCCATGATGTGGATGGAGTGCTCCACCCAGATCGGGTCATTGGTGTACACCACCGAGAGGTCCATGAACCTTCTGTGGGTGTCCACCATGGCATGCATGGTGAACTGCTGCTCATCGTTGGCAGCCGCTCGGAGCGCCATTGGAGCCGCGCAGGATACCCTCTAAGAATTTCTCGTGGTGGGTGTGCTTCTTGCAATAGTAGGGCGCGATCGAAAGGTTGAAGTAACACAAGGGTAGGTTAAATGGCCGCTGTAATAAATGGGGGCTGGCCGGCCTGTAATCGTCATGTCTTTTCACGGCGTTCATAGGGACGATTCCAGTGCACTCTTGACAACACCGCACCGCGCGCGTGGGCTCGAAGAGGCCCCAAATTTATCATCGATGAGCCTGGTCCCGCGTGATACGTCTCCAACGTATCTATAATTTATGAAGTATTCATGCTATTATATTATCCATCTTGGATGTGTAATGGGCTTTACTATGCACTTTTATATTATTTTTGGGACTAACCTATTAACCCAGAGCCCAGTGCCAGTTTCTGTTTTTTTCCTTGCTTCAGTGTTTCGCAGAAAAGGAATGTCAAACGGAGTCCAAACGGAATGAAACCTTTGGGAGCGTGATTTTTGGGACGAACCTGATCCGGGAGACTTGGAGTTGAAGTCAAGGAATCTTCGAGGTGGCCACGAGGCAGGGAGGCGCGTCTGCCCCCCTTGACGCGCCCCCCACCCTCATGGGCCCCTCGTGGCTCCCCTGACCGACTTCTTTCGCCTATATATATCCATATACCCTAAAAACTTCGGGGAGCAGAATAGATCGGGAGTTCCGCCGCCGCAAGCCTCTGTAGCTACGAAAAACCAATCGGGACCCTGTTAAGGAACCCTGCCGGAGGGGGATCCCTGACCGGTGGCCATCTTCATCATCCCGGCGATCTCCATGACTAGGAGGGAGTAGTTCACCCTCGGGGCTGAGGGTATGTACTAGTAGCTATGTGTTTGATCTCTCTCTATCGTGTTCTTGAGGTGGTACGATCTTGATGTATCACGAGCTTTGTTATTATAATTGGATCTTATGATGTTTCTCCCCATCTACTCTCTTGTAATGGATTGAGTTTTCCCTTTGAAGTTATCTTATCGGATTGAGTCTTTAAGGATTTGAGAACACCTGATGTATGTCTTGCATGGGATTCCCGTGGTGACAATGCGGTATTCTATTGATTCACTTGATGTATGTTATGGTGATCAACTTGCGGGTTCCGTGGCCTCCTGAACTTATGCATAGGGGTTGGCACACGTTTTCGTCTTGACTCTCCGGTAGAAACTTTGGGGCACTCTTTGAAGTACTTTGTGTTGATTGAATAGATGAATATGAGATTGTGTGATGCATATCGTATAATCATACCCACGAATAATTGATGTGACATTGGAGTATCTAGGTGACATTAGGGTTTTGGTTGATTTGTGTCTTAAGGTGTTATTCTAGTACGAACTCTATGATAGATTGAACGGAAAGAATATCTTCGTGTTATTTTACTACGGACTCTTGAATAGATTGATCCGAAAGAATAACTTTGAGGTGGTTTCGTACCCTACAATAATCTCTTCGTTTGTTCTCCGCTATTAGTGACTCTGGAGTGACTCTTTGTTGCATGTTGAGGGATAGTTATATGATCCAATTATGTTATTATTGTTGAGAGAACTTGCACTAATGAGAGTATGAACCTTAGGCCTTGTTTCAACACATTGCAATACCATTTACACTCACTTTTATCATTAGTTACCTTGCTGTTTTTATAATTTCAGATTATAAAAACCTATATCTACCATCCATATTGCACTTGTATCACCATCTCTTCGCCGAACTAGTGCACATATACAATTTACCATTGTATTGGGTGTGTTGGGGACACAAGAGACTCTTTGTTATTTGGTTGCAGGGTTGCTTGAGAGACACTATCTTCATCCTACGCCTCCCACGGATTGATAAACCTTAGGTCATCCACCTGAGGGAAATTTGCTACTATCCTACAAACCTCTGCACTTGGAGGCCCAACAACGTCTACAAGAAGAAGGTTGCGTAGTAGACATCAAGCTCTTTTCTAGCGCCGTTGCCAGGGAGGTGAGTGCTTGAAGGTATATCTTTAGATCTTGCAATCGAATCTTTTTGTTTCTTGTTTTATCACTAGTTTAGTTTATAAAAGAAAGCTACAAAAAATGGAATTAAGTGTGCCTCATATGCTTCATCTATTTAATGTCTTTCATGTAAATGATGGGAAGGAAAATTGTGCTCAAGTAATAGAAGAAGAATTGCATAGAATGCTTCGCATAAAATATGTGAATGATGAGCGAGATTGCAATGTTGTTACTATGAATTCTTTGAATACCCATGATGTTAATGATATGCAATGCCAGAAGCTTGGGGATGCTATGTTTAATGAAGATGATATGTTTAGTCCCCCAAGTTTTGACGAGCAAATTTATTATGATGAAAGCAAGCCTAGTCCCCCAAGTTTTGACGAGCAAATTTATTATGATGAAAGCAAGCCTCCTATTTATGATGATTATTGTGATGACACATATGATATAAAGAATAACGATAACCATGAAACTTGTCATCATGATTTTAATTTTCAATTGGATTATGCTTCACATGATAGTTATTTTGTTGAGTTTGCTCCCACTACTATTCATGAGAACAAATTAGCTTATGTGGAGCGTAGTAAAATTTCTATGCTTGTAGATCATGAAAAGAATGCTTTAGGTGCTGCTTATATTGTTGAATTCATTCATGATGCTACTGAAAATTATTATGAGGGAGGAATATATGCTTGTAGGAATTGCAATAATACCAAGTTTCCTCTCTATGTGCTTAAAGTTTCGAAATTATGCTTGTTTTGCCTTCCTATACTAGTTGATTATTGTTCCCATAAGTTGTTTGCTCACAAAATCCCTATGCATAGGAAGTGGGTTAGACTTAAATGTGCTTGCCATGTGTTTCATGATGCTCTCTTTATGTTTCAATTCTTATCTTTTATGTGAGCATCATTGAAATCATCATGCCTAGATAGGGGCGTTAAACGTTAGAGCTTGTTGGGAGGCAACCCAATTTTATTTTAGTTTCTTGCTTTTTGATTTTTTTTAGGAATAAATAATTCATTTAGCTTCTGTTTAGTTGTGTTTTATGTTTTAGTTAGTGTTTGTGCCAAGTTAAACCTATAGGATCCTCTTGGATGACAGTTATTTGATCTTGCTGAAAATTCCAGAAACTTTCTGTTCACGAAAACAATTGTTTAAAATCACCAGAACGTGATAAAATACTGATTCCAATTGAACCAGATCAATAATCAAATTATCTAGGTCTTCCTATTTTTGTAGAATTATTTTAGTTCCAGAAGTTTGCGTTAGTTACAGATTACTATAGACTGTTCTGTTTTTGACAGATTCTGTTTTTCGTGTGTTGTTTGCTTATTTTGATGAATCTATGGCTAGTAAAATAGTTTATAAACCATATAGAAGTTGGAATACAGTAGATTTAACACCAATAGAAATAAATAATGAGTTCATTACAGTACCATGAAGTGGTGTTTCGTTTTCTTTCGCTAACGGAGCTCACGAGATTTTTTGTTAAGTTTTGTGTTGTGAAGTTTTCAAGTATTGGGTAAAGATTCGATGGACTATGGAATAAGGAGTGGCAAGAGCCTAAGCTTGGGGATGCCCAACGCACCCCAAGGTAATATTCAAGGATAACCAAGAGCCTAAGCTTGGGGATGCCCCGGATGGCATCCCCTCCTTCGTCTTCCTTCATTGGTAACTTTACTTGGAGCTATATTTTTATTCACCACATGATATGTGTTTTGCTTGGAGCGTCATTTTATTTTCTTTAGCTTTGCTTGATGTTTGAATAATATCCCAAGATCTGAAATTCTTAAATGAGAGAGAGTCTTCACATAGCTAAATAATTATTTAACTACTCATTGATCTTCACTTATATCTTTTTGGAGTAGTTTGTCATTTACTCGTGTGCTTCACTTATATCCTATGAGTAAATGGTTGAATGATTTGAATGTCATAAATATGAAATTATATATGTGTCATATTCCTTTCCCATGGGGAGTAATGCCTTCACATATAAGAAGTATATGTGGTAAATTTATTGAAGGTTAGCAAACGTTGTATTGGTCACTTGAACAATTCATGAAAGAATATTGAAGGAAGAGAGATTTCACATATGAATATACTATCTTGGACATCTTCTCTGATTGTGAGCCCCATTAATTATTTTCAAACCTGAGCAAATTAGTTGAAGTTGGACAAGGAAGAGAACATAATGAGTTATGCTTGAGTATATTTGTATAGAAGTTATATTGTTATGGATCCTCTAACATGTGGTGCTTGCTTTTTAGAATCCTTTGCTAGCCAAAATATCTGTACTAAGCGGGAATACTGCTTGTGCATCCAAACTACTTGAACCAAGTTTCTTCCATGAGTGTCCACCATATCTACCTATATGCGGTATTTACCTGCCGTTCCAAGTAAATTTGCATGTGCCAAACTCTAAACCTTCAAATAATAATCTGTTTTGTATGCCCGAATCGCTCATGTAGCGACTAGGGGCTGTCAGTATCTTCCATGCTAGGTGGTTTATTCTCACGATGAGTGGACTCCACTCATCATTCACGAGAAAATGGCTTGTAAATGGGATGCCCAGTCCTATGATCAAAAGATCAAAAACAAAGTCGCAAATAATTTAAACAAAACTCCCCCAGGAATGTTGATAGTTGGACGGCACCCGTTGTTTCAGACAAGCCGTGGAGTGTGAATGTTGGTGGAGGGGGAGTAAAAACTTTACCTTTCTGCGTGGGAACCGCCTATAATGTATCTAGTATGGAAGATATTGGGAACTCTTGGTCGTTATGTTGACAATGAAAGCATACCTCTCAAAATTATTTTCATCTTTGTTTTTGCTTCGAGCTCTGGCACATCTGCAAATCCCTGCTTCCCTCTGCGAAGGGCCTATCTTTTACTTTTATGCAAGAGTCAGTAGTATTCCTTCCCCCTCCAACCTACTCTTTAGTTGGCAAGCATCCTGTGGTGTAGAAAGATCTAAGCATATATGGCCATTCAAATACATTTGTGCATGAATTATTATTGTTGACATTACCCTTGAGGTAAAAGGTTGGGAGGCGAAACATTAAGCCCCTATCTTTCTCTGTGTTCGATGAATACTATTTGTTCTAAAAATACACTCTGAGTGGTAGCAATCATGGAAAAATAAATGATAGTTGAGTATGTGAAGTTTGCTGAATCAAAGCTCTGACATAGAATATTCCTGAAAATAAGATGAATTGTAATTGTTTGATGACTAATAACACTGTTGTTAGTTTTCAAGAAAGTTTATGATCTATACTTTAACATGTGAATAGTTTGTTACTTGATCATGCAAAGTTTTATGAGATGAGCTACTGTTATGACATATGATGATGCTAGAAAAGGTGATTGAAATTATCATTGATCAAACTTGTGCACCTGCTAGCATTCACACTTCATAAATTATTTCTTTTATCATTTACCTACTCGAGGACGAGCAGGAATTAAGCTTAGATGCCGATCGTCTCCAACGTATCTATAATTTATGAAGTATTCATGCCATTATATTATCCATCTTGGATGTTTAATGGGGTTTACTATGCACTTTTATATTATTTTTGGGACTAAACTATTAACCCAGAGCCCAGTGCTAGTTTCTGTTTTTCCCTTGTTTCAGTGATTTGCAGAAAAGGAATATCAAACGGAGTCCAAACGGAATGAAACCTTCGGAAGCGTGATTTTTGGAACGAACGTGATCCACGAGACTTGGAGTTGAAGTCAAGGAAGCTTCGAGGTGGCCACGAGGCAGGGAGGCGCGCCTGCCCCCCTGGGCGTGCCCCCACCCTCGTGGGCCCCTCGTGGCTCCCCTGACCGACTTCTTTTGCCTATATATATCCATATACCCTAAAAACTTCGTGGCGCAGAATAGATCGGGAGTTCCGCCGCCGCAAGCCTCTGTAGCCACCAAAAACCAATCGGGACCCTGTTCCGGCACCCTGCCGGAGGAGGGGTCCCACACCGGTGGCCATCTTCATCATCCCGACGATCTCCATGACGAGGAGGCAGTAGTTCACCCTCGGGGCTGAGGGTATGTACCAGTAGCTATGTGTTTGATCTCTCTCTATCGTGTTCTTGAGGTGGAACGATCTTGATATATCACGAGCTTTGCTATTATAGTTGGATCTTATGATGTTTCTCCCCCTCTACTCTCTTGTAATGGATTGAGTTTTCCCTTTGAAGTTATCTTATCGGATTGAGTCTTTAAGGATTTGAGAACACTTGATGTATGTCTTGCGTGGGATGCCCGTGGTGACAATGGGGTATTCTATTGATTCACTTGATGTATGTTTTGGTGATCAACTTGCGGGTTCCGTGACCTCGTGAACTTGTGAATAGGGGTTGGCACACGTCTTCGTCTTTACTCTCCTGTACAAACTTTGGGGCACTCTTTGAAGTACTTTGTGTTGGTTAAATAGATGAATCTGAGATTGTGTGATGCATATCGTATAATCATACCCACGGATACTTGAGGTGACATTGGAGTATCTAGGTGACATTAGGGTTTTGGTTGATTTGTGTCTTAAGGTGTTACTCTAGTATGAACTCTATGATAGATCGAACGGAAAGAATATCTTCGTGTTATTTTACTACAGACTCTTGAATAGATTGATCCGAAAGAATAACTTTGAGGTGGTTTCGTACCCTACAATAATCTCTTCGTTTGTTCTCCGCTATTAGTGACTGAGGGAGTCCTGGATTAGGGGGGGTCCTCGGACAGCCGGACTATTGGTCTATGAAGATACAAGACTCAAGACTTCGTCCCATGTCCGGATGGGACTCTCCTTGGCGTGGAAGGCAAGCTTGGCAATACGGATATGTAGATCTCCTCCCTTGTAACCGACTCTGTGTAACCCTAGCCCCCTCCGGCGTCTATATAAACCAGAGGGTTTAGTCCGTAGGACGACAAAAATCATACCATAGGTTAGGTTATAGGGTTTAGCCTCTATGATCTCGTGGTAGATCAACTCTTGTAATACTCATATCATCAAGATCAATCAAGCAGGAAGTAGGGTATTACCTCCATCGAGAGGGCCCGAACCTGGGTAAACATCGTGTCCCCCGCCTCCTGTTACCATCTGCCTTAGACGCACAGTTTGGGACCCCCTACCCGAGATCCGCCGGTTTTGACACCGATAGTGACTTTGGAGTGACTCTTTGTTGCATGTTGAGGGATAGTTATATGATCCAATTATGTTATTATTCTTGAGAGAACTTGCACTAGTGAAAGTATGAACCTTAGGCCTTGTTTCAACGCATTGCAATACCGTTTACGCTCACTTTTATCATTAGTTACCTTGCTGTTTTTATAATTTGAGATTACAAAAAACTATATCTACCATCCGTATTGAACTTGTATCACCATCTCTTCACCAAAATAGTGCACCTATACAGTTTACCATTGTATTGGGTGTGTTGGGGACATAAGAGACTCTTTGTTATTTGGTTGCAGGGTTGCTTGGGAGAGACCATCTTCATCCTACGCCTCCCACGGATTGATAAACCTTAGGTCATCCACTTGAGGGAAATTTTCTACTGTCCTACAAACCTCTGCACTTGGAGGCCCAACAACGTCTAAAAGAAGAAGGTTGTGTAGTAGACATCACCGCGCTACCGCGCTGTTTACCGTGCAAGCTTCCCGCCTGGCTAGTTTGGCCACGCATCGGCTAGAAGAGGGACAAATTGTGGGTGTTTATTGGCAAAAAGCTTTGTAAAAACGAAGTGTGTGGAATGACTTCGGTCATAAGTTTACTAGAGCGAAGTGAGGGTTTTCTGTCCCACAAAGAATTTTGGGGGCGACACTTTGCTAGAGCGAACCGTGTGTGATTGATGCAACAGGCAAAATGAAATCCATTGCACACGGTTCCAATTTTGGGAACCGTGTGTGATTAACGTACTACCTCCGTCCTGGTTTATTGGCCCCCCTTTGAAATTTTGACCAAATTTTGACGAAATATTGAACATACTCAGACATAGATAATAAGCATACACGTACATAAGCATAGTTCAACCATAAGTACATAGTTCAACCGTCATTAAGCATACTCAAGCGTACATAGTTCGATCCACATGCCGGCACGATCCAGAAGCGTCTCCAGGTACTTGGCGTACGCGTCGTGCGCCACCCAGCGAGAATACTTCTGCTTGAAGGAGCCAACAACCCATCCTCTTGCATGCGCCAGAACACTCAGATACGCGTCATGAAGCTTGTGGTTGCAAAATGGGCATTGAGGGAGTCCTGGACTAAGGGGTCCTCGGGCGTCCGACCTCTTATCCATGGGCCGGACTGATGGGCTGTGAAGACACGAAGACTGAAGACTGTACCTGTGTCCGGATTGGACTCTACTTGGCGTGGAAGGCAAGCTTGGCAACTGACTATGTAGATTCCTTCTTATGTAACCGACTCTGTGTAAACCCTAGATCCCCTCGGTGTCTATATAAACCAGAGGGGTTAGTCCGGAAAGGATACATTCATTACCATAGTCATCTAGACTAGACTTCTAGGGTTTAGCCATTACCATCTCGTGGTAGATCAACTCCTGTAAACTCATATTCTTCAAGATCAATCAAGCAGGAAGTAGGGTATTACCTCCATAGAGAGGGCCCAAACCTGGGTAAACATCGTGTCTCTCGTCTCCTGTTACCATCGATCCTAGACGCACAGTTTGGGACCCTCTACCCGAGATCCGCCGATTTTGATACCGACATTGGTGCTTTCATTAAGAGTTCCACTATGCCGTCGACGAAAGGCTCGATGGCTCGCCTTGTCCTTAAAGACAATGTCACCTCCGGGGGAGCTCTGGCCCCCGGCCAAACCCTCCGGCAGGGCAGCTTTACTATGATCGCCCGTTCGGCCGTTGAGCTGACGATGACCTCTCGCGCCATCGAAAACCCCCTTCGCATCAACTCCGAGCACTCCAAGTAGATGGATCCGGTAGAGTTTTTGTCTTTGAACGAAATCCTAGATCGTATCGCTGCTTTAGGAATCGCCACAGATTATGATCGGATCGGGCCTAAAACCGATCAAGTAGAAATCAAGGCCCCACCGGTCACCCACCAGATTGCAGTAGTCGTGGAGCGGGACGACAAGTCTTCTTCTATATCGAAGACGGACTATGTTCGGATCACCGTTTCGGAAGAGCCGGATACTCACCTGCGAAAGGATGCGGCCAGACCTCCGAACATAGCATCGGACGGCGGTCCTAAAAAATCAAAAGATATTCCGGAACCCGGACCGTTAAGCCCGGTGGGTCGTCAGACTCTGGATAATCGGTCAGGTCGGGGTTCGGATTTAATTCCACCCACCCACCCGGACATAGATGCTCTCATGAGCATAAAATAGCAGTCTCAGGAAACGGTCCACCGCTTCTGGGCCACATTCCTCCTTGTCAAGGACAAGGTAAAAGATTGCCGTGACGAGGACGCAATATCAGCATTCTGCAACAATTGCACGGACGAAGGAATCCTCGCCATCAATCGCCGCCGCATACTGAAATTCGCTGATTTAGCAACCATAATACAAAAGTACAACGCGATGGAGAGCGCCCGGAAAACTCGGGCAGCTCGCTGGGAACCGTCAGTCCCAACTCAACTCCCCCTACAGGCGAAAAGGGCGGACCCTTGTGGCACGCCCAGTCCAACAGTCAAGAAACACAAATCCGCTATGCGGCACGGCATCGTTCTAGAGGGGTGGCTCGATGGCCCATGCAAAATACATACAACATCAAATACCGTGGCAACCCACAGCCTTAGAGCATGCTGGATACTACGACAGGTAGCCAAGAGCGATGGGGACATCCTTATCAAGGACGACCCAGAACGCCATCCCCCAGAAGATGATAACTCGAGAGTATTGACGGTCTTTGAGACATTCGCTTCAAACAACAAGCGCAAAAGGGCACTTCGCGAACTCGCCGAAGTCTGCCAAATTGCTGCAATAAACCTCTGGAACGACACGGCTATAACATTCAACACCAGTGACGAACCAAAGTACAGAACAGTACGAGCGCTAGCCGCGTTAGTCCTCAGCCCCATCGTGGGCGGGTTTCGACTTACCAAGGTCCTCATGGACGGCGGCAGCGGACTAAACCTCATTTATGAGGACACACTCCATAAAATGGAAATAGACAGGAGCCGCATCAAGCAAAGTAACACAACCTTCTGAGGAATTATTCCCAGTCGGGAGGCGTGGTGCGCGGGCATAATCACACTTGATGTAGTATTCGGCACGCGGGAGAACTATCGGTCCGAAGAAATAACTTTCCAAGTGGCCCCTTTCAGCAGCGGATATCACGCCCTGTTGGGGCGGGATGCTTTTACACACTTCCAGGCCGTACCCCATTACGGGTATATGAAGCTCAAAATGCCCGGACCAAATGGTATAATCACTTTCATCAGTGATCTGGACATAGCACTCCGCGGTAAAAACAAAACCGCATCCCTGGCCCTGGAGGCGCTATCCGAAGCCCTTACGGCCGAAGAATTAACCGCACTATGCTCCACGGTGGACAGGGACGATGTGATCCTCGACAAACACCCTAAATCCACCTCCTTCAAACCAGCAGAAGAAATAGTCAAATTCTAGGTCCACCCAACAGACCCCAAGAAGACAGCATCTATCGGAGCTCAACTGAACCCAACAGTTGACACCACACTACGAGAATTCCTGCGCGAAATCTGGAACATATTCGCCTGGCACCCTTCAGATATGCCAGGGATCCCACGCGAGCTGGCCGAACATAGCCTCAATATATTAAAGGGATTTAAACCGGTTAAGAAAACACTGCAGCGCTTTTCCGAACCCAAGCGAAAAGCCATGGGGGAGGAGATAGCCAAACTCATCGAGGCCGGATTCATTAGAGAAATCAAACATCCGGACTGGCTGGCAAACCTGGTGATGGTACCAAAGAAGGACAAACCCTGGCGCCTGTGTGTCGATTTCAAAGACCTCAACAAGGCTTGCCCCAAGGACCCCTTCCCCCTCCCCTGGATTGATCAAATCATCGACGCCACCGCAGGACACGACTCACTGTGTTTCCTCCATGCATACTCCGGATACCATCAAATCAAAATGAAGGAGTCCGATCAAGCCGCAACAGCATTTATCACCCCATATGGGCCATTCTGCTTCAACACCATGCCCTTTGGGCTCAAGAACGCCGGCGCCACATACCAACACATGATTCAAACATGCCTGGAGAAACAGATCGGCAAAATGGTAGAAGCTTACGTCGGTGATGTCGTCATCAAAACTAGGCACGTCGAAACACTAATAGACGACTTACGTCTAACATTCGACAACCTCTAGGAGTATGACATTAAGCACAACCCAGAAAAGTGTGTCTTCGGCGTCCCCGCTGGAAAACTGCTGGGCTTCATCGTTTCCAATAGAGGAATCGAAGCAAATCCAGCTAAAATCCGAGCTCTGTCACAGTTGGCTACACCAACAGACCTCAAACAGCTCCAAAAACTAGTGGATGCATGGCAGCGCTAAGTCGCTTTATCTCCAGACTAGGAGAAAAGGAACTACCACTCTATCGCCTCTTATGGCACACTAATAACTTTGAATGGACAGACGCGGCGATTGCCGGACTGGAGGAAATAAAGGCCCTCCTAGCAAGCAACCAAATCCTGGCCGCACCAAACACTGGCGAGTCCATGTTGTTATACATATCGGCAACACATCAGGTAGTGAGCGCCGTGCTCGTCGTTGAACGAGAACAGGACGTACACAAATTTCCACTCCAAAAACCAATATACTACGTATCAACTGTCCTCACATCGTGCAAATCCCGTACCCCCACTACCTAAAGATAGCATACATGGTCTTCATGGCATCCCGCAAGCTACGACACTACTTCCAGGAGTGCTCAATCACGGTGGCTTCTGAGGTCCCACTCAATGACATAATAAACAACCGAGATGCCACGGGACGGATCGCTAAATGGGCCATAGAGCTACTTCCATTCGACATAACATACAAGCCACGTAGAGCCATCAAATCTCAAGTACTGGCTGACTTCGCCGCCGAATGGACAGAGGCCGAACTGCCTAAAGAGTATGGTGCATATTCCAATTGGGTTATGTATTTTGACGTCTCCAAAATGCTGGCGGGGCTAGGAGCGGGAGTCGTGTTAACATCCCCCACTAGAGATGTCGTCCAGTATGTACTCTAGATACTATACATAGACTCCAACAATGCAATCGAATACGAGGCCCTATTGCATGGTCTTCGGATGGCCGTAACCATGGACATACAACGCCTAGAGGTGCACGGGGATTCAAACCTCGCAATATCTCAAGTAAACGGAGACTTTGACGCCAAGGATCCAAACATGGCAGCTTATCGTAATGCCGTCTTAAAAATATCGGCTCGGTTCGAAGGGCTCGAATTTCATCATGTCGCCCGGGAAAGCAATCAAGCGCATCAGCGCCAAGCGCGACCCTGTCCCACCCAACATTTTCCTGGAAAGGCTTTTCAAGCCATCCGTGGTATGGCAAGGGGAGGGCGGCAACAACAGTCTAGATCCGAACACAACCTCAAATCCGGAACATACAGACAGTACCGGGGGCTCAGCCACCGAAATAACACCGTCGGCCCATCTCATTGTGGCAGTCATTGCCCCATGGACCGAACCCTTCTTGGCCTACTTTAATAGGAAGGAGCTTCCCGAAGAACAGAATGAGGCTCGCCGCATTGTCCGGCGTTCGAAGGCCTACAAGGTTCACGATGGAGAGCTGTACAAGAAAAGTACTACCGAAGCACTTAAAAGATGTATCTCCGAGGAAGAGGGGCGGCAGCTTTTAGCGGAAATTCACGCTGGTCTTGGCGGACACCATGCCGCAGCTCGGGCCCTTGTTAGCAAGGCCTTCCGCACTGGCTTTTATTGGCCGACAGCCTGAGCAGATGCGCAGGACCTCGTCCAACACTGCATCGGGTGCCAACTCTTCGCCAACCAAAGCCACATGCCCCCAACTGCTTTGCAAACTATCCCCATTACTTGGCCTTTCGCGGTCTGGGGACTGGATATGGTCGGACCTCTTAAAGGGGGAAGCCATAAGAAAAAATATTTGCTGGTCATGGTGGACAAATTCACTAAGTGGATAGAGGCTAAACCAGTCAAAATGGCTGAGTCCAGCCCGGTGATAGAATTCATATCCGGTTTTGTGCACCGTTATGGTGTCCCACACTGCATCATCACTGACAATGGCTCTAAGTTCACGGCCGACGAGGTAAAAACCTGGTGTACTTATCTCGGCATTAAACTCGATTACGCCTCCGTCTACCACCCGCAAACCAACGGTCAGGTTGAATGAGCCAATGGTCTTATTATGAGCGGCATCAAGCCTAGACTATTGTGGTCTTTGAAAGAATCAGACAAGCACTGGGTTGAGGAGCTCGACTCCGTACTCTGGGGGCTGCGGACCACGCCCAACCGTACTACCGGATACACACCTTTCTTCATGGTGTATGGCGCAGAGGCTGTTGTGCCATGCGATATTATTCATGACTCGCCTCGAGTGCGTATGTACGAAGAGAGAGAAGCCGAGCTAGATCGGCAGGACAGCCTGGATGCCCTGGAGGAGGAGCGCGACATCGCAGCGTCTGCTCAACATTTTACCAACAAGCAGGCTCGAAGATATCAAAGCAGAGAAGTACGGGCCAAGACTTACAACGTTGGCGAACTCGTTCTACGCCTGCTGGAGAAGAAAAAGGACAAACTCAAGCCCAAATGGGAGGGTCCCTTCATAATTGACGAATTTCTCACTGGAGGAGCATACCATCTTCGTGATGCACCAGACAATCGCCTCGAGCCGAACCCCTGGAACGCGACCAGACTCCTAAGATTCTATGCCTAGCACCGAACTCCTTGTTCTTCTCCTTCTCCCCTGTAGTTTCCATTGTTCTTTCTCTCTTTTCTGATTACTTTTTTCCTTCCTCATTTTAAAGCTTTGGTACGGCTAGACCACACACCCCTGACACATACATATTTAAAATATGTATGTCCATTATACCTGGGGGCTTCTTGGACAGAAGCTTTTTATTATTATTCCTCGAGCATCAAGCTCTTCACATATGAGTTCTTCCATATGTACCTTTTCTTCGCCACTATATGAATCGATATGACTTAAGTTTTGGCCAAGCTGGGTTGCCTAGCTCCTGTGGTTATGCCATACGTTCCCGTTAGTTCGGCTAGGGCATAAAGGGAGCACCTATGCGATTGTTACTGCCGGGTCATCCGGATGTGTACCTCTGACTCGGTGAAGCCGAAAGCTAGCGTTCTTAAGGGAATATTCGGTCGGTGAATTAAATACGTTTTTGCCATTACTCCATTGCAAAACCCCAGAAGTTACATACACTGTGATTTTTTCATCACAATTCGGACATGTACATTAATACATGCACACCCAGGGAAAGGAACCCTTAACGGAACTATCCTCTCTCGAAGACGTTTCTTACTATCTCAATGTAATACAACATAACTAGCAGAATACAACTTGTCTGTTCAAGCAACTATGACCCCTACGCCTAGTTTTCCAAGCATACCCCGGTCTATTCGGCCGCGAGGGTATTCGGAAACACTCCGCACCCTCAGGTCCGGAGGTTGAAGCAAAAAGGTCTGCAATGACAAATGCTATACAATTCAGCCAGAATTACATAGGGTAAGGAAAGTACATAGTCACTTGGACTCAAACACTTCCTCCTCTATACCGCCCAACAGGCGGTCCAACTTACAATCCTGTTGGGAATATTTGGCGGCCACCTCTACTTGGTCATATACTAAACTAACGGGAATTTCTTCCCCATTTGACCCTAGCGGTCCAACTCGGGCCATGTGATTAGGATCCAGCTTGGTATATCGTGTTTTCACCATGGCCTAGGCCTCTCGTGCACCCTCTCGGAAGGCCGATATCTTCCATAGTCGGATACGCCGCCGCGCTCCCTTGAACAGCTCTACAAGCTCCTCCATACTTCCTAGAGGGGAGGCGGATGGCCATAAGGCCTTCGCAACACTTCGCATGGCTAGCCGAGCATGCTCGTGCACTTGCGACAGCCTTTGCAGTAGATCACTTGATGATCCGCACAGCTCCTCTTCAGGACGGCCCGTCAGCACGCCTGCAATCATAACTATATCAGTTCCATTTATTGCCGAACTACTTTTAAAATAGTTCAGACACATACTGAATATGCGCCGAACAGCTTCTTGTTCTCCTTTACGGAATCGTCTAGCTGGGCCCACACATCCTTCAACTCTTCGCCCAGCTGGGTCTTGCAATCCTGGAGTTGGTTTTTCTCAACAATGACCTGCTTCAGCACACGTTCGCCCGTAGCATGTAGCCTTTTGGCTTATTCATCATTCGCTTGCGTGACTTCCAGCGCCTCTTTGAGTTCCACTGACAATTATGTCATGGTATAGGCAACACTATTAGCATTAATGGCATTTAATCATATTTTCTCGATGGAGGGGAATATTACCATGTGACGCCTTCTTGGATTTCTCCAGTTCGGCGGCGACAACAGCTAGCTGTGTCTGACACCTTTTTAGCTCTTGGGCTAACAGGACGTTCTTTTCCGTTAGAGCCTCGTTATACAACAATCCTCAAATCAGTTGTGCCAACTACTTTAAGTCTCGGGGGCTACTGGCATATGGTTATCATATTTTGGGCACACTAAACTTACCTGCACATCTGTTAAATGCTGCTTTGTGGCTCTGCTAAGCCCGTTTCGAGCAGCTCGGATGTATGCATCACCCGAGCTGAAGGCATTGAATGCCACTTCCGAGAACTCGGGGTCTCGTAAAACAGCCCTGCAGCGTCGATGGTTCACGGCGCTCTCTACCTCCGAGTTGGTAACAGACATATTTTCTGAACACTCAGCCGAAGGATAGTCCGGCATTGCTCCCGTACTGGCTCCTGTTTGTTTGGCGGGCTATAAATCTCAGTTGTTGGGAGTGCGGCTAGCAGGTCCGGCGGACCCTTTTCTTGGAACTAGACAAACGCACAAAGTCACAGTCGTGTGCGGCCGCTGAAAAACATATTTATGGATCCGTACCTCTTCGATGAAAGCCTGACTATGTCTTCACTAGCCTTCCTCTTCAAAGGCTGGCCCGGTGTGGGAGCCGATCTCCTCGGAATCGCCGAACGCCTCCTCTTTGGAGCACAAGACAGTACGGTGGGTAAGATAGAATAAGAGCACTCTTTTAGAGGAGGTGTCTCTTGATTACTTACGCGCGAAACGGGAAGAAGGCCAGGGTAGTCGTCGGTGATGGCCACTTCTGTGCCATCATAGCTCGTCTGGTAAAACCCTCCCTCCACGAGCACCACGAATATATCCGGATCCTCCTCAAACCCAGGATCAAGCTCCCGGTTGTGCTTCTCCGGCTGTGGGGCGGGAGTATGAAATCCTTCGGTGACCTTTCACCATTGTTGTCATAACAATCAGATTTGAAATTAACAAAAGTAATCCGGAAGTGGAATGAGTGAAACAGAGGAGTTGAGGCTTACCCAGCTGGGGGGATCATACATAGAATAACCATCTCTGCGCTTAATGCAAAGAAATTCCTCTTCCTCCCCTTTAAACAGCTCTCACAATATCTTGGCCAGGGCGACGAGGGTATCCGAACCTTTCCGGCCACAACGGGAGGCGTCATCCTCTCCATTATAGTGCCACATTGGCAGCCCTCTGTATTGAAGCGGCTGAACCCCTCGCACTATGGAGGTCGCCATTACCTCGTTTATTGTGTGTCCGGACTGAGCGAGTGTCTTTATCTTGCTCATGAGTTGACAAACTTCTGCGCTATCATCCTCTTCAAGACTCCGGGGACACCAACTGTGGCGTTTCTTCAGCGGAACACTTGCAAATTCAGGAACACCCTTTTGAACTGGGTCTGGAAGCGCGACGTCCTCAATGTAGAACCATTCGGAAGGCCATTCTTCAGATGCCTTCCTCGGTGTGCCGGAAGATATCCGGTATCGGTGATATACCATACTTCGGCTCCGCCCACTTCAAATATTGACCCCTCATGATTGCGCGGGACAAGATGGAACAACTTCCTCCACAGCTCAAAATGGGCCTCAATGCCCAGAAATAGTTCGCATAAGGCAACGAAATTGGCGATGTGTAGAATAGAGGCAGGGGTGAAGTTGTGGAGCTGGAGGCCATAATATTCCATAAGCCCTCGGAGGAATGGATGGATTGGAAATCCGACGCCTCTTAGTAGGTAGGGGACGAAATACACCCGTTCTCCCCCGGATGGATTGGGGAAGCCCCCTGCCTGAGTCTCACCATTGAAGGAAGCTAGCCCCGCTCGAACAGGGACTAGATCTGCAAGAGGAAGAAATCCCTGCGTTTGCAGCTTCGTCAATCAGTTGTGGGACACAGAACACCTCTCCCACCCGCCTTTCTCTAGGCCGGAACGGGAGGAGGAGCTGGGAACGCTAGCCATGTTGGAATGGTTTCTCCTACCAGTCTCCGGGGATTTTTCTCTACGGGGTGCCGAATGGATATAGGATCCAATCTCTTTAAATAGGCGCTCTTCCTTGCCGGGGCGGGGTGCTATTTGCAAAAATACCCCGACCTTCTGCATTCTCTCGACACATGGAAGACAAAGTTATTTGACGCGCAGGGAGCAACATTGATCAACGGCCAAATACATTAATTGGAGGTTATTGGAGGAGGAACCAGCCTTGCAATGCCGAAGACAATTTGTGTGTTGAACACTTCGTTATTGCAGACTGGTTCGGGGGCTACCGAGGGAGTCCTGGACTAAGGGGTCCTCGGACATCCGACCTGTTATCCATGGGCCGGACTGATGGGCTGTGAAGACACGAAGACCGAAGACTGTACCCGTGTCCGGATTGGAATCTACTTGGCGTGGAAGGCAAGCTTGGCAACCAACTATGTAGATTCCTTCTTATGTAACTGACTCTGTGTAAACCCTAGATCCCCCCCGGTGTCTATATAAACCAGAGGGTTAGTCCGGAAAGGATATATTCATTACCATAGTCATATAGGCTAGACTTCTAGGGTTTAGCCATTACGATCTCATGGTAGATCAACTCTTGTAACACTCATATTCATCAAGATCAATCAAGCAGGAAGTAGGGTATTACCTCCATAGAGAGGGCCCGAACCTGGGTAAACATCGTGTCCCCCGTCTCATGTTACCATCGATCCTAGATGCACAGTTCGGGACCCCCTACCCGAGATCCGTCGGTTTTGACACTGACAGGCATCCATAGCCGCCGTTCCAGGTCCTAATACGCCTGTTATGCATTCCCGCATAAAGCTCCCTCAGGATTCGCATCTTGTACCTCCTCTGGGCATCTTCATCCGAGCTGTCCACATTGTCAGACAACACCTATACAAATAGTAAAACAAATTTGGCATCAAATCATTGGTTACATGTCGTGAAGTAGGATTAATATTTTATGTCTATTTATTTATACATATCCAGAGATTATGGTTCGATTTTTAAGCACACTCGTCTATGTACAGACCAATCTTGAAGAAAATAAGTGCAAAAACATATGTAGGTCATTCAAAATCAATTGTCAAGCCCTGGCTAGGAATTGTTAGCACGAACACTAATCCTAGTCGGATTACTAGCAGAAATCATTTGCACAGATGAAACAACTAATCACTTATCACCTGCACCATTCAAACAATCAATACACTACATGGATCTAACGAAACTTACTCAGAATTCATGGATTGGGAGAACATAACCATAGGATTTCTATTCCAAAAACGGGCAAGCAGGAGTAACCAAACAAACCCTATGATCTATTTGACACATAAATGGGTACAGATGGCTAACCAACTATTCGTCGTCGTCAGATTCGTCGCTGGAGTGGTCGTCGGAGTCGTCGCCAGAGTGGTCATCGGAGTTGGTGTGGAACTCCACCTCCGGCTGTGGAAGCTCGACGACGTCAGGGTGCAGCGATAACACGCCGGCGGTGACGGCAACCTCTGTCTCCATCTCCACGCCGTGCTTTGGTGCTTTAGCAGCCCCGGCATCGCCACTCCCTCCGATGGGGCGCTTGGGCGGCATCCTCATACACTGACGGCTTTGAGGACTGAGAGCGGCGTTGAGGATGCAAGCGGAGAGAGAGGATTGTGTGTGCGTAGCGAGGATGGGGGGTGCAACCGCTCGGGCGCACCATTAATATGGAGTAGTGGGAGTTGTGGGAGAGAGGCGGGCGGTGGTCAAACCGATGGCTCACCTCCCGGTGAGCCTGCGCACTGGACTGCTGGCATGCCTACCAAAGTTTCACACAGCTACTCGCACGCCTCCCGATGACACTGCGCAGCGAGCACGCCTCCGTCAATTCACACACCGGCATGCACGCCACCACGTCTGCCTGTGTGACGGACTCCTCGCATGCGTCCCATCAACTCATGTCTACTCGCACGCCACACGGGTCGCGCGGCGGCGGCACATATCCATTGTTGGTCTAACGCTCACGGTTCAAATAAATAATCCGTTTGGGATATTGGTTCCCAATTATTAATAATCTCCCGTCTGTAATTAGATAAAGATTACATCAAAACTGGTCTCAAATTTGACAAAAAAAAAGTACAATGCCACTTTGTCTTGGTGTCCATATGACAACACAATAAGTTTCATGAACTTCAAATAAGTTTTGGATGTACTAGAATTGAAAAATCAAGATTCTCAATGTTTAAAATTTGTTGCACGGGGATAAACACGCACCCAGTGAGACACATGTGTTTTTGCAATCCATTTAGGTGCACTGTCACGTGTGCATGTAGCTCAAATTTGATTTTTGCACATTATACCCGTAGAAAATCAATCAATCAATGTACTAAAACATCTTATTGATCTCTGTGATTTTTTTAAAATTAAAACGTCCCTCCTTTGGTAACATGTATGCTCACCACGGGATAATTAATTTAACATGCATCGTAGTTGCGGTGGATTCACGGTGTGTGTGTGGGTGTGTGCGGCTGGGGGTGGCGGGTGGCTCGCGGTACACTACGAGTTGTGAGCCACCGTGTGGGTTGGCCATTTTGTTAGGCAGGCCGGTGCCACATCAGAGTCGTGAAATCTTTATTTAAAACATTACAGAACCCTTTCATACATAAATGTTTTGGCCACGTGCAGCCGATCATTGTCCTACATGACACTCGATAATCGCGTGTGACGCTTTCTATGGTCCCGCGAGGTCGTCGTCCATCACTTTGACGAATAGCCAATAGTGAGGTTAATTTGAACAGCAAGGTAGAATCTTTTTTGTTTGTGTTATGGTTGTATACAGTATGCGTCAAAGAGGTGGGAGGGGACTAGCATATATACTATACGTACGCGTAAGTGAACAAGTACACCTCACTCAGTGTCGGGACTTTTTGGTTCCCGAGGCATGTTCCACATCAAAATTGTGAAATTGGTTATTCAAACATCACACAACACCTTTTTGGGCCACATGCATATCCTAGCTAGGACACTCGCGTGTGACGCTTCCATCTGTGGGCCCATGAAGCCATCGTCGATGCATGCATGCATCACTTTGACCTACATCGGGAGAGGTTAATTAATTTCACCATCGATGAGGATTCTTTTGGGTTGTACATATATTACGGCAGGAGCATATATATAGTATGCGGTGAAGAGGGGGGAAGGGGACCATAATATGTAGTACGCTTGATACGAACCACACTATGTGTGGGTGCATGGTTTACGGTTTTTGAGGCATGTGGCACATCAAAGTTGTGCATTTTGGGTATTCAACATATATATGTTTGGCCCACATGCAGAGCGGTGGTGGTTGTCCTCTCGCACCCACTTAAGCAGTTATCAGCGATATCGATGTTTTCCATCTGTGGGCCCGCTTGGTCCATCACTACTTTTTGCCTGAAAACAAGAGAGGTTAATTTGACTTAGGAGGGGATTATTATTTTTGCTCTGGGATGACATGCATCATACAGTTTGAGCACACACACATGCATGTGTACGCACACTACAAAAAAATACACTTCCGTCATGATACGTGTTTGTCACAGTAGGTCACATTTTTTGTCATGCATGTACATCCGTAAAAAATTTATGACAGAATCAAGATCGTCATACATGTGCTGTCGTAGAAGTGTTCATGACATTACCAAAATTATCATCACGGAAGTGTCCACTTCCATGACGAGAAATCGCGCGTCACAGAAGTGCTTTCGTCAAGGGTGGCCGACATGTGGCATCCACCATAACGGAACGCCTTTAAGCTATCGGGTCCGGTTTTGGATCCGATAACCCGTTAACAGCCCGGACCAATGGGGAATTTCCACGTGTAAAATTCTGATTGGCTGACGGAAACACGTGTCAGCTCCGCATTGTCATAGGTGTCACTAATCCAATGGGCGAGATGCGCCTATGATTTGTTGACACGTGGACCGGCCCAAAAGTGGCCCATAAAGTATAAATGGGCCAGCCCAACTAAAGGCCCACAAGATTTTGCGGTCCATAATGTGCCGTGAAAGTGCAACTATCCCTAGGTGGTTTTGGTAATTCCTAACAACATATAGCTCATTGATCTAACATCATTCCAAGATGAATATTTCAGGAAAAGCTCAATGGATGGCATGGCATGGATGAGAAAAGTGGATCCCTCAAATTGCTAAGGATAAAAGGATTGGCTCAAGTTCAAAAGCTCAAGACTCTACATTTTATATTTTAGTGATCCAAGATCACATTGAGTCCATAGGAAAAGCCAATACTATCAAGGAGGGATGAGGTGTTGCTTAATGAGTTTCTTGCTCCACAGTGCTTAGTGATATGCTCCAAAACCCTCAGCTACTTTCTCATATCCACATATGACCTAAACCCAAAGTCAACTCGGCCCTACCGATTCTTTCTACCCTGCGCCACCGAGTTCATATGTCATAGCCACTTCCAAAAACCCTAGGCAAATCGGTCTCACCGATAGGGATCTCGGTCTCATCGAGATGGGATTGTAATCTCTCTGTTTCCCTTTGTAACGTTTCGGTCCTACCAATATGAGTGATCAGTCCCACCGAGATTGCAATGTAAACTCTCTGTTTCCCTTTCGTAACATTTCGGTCTCACCGAAAAGAGCGAATCGGTCCCACTGAGTTTACCTGACCAACTCTCTGGTTAGCTTATTACCAAAATCGGTCTCACCGAGTTTGTGTAATCGGTCTCACCGAGATTACGTTATGCCCTAACCCTAACCATATCGGTCCTACCGAGTTGCATGTTGGTCCCATCGAAAATCCTAACGGTCACTAGATTTGCTGAATCGGTCCGACCAAGTTTATCAATTCGGTCCCACCGAGTTTGGCAAGTTGTGTGTAACAGTTAGATTTTGTGTGGAGGCTATATATACCCCTCCACCTCCTCTTCATTCGTGGAGAGAGCCATCAGAACAAACCTACACTTCCAACTTGTCTTTTTCGAGAAGGAACCACCTACTCATGTGTTGAGGCCAAGATATTCCATTCCTACCATATGAATCTTGATCTCTAGCCTTCCCAAGTTGCTTTCCACTCAAATCTTCTTTCCACCAAATCCAAATCCTGTGAGAGAGAGTTGAGTGTTGGGGAGACTATCATTTGAAGCACAAGAGCAAGGAGTTCATCATCAACACACCATTTGTTACTTCTTGGAGAGTGGTGTCTCCTAGATTGGCTAGGTGTCACTTGGGAGCCTCCGACAAGATTGTGGAGTTGAACCAAGGAGTTTGTAAGGGCAAGGAGATCGCCTACTTCGTGAAGATCTACCGCTAGTGAGGCAAGTCCTTCATGGGCGACGGCCATGGTGGGATAGACAAGGTTGCTTCTTCGTGGACCCTTCGTGGGTGGAGCCCTCCGTGGACTCGCGCAACCGTTACCCTTCGTGGGTTGAAGTATCCATCAACGTGGATGTACGATAGCACCACCTATCGGAACCACGACAAAAACATCCGTGTCTTCAGTTGCGTTTGAATTCTCCAAACCCTTCCCTTTACATTCTTGCAAGTTGCATGCTTTAATTTCCGCTCCTCATATACTCTTTGCGTGCTTGCTTGAATTTTGTTAAGATTTCTTGACTTGTGCTAAGATAGCTAAAATCTTCCAAAGACTAAAATTGGGAAAATGATAAGTTTTTAATTGGTCAAGTAGTCTAATCACCCCCCCTTCTAGACATACTTTCGATCCTACAAGTGGTATCAGAGTTTTGGTCTCCATTTGCTTTGATTTCCATAGCTTTTGGTGGTTATAGCCTTGGTTTCACAACCTAGGAGAGTATGGCGTCTAGCGAGGGAAATTATTACCGTAGAGGTCCTTACTTTGATGGTACTAATTTTGCTAGTTGGAAGCATAAGATGAAAATGCATATTCTTGGACATAACCCCACCGTTTGGGCTATTGTATGTATTGGCTTGCAAGGTGAATTCTTTGATGGGAGAGAACCGTACCGTGAAGCTAGTGCGGAAGAGTTGAAGATGCTGCAATACAACTCTCAAGCTTGCGATACCCTCTTCAATGGATTGTGCCCCGAAAACTCAACAAAATCAGCCGTGTTGAGAATGCAAAGGAAATTTGGGATACTTTGATTGATATACATGAAGGTACCGACTCCGTCAAGGAATCCAAGTTGGATGTGCTCCAAAGTCAACTTGACAAGTTCAAAATGAAGGATGGTGAAGGTGTCGCTGAAATGTACTCTAGGCTTGCTCTTATCACAAATGAGATTGCCAGCTTAGGAAGTGAAGAGATGACCGAAAAATTGATCATCAAGAAGATCCTAAGAGCTTTGGATGGAAAATATGATACCGTGTGCACATTGATCAAATGATGCCCAATTACAAAGATCTCAAGCCAACGGAAGTCATTGGAAGAATTGTTGCTCATGAGATGTCACTCAAGGATAAGGAGGAACTTCACAACAAGTCAAGTGGTGCTTACAAAGCCTCATGTGAAGCCCCCACATCATCAAGTGAGAAACAAACCTTCAATGAAGAATTGAGCTTAATGGTGAAGAACTTCAACAAATTCTACAAGAGTAGAAGCAAAGAGAGAAGCTCCAAGTCAAGGTCCTACAATGACAAAAGATCTTCTAGTCGGGAGCGTAATTGCTACAATAGTGGAAGACCCGGACACTATTCCAATGAGTGTACGGCACCCTACAAAAGAAGAGAAGATTCTCCAAAAAAGAAGAAGTAGAAGAGAAGAATCACCACCAAGAGAAAGAAGGAGTAGAGATGATCGTTATGAACAAAGACCCTCACGGAGAAGCAAGGATTTGGAAAGGAAGGCCACGTCATCAAGGAGCTACACAAAACGAAGACATCAAGCTCATGTTGGTGAATGGGTATCCGGCTCCGACTCCGACAATCACTCTGAGAGAAGTTATCACTCCGACTCCGAATATACTCAAGATGAAGGTGTTGCCGGTCTAGCACTTGTGTCAACCAACTCCTATGACATATTTGATTCACCAAATGAAGGAATTTGAAGATGCTTGATGGCCAAAGGCCCAAAGGTAACACACCCCGAGTATGTTGATTTCAATAGTGATGAAGATGACTTGCTAGGTGATGATGATTTACTTGTTGACAACTCTAGTGATTAATGCTATGATGAATCGTCAATTAATCATGCTAATCAAGATAAAACGAATGACAATGATAAGGAGAAGATTGAGCTTCTAACTAAAGAACTAAACACTCTTAAGTTAGCTCATGAAACTATCTTAGAAGATCATCGAGAACTTTTAAGGACTCATGAGAAGTTACGCTTTGAAAAGCTCAATCTTGAGCAAGGGCATGAGTTCTTAAAGGCAATCAATGATGATCTTCGTAAGAAAAGTTCTTCTTACATTGCCAAGAGTTTACTCTTATCTACTTACATGCCTCAAGTCAAGTCCACTAACAAAAACAAGAAGGATTCTTCCTCTAGTAGTAACAATAATCATGCTAAATCAAATGTTGTTGCTTCTAGTAGTTCTCTTGATTCCACTAATGATTCTCTTAGTCAAGTTACACTTGAGCAAGAAAATAGCTTATTGAAGGGAATTATAGAGAAAGGTGTTTACAAGAGCCTTGCCAGGAGTAAGCAATTTGAGGAAATTGTACGCAAGCAAGGAAGGCACCGGCAGAATCAAGGTGTTGGTTTTGAACGAAATTTCAATGCCAATGGAGTTGAGTGGGAAGAAGATCAATATCCCAAGACTAAGTTTGTTCCTCAACAAGAGAAGTATGATCCTACTTCCTTCAAAGGGACACAAGCTCAAGATGATCTTCCACCACAAGACCACAAGCAAAAAGGCAAGGACAAGCATCAAGAGGAGTTTGATGCATTTGAAGAAGCTCCTAAGGCCTTGGTCAAGTGGGTTCCCAAGACTACGACAAGTTGTACGTCATCAAGTACGAATACAACTCCAAGGATTCCCATCAAGACGATGTGGATCCCGAAGAAGAAGAACTAGAGAGTTCTTGAGGGTGACTCCGCCAACATATTTCACTCATATTATTTTGGCAACAACGAGTGCAATCAACTTCCACATCTTGCACTAGTTCAAGGAGTCACAAACTCTCTTATTGGTAAGACAAGGGGCAAGGTAACCTAATGCTTTCATAGACATCATCTTATGTGTGCATCACTCTATGTCTATGGATATCCTTGTTTGTTCCTTGTGGGACTAACCCGTGTAGGTATTGAAGGTGCAACTCACTCCAAAAGGATTGCTCCAAATGATCTTCATCAACATTGAGCATCCACATCTTCAACACCTACATGAATTCATCATCGACAAAACCAAAGGTTAGTTCATCCCTCTAAGGGGGGATCTCACATCTAGGGGCAGCTTTACTCTAAAGAATTGAGCTAAAGCAACTCTAATGGTGTGAACACAACAATGCATTATGTAAAAGTGGTAACCCCACTTGAGCTTAAACGATGAGTATGACCTATGATCAAATGTTCTCATTTGACTCCTAAGTCAATATACTCATATATAGATGACCTAGTCATCGCCAATTGTTTGATAGATGCTAGAATTGTTTGTGCATGCTTTTTCACATATTTCATTTGTCATTTTATTGTGTGAGCATGTTGGTTGCATATTTTGCTCATTCGAGGACATCCACTTGTGGTTTTGATTGATTGGTTTCTTTTTCTTTGGCCAAGTGGATGGACAAGAATGCCTAAGAACCTTCTCTAGCTATCTATGCTCTTCTCGTCTCAAACTCTATTCATGCTACATCACAAAATTTGATCAAGTCAGATTCGAACCACTCTGTGTGAGGAGCACTCGGAGTCCCCCATTCATCATAGACTTCAACTTCCAAAACTTCTTTGTGTGTTTCGGTCTAACCGAGGTCGTACCGAGATCACTAAGTCGATCTAGGTTTTCAATCTCGGTGCAACAGATTTGAACTTTTCGGTCACACCGAGTTGCTGTAACTGTCAACAGTTATGCATCTCATTGCCACCGAGTTGTTCCACTCGGTCACACCGACAGGGTCGGGCTATATATACTCATGGGCAAAAAATTTGGAAACTTTCTCCAAACCCCTTCGCCCGTGCATAGCTCGCTCTGCCTCCAGGGTCTCCGGATCGTCCTCCTCGTCGCCAGCTGCCTCCTGCCGCTGGTCTTCGCCGCCGTCAACGGAATTCAACCCCGCCGTTGCCGCCGTAGCGAGTTCATCACCGATCTAGGGTATGGACTCGATCACAGTGCTATCCCCGTCCGATTCCTAGCACATTGTGTTCATCATGATTCTTGCACGATTGAAACGACACTATCCAGTCAAAACACTCCGTAGATTTAGAGATGAATTGAAAATTTAGGGTTAGGTTTCCGCCGAAACCATCTCGGACCCACCGAGTTGCAGAACTCGGTTCCACCGATTCGGCCAAGGCCATTGCACATGTGGTTCTCGGTCTGACCAAGAATTGCTAATAGGTGTGACCGAGTTCAGGACTTTGTGAAACCCTAGTAGTCTTGGTGCCACCGAACTGTGACTCGGTCTGACCGAGTTCACTAGTTTAGGTTCCAAGAGCTGCTTCGGTATCACCAAGTTTGCAAATCGGTTGATCCGAAATGCTTTCTGTGGAAAACTAAAACTAAGTTTTTGACTCATTCTTTTGCAAAAATCTCTATATTTTGTGATGCTCATCCACTCTATCTCATCTATATCTATTCACAGGGTCTGCAGTCAGTGTTTGCAACATGTCTGATCAGAGTGACAGCCAGAACAAGTCAGAGGAGCATATTCAGATGAGTGAGGGCACTAGTCCCTCTAGCAGCTCAGATGAGGGTAGAAAAAGCACCCCAAGCAACTTGCCCAAAGCTGCCACCAGGACAAGGAAGAAGAGAACCTCAGAATCTGAGGATGAAGACTATGTGGCCGTAGAGGATGAGGCCATTTCGAAGAAAAAGGTGCTCAATAAGGAGTATAGCTCAGCTGCAGTTAAGCCAGGTCTGAAGACCAAAAGGCCAGCAGGAAGACAACCCATGTCTAAAGCCAGAGCCTCCACTCAAGTGTCTTTGGAATCTCAACCCAAAGAGGCTGCTGCAGAAGGGAAGAAAAGGAAGGAAAGGGTCAAGAAGACCATGGCCAGAGTTATTGGAAAGCCGTCTGAGGGAGTCCTGGATTAGGGGGTGTCCGGATAGCCGGACTACCATCATCAGCCAAACTATCATTGGCCGGACTATCATCATCGACCGGACTCCAAGACTATGAAGATACAAGATTGAAGACTTCGCCCCGTGTCCGGATGGGACTTTCCTTGGCGTGGAAGGCAAGCTTGGCGATACGGATATGTAGATCTCCTACCATTGTAACCGACTCTATGTAACCCTAGCCCTCTCCGGTGTCTATATAAACTGGATGGCTCTAGTCCGTAGAACAACAACCTTTACAATCATACCATAGGCTAGCTTCTAGGGTTTAGCCCCCTTGATCTCGTGGTAGATCCACTCTTGTAAACATCCACAATATCAATATCAATCAAGCAGGACGTAGGGTTTTACCTCCCTCAAGAGGGCCCGAACCTGGGTAAAACATTGTGTCCCTCGTCTCCTGTTACCATCCGCCTAGACGCACAGTTCGGGACCCCCTACCCGAGATCCGCCGGTTTTGACACCGACATTGGTGCTTTCATTGAGAGTTCCTCTGTGTCGTCACCGATATGCGTGATGGCCTCTTCAATCGATAACGACGCCGTCTTGGGTGAGACTTTTCTCCCCGGACAGATCTTCGTATTCGGCGGCTTCGCACTGCGGGCCAACTCACTTGGCCATCTGGAGCAGATTGAAAGCTACGCCCCTGGCCGTCAGGTCAGGTTTGGAAGCCTAAACTTCACGGCCGATATCCGTGGGGACTTGATCTTCGATGGATTTGAGCCACATCCGAGCGTGTCGCGCTGTCACGATGGGCATGACCTAACTCTGCTGCCGGACAGCACCCTGGAGGCCGCACACGAATCCGCTCCGACTCATAGTCCGGAGCCGATTGCTCGGATCGAGGACGGATGGCTGGACACCGCCTCGAGAGCTGCAACTTCTACGGCGATGGAGCCGAACACTTACCTTGTCCCGCATAAAGCTCATGACTCCGAGGTGCCGGACTCTCTGCCGGACTCGGAACCTCCTGCGCCCCGCTCGCCGAATCCGATTGGGCGCCGATCATGGAATTCACCGCTGCGGACATCTTTCAAAGACTCGCCCTTCGGCGATATCATAAATTCATCAAGCATCTCTCGCTATCTCGAGAGCCTGGCCGAACCACGGCCAGGATGGTTGGGACGCGGACGACGAAGAAATTCAGACCCCACCCGCCACCCACTTCAGAGCCACCGCCGACGATTTAACCGACGTGCTCGACTACGACCAAGACATCGACGGTATGGACGACGATGCCGGAGACTACCAAGAACCAAAGGCCTACACAGACACCGAAGACCACCTCGTCATACGACATATACATGATGGACACCCCAAAAGATGGGGACGGCGAAGAAGCAACGGAGGCCGATTCCTTAAAGAAACAGCCCAAGCGCCGACGTCGTGGCGCCGCTCTAAATCCCGCCACGGAAGAATGGAGATTCCAGCACAGAGATAATAACACCCCGAAAGTGCCGAAGACAACTCCCTCCAAAGACGATCCAGCGCAGAGGAGGAGGCGAAGCAAGCCCTCACGAGAGGGCGGCGATTTAAGAGGTCGAGGATGACAATTACTTACCTCCTCCGAGACGAGGCAAGCCTCGACGAAGACTTAATTGTCGTGCTCGAGGATCCCGTCGAACAAGAGTGTTTCAGACGCAGCTAATGGCCACGGCAAACAGCCTAAAGAAAAGCAGCAACAGCTTCAAGCTGATCAAGACCTGCTGGCCGGCAGATGGACCGAGGTCCTTGCGTCAAGAGTATGAACTCAAACGCCTCCAAAAGTTACCTAAAACGCAAGTTGCTCCCCGATGACAGGAGGAAGCGTATAAACCTGCATCACCCAAGACAATACGGCAGACCGACCACCTCGTGGGCGCGACATAGAGCGCGCAAGCCCTCCACCAAAACCGCACCCGGCATTGCTCAAAAGCATGAAGCCACGGGGAACGCGCCGGACTTGCGAGATATATTGAGGACAAGGCAAGACAATCCAGATCTATCTATGGATCACGGGCGCCCCAAGACCCACGATTTAATACCGTCGCGCCGGATACAACTACTCGGCCGGGCGAACACAGCAGATAACGCCTCTCGAGCTACGCCGCGATATTGCTCAATCTGAGGCGCCAGACACCCACTATGCTTCATTGACGAAGTAATGGATCATCAAATCCTCAAGGGTTTAAACCGTTAATATCGAATCCTACGATGGCACAACAGACCTCGCGGTTTGGATTGAGGATTATCTCCTCCATATACATATGGCTGCGGCGACGATCTTCACGCCATCAAATATCTCCCGCTCAAGCTTAAAGGACCAGCTCGGCATTGGCTTAACAGCCTCCCCGCAGAGTCAATTGATGTTGGAAGACACGAAGCCGATTCCTCGACAACTTCTGTGGCACGATGTAAGCGACCACCGGACGCAGATGACCTAAGCCACATAATCCAGCAGCTGCATTTAATCGCCGTGCAATTCGACACGGTTCTTAACAAAGAAAAATCAAATCGTCGACTGTCCGGATGCAGAGGCCCTCGCTGCCTTCAAACATAACATCCGCGATGAGTGGCTGGCCCGGCACCTAGGACAGGAGAAGCCGAAATCCATGGCAGCCCTCACATCACTCATGACCCGCTTCTGTGCGGGAGAGGATAGCTGGTTAGCTCGCAGCAACAACCTCAGCAAAAACGCTGGCAGTATGGATACCAAGGACTGCAATGGCAGGTTGCGTCGAAACAACAAACGCCGCATTAACGGTGAAAGCAATGAGGATACGGCAGTCAACGCTAGATTCCGAGGCTCCAAGCCCGGTCAACGGAAGAAGCCATTCAAAAGAACCACTCCGGGCCCGTCCAATTTGGACCGAATACTCGACCGCTCCTGTCAAATACATGGAACCCCCGAAAAGCCAGCTAACCACACCAACAGAGATTGTTGGGTATTCAAGCAGGCAGGCAAATTAATCGCCGAAAACAGTGACAAGGGGCTACACAGCGATGACAAGGAAGAGACCCGGCCGCCGAACCACAGAGGACAAAAGGGATTCCCCCCTCAAGTTTGGACGGTAAACATGATATACGCAACACATATTCCCAAGAGGGAGCGGAAGCGTGCACTAAGGGACGTATACGCGATGGAGCCAGTCGCCCCAAAATTCAACCCATGGTCCTCTTGCCCGATCACTTTCGATCGAAGAGACCATCCGACCAGCATCCGCCATGGCGGATTCGCCGCATTGGTTTTAGACCCAATCGTCGATGGATTTCACCTCACGAGAGTCCTGATGGACGGCGGAAGTAGCCTGAACCTGCTTTATCAGGATACATTGCGCAAGATGGGCATAGACCCTTCAAGGATTAAACCTACAAAGACAACCTTCAAAGGCGTCATACCAGGTATCGAGGCCGGTTGTGCTGTGCTTAGTTACACCGAAGTGGTCTTGGATCCCGGATAATTTCCGAGCGAGGAGTTAATCTTCGACATAGTCCCGCTCGCAGCGGCTATCACGCTCGCTTTCGGACGAACCGCGTTGTCAAAATTCAACGCGGTGCCGCATTATGCATACCTCAAGCTCAAGATGCCAGGCCCTCGTGGAGTCATCACGGTCAATGGAAACACGGAACGCTCCTTCGAACGGAGGAACATACAGCGGCTCTCGCGCGAAGTACAAAGCAGCCTTTTAAGGCATTTCGAGTCCGCCGTTAAACGACCGGAACGCCAAACGCGCCCGAGCAACATCAACCAAGACCACCGCACGTTCCGAGCACCCAGAGTAATGCGGCCTCAACCCTAGCCCTCGCAAAATTGTAAGACAAACTCTCCACAGTACATAATTACGCCTTGGAGATACCATGGGCATAGGGGAAAGGCACAACCACAACAGACCAGAGTGCGGTTCGACCACACCAGGGCTCCCAAGTGTGTCGCTTTTTTTCTTTTATTTCTCTCTTTTTATACAGAACTCTGTCCGTGGCGAACCTGCCGAACTCATGATGCAACAGCCAGGGAAGGACAAAGGCGCGATGAACACTCGGTGGTCTCCATCACGAGCATTAAATTTGTTAAATACAACATTCCGCTGCCTACCCTCGAGGGAGACGCCTTTAATTCGTCCAATCCCTTGCTTTCCGCACTATTTGTATCATTCCGCACTCATAGCATATCTTCTCGAATAAAATGCAGCACTTTTTGCCCATAATTGCATTACCTTTATATATATATATATATGTTCATTTATTTACATGTTGCACCTGACATTTTGGTACGGCCAAATACACCAGGGCTTATGTTCTCCGCATTATGGTGTGATAAAGTCCGAACACTTCCACAAGTCCGGGACCCGAACTTATAGCATTATATGAATCGGCTCAATCATGTCTTGGGTCAATAGTTGGGTTTGCCCGGCTCCCATGTTTGGCACCTTACGCTCCATTCTATCGGCTAAGGTAGCACTGGAGAACCACTACGATTGCGCCCGGTTGAGCCGGGTTAACGCCTCGAGGAGAAAGCTAAAACTGACTGTCATGATAAGGCGAGACTGGTCGCTGTTCGAGAGGTCCTTTCGGTCCTTAAAGACCTACGCCGCTTGAGCGAAGTTCGGATAATGCCCGACGAAGGCGTGGATAGCGCCCAATTCGTCCTCCGAATACTAGGGGCTTCGCCGAAATTTAAAATTATAGAATTCTATGGCTAAGGAGAGTGTTCAAGCACTATAAGTCCGGTTGCCTTGTTCGTTGTGTTGAGCGCCTCCTAGATGGACCCAAAATGGGAACTAGAGTGCTCAAGTTTATCCGAACACCCAAAGACTTTCGTGGCATGGGGGCTGAAGCCGATTTAATTGCCATCTCTCGATTTAATAAACGGCCGCATGAAGGTAATATTTTAAATTAACAAGCGTTGCTTAGCGATATGAACAAATTTTTCAGCGCATGTGATAACACATTGCTAATTTACTCAATAATTACATCCACAGGGCACTCATCCGCAATCTTGCGGGCGCCCTTCAGACAGTCTTATAGTACATCTCGGCGACGATATTCCTTGCCCGGTGGTGGCGCGTCGCTGATTAGCTTCTCCGCATCCAGCTTGCCCCAATGCACCTTTGCGCGGGCAAGGGCCCGACGAGCACCTTCAATACAAAGCGGAGCGCTTGATAACCTCCACCTGTGGGCACGATCCACCAACCGTCGACAAGCCGAAGTAGCTCCTGTGCATGGCCTCTCCGTGCCACAATCGGACTATGAGGCCCTTCATGGCCTGCTCGCCACCTTAGGAGCTCGACCAGCTGCTTCACCTGGTCGCTAGGGGCACGGATGGCCGGCCTCAAGATACCGAGACCGAAGACCTTCTCCGCTGAGCTCCCTCCTCGGCTCGGTAGAATGCGGCGGCATCAGACACGCTGCGAGGCAGATCTGTAAATGCCCCTGGAGAGCTCCGAATTCGGGTAAGTAACACGTAATTTACATTCACATGCTTGCTTTGCATGAAAAATGCCTTACCCGCCGCTATCGTCCTCATCAACTCAATCTCTCAAGGGACTTATGGGCATCGGCCTTGGCAGTTTGGCACTTTCGAGAGCCGAAGCAAGCTCGGACTCTCGAGTCTTTGAGTCACGCCCAAACTCTCATGCTTTTCCATGAGAGCACGGAGCTCTTGCTGAACCACCGCCACCCGCGCCTCTTGCTTTTCTCGCTCTGCCTGCCTGTGGCCACATTATGCTCGTCATGACACGACCTCCTTCGTGGTCGCCACCTCGCTCGTGGCCCCTACAGCACCCATGTTATCCTTGTTATTTTGTTGCAACCTAAATACTTTTCTCAGAAGGTACAAGTTCAAAGTGGTGTTACTCACCTTCTTTGTCCCGAGCTGCTTCTCGGCGCTGCCGAGCTCTTGCTCGACCGCCGAGCCTCGCTTCAAAGCACCGACCTCCTCAAGAAGTGCAGCAGAGGTCAAGCGCAGCCTGCAACCCATATTGACATAATTTTTAGCAACCCTGCGTATATATTTTTTTTTCAGATCCTCGGTCCGCTTTTCTTCCCAACACCGAACCGAGCATCGTGGGCTACCTGTCTATGCGGTATTACATTGCATATTTTAACTTCTTACCTCAAAGCCCGATAGAAGGCTATCGCAGTTTCGTCAGCCCGCTCTTAGCAAGCTGCACTTTCAATCACCGCACTCATAATAGTGCGGTGTTCTTCCTCGATGGAAGCGCTGCAGCGCCCAACAAATTGCCCGGCGCCCGGTTGGACGGAAGCCGCCCGGCGCCACGGTCTCGCCCTTCATTGAAGGGGCGGCTGGACGGACCCCGAACCACTGCGGGTTCGATATGGAGTCCGCGCAAAGTCCGGAGGACGCCTTGTGGCGCCCGGCCTCCCCAATGGGTCCTTCGATCCCACTCGGCGCCCTCGGCGTCGCGAGGGGTGGAGGCGGTCGGGATGGAGTCTACATCCGACGGAGCCAACGACCCGCCGACGAAGCGGGAGATCATCACCGCCGGACTACAGGCAGCATGCGGCATCGTAATGACACTATGTGACGCAGAAAAGAAATTATAAATCATTCAGAATCCGGATACTTACGATCTCGCTGGAGGCCTGGCCCTTGAAGGCCATTCTTCTTCGCCAACGTTGATGTTGGCGGAGCCGTCCGGGAATAGTCCTTCCTCTGACCCTTCGCCTCCCCTGCTGGGGAAGCCTTCCTCTTCCTCTCTCCTCCTCCGGAGAGAGTCCTCTTCTCCTCCTCGCTGGGAGGAGTCTGCCCGAGTCGTCTGACACCTGAAAACGGAACTCTTTCGAGCACCGTGGCCTCCTTCTTGGTTTTCTTCTCCGGCACCACGTGCGGTGCCGGAACCAGCAGCCTCGCTAGACGGGCGCTCATCGGATTTTTCGCATAGGAGCAGGCAGGTAATCTGCTCCGCCTTCCTCATCCAATCTGTCAAAGGAAAAGGGAAATTAAAACCGCGATAGAGTCAAACTATGAAAAGCAAGTGTCCCGTAAAGGGGTAGAATCACTTACCTCGCTGGCTTGGCGCTGCGAGAAATCCGCGATCTTGATCGCGGATGCGGGGCCGGCGCCCTTGAACAGCACCTCCAGCGCCTTTCAGACGTCAGGTCAAGAGCCCGCTCAGCGCTTGGTGCTGTTCTCGGATCGAACTCCCACGATTAAATGCCCGCTCTTGGCATGGGAGAATCCGCGGACGAGCATGACTTGGACCACGTTAACCAGCCCGAGCTTCTTCACCAGCTTCGGATACGTGCTTGAGTCCGTCGGCTCCTCCAACTACCCCACAAAGAAGCCCTTCTCTTTCCAGGAGGTGAGCTACGTGGGGATACCAGATCTAAACTCGGGGGCTGCCGCCCATGTAGGCTCACGCAGCTCGGTGATATAGAACCACCCCGATTGCCACCCCTTGACGGATTCCACGAAGGCCCCTTCGAACCAAAGGACATTGGACATCTTGCCCAACATGGCGCTCCAAGACTCGCTTGAGTGCCCTTCACTACCTTCGCTTGACATTGAAGGTCTTGAGCCACAAGTCAAGTGGGGCTGGATGCAGAGGAAGGCCTCGCACACGATGATAAACGCCGAGATGTTGAGGATGAAGTTCGCGCCAGATCATGTAAATCCAGGCCGTAGTAGAACATGAGCCCCGGACAAAGGGGTGAAGTGGAAAGCCCAGTCCAGCGGAGGAAGTGGGGAAGAAAACGACCTCTCATGGGGCCAGGGGTGGGGATGAGCTGCCCCTCATCGGGCAGCCGGTGCGCTGATGTCGCCAAGAGGTATCCGCGCCGCAGAAGTTTGGTGATGTGCTCCTCCTTAACGGTGGAGGCCAACCATTTACCTCCCGCCCGGACATGGTCGGAGAAGGTTGAGACGAGATGCGCGAACTTGGGCGCTGGAGCTTGAGTGTGCGGAGATGGATAAGCAAAGGAGGAAGAAGGCGAGGTGAGAAGGTGAATCCTTATCCCTTATATGGGCGGCGAAGTCACGCGCCCCCACCAGCCTGGTAAAACTCGCTATCCCCAAGCGCCACCATCAATGGCGCGTTGGGTTACCCACGTCCGTATTGATGAGAATCCTGGATTAAGGGGAACACGATCTCGCTCGACAAGACGCGTAAGGAAACCGCCGCTAAATGCGCCGAGGTGGTAGAGTAAAAACGATTTAAATAATGGCTTGGTAGTGGCGTGACGTCATGCCGCAGAAAAACGCCGCAGATTGAACTTGTGTATATATTATTCTCTACGGTGGAATGTGGAATTTATTTTGCGAGCCGACACTATCCTGGTGTTCACAATCTTCTATCATTCGAGGAGGAACCCGCCTTGCAATGCCAAGCAATATACGCTACGGACTTATCGTCATTGAAGCCTGGTTCAGGGCTACCGAGGAGTCCTGGATTAGGGGTGTCCGGATAGCCGGACTACCATCATCACCGAACTATCATCGGCCGGACTATCATCATCGACCGGACTCCAAGACTATGAAGATACAAGATTGAAGACTTCGCCCGTGTCCGGATGGGACTTTCCTTGGCGTGGAAGGCAAGCTTGGCGATACGGATATGTAGATCTCCTACCATTGTAACCGACTCTATGTAACCCTAGCCCTCTCCGGTGTCTATATAAACCGGATGGCTCTAGTCCGTAGAACAACAACCTTTTCAATCATACCATAGGCTAGCTTCTAGGGTTTAGCCTCCTTGATCTCGCGGTAGATCCACTCTTGTAAACATCCACAATATCAATATCAATCAAGCAGGACGTAGGGTTTTACCTCCATCAAGAGGGCCCGAACCTGGGTAAAACATCGTGTCCCTCGTCTCCTGTTACCATCCGCCTAGACGCACAGTTCGGGACCCCCTACCCAAGATCCGCCGGTTTTGACACCGACACCTTCTATGATGGAAGAGGAGGAAGAAGAAGAGGTTGCTGCACCAGCACCCAAGGCTCAGAAGCTTATGGGTGATGCTATTAAGTCAGGGGCTGCATTATCAAAGCCCAAAGAAGCACCCAAAGCTGCCTCCAAACCAAAGATTGCACCAAAGAGGAATACTAGGAACATATCTGCTGCTGAGAAGAACAAGGCCCCAGTGCCTGAGACTGTTGCTGAAGAAGAAGATGATGAAGAGCAAATCCTGAGAAAGTTGAAGCCAAAGATTCCAGACCACAATGATGCTCATCCTGTGGCTGAGAACATGAAGATCAGAGAGACTCGTGGTTGAGGCTATGGAGAGAGTCGATCCATATGCCACCGTAAGAAGGACTGCTGTTGATTACAGGTTCCACACAAAGGAACAACATGACTTCTATGAGACAATCTTGTTGGACAAGAAGCCTATAGTGTGTGACATGAGGTGGGTCGACTGGACATACATAAAGGAGAATGAGAACCACTATCCTGGTGTGTATGACAGTTTCAGTGCTTGTGGAGTTGAAGACTTTGTTGGGCAGAAGCTCACAAAGTGGAATGAAGAGTTCATAATGCAATTCTACTCCACAACCCACTTCTATCCAGATGGTAGGATAGTATGGATGTCTGAAGGTACAAGGTACCAATCAACTATTGAGGAATGGGCTAATCTAATCAATGCACCTAAGGAGGAAGAGGATGACTTGGATGTCTATGCCAAGAAAAAGATGGATCATAACACTATGGCATGTATGTACAAAGATATTTCTGAAGCAGATCTTGAGACTCACCAGTTTGGATCAGTGAAACACTTGCTGTCAGGTCTGCCTACAATCAATTGGATCCTCAGGCACACTCTCTTGCCCAAGTCTGGTGATCACAGAATGATCAGAGGCCATGCAATAAACTTGCTACATACATTTTATGCGCCACAGAAGTTCAAGGTCATGAGCCTTATAGTTGAGACTATCAAAAGGACAGCTGACGACCAGAAAAGAAGTTGTGGATATGCCCCACAGATCCAGGAGCTAATAAACTCCAAGATGGGCACAGGCACATACCTGTTGAATAAGGAGCACATGCCTATCTATCCAGACTTCAAGGACAACCAAGTGATTATGGATGAATATGAACCATCCTCAGTGCAAGCACAAGCTAAAAAGGAGAAGGCAAGGGTAAGGCTGCCAAGATGCCAACAATGGAAGATGCATCTCAGTACCTTCTGAAGAGCAAACAAGATCAACTTGGCTACTTGATTGCATCCACTCTAAGTATTGAGAAGGGGCTGGCCACCTTGACTCGAAACCAGGAGAGCTTGGAGAGGATCATGGAGTAGAAGTTCTATGACATGGATATAAAGGTAACTGAGATCCAGTCTGTTGTTGAGCAGCTTCAGGATGGCATGCAGGAGAGGAAGGGCAGGACAACCACAGATGCATTTTCCAGAGTGCCTAGAGCTCACAGATCAGCTGCAGTGCCAGTGACAGATACTAGAGCCACTTCATCTGCACCAGCTACAGCTTCAGTGCCACCAGCTCCAGCACCTACTCCACCAGCTCCATCTACATCAACAGATGCTTTCGTCCTTGGCGTCCTGCCTACACTACCACCTAAAGATCAAGCCTGAGAGTCGAAGTGCTATGCATTTTCTATGAAATTTTTGGTAACTTGTTTCCAAAGGGGGAGAAAAATGTATAGATCATAGGCTTCGAGAGAAAGTGTTGCTTTTTGTTCTCTTTTGCTTTGGTGGTTGAACTTTATTTGCTTGTCTGAGATACATTATGTCTGTGTGATATCTGGATGATCATGTGTTTGATCATATGCTACATTTATGTTTGTTGGATGACATTATCCTTTTTTATCCCTATATGATCATTCATTTCGCTTGGTGATGAGTGCATGTATTTAATCATTATCATTTTGAGCGCTCCACCAAGATGTATGTGACATGGAAGAGTTACCCATGAGCCTAACTCCTTGTGCATTTGCAGTCCAAAGCAAATCTTAAACTATGCACAAATTTAGGGGGAGCTCTTGCTTATCACATACTTCTCAAAGCGACAATGTTCTTCCCTCTTATTATCATTTGTCGAAGCTTTGATCTATATGTTGTCATCAATTACCAAAAAGGGGGAGATTGAAAGTGCAACTATCCCTAGGTGGTTTTGGTAATTCCTAACAACATATAGCTCATTGAGATAACATCATTCCAAGATGAATATTTCAGGAAAAGCTCAATGGATGGCATGGCATGGCTGAGAAAAGTGGATCCCTCAAATTGCTAAGGATAAAAGGATTGGCTCAAGCTCAAAAGCTCAAGACTCTACATTTTATATTTTAGTGATCCAAGATCACATTGAGTCCATAGGAAAAGCCAATACTATCAAGGAGGGTTGAGGTGTTGCTTAATGAGTTTCTTGCTCCACAGTGCTTACTGCTTAGTGATATGCTCCAAAACCCTCAGCTACTTTCTCATATACACATATGACCTAAACCCAAAGTCAAACTCGGCCCTACCGATTCTTTCTACCCGGCGCCACCGAGTTCAGATGTCATAGCCACTGCCACAAACCCTAGGCAAATCGATCTCACCGATAGGGATCTCGGTCTCACCGAGATGGGATTGTAATCTCTCTGTTTCCCTTCGTAACGTTTCGGTCCTACCAAGATGAGCGATCGGTCCCACCGAGATTGCAATGTAAACTCTATGTTTCCCTTTCGTAACATTTCGGTCTAACCGAAAAGAGTGAACCGGTCCCACCGAGTTGACCTGACCAACTCTCTGGTTAGCTTATTACCAAAATCGGAATCACCGAGTTCGTGCAATCGGTCTCACCGAAATTTCGTTATGCCCTAACGCTAACCATATCGGTCCTACCGAGTTGCATGTCGGTCCCAACGAAAATCCTAACGGTCACTAGATTTGCTGAATCGGTCCGACCGAGTTTATCAATTCGGTCCCACCGAGTTTGGCAAGTTGTGTGTAACGGTTAGATTTTGTGTGGAGGCTATATATACCCCTCCACCTCCTCTTCATTCATGGAGAGAGCCATCAGAAGAAACCACCTACTCATGTGTTGATGCCAAGATATTCCATTCCTACAATATGAATCTTGATCTCTAGCCTTCCCCAAGTTGCTTTCCACTCAAATCTTCTTTCCACCAAATCCAAATCCTGTGAGAGAGAGTTGAGTGTTGGGGAGACTATCATTTGAAGCACAAGAGCAAGGAGTTCATCATCAACACAACATTTTTTACTTCTTGGAGAGTGGTGTCTCCTAGATTGGCTAGGTGTCACTTGGGAGCCTCCGACAAGATTGTGGAGTTGAACCAAGGAGTTTGTAAGGGCAAGGAGATCGCCTACTTTGTGAAGATCTACTGCTAGTGAGGCAAGTCCTTCGTGGGCGACGGCCTTGGTGGGATAGACAAGGTTGCTTCTTCGTGGACCCTTCGTGGGTGGAGCCCTCCGTGGACTCACAAGAACTGCTACCCTTCGTGGGTTGAAGTCTCCATCAACGTGGATGTATGATAGCACCACCTATCGGAACCACGACAAAAACATCCGTGTCTCCAATTGCGTTTGGATTCTCCAAACCCTTCCCTTTACATTCTTGCAAGTTGCATGGTTTACTTTCCGCTGCTCATATACTCTTTGCATGCTTGCTTGAATTGTGTTAAGATTGCTTGACTTGTGCCAAGATAGCTAAAATCTGCCAAAGACTAAAATTGGGAAAAGGATAAGTTTTTAATTGGTCAAGTAGTCTAATCACCCCCCCTTCTAGACATACTTTCGATCCTACAGGCCGGCCCAGCAAAAGGCCCACGAGATTTTGCGTATCATAATGGGCCGGCCCAGCTAAAGGCCCACGAGATTTTGTTGGCCATAATGGGTCGGCCCAGCTAAAGGCCCACGATATTTTGCGAACCATAATGGTTCGGCCCAGCTAAAGGCCCACAAGATTTTGCGGACCATAATGGGCCGGCCCAGCTAAAGGCCCACGAGATTTCGCCGACCATAATGGGCCGGCCCAGCAGAAGGCCCAAAGATTTTGATGACACTAGTAGGCCGGCCCATTAACAGGCTGCCATGTTTTGGGCCAAATGTCGGCCCATATTTGATCCGGTCCATTAATAGGCTGCCACGTTCCGGGCCTAATAAAGGCCCATATGTGATCCGACCCGTTAAAAGCCTCCCATGTTGTGGGCCAAATTACGGCTCAGATCAGGTCCGACCCTTTGAGAGGCTTTGGGCTAAATTATGGCCCATATCAGATTCGGACCGTCAACTGGACACTATCCTATTGGGCCCACTTGATAAAGGCCCATTTAGTAATTCGGCCTGATATTAGTTTCGGCCTGTTAAAGGCCCGTTTAACATTTCGACCATATATATATTTCGGCCTGTTAAAAGCCCGTCATATAGTTGCACCTAACTACGGCCCGGTTTGCATCCGGCCTGCTCATAGACGATAATTTGATTGGGCCAAACAAGGATTGAGGCATTTTTGTCCTGTTATAAGCCCATGATTTGATTGGCACAATCATGGGCGGTGTCTATTTCGGCCTGCTGCCAGCCCGTGAGCTGTTCGACACGTTTCAGGCCCAACCTACTTTTGAGCCTCCTAGAAGACCATTGAGTTTTCTTGCGAAAATAGGGTCGGCGGTTTACTCGGCCTATTAAAGGCCCAAATCTACTAGTGGGCCAGTTTACATTTAGGCGTGTTAACGACCAAGATGACAGGGCCCATGATGCGGATCATACATGGTGATTTGCATGACGGCCCGATTATGTACCGTAATTTTACGGTTTGGCCGGTTTACTGCAAAGACAGGATATATATAAAGTAAAATAACTGCAGCATCGTGAATAAGAAAAAAAAACCTAGACTATACAATAAAGAAATTATGGCATATTACATCCATTGGGCATCAAAGTTTGCCACTATGATAATAAAGCACAAGCAGATAGCAGATTACATACACTGGGCATCAAAGATCGCCACCAGTGCAATTAAACACGCTGATAAAATAATATACAAAACCGACAGCACTTCAATAGATTTCAAGAAAGGTTAGCCCTGCTCGGGAGCTGCAGCGCAAGCAGCTGAGCAAGCTGGTGAGACTGCACTCGTTTGACACTTATATCCTCCTCACTCTGAAAGATAAACAAGTAGACAGATGATGTGTTTTGCACATTTAAGTATCACAGACAATTCATCACATTTCTATCGATTTAATAAAGTGACACAGTTTAAAATAGCATTAACACAATATGGTATTGTTTAGGTCAAGACATGGCAGGAAATGACATTGTGAAGGAGTTGGCAGCTTCACGACACCACCGGATTACGGATCAAGAACTCATAAGTATCAATGGTTAGTGTGCTGTCAATATATCCCATTTCAGATTGGCAAAATAAGATCACTTGCTCTGTATAGTTTAATTTACATGGTATGAAGAAGGAACTTGGTTGTACAACTGAAAACTTAAATTGAGAAGGAAAAACTTTTGTTTATGAACAACTCCCTCCGTCCCATAATATAAGAACGTTTTTTACACTACACTAATGTCAAAAACGTTCTTATATTATGGGATGGAGGGAGTACATAATAAAATTTAAACATGCAATTTGATGCAAACACCAAAAATAAACAGCTGTTGCAGTCATGCCTAACCAAATATACACAACAAAGTTTGAAGGCTTGAGAAGGACAAACTTACATTATTGGTGAAGGCAGGCTCTATAAAGCCCTTTTCCATGCTGATGGGGGGGGGGGATTTAAGAAGTTTACCACAGAATCTTCTTCATAAGCATTACACTAGATTTTGTTAAGAGTAAATATAGATGTGACAATATAAGAAAAAATGAATAATATTTAAGATAAGATGAAGAGTGATGCTACATAACCAAGTAGCTATAAAGGTAAGTACAGTGATACAGGCAAAAGGTACAGCCAAGAGCAATGCAGAGCTAAACTTCTTCAGTACCATCGGTATTATCCAACCTTATGGTAAGAGTAAATATAGATCTTATGTGTAGAAAATGGAGGGCAAAGGAAAATAAGCTGCAGAGTGATAATACATGAACAACTACCTGTCAATATAAGTACACTGATAAAGGACATCAGGTACTTACAAGAACAATGCAGAGCTTAAAAAATTCATTGGCATTGGATATATTCTACACTAATGTAACCATTCATACAGATCAGATAATTTGGAGCGAACAATTTAAAAGCAAGCTATCATGCATACTGCTGTCACATAATGAACCAGGTATGTATGCAAGTACAGTGATACAGGACAACAGGTACTAACAAGAGCAAAGCAACGGGCAGCATATTTGTGATATCATGTCGTTCTTTTCAAACCGAAATTCTTTTTCGAGCAGATTTCCTGCAAAAAAGATCCATAAGGCACATGCGGAAAAGTAGAAGTTCAAATTGTCATGAGTTATCATAGACAGTACCTCATCCTTGGAACGAGACCAGTTCATAACAAGGTTTTTCCATTCAATGTCTTCTAAACTTAGCACAGGAGACTTCACTAGAAATTCGTTTATAGACTTGCCATCAAAGTGTGATTTCCTCAGGTAACACCAATACTGCTGCAATGCTTCCTTGAAAAGCGCAAGCAAGCTTTACTCGTCATGACTATCCAGATTGACCCTCGCCTACTTACGACAATGTAATGTAAATCATTGATGTGTTCAATCAGTAGAAAACAGGAAAATAATCACCATGAATAATAGCACTTACACGTAAGTGGGACAGGAAGATGTGAAAATGGTGTTTGTCTTCACTATAATATTCCCATGATGGGAATATATGCATGTAGTCCCTAACAACATTGAAAGCATTGTCTTTTAAACTAGGAATAACTGGAATGGGGTTCCAATCTGCAGGAATTGGCCGTCTCTGCAGTTGGGATAGGTCTTCGGCCGGTGGAATTGCTGTACCTTTTGCTGGAGCGGGATTTTTCTGTGGTACGGCTGGTGCTATGGCAACTGAAATCAGCATACATTTTGCTGGAGTGCAGGTCCTGTGTGGTGCCGCTAGTGGTGTGGCCAGTGAAGTATGGGTACAGTCTGATGGAGTCGGTCCTATGTTTTGTGTCAATGGTTGTACAACCAATATAAGTGGGGTGATGTCTGATTTCTCTGGCACAACCACGTTTTTCAAGGACTTTGCTGGTGCCCCTTCAGGTTCGGCAATCACCCTCTTACTTTTTGATGTCTGATGCACAAGAACAACATTTGAGAGAAAAAACATGGTATGATGACAGATGGAATATGTATTGATAATGGATGGGCATGGCATTTCGACATATATGATTAGTAAACTAAGCAGATGGCGGTGCAACAAAGTAGAAGAAATGCAAGACAACATATGCAAGATACGCACAATCAATAAAACCTTGCCAAATTAGAATAGGCACCTTGATGGGTGAACAGGACATGCCATCTGCCTTTGACTCCTCGAGGTTAGAATAGTCATTAGGATCATATTCTGAACAAGAATCAACAGGTGGGGAGCGTATGAGTTTCATTGCATCTAGAATGGCATTCAATGCCTTGGTGCCGATTTTGTAAGTCATTGCGGTGTTTAGCTTCAAGAGTGGACTTCTGCTAGTGCGACACAAAGCAGCTACAAAGATCATAGTGTAGATATAATGGGAAAACCATTAGCATCAGAGTAAAATCAGCAAAGTGGAACTTGCTGGAATATATGTGCTAGTATTGCCGGTACGGCTAGAAACGCTTCGGATACCAGCTCTCTTCAATCAAGGTGCAAGATCATTAATATCGAGTAACTCTCAAAGGCTACACAGCTCCTCGCATTTCCTTGTTATTCTTATAGGATTCAAGTGGGCAGGCCAACGCAAATCCTATTCCCATGTTTACAAAATCCTACGAATCAAAGAGGCCCGAAGAGTTCAAAGTGTCCATACCAACCGACCGTATAGACCTCTACACTGCAAATGTCCCTGCTCATCTTCACTACAAGGAACATATTGTACTACTATCATACTCCCTCCGTTCCAAAATATAAGTCTTGGTAGAGATTTCCACTATGGATCACATACAAATGTATCCAGATACATTTTAGAATGTAGATTCACTCATTTTGCTCCATATGTAGTCCATGGTGGAATGTATACAAAGACTTGTATTTAGGAACGGATAGAGTACTTATTAAAGAAGAATGGAAGAGGAACATGCTAAACAAGAGCAAGCAGATTTTGATAATAAAATGTTAGATTCTTGCAAAGGCCCACACATGATGAACCAGAGCGCATTAAGAAAGCAACTCCTGTTGTCTCTATATGTGGTGCACGTGTTTTTCGAAAGTAAAGTAGGAACATTAGATGACCAATTAAATGTTATCTGCTTTAGTAATATCAAGATCATATCGATTCGTACTTGAGCAACAAGTTTGAATTATGAGTGGCACGTTGTTTAGCTTGATGGATTCAGGAGTAGTGCTAAGCAGGTACGATGATGGTACTGAATATAAAGGCATGTCTCCATGCAAGTCGTGTGACTTTTGTCATTTGGGTCAGTCGACCATTTTAGGCGGTTGGATGAAGATCCTACGTCTCCTAACCCTCCTTCTTCCTCGTCTCTGATTCTTCCCATGCAGAATACCGCACAGGCCGCCGGCCGGACCACTAGCCCCCACCGCCTATGTTCCTCCGCCACCCCCACCCCTACCCCCACCCCCACCCCACCCGCGTTGATTTTTCTTCATTCGGCGAGGCCCCACCACCGCCCCCCCCCCCACAACCAAAGTCCCAACAAGAGCCCCTTCGTTCCCACCGGCGAGCTCTGAAAAATTAACTGACCCAATTTTGAAATTTAGTCTACTGTGATTTAACTAGTGTGGAATATAAAAGGCGTAAACAATAAGCATTGGGAGTATAGTGTTGAGCGTGGCATGGCAGATCTGAAGGTGCAAACCGGACAAAAGCAACTTCGCAACCAATGTTTGCTTTCAACTAGCAAGTAAGTATAGTGTTGAGCGTGGCATGGCGGATCTGAAGGTGCAAACCGGACAAAAGCAACTTCGCAACCAATGTTTACTTTCAACTAGCAAGTAAGTGATGGACAAGATATCGGAGTAAAGCAGTGGTGATCTATTTTCTTGCTGCGATAAATAAGTTGAGCAGATACGAAAGAGTACCGCCTCTGGTGCGGCGCCGTGTATGCATCTACTGAGAATTTGATGGTGCTACGGTAGAAATGGCTGTCGGCGGTGTGGAAGTAGATCTAGGAGGGTAGACGGTGGCGGTGGGGTGCGGTGGACGAGACGGTCGTAGGAGCGGCACCGGCAAGATGGACGACGGCGGGGATGAAGCGAGAGGACGGGATGCAAGGATCCCGGTCCGAAGCCGTGGATAAGAGAGGTCGATCTCTTGTAATGAACGGCGGCGTCGAGGTATCAGCTCCAGCATGGTGGAGGAGGACGATGGTGGATGGGGTGGCGGACGGAGGAGGCTGGGGTGGAGAGGGTGTTTTGGCGCCCACGGAGTACGAATGGGGAAATGGATGTGGAGAGGAAGGGGGGAACCATGTCTTCAGGGCGATCTTGTCTCAAATGCAAGGAAATTTACAAACTTAGCCCCCGTTTCAAATTTCCTACATCACAGCAATATTAGTCGGTTGGGGATAGGACGATAATCTCGCATACACCGAATATTTGCCGACGAGAGTTTGTTTTTGGCGACCACCGTGTATGAATCGGGGAGGGAGTCGATTTCGGCCGAGGACACACTGTGTTTTGGCGCCCACCGTGTATGAATCCGGGTGAGAGGTGGTTATGTCACGTTTGAGTGAAATTACAAACCTACCCCTATCGAAACCTATAGAAATCGAGCAGATAGGCTTTGCGTGGCAGGGATAGGCAGTAGTAATTTCCATCTCGCGGATTTTTGTTTCGGGCGATTACTGCGACTTTCCCCGCTTCGTTCAAATTTTGCAGAGTGCATGTTTACCGTGCCAACTCAATTTGAATCTCGTTTGTAATCTATTTTTTTGGGCAGCATCCATTTTCGATTGGAATAAATTCTATATACATCATTTTTCATATATACTTTCAAAAGCACAACACCCTTTATACATAAATATGGTTTACAAATGGCATGATCTCTGATTCATAAGGTTGTATCCATCAATTTGGATTTTCAAATATTTGAAACCACTTTATGTTGAAATCCAATGTATGCATTCCTCGCTAACTGTCTCCAATTAATGTGTGTTTCATGCAGGGTTTTTTTTACTTCTCAAACAAGAATAATGTGTTTCACACACGCAACATATAGTGTAATCCCGTTTAGACACTAATTGCATACAAACCATGCATCGTTTCTAATTAAAGAATATATGGATCACCAATATTGATAAACTATATAACATTACACGTGTCCCCAAATTCAAATGAATATGCATGTTTGATACACCAATTTGTGTTATCATATTATTGATGACGTGATCTCCAGTTTAAATATTTGAATCCTATTTAATCCAGATATTCGTCTCATATAACTATCACTCATGCTTATATAGGACTATCTCTCTAGAGCTATACGCGTTCATCGTCTCTCGGGTATCTCTCATGCTACCTTTATGTCGACAATGATCTTTTATCTTTGTAATACACTGACGGTACTCTCTCCCTCGACCTTCATCACTCTATCTCTCTCTAAGTATATCTCGCTACCTGCTATGTGTCTCTAACTATGATTCTCCATGTGGAATCTCTTTCTCTCACACAAACACAAGACTTTGTCTCCCGGAGTCTCATTTCTCTCTACTATTCCCCTATGTGCCACTCGCACACCCCTCATACAGAGATGTCTTTCACTCCTTAGGTATGAGAACCTACGACTCTTCCTCTTAAATATCTCTTTCTCACACACGAACACAAACTCTGTCTCCCAGGGTCTCATATTTCTCCACTGTTCTCTTGTATGTCGCTCACACACACTCTCTCTCCCTAGAGATATCTTGCGTTCCCTCATATGTTGCTCTAGCTATCACTCTCGTTTTGAAATATCTTTCTCTCTCGCAGACACAAAACTCCATCTCTCGGGATCTCATTTCTCTCCAATATTTGGTTGTATGTGAGTCACATGCACCCTTTCTTCATCTCTCTCACACCCACACCCGTAACTCAGCCTTCTGATCCACTCGACTCCTATCTCTAACGCACACTAGCTAGCATCTTTATCTTTCTATTTATCTGTTTCTCCATCAACCTTCTTTCATTTATAGGTTGATGTCTTTTGCACAATCGTTGTGCCTCATTCCCTCTGCTCGCCATAGATGCATGCTCCAGCCCACGCCACTATCTATTAAAGACAAAAACACATGCTCAATTGTCGGGCCTTCTTCCGTGCATTCTCGCATGCATGCGTATAGTCATACTGATCCGTCTCTCCCATGTCGTTGATCTTAGCTTATGACTTATGTCTTCTTTCTTTTATCTCGATCATGCGCGCGCACACACACACACATCCCACGTATACATGTATACCTCTCACACATGCACGTTGAAGGTCTCTATGTCTCCATACGTAGTTAATTACCCTCAACCCTAACGCCACATCGAATCGTTCTCTCTTGTGTGCACATAGCTTCCGCCTGGATGGGTAAAACACACACTCACACTTAACAATCTCCTTCTAGCTACCCCCCCTCTCACTCTTCCCCTATATCCTTGAAATCAATAAGACCATCCCTTCGTTTAATTCCCGCCTAGATGCACCATCGATATATAGTAGTCTTCCTCGGTGTCTCTCGAACAAACACGTTCTCTCGATGTCGACTACTCTCACGCGCACACACCTTCTCTTCCCTCTCTACGGGCATTTTCTCTCTCGCACCCCATTGTTGGTGGCCTCTGCCATACACATGACCTCTCTATGATGAAGCCATGCACACTTAAATTACATCCGCCACCAAGGACCCCGCGACACACACACACACACGCACACACACACACGCACGCACGCACCCACCCACCCACCCACACACACACTAAGACTCCATCACACACATGCACACACACACACACACACTAAGGCTCCATCTCTCTCTCTCTCTCTCTCTCTCTCTCTCACACACACACACACACACACACTGAGACTCCATCTCACACACACATGCTCTAGGCGGAGCATTTGTTCCTACCACCCTTCATCCTCCCTTACCCGTATGATAAACAATCACCTTAATTTACTTGTATAACATGGACAAATTCCACTTTACTTTAGTAGTTAGCAAACTTATCATCTGTACCCTTATAAAAAACCGAGTTGGCAATGATGGTGTGCCTGCCATCTTGTAATATAGACCGTGTGATCTATATCTGACGGATAGAAAGCAAACTATGATAATTTTACAAAAGATAGTCGCACCTCTTTCCACATCCTTATCTCCCACAACCTCATTGCCGAGCAATTAAAAAAGAAAGTCTCTGGAACAATCTAGCATGGTGGCCGCTGCCGCTTGCCGGCGCCGTTCATCCCCATGCCTCCGCCCATTCCGACCACCAGTCACCACCAAGCTCGACTCCTCCTCACATTGTCTCTCATCTTTTATTTTTTCTATGACATTCTCAAGATACCAGTTTTCCGATAAAATTCTCGAAATATCATTAGTTTTTACACATGGGATTACTCCTGCGTGGGTAAATCACAACAGGTGTTTTGTAAAAAAATGCATATTGATGTTCCGTGCAATGCACGAGCATCTTGCTTGTAATTATGTAACGCAAATCACAAGCAGGAAGTGACATTTTTTACACAACCACGTTAACATGGCCATGTAAATCACTAGCTAAAGTAAATACATTACACTTATATCCCGATGCAAAAGGTTGAGTACATGTCCGAAGAGTAGAGTCGCACACACGCACTCTGTCTCTCAGAATCTCTCTCTCTCTCACACACACACACACTAGTTATGTGACGCCCACTTAAGCAGACACGTATGTTACAATTTGTGCACCCGCGGGTACACGTGATGCTGCGTATTTATTTAAGCCAGACGGTGAACCCAAACAGTAGCTGCATTCATTCCCCTCCCGCCGCCTCTTCTCTGGTCGCCGTCGCCCGGTACGATGAGAATCCCCTGACGTGAACAATCCTACCATTCTATCACTGACATGTGGGACCCCAAGCATGGATCGCACCAATCAGCGAAGGAAAGGCAGGGTAAGGCAGTGATAGCCACGTCAGAGGACCCATGTCCCACCCGGTAGCCATGGCCCGGCCGAAGGTAACAACATACGCCATACTCCCGCCGGGGCGGCTCTTTAATCTGGAAATTTTAGTGGTCATGCATGCATCTTTTTGTGCTAGCACTCCTATATAAGGGTTGACCGGTCGCTTCCCGCGGACATGCACGGGCGGTGGAAGAGGAAGGAGAAGGGAAGCGGGTTGTGGAGTAACATTTTTTACCACAATTTCTTAGGAAACTAAGTGCAATAATTGAGTAGTTTTGCAGTACTACACCTGAAACGGTTCAAAACCTATACTCCCTTGCCGGTAGCGCTTCGCGTGAAACGGTCAGCGTTGCCTCGAGGCGTCGATGCCGCATTAATGCCCGGCCAGAGCGGAGGCGACCTCTCACTGGCGCCGGCTTTGAAGCGGTGCGACGGCCGAGAGAGCGCCGCTTCCCGGTGCACCGACTGCTCCGCGTTGAGACTGGCCATAGGCCCTATTTGGATCCATGGGTTAGAGTTAGTTTGAGCTAGTTGGGGCTCAAATAGCCCTAAAGTATCCAAGCATGAGGGTTTAAATCTGAGCCAGTTGCACCGAACCCACCAAAAAAACTATCCCACCCAAGAGGTGCTAACTGGAGATAGTTCTCATTGGGACCACTAAAAAATCACTTCTCTCTCTCCATCAAGTGCATTTATTGTCAATCTAACCCTGGCACCCAAACACCTCTTTGGCCATAGTTAGTTTAGGGTTAGTCATGAGTTAGTCTAACCTCTAGCTAAGTTTCTCAAAGCATACAGTCAAATTCGTACATGAAAGGATTTTTTTCTTTTTAAAAACGGAACGTGAAAGGAATTTTTTTAAATGCTCTTGTCATGTCGCTAACATGTGATGAGTTAACCGACCTCAATAGACGGCAAAAACGCCAGCCCGCCGCACTTTGAGAGAGACAAGGAGGGAGAAGGGATACGGGCTGCTGGATTACTAGAGATAGGTATCGCACGGAAGCCAAGAAATATGGTGATAGCGTGGGTTAGCCATGTACTAGTATGATGTAACTACACTGGGCTACCGTGTTTCATACTCTTCCAGTCCACTATGGAGATGATTGGGTGATTTCATATCGCTGAATAATATAAAATATTATGAGTGCAGAGGCTCCACCCCGAGGTTCCTTGCTCCTTCTCGGTCATCGGGAATCTATGTTCTTCCACTCTATTTTTTTACGTGAGCTTTGTTCATCCTTTTGCCAACACGCGACACATCTAGCATCAAGGTGCATGTGTCCTGCAAGGATCGTTCCATCTATATGAAGAACACGTGGGATTGGAACTACGAGACGGACATGTACCCAGGAGTGGACGTGCAAACCTGTGTAATGTAGCGCAGTAAGTGAAGTAGAAAGGCACAAATAGTATGAACATGCGTGGCATATAGGCATTTGTCTCTTACTACCACTAAATGTTGTACGTGCAATGCTCGGTGATGTTATGGAGTACGTGACTAAGTACTCTACTACTACTATATTAATTGGAGGCGCATATTAGGTTTTATATTTGTTTACGTGTATGCCCCGAGACCTTCCAACTAGACGTGTCTTTCTCTCCGGGTCGCACTTTGTATCATTCATACCACTAGTACAGTAGTACTACTACGTGTGGTCTAAGACCTAGAAGTGGAGATGCTTTACCATGCTGTTCATGTCCCACTCCTTTCGCTGACGTGTGCGACATCCAGCATGTGCCGTGTGTTTGGCACTCCTTCGTCATAAGAGTTGAAATGCTAGCATTCATTAGAAATAAAAAATACATACCAGTGATACTATACCACGCGTTTTCCTTGCTCCTCGATATCGGAAAGAATACTTCCGCTCGCCGACATGTGGGACGTCGACCATCCTAGTCCACTTGCCATGCCCGCAGAACACCAAGGGAGAGTCACCCCGGTCGTCGCGCCGCAGTAATTACTAATGAGCCGTCAAATCACAGGCCTAACCTTTTACCCACTATGATGTTTCTTGGACGAAGGAACCATCATGACTTCGTTGAATTCCGCTTCTTGAAGAAAACTATTGTACCAGCAGTATCGCTAGCTACAGTAGTTACTCCAGCAGAGGCCTCCTTTGGTTCATAGGATAGTAATTTTATAGGAATATGAAAATCATAGGAAGTGACCTGACATGCATCTCAATTCCTATAGAGAAAGAGATGCCATATGATGCATAGGATAGGATTTTTTCCATTGAGTCTAGGCTAATGTACTGGTAATTTGCTCCAAAAACTACAGTAGTAACTAGTAGTACTGTTACATGCTCGTAATTAATTAAATAAACGTACGGGCGACACAGACACACACACTAACTACTAGTACTACTACTTCTCACATAGTGGCCAGACACCGTCGTTCTCCTTCCCGGCTTTGTCGGCGACACCCCACCGTGCTTGGATCTCCGTCGACCTCTCCGTAGCAGGGCGTGCGTCCTCTTCTTTCTTGCGGCGACGGGCCTCTCTTTTCTTGAGTGCTTTCTGACTTTTCTGCTCCCTCTGTGCGGCTTTGGCCGCCTCTTGCTCTACCGCCCATTTGGCCTAGGCAGCTTCAAATTCCGCCCACATAGGTGTGAGGTCACAAGCGGCGATGAACTCGGCACGGCGGGATGCCACCACTTGCCTACCATTCTGTGTACGGTCGTGGGCGGCGAGGAACTCGGCGCAGCAGGATGCCATCGCTTCCTTACCGGTTTGTGTGCGGCACGGTGGCATGAACGACGCTTGACAGCTCTGGGGTGGAGTGGCCGGACAACCGTAAAGTGCATTGGTTTGTCAAGAGCTCAAGGACAAAATACGAAGGAAATTTGGATTCCCCTTCAATCCTGATCATTTATTATCGAGTAAAATGAATGGGCGGTCATTGAACTTGTCTTTATAGCTCACTTTGATCATTGTATACGAGATATGGTGATTATACGGTCACTGGCTCAGCGTATAGCTCCGTATTTGTCTGGTTGACCAGTAAAATAGTACGCATGCGCCTCATCAGCTCGTTTTCTTTATCTATCTATCTATCCGGGCCTACCTATCAGTGGAGAAAGAAATAAAAACCAAAAATATGCGTATCTGACATTACTGTTTAGACGTTTGCTGGTGGCCTCCGAATCATCGAGCATGTATTCACCTGGCTCAACACCAACGATCATACTCGTGACTCGGCGCCTTGCACATGTATATCATCCATCACAACGACAATCTATAAAACAGCCTAGCTAGAGAGGGTACTATGGTGCGCAGTATGTACTATCGTGAGCAACCGATCATAGTGCCACTGCACATGAGTGTGTGTCTGATCGATTCGTCCATTATTCGTAAGTTATGTATGGTTGTGTGGTGTCTAATGGTGGTCGTCGAATGCTAGCTGGCGACAAGAGCGGTTGCCTGGACGCCTAGTTGTCAATACGTGCCGCATACGCTTCAAAGGCTCATCATCCATGAGTTCACATTTTACCACCACCATTACTAGCGGGCGCTTCCCGCCTGAAACGATCACCGTCTCTCCAGAACGTCAATGCCGCATTCACCGGCCTTAACTGCAGGTGCAGTTGGTGTGTCACTGACATGCGGGCCTGATGCGCGTTGGGCCCACATGTCAGTGCGACAACGCACCTGCTGTTAAGTCACTGAAGCAGCGTCCGCATTCACGCCGACGTGAACTCTCACTGGCGCCGACATTGCAGTAGCGCGACGGCCGAGAGAGCGCCACCCGCGCGGCATCCCGGTGCAAGCGACTGCTCTGCGTTAATGACACCACGGCTGCCGATGAACCTACTCCGGTGCCAGCCGTCCATCCGTCTGCCGCGGCTCATTGCCATTCGCCCGCTATATTAACTTGAGCCCCAGCTCCCAGCCATAGCCAAAGACCCACACTCATTCTCCTCCGGTCCCTTCCTTCTGTTGGCACCACTCCAACCATGGCCTCTGCGCACTCTAAAGCTCTCCTGGACGTACTGTCATAGGAGCAGACGAAGGACATCGGTGGCTCCGCTCCGGGCGCACTCCAAAGCTCTCTTGGATGTACTCTCGCAGGAGCAGCCGAAGGAGATTGCCGGCTCCCACCTGGCCGCCCTCCGCCGCCACGACAATGAAGACGGCGCGCGTGCGCGGGCGCAGCCGGCAGCGAGGAAGAGTAGTACACGGTAGGTCGCCACCGCTCTGATCCCAGGAAGGCCACTGCTACTCCACTCAGTCGACGCCAAGCTTGGTGGGATAAAAGTCGGTGGCCGATTAGCCGCTTGACGGCGATGTGGAGGCGGAAATCTTCATAACCTTGTGCTCCAGAGGAGGAGGTTATCAAGGCGGATAAGGCGGAGGCAAAGCCAATGGCCGACTTTCTCGGGTTCAAGGCCGTACATGGTGGTCGGGGCCCGGCGATCGTTTATATTAGGTTTACATTAGGTTTTAGTACGGTTTGTGCGAAATATGTAATGAATTCCATCCAGTTTATAGGAAAAGTTCTCAAAATGTAATGAATTTCATCCAGTCAATTTGAAATTTGCTTTGTTTGCACGAATTTCGTCCGGTTAGTTCATATAGTTGTCGAAAGGTATGCGGGAAGCATTGTGTCGGTGTACTAGAGTAGGGGTACCCTAGTATCCCGAACTTCGCACGGGCATCAGCAAGACCCGTGGCGTGGCTGGCCCGGTGACCGCCAAGGTCTCAATGGTTCTTTGAGCCATTCAAGAAGTAATCAAGGCCCCGGCAAGAGGAGCTTGCCGGAAGACCACTCAAGGCACGAAGGAAACAAGGCCCGGCAAGAGGAGCTTGCGGGAAGGCTTGGTGAGCGACAAGCCCCGAGCGCGACAAGGATTCTCTGCGGCAAAGGCGTTTGCCGCGGCAGCAATCTCTTCATCTCCGCTCCAGCTCATCCGCCAACGTGTCGCCATGGGGCTTTCCCAGGCACGCGTGTCAATGGGCTGTGCCGCCAGCGGGGAGCAGCGATAAGCGGCGCTGACAAGCTACCATCGTGGCAAACGGAGGCGCACTTGACGGTCCTTGTTGCCTTTATTCAGCGATCGACGGGCATTTATTACTCTTGTCCCTTGCCGTCAGAGTTAGGTATAAGGCACTGTACACTGTACAAAGCGGTGTACCGACCTCTGTTTTTCCTATTTTACCCTTGTCTACTTGCCACCTGTGGTGACCCCTTTGAGCTATAAAAGGAGGCCCAAGGGCAACGTAGAAAGGGTTCGGCTCCGGTTCAGTTCATTCGACTCATTTGAGACTACATTCGGGCTAGGTTTTGTAGCTCCCATTGCTCCCTAGCAAGAACACAATACAATCAACCAAGCAGCAGTAGGAGTGTTATCTCTCCGGAGAGCTCCGAAGCTGGGTAAATCTGCTGGTGTGCATCGCCTCGATCCGCTCTTTGTGCATTCTCCGCCCCCCACCGAACCACAAGGGACTCGGTCCCATAGGTGTTCGTGGGCCACGATCAGCTTCCCCGACATCTTTGGCGCGCCAGGTCGGGGGCGTCGAGGCTGTGTGAATCCGATCCGGCGTTCACACGAGCAGTTTCTTCATCAACCTTCGTCAACATGCCACCGAAGAAGAAGGCTTGGCGGCAGCAGAGCCGTCGCGTCAAACCCACCACCACCGGAGCTGACGAGTGGTGGGGAAGACGCCGCGGAGGAACGTCATCGTCGAGAGCCCACGACGCCGCCAGTCCAAGGACAAAGCGGCGCAGCTTCGTGTCCGAATCCGCACGCGTCCTTCTCAGAGGCGCGGGACCGACAGCGTCATGATGCTCGCAGCACCATACGCCGTTGGATCAAGGCCAAGCTGGAGGTTCCCGAGGCCCTCGAGACCCGCATGCACGCCAGATGCTGGTACGAAGGAGTACGGTCGCCGGGCGGATGCTGCTCCTCCTAACTTGGTTAGGAGTCCGAGCACATCCCGTTCCTCGCTCCATACACCATTGCCGCCTACAACTCCAGCGGAAGCCTTGGCGAGCTCAGCTACTTCTAGACTACCCTCCAACGGCCGACAAGGTCGACGAATGGAGGGCCACAATCCAGAGTCTCATCGGCTTTGCCAACGGCGACGTTCCGCGGCAACCAACTGCGTCCTTGCCGTGGCGCGACGACAAGGCACGAGCCGGTGGCGACGAGACCTGCGGGGGTGACACCACCATGCACTCCCCTTCCCGAAGGCCAAGATCACCAGCTCCTCGGATCCACCTCGACAGCGACTCCACCGCGTCGTCGGATCCACGAGCTCGCCGTGATCAGCGCCAAGTTCTTAAGGAACGACAACAAGAAGACGCTCAAACCCGCATCGAGCGCCGAAGAGAAGCGCGCGTCGGTCGACCAAATGCACCGGCCCGCTGTTGACATGCATGCGCCCGGGGAGCCAGCGACTTGTCAGTCGCTGTAGGTTGCCCTGCGCTCACTCGTGAGCTGCGGCAAGTCCAAATGGTCCGACAAGAAAAACTTCAAGCCAGATGTGCGAGAAGTATGATGGCAGGACACACCCATCGGAGTTCCTCAAGCATCTACACCATCGCGGTGCAGGCTGCGGGGACGAGACGACAAGATCCTTGCCAACTACTTCCCTCGGTGCTCAAGCCAAACGCCGATCTTGGCTCATGCACTTGCCGGACAGCTCCATATCTTCTTGGGCAGATTTGTGCCATCGGTTTGTCGGCGCCTTCACAGCGCCACAGCCTCATGGCCAAGAGAGTGACCTTCACCTGCCGCCCGAAGGAGGAGAGTCCCTGCGCAAGTTCATCCAGAGATTGATCGTGTGCACTACAACATCCCGGATGTCCACCTGCCGCGGTGATTAGCGCGTTTCATCAGAACGTGCGGAACCGCAGGATGAGGGAGGAGATGGCGATGTGCAAAGTCAAGGACGTCAGTGAGCTGTATGCCTTGGCCGACAAGTGTGCACGCGCTGAGGAGGGAAGAAGATTCCCAGGAGAGAATGTTGGAGCAGAATCTGACAGTGAGGAGACCGCCCCGGCAAAGAAGAGCCGGCGGAGGAACAACAGAAAAAAGAAGAGCAAAGAGGTACTAGTTGTCGAGCAGTCCGGCAACGGAGGTGGCGCCAAGCAGGCCAAGGTTGGCGGCTCCGGCAAGGAGGTTGCCGCTGACACCGACCGCCAAGCTGTGGCGGCCGCCGACAAGCCGGACAGCTCCAACAAGCAGTATTGCAAGATTCACCGCACCAAGGGCCAGCTCACCAAGCCTTCCCGGCAAGCTCCTCTTGCCGGGGCCTTGTTTCCTTCGTGCCTTGATCTCCAGAGTTGCAAGAAATTCGAGCAGCTCGTTGAACTACAGAAGGCTGAGTACGAGCGGCGAGACAAGGAGAAGGCCCAGGAGGGTGCTGGTGCAGCTAGCAAGAAGAGACCCGGCCGGGGGGGACGCCGCGGCAAGGCCAAGCAGCGGCAAGGAGACAGACCTCACCGCGGCCGCGACAAGGATGAAGAAGATGATGACGATGAAGACATGGAAGACGATGAAGCTGATGAGCAGGAGTTTCAGAAGGCAACAGAGGTTCTCTGCGTTGGCGGTGGTGCTTCTCGCATACCTCACACCGCCAACTCAAGCAATGGATGCGGAGGTCAATGCAGCAGTAACCATCCGTGGAGTCACGAGACCTCAAGTGGTCCAGCATGCCCATCATTTTTGATATTGAGGACCACCACGATCGCATAATGCGGTCGGGTGCTTGCCGATGTTGGTATCACCAACTATCCGCAACCTCAAGGTCACAAAGATGTTGGTTGACGACGGGCCGGCCTGAATCTGATCTCCTCTCGCAGTGCTCCGAAGCTTCAGATCCCCGACAATGAGCTCAAGAGGCTGGACTTTCCAAGGAATCAACCTGTGAAGGAGCAAGCGAAGGGAAGATCACATTGCCAGTAACATTTGGCAGTTAGTTAAATTTCAGGACTGAGAGGGTCACATTCGACGTAGCTGATTTCCCATTGCCCTACAATGGGATACTTGGTCGTCCAGCACTCGCCAAGTTCATGGCGGCCTCTCATTACGCCTACAACTTACTCAAGATGCCCGACCCGATAAGCGTCATTTCTGTTCATGGCGACAAGAAGGATGCGCTTATCTGCGCCGACAAGATTTACCGGGATGCAGCAGCTGCGACAGATAGCAAAACACTTGCCGCTGAAGCTCCCGGGGGGAAGAAGAAGACCACCTTGTCCGGCAAGAGCTCTGATGCCCACTCCGGCAAGCGCACCTCTTCGAGTGCTGCGCTACCGCCGAGGACGCGCCATCGAGCTCCACCGCAAGTGCAAGAAGATGATGGCAGCTCGCCAAGACCAAGAAGGTGCCCGCCAAGGAGGACGGCACTGGTGGTACCTTCACCATCGATTGCCACGCTTGACCCTAAATAGGAAGGCGAGCTCGTTGCTTTCCTGCGGCGAATGTCGATGTGTTTGCATGGCAACCATCCGACATCCCCGTGTTCCTGTGAAAGTAATTGAGCACCACCTAGCTGTCTGTCCTCACGCGCGGCCCGTCAAGCAAAAAGTTAGGAAACAAGCAGTGGAGCGCCAAGAATTTATAGCAGAAGAGATCAAGAAGTTGGAAGCAGCAGGCCTTGTTAGAGGAGTGCTCCATCCCACGTGGTTGGCCAATCCGGTGGTAGTACGCAAGGCGAATGGGAAATGGAGACTTTGTATTGACTTCACGGATTTTAATAAAGCTTGTCCCAAAGACCCATTCCCCTTGCCGCGTATAGACCAGATTGTTGACTCCACGGCTGGATGTGATTTGCTTTCATTTCTTGATGCATATTCAGGATATCATCAGATCTTCATGGCAGAAGAGGATGAAGAGAAAATCGCATTCATTACACCATGTGGCACGTACTACTTCATACGGATGCCTTTTGGTTTGAAGAATGCTGGTTCAACGTTTGCAAGAGTAGTCCATGATGCCTTTGAGCCACAAATGCACAGAAATGTAGAAGCTTACATGGATGACATAGTGGTCAAGAGCAAGGACAAAGCAACTCTGGTTCAAGACTTAGATGAGACCTTTGCAAATCTGCGCAAGATCAACCTCAAGCTCAACCCCGAGAAGTGCGTGTTTGGAGTCCCTCCGCAAGCTTCTCGGGTTCTTCGTGGTCTCGAGAGGGAATTGAAGCCAATCCCGACAAGATCAAGGCCATTGAGCAAATTGAAGCACCAAAGCGCGTCAAGGATGTAAGAAGGCTTGCGGTTGCGTGGCTGCTCTCAAAGAGGTTTATCTCTAAGTCGTTGAGCGCTCGCCATTTTTCAAGATTTTGAAAAAGGCAGGTCCAATGAAATGGACTCGAAGCGGAGGCTGCGCTGCAGACTTAAAGAGGTACTGTCCTCCACTCCAATACTTGTCGCACCTAGGCCACAAGAGAAGTTGCTGCTGTACATAGCGGCAACCAATCAAGTGGTTAGTGCTGTGTTAGTAGCGGAAAGTTAGGCAGATGATGAGCCGGCAACCGAGGCAGGTGCATCCAGCGACAAGTGGGGCTTTGGCCGACAAGCTCTAGTCCCGACAAGGACGGATCTGCAGGATTGCGACAAGATACTGTAAAAGGATGGTGCAGCGCCGGTCTACTTTGTCGGTTCCTTCTCGGGGGGCTAGGTCAAGGTATTCGGTGTGCGAAATTGCTTTTCGCCTCCTCATGGCCTCGAGAAAGCTGCGCCATTACTTCCAAGCACATGAGATAACAGTTGTCACTCGCTTTCCGTTGAAGACGATATTGCAAAATCCAGAAGCAACAGGCAGGATTGTTGAGTGGGCACTGGAACTGTCAAGCTTTGGCCTCAAGTTTGAAAGCACTTCAACTATCCAAAGCAGAGCATTGGCAGAGTTTATAGCAGAATGGACGCCAACGCAAGATGAAGAAATTCCAGAGACGAGCATCACCGTCAAGGAAGCAAGTAAAGAGTGGCTGATGTACTTTGATGGTGCCTTCTCGCTGCAAGGTGCCGGTGCCGGCGTGCTGCTTATCGCACCCACCGAAGAGCACCTCAAGTACATAGTCCAAATGCACTTTCCCAAGGAGCAAGCAACAAATAATACTGCAGAGTATGAAGGTTTGCTTGCCGGTCTCAGGATTGCAGTGGACCTTGGGATCAAGAAGCTTATCGTCAGGGGTGACTCGCAGCTTGTCGTCCGCAAAGTAAACAAAGATTATCAGAGTCCATTGATGGAAGCCTATGTTGATGAAGTGAGAAAGCTAGAAGGGCACTTTGAAGGCTTGCAAACGGAACATGTTCCAAGAGCTCAGAATGATATTGCTGATGGCCTGTCAAAGTGTGCCGCACTCAAGTTACTCGTGGAACCAGGAATTTTTGTGCTCAAGCTAACTCAACCAAGCTGTAACACCATCAATCGGACAGAGCAAGAAGAGGAAGTTGGTTTCGGTGACTACTTTCCGGCAGAGCACCCCAAGCCGCCGCCAAGAAGGTCCCCAAAATCAACGCAGATATCGCCGAGTAGCAGTCTGCTCCGACAAGCCCTAGGGTTTGTTTCGCTGAAGCGCACGCCCCGACAAGTTTTGCTCCGCAAGCTTGCCGGGATCATCAAGCTCCGCAGAACCGCAGTTCTTGCCGTGGAAGCTGATGTTCCCGCAGCGCAGATGTGCCTTTAGTCCTTGTTGTCGAGCCGCAAGCTCCAACATGGGCACAACAGATCGCCCATTTCCTTCGCACAGAGAACTTCCCGAAGAGCAAGAAGAAGCGGAAAGAGTAGCCCGGCAGTCCAATATGTACCAGTTTGTTGACAACATCCTGTACAGAAGAAGACTCAACGGTGTGAAATTGAAGTGTATTTGTCGGGAAGATGGATGAAGCTGTTGGCGAGATACACGGAGGCATATGTGGTCACCACATTGGCGAAGAGCACTTGCCGCAAAGCATTCCGCAAGGTTTCTTCCGCCGAAGCCCTCCAGATGCAACCGCACAAGTAACCAAGTGTGAAGCGTGCGGGCCCATTCAAAACAGATACACCAGCCAGCTCAAGCTCTCCAGACGATCCCTTTATCCTCGCCATTTTGGTCTCGGGGCTCGACATCCTCGCCCTTCCCGAAGCTATCGGGGCTTTGAGTACTTGTACGCGTGAATCGACAAGTTCACAAAGTGGCCGGAAGTGGAAGCAAGGAGGAAGGTGACAGCATAGTCAGCAATCAAGTTCTTCAGTCAATTGTTTGCCGCTTTGGGATTCCTAATCGGATCATCACCGACAACGGCACCCAATTCACGAAGTCGCACCTTCATGCAATACGCCCAAGATCTTGGCGCCAAGGTCTGCTTTTACATTGCTCACCCGAGAAGCAACGGTCAAGCAGAGAGGGCAAATGTTGAAGTGCTGCGAGGACTCAAGACCAGAACATTCGACAGGCTGCACAAGTGCGGAAAGAACTGGATTGAGGAGCTGCCGGTGGTTCTTTGGTCGATCAGACGACGCCAAATCGAGCCATCGCCGTACACCTTCGCTCTAGTCTATGGAGCAGAGGTAGTTCTCCCACGAACACGATACGGGTCACCCGAGTACTCGCTATGATGAGTTTGAGCAAGAGCAGCTGCGACAAGATGACGCGCTGCTCCTCGAGGAGGATTGTCTTCGTGCTGCAGACGAGCTGCTCGTTACCAGAAGCTTTGCGCGCCTACCATAGCCGCAGTTAATGCCAAGCTTCGAGGAAGGCGACCTTGTTCTTCGGCCGCTCAATCCGCCAAGAATTCCAACAAGTTGACGCGAAGTGGGAAGGCCCTTATCGGGTGAAACGAGTCACTAGGCCTGGCGTTGTCCGCTTTGAGACCGAAGATGGCGCTCCGTGAGCAATTCCTGGAATATAGAGCATCTTCGTAAGTTTTACCCATAAGCGCGTTGTCGAACCTGCTCCGCAACCACCCTTTGTACAAGTCTTGCGGCTGTTGCATGTAATCCTTTGTACAAAGCGGGCGACCCCTGCATCAAGAAGCTCATGTGTTGCTCACAATTTGTCAATTTCATGCTTTCATCATTATTATGCATGTATTATCCGACATTTGTGCAGCATCGACACCGGTAAGCTTATAACGAGCCACTAGGCTCCATAACTTTATTTTCTCTTCTTTCTTCTCAAAAGAGAGGAAGGTTCATCCACCCACAAGTTAACCGGGGGGGGGGGGGGATGAGAAGATAATGGTGTGGGCCACCAAGTTGTTGCTCGAGGAAGTATCGCCTTGCCGGGAAGCAAACGACAGAAAAGCTAAGTTGCTAAGTTTAAGCAATCAATTTTTAAATTTTCAAGTTATCTTCCTCGAACGATAGTACTTTGTATGTAAAACCTGTGCGCGGAGGAACCAACTCGCGGCTAGCTTGCGCCCTTACTTTGTTTCGAGTCCGCTCAACAACTTAAGCGTGCTGCAACTAGTTGCGACAAGGTTGCTTGTCGGAGACAGCATCGCCAGCAGGCTGCTGATGTTCCGCACTCAGCGCTCGCGGCAAAGGTGCTCGCACCGACAAGTTCCCTAAAAGCGTAGGGCACACATATACAAGGGAAGGAATCAAGTAAAGGAAATAACATTGCAATCGTTGCCTAAGATAGAGTATATTACAAAAATAACTTGTCACAGATCTAATAAATTGTTCTACTAAACATGATCTGCAGCGACAAGGGAAAGATAAATTTGGCGGCCTAGTCCACGCGGTCGCCATCGAGCCTCTTGACTCCGCTCACCCTGTCCACAATGGGTGCGACAAGGGCCTTGAGTGCTTCAACGTCGGCAGATGGAGGCAGGGACTTGAGGACGTTGGTGAAGTTGACGCCTGGATTGCGGAAGGCCACCTTCATCAAGACCTTCGAGGGCCCCGCGCAGACTTGGCGCGACTCGTCGGCCAGCTGCTTTGGGATCTCCTCCCGAGCAGCTGGAGACCCGCCAACACGCCTTGAAGAATAGGCTGAGCTTGGCGCTGGGTTGGAGGTTCTCGTCGGTGGAGTACCCAAGATCCACCATCCCTGCACTCCATCACTCATTATGGATGGCGGCGGCAAGGTCCACAAGACCTTCTGTCCAAATGCATTATGCTATCTCCGAGTATTCTCGGCGGTCACAAAGATTCGGCAGCAGCCTCGCTGGCTTTGATCTTCCAACAGGCCCGCTTCTCGCCTCCTTGGCGCCTGGCCCAGGCCTCTGGCTGTGAGTGGTGATTTCAGCTCCAGATCTGCCTTGGAGTCCTTGGCGGCGTCGAGTTTTTGATCTTTTCAATAAACGACCTCGCAACTCACCAAGAGTGTAGGCGCCCTTCTCACGCCGCTTCAGCCCGGTGACCTCCTCGCCGCTCTTCCGGAGGGTGGCCTCAGCTGCGCCCACCTCGCTTCCATTCCTTCTTGGCGGCCCCGAGTAGCAGGCGGCGCCCTTTGCCTTCCGGAGTGCCCCGCCTAATTGATTGCATGCTGCAAGATCTTCCTCATAGCTGCCGAGGTTGATCTTCCGCTGCGCCAGCTCACCTTCTGCGCAGAGAGCTTCTCACCGGCGAAGCCTTTGCTGCTCCTCAACCTCGGCCTTCTCCAAGATAAAGGCCGTGCGCGCTTCGGAGAGTTGCTCCCGCTTCGCTATGTCCCGGAGAGTCTCCTTGTTGGCGGCCAAGCTCTTTCAAGCGCTTCTCCATGTCAGCTCCCCGCCGCGACTAGTGCTTCCCATGACTCCAGCTTAGCCTGTCGGGCATGGTAGAGCGACAGCAACCTCTTCAGAGCTGCTCCTCCTCAGTTCTCGCCGCTGCTGCTTGAGCGCCAACCAGCGGCAGCCCGGCGGAGGCGAGCAGTTCGCACAAAGGTCTCCCTTCGCCGGTGCCTCGGAGCTTGACGCCCATGGAGCTTGATAAAGACACCGCCGCGGCCTTCGATAGGGCGCTGGCTGGGGCTCTTCGAGCTCGTGCAAGATCGGTGGCGGTGGATCGGTGGTTGGCGAAGCGCCTAGCGCCTCTGCGGCCTCAGGCCATCAAGACGATCACGCATCCCTCCCAGCCTCTGCGCCAAGAGCCTTGGCGGCCTCCTCGCCGGGCGGACCTGTTGGCGCCGGCCTCCTTCTCCATGTTGGCGGCGTTGCCATTGTTGCCGTGAAGGCCCTTCGCCGGCAACCTCAGTCTCCATCGGCTCTCCGCAGATGGATCTGATGATCAGAGAAAGAAAGAACAAGTCAAGCAAATGTTCAAAAAGAACTGAAGAAAGAGAACCCAAGGGAGATTTTCAAACAAGAAGATTACCTACAATGGGATCTGTTGCCGCAGTCTCCACCACCGGAGGTTCGTCGGCGCTGCCCCTTGTCGGGGATGCTCCCCTTGTCGGAGAGGCCTCCCTTGCCGGAGAGCGCTCCCTTGGCGGAGATTTCTCCCTTGGCGGCGAAGTTGAAGCAGACAGACTTCAGGAGTGACTTCGGGACCTCCCGATGAGGCTGCTCTACTCCTACACAAATCAACAAGCCGAAGTCAAGAAGAAGGAGCACCCAAGCACACCTAATCTGTAAGAAATGAATCAAATACTTACGCTGGGCCAGCTGGGCTGCTCGATGAAGGGTCGCCGGATCCGCAAGGGAGTCTCGACGCGCCTCCCTGTCGCCATTGTGGAAATCGTCTTCGACGACAACCACCGGAGTCTTGGCCTCTTCGACGCCTCTCGAGCCAGCGCCCTCAAGAAGGAAAGAGCTCGTAATGAAGCAAGTCGATACAAGACAAAGCAGTAAATTGAAGAATTACAAGTAGCAGCGACAAGAACTTAATCTTCCTCTTCTTCTCGGAGCTGAGAGCGAGAAGTCAAACCCGCCTGTGCGACGAGCCTGGAGGAGTAGGCTCCCTGACGCTTGGCGGGTGCGGGGCCGTGGCTCCAAGGCCCCGCCCCTGCTGATGTGGCGGCAGAGGCGCCTGCTGCAACGGTGCTTGCCGCAGATGGAGCGTGGTCGGCGGCGAGGCGGTTGTTGGTCTGCCTGCCGCCCCGCCACTTCTCCGGCCTTATGGAGGCGTCTTCTTGGCGGGCTGCGGGCTCCTCCCGCAAGCTACTTGACGGCGGAGGGGAGGCGCCTCGGCAGGCTCGTTCGGTCAGCGCGGGCTCGCCTACCTCCTCACCGACGTAACTCTTCTCGATCGGCAAGGCTTGCCGCCTCGCTGCCTCTGCCTCCTCGACGGAGAACCCAAACACGCCGGGCAGCAGCAGCCGCCTCCTCCAACCTTGTGGCGATATGCGCCATCTCTTGCTCGGTGGTGTCGCAGTGAGCCGCCGCTTGCCGGCACGGATCGACACTTCTTCCAAGTTGTCGAAGAACTGCAGTAACGATGTCGTCCGGGCTCCTACAAGTTGGAACGATTCCATGGGAATCGCACAACGGCATCATCGCTGGATGCGGTCAAGCGACAGTTGTTGCACAAGGGCACGACTCCCTTCGCAACATGAACCACTGGGTGATCTACATCAGCTTGAACAGCTCCCGCAAAGCATGCCATCCAGCTCCAAGACGTTGAAGTTCCAATTGAGTCCCGGACGCAGCCTCATGATGTCCGCCGCTTTTGAATTCCCAAGCAGGCCTCCCCTCTCCTGCAAGGGGCTAATGCGGCGGCGAAGGAAGTCCGCCAACAGCTCCTACGGAAGCCCCGATGCCCGAGGCGCAAGATCCGGTCACGGCAATCTTCAACTTGGCATCCTCCGGCGCCAAGTTGCTCCAATCATTGTCACAAGACTATGGGAGTTTGCGCAGGCAGAAAAGGCTGTGGCTCCTCCTCTATAATCCAACACCAATGGCTCTCCACTCCTCCCACTTGCTGCACAGCTCTCCGTCAAGATATGCTTCCTTCTGCCGATCCCGAGATCCATGCAATCCCTCCGCAAGCGGCTCTCTCTCTCTACGCTGGGCATGAAGTAATGGCGGAAAAGTGCGACATTTGGGTGGACTCCCGACAAAGTTCTCGAGAGGTGTGCGAAACGGCCATGGTGAGGACGGCGCTGGGGTGAAATCAAGGAGGCGGAGGCCATATGTGTTCATGACGCCGCAAAAATTCGGAAAAGGGCGGAAGAGCCCGCAGCGGGAAGAAAAGCGCCAAGAAAGGGTACCGACGAAACCTTTCGGATGTGGCGGCGAGATCACCTCGCGCTGGTGCGCCTGCCTCCGCCGACTGAAAAAGGTAATACAGCTCCTGCAGCTCCTTCTTGTCAAGGGGATCAAGAGGGCCTGCCTTCCACAGCGCAGTGAGCCGCCGCGCCGGCCAATTTCACGCTTTTCCCTTGTCGGCTTTTGAGCCATGGGGGAGGTGGTGGAGGAGGTCGACGGCGTTGGTGGCGCCGATGGCAATGGGGGCGGAGCGCCGCCTCTTTGGACTTGAGAAGAAGGGGAGCAGCGGAGGTTTTGATGTGACAAGAATGGAAAGTGGGCGCCCTGCCTGTTCCCCGCTTATAAGGAGGGAGAGGGACGCGCCCGATTTTCCCATTAACTAAAGCCCCCACGATCTCTCCACGACGCCACGTCCCGAACATGCCGCTCGTGGGGGACGTGGTGGGTCCGGTTAATAACTGCGCGATCCTGTGCCGCCAAGGTGTCTGCAGACTGCTTTTGGGCCTGGCCCAACAGAGTTTCGCCCTGTGTGGCCCAGCCCGGGGCTCCTGTCGGGTGTACTAGAGTAGGGTACCCTAGTATCCCGAACTGCACGGGCAATCGCAGAGCACCCGTGGCAGGGCTGGCCCGGTGACCGCCAAGGTCTCAATGGCTCTTCGGAGCCATTCAAGAACGTAATCAAGGCCCAAGCAAGAGGAGCTTGCCGGGAAGACCACTCAAGGCACGGCGAAACAAGGCCCCGCAAGAGGAGCTTGCCGGGAAGGCTTGGTGAGCGACAAGCCCCGAGCGCGACAAGGATTCTGCCGCTGCAAGGCGCTTGCCGCGGCAGGCAATCTCTTCATCTCCGCCTCCACTCATCCGCCAACGTGTCGCCATGGGGCTTTCCTGTGCACGCGTGTCAATGGGCTGTGCCGCCAGCGGGGAGCAGCGATAAGCGGCGCTGACAAGCTACCATCGTGGCAAACGGAGGCGCACTTGATAGTCCCCTGCTGTAATCGCTTCAGCGACTCGACGGGCATTTATTACTCTTGTCCCTTGCCGCCGAGTTAGGTATAAGGCATCAGACACCGTGCATAAAGCGTGTACCGACCTCTGTTTTTCCTATTTTACCCTTGTCTACTTGCCACCTGTGGTGACCCTTTGAGCTATAAAAGGAGGCCCAAGGGCAACGTAGAAAGGGTTCGGCTCCGGTTCAGTTCATTCGACTCATTTGAGACTACATTCGGGCTAGGTTTTGTAGCTCCCATTGCTCCCTAGCAAGAACACAATACAATCAACCAAGTAGCAGTAGGAGTGTTATTCTCAGGAGAGCTCCGGGCTGGTAAATCTGCTGGTGTGCATCGCCTCGATCCGCTCTTTGTGCATTCTCCGCCCCCCACCGAACCACAAGGGACTCGGTCCCATAGGTGTTCGTGGGCCACGATCAGCTTCCTCGACACATTGGATGGCATACATCAGTGTCCTCGGACAGATGCGGGTGTAAATTTGAGGTCCAGCGCTGGAGATGCCCTAACTATCATGCTATAATCGCTAACGGTGCTCCATTATTTCGCAGGGAACATTTATCCCTCAATTAAAATCAGATCCGCCGTGTTTCGCACTCCTCCCACGTAAGAGTGTAGACTCTTTCTTACATAAAAATGGAGCAAGTGGACGACACTGTAGCATGTCATATCACTCAAACTACCCCCGCCTAACGCGCGGGAAAGCACCGCCCTCGTCATTTTGTTCTGGATTTCTATCAATCAATCGCACGAGAAGGTTATGCTTTGCAAGTTCAAACGGAAAAGGCGGCACACTTACAACTCGTACGCGTCGCGTTCACGTCGCACCCCCGACAGTCCGGCTCGCACGCCGCTCACTAGAGGGGACACACGTTGTCTTGCATTTTCACTGACATGTGGGACTACAATTGTATAAACTGTCGATAGCCGAAATCTAATCGCTCGGCGGGCGTCGGCTGAGAGGAGAGAGACGGGGGACGGAGAAGAGATCGCTCGCCTGCCGTGCACGGACTCCAAGAAATATGTGGTGATAATGTGAGGTGGGCCATGCCGGAGTCCGCAGCACTTCCAAGCCCACTTCTTACCGCCCTGGCCCACCAGGACCCCTCCCCCACCCCACCACCTCCCCGCGCACGCTCCCCCTCAGAGGCCAGCTGCCCGCATTCATAGCAAGTACTATAGCTCGCACTGGTAAAATTCTGGGCTATAAAGGCCATGTACAATGGTTGATAAGATAGTCTTATCATAAGTCTTGCATGTAATTTAGAGATGACAAAAAAACATGTGTACAATGGATCATCTCTTAGCCTTATCTTCAATAACTAGTTATTCCTAAAAACATGGTGAAACATATTGTTCTTAAGAGATCATCTCTTGTCTTCTCGACAAGCCCGCTTATGTGGAGGAGAGAGAGGCATTGACAAAGTCAAGGAGTGGGATCTGCAGGAGCCCGTCTCTACATGTGCTCCTAGGTATAAAAATAATAATTCTAAAAAAAAGAGGCATAAAAAACAATTGTGTCTAAAAAAAGAAAGGTAAAAAACATTTGAGAGGAAATAGATAGAGAGAAAGTGAGAAAAAGTTGTAACCTTATAGTCAACACTATGGTAGTATTACATGAGGAAGGAGGGAGTGGTGCACATGCCAAGTTCACTGGGCTGCCGTGTTTCACACTCCTCCGTCATAACAGTGGAGACAATAGGTTTCATCAAAAATAAACAATGAATACTCGTCGCTCGTCCACTATATCGGAAAGAATACTTTCATTCACCGACATGTGGGACGTCGACCATCCTCGTCCACCTGCCATGCAAAAAATTATCCTGGTCCACCTGCCATGCACAAAGTTAGTCGGACGAAGGAACCATCATGACTTCGTTGAATTCCGCTTCTTCATGAAAACTTACTCTACCAGCAGTACTGCTACCACACGCAAAGACTAGATGGCACTGTACCAGTCATATCAATAAAACCCACTAGGCCAAACTAGCCCGCCTAGGATTTGTACTCCCTCCGTTTCAAAGTTAGTAGTACAAAGTTGACTCATCTATTTTGGAACGGAGGGACGTCTCTGTACTGCTATGATTTTGTGTTGTACGTCTCTGTACTTTTGCTACAATTTTCCTACCCTATGAACCAAATGAGGCCTGAATGTATCCGTGTCGACTATTGTCTGATCGATCGCTAAGCCTACAATTTTAGGAGCTTGGGCTATTGGCTGATGAACGACGGATCAGTATAAGTGTACCACGAGCTCATCAGCCCCAACATTTCTCTTTGGTGAGTGTTTTGCAAGTACTATAGCTCGCACAGTAGCTAGCCTACTAACACCAAGAATCATCAAATAAGCCCTGCTGATATGATAAACAGTTCAAACTTACATCTAAGCATGCCATATATTACATCAAAAGCTGGTGAGGATACATCTGTTTCCATAATACGGAGAGGGTTCGCATGATTCACTATCAAACAAAAGTAGCAAGTACTGCCCACACAAGACATTGCACTAACCCTAAGATGGTTTGATAACACGCATCGTTCTGGTAATTAAACACATGGCAATGCAAACTACCCTGAAGGATTAGCGCGACCAAATATTTCATGTCATCGATCTCTCGGGCAATGACCACAGCACGGGCAGCGGCATGGGAATCGATCTCTGGGGCGATGTCCACATGACTGACCACGACATCGGAATCGATCTCTAGGGTGATGTCCACATGATGGAGAGCAGCATCGGAATCGATCTCCGGGGCAATGACAACAGGACGGACCGCGACATCGAAAACGATCTCTGGGGCGTTGTCCACAGGGCGGGCCGCGACATCGAAATCATCAAGGACGTCCACCGGCACCTGCACAACCCTAACAGATTAGCAAGCACATTGCAAATAATAAAAACCCACAACTTTCGGTAATAAGCCATTATTTTTTACCTTGTGCAGCTCAGCGCTCCCTGAGGGAGTCCTGGATTAGGGGGTATCCGGACAGCCAAACTATGTACAATGTCCGAACTATTGAAGCATGAAGATACAACACTCAAGACTTCGGCCCGTGTCCGGATGGGACTTTCCTTGGCGTGGAAGGGAAGCTTGGCGATCCGGATATTATATTTCCTTCCTTGTAACCGACTCCATGTAAACCCTAGCCCTCTCCGGTGCCTATATAAACCGGAGAGGTTGGTCCTAGAAGGCCGATCACGCTATAATCATACCATCATAGGCTAGCTCTTAGGGTTTAGCCTCTACGATCTCGTGGTAGATCTACTCTTGTACTACCCATATCATCAATATTAATCAAGCAGGAAGTAGGGTTTTACCTCCATCGAGAGGGGTCGAACCTAGGTAAACACCTGTGTCCCTTACTTCTTGTTACCATCAGCCTTAACGCACAGATCGGGACCCCCTACCCGAGATCCGCCGGTTTTGACACCGGCATTGGTGCTTTCATTGAGAGTTCCTCCGTGCGTCGCCGCCGTGGCTCGATGGCTCCTCCAATCAGCTTCAACGACACCGCCTGTGGTGAGACTTTCCTCCCGGACAGATCTTCGTGTTCGGGCGGCTTCAAGATCAAGGGCTAACTCGCTTGGCCATCTGGAGCAGATGGACAGCTACACCCCTGGCCACCAGGTGAGGTTCGGAAACCTGAACTACACGGAGGACATCCGCGGAGGCTTGATCTTCGACGGATTTGGGCCCATGCTAGGAGCACCGGACAGTCTCGACGAGCACGGCTTAGACCTGCCATCGGACGAAGCTCGGGGTATCGCCCCCGTAGTATCTCCGGACCTAGATTCGGATTAGGCTGCGCTGCCTAAGGACGGAGGGATGGACACCGCCCCCAGGTCACGCCCTCATCGGCAGTGGAGCCGAACACGGGTCTTACCTCTACGGTGGCCCGCGACTCCGAACCCCTGGATTCACATTCGGATGTCGGTTCCAGTCCGTACACTCCCGAGCCCGTCGGGCTGTGGTGGGCCCGTAATGGAGTTCATCAGATCTTCCAAAGACTCGCCCTTTGGCTTACATGCCGGACTCATTAAAGTCTCTCTCTTTGTCAGAGGGCTCTTCGCGAACTATGTTCGCTCGAGTGTGAGGCGCATTTACCAAGGAATTCGCTGCCCACCCACCACCCACTTCATTGCCACGGTCGATGACTTAACCGAGGTACTGAACTTCGACCAAGACATCGACGGTATGGACGATGATGCAGAGAAGAACATGAACCATCCGACACCGGGCGGTGGACAGCCACCCTTCTTATGATATATATGGTGGACACCGCAAAGGAAATAAATGGCGATGAGGCAACGGAGGATAAAACTCGGGAAAAAGAAGAATGGACGCCGTCGCCACTCCAAGCCCAACCACACCAATACCAGCCCAGAGATGAAAACAATCCGAATGGTGCCAAGAAGAATATAACCCTGATCAGCCCGCCTTCGAAAGCAGGCCGAACAGGAGGATGAGCAGGTCAGCCTGTAAGAACAAAGCGATGGATTTAATACCCGGACGAGGACAGCTACATGCCCCTCCAAAGACGAGGTTAGCCTCGGCGACGACGAAGTTTGGCGTGCCTGAGGATCCCGTGAGAGCAGAGCGCCTGCCGCCGGGCTTATAGCCACTGCGAGGAGCCTGAAAAAGAAACAACAGCAACTCCAAGCTGATCAAGATCTGCTCATAGATAGATGGACGGAAGTCCTGGCAGCCGAGGAATACAAACTCGAACACCATACGGCTGACCGGACACCTCGTGGCCGGGATAAAACGGCATACTAGTCCGCATACCAGCCAACACCCCCACGCCAACATACTACAGCCTGGGGCAACAAAACAGGGCAGCCAAGATCGATCTACGGATCGCGGGGGCGCGCCTCGGTACGCGACGAGGACCGTCACGCCGGACACACCTTCAACAAGTCCGGCCGGGCCGAATATAGCCATCTAGAGCAATTCGACCTGCGTAGCCACATAGCTCGGCACAGAGGCGCCGTGCACCACCTCTGCTTCACTGATGAAGTAATGGTTCATGAATTCCCAGAAGGGTTTAAACCCATAAACATCGAATCATACGGTGGCACAACAGACCCCGCAGTATGGATCGAAGATTTCCTTCTCCACATTCACATGGCCCGCGGAGACGATCTACACGCCATCAAGTATCTTCCACTTAAGCTCAAAGGACCAGCCCGGCACTGGCTAAACAGCCTGCCAAAGAAATTCCATTGGCAGTTGGGAAACCTGAGGACGATTCTCGACAACTTCCAGGCACATGTGCGACCACCGACGCCGATGACTTGAGCCACATCACTCAACAGCCCGGAGAGTCAGCCAGAAATTCGGACTCGGTTCCTAACCAAAAGAACCAAATAGTTGACTGTCCGGACACGAAGTTCTAGCGGTTTTCAAGCATAATATCCGTGGACGAGTGGCTCGCCGACACCTCGCCCGAAAAACCCAAGTCCATGGAAGCTCTCACAACATTAATGACCCGCTTTTTGCGGCGAGCGATGCTTGGTTGGCTCGCAAGAAAGACTACGCCACAGCTCGGCAATTCGGATGGCGCGACAATAACGGCAAGCCACGCGTAATGCATATAAGCTTACTTAAACAACGGCTACAATACTAAAGACACGACAGTCAATGCCGGATTCAGTGGGTCCAAGCCCGGTCAGTGGAAGAAGCCGTTCAAAAGAAATGATCAGGGACCGTCCAGTCTGGACCGCATACTGGAGCGCTCGTGCCAAATTCATGGCACCCCGGACAAGCCAGCCAACCACACCAATAGAGATTGCTGAGTATTCAAATAGGCCGGCAAGATAAACGCCGAAGACAAGGACAAGGGGCTGCACAGCGACGAACTTGGCCGCGTGCCGGAAACAATGAAGGGAGACTTCTAGTCAGGATATCTCCCCCCTCCATAGCATATAAGTACGGCCGCTCCCCCCGGACCGCGCTAACCACAGCAACTCAGTTGCAGTACCTAAGGACATAGCAAACTAGGGGCTCCACAACACATAAAACCCCCGCAGGAGGGAAATCACCAACAACATCTCTTAAAAGATGCTGGGAGCAAAGGCCAAGTTTTTCTGGCCCATCACTCTAAACGGTTGTCTTCGGATCACCAACCAAATACTACGCCAAAAGAATAAATCTTCGACACCTCCCCACCATGCGGTAATTTACCGTATCTTGGCAGAGACGAACCACGTTAGCTGGATCCGGCGTGGTAAATAACTCGAGCCAACACCATGTGATGTAATCACACCTATAGGCAGGCCGAACCCGCCCTCGGGCGGATATCATCTGACCGCCCGAAGTAGCGAGTCGCGCATGCCTATCAAGATTTTGATATGACATCGACTATCCGGACACCAATTGAGAGTCCGCGCTACCCATTGTTATGACGGCTGGGTTTACGAGGTCCGATCGAGCCCTTGGACCCTATTAAGCGGACGCTCGGCTACCTCCGAGTATTTGCCTTACAAACTAACTTTGATGCGAGAACAAGATAGGTGGCGTGGAATCGGCGGGACACAAGGGCCCCCTAAAATAAGGCAGTCCGGATTCGCCGATCCATCGACAAACTCCCTTCAGTCCGGCCATCACAGGTTCCGCCAAAAAAACACCTCTTTTCATAATCATACATCGTACTCATATGCATAGACATATCATTTTGCTACAATACTAGACTTAAATAAAACTTACTGGCCGTCGCTTTTCATCGACACCTCGTGTTACGCCCGATTACGCCAGGGGCTTCATAATACGACAATAAAGTCCGACCACCTTCTCGGTCGTTCGGCACCCCGAACTTATAGCACTATATGCATCAGCTCCGAATCATGTCTTGGGTCATTGGTTGGGTTTGCCCAGCTCCCTTGTTTTGGTACCTTATGTTCCATTATATCAGCTAAGGTAGCGCTTGGGGTGAACTCTCGCGATTGTGTCGAGGATCTCTTTGGACGAGCACCTCGAGAGAAAGCGAAAACCATTTGTCATGATACAGCGAGAGCTGGTCAGCTATTCGAGAGGTTGTAAAATCCCTAAAGATTTATTCCGACAGCGCCATTATAAATCTTTGGTAGCGACGGATCGGTCCTCGATCAGCGCCAATAAACCTACTTGACCTTCCGAACACTAGGGGCTGCGCCGACCATACTCGAATTCCTATGGCTAAGTGAGAGTAATAAAGCCTTATAGTCTGATTGCCTAGTTCGTGGTGAGAAACGCCTCCGCAAAGGGACCCAACTATGGGATAAAGAGCGTTCAGTTATATCACGAACACCCCAGTATTCTTTTTACGTGGCGACAGAATCTGACGACTGGCCAACTCTCAGGATTTATATACATTAAACAGCCGCACAGGAAGAACACATATTCAAACAAAACAGGGAATATATAGACGCCATAATCCCATATTACAAAAAATGGCACGACTACCCTCAGGGAAATATAATGTCTTTGGTACATTTATCCGCCGCAAGGCGGGCCCCCTTCAATACACCTTCATAGTACAGTTCGGGCTTGCGATGCTCCTTACCCTCTGGCGGCCCCTCAGTCATCAGCTTCTCCGCGTCAAGCTTCCCCCAATGCACTTTCGCACGGGTGAATGCCATACGTGCACCCTCTATGCAGACTGGTCGCTTAATAGCATCAAGCCGAGGACAAGCACCCGCAATCCGCTTCACGAGCCCGAAGTAACTGCTCGGAATTGGCTCTGCCGGCCACAGCCAGACAATCAAGTCCTTCATGGCTAGTTCGGCCGCCTGGTTTAGTTCGACCAGCTGCTTCAGCTGATCAATAAAGGGCACTGGATAGTTCGGTGCCAAATACTGCGACCAGAAATTCCTCTCCACAGACTTCTTTTCCTCGGTTCGGTAGAATTGGGCGGCATCTGATATGCTGCGAGGAAGATCCGCAAACGCCCCTGGAAAAATAAGAATTCAGCTAGCCGCTTAGAATTCTTCCATTATCATGAATAAATGGCTAAGAATACAGAAGGCCTTACCAGCCGCAACTTTCCGGGCATCTTGAATGTCCCGTACAACACCTTGGGCATCTTCCCGAGCATCTTCCACAGCTTGGAGCGCTTGGGCGAGTTCGGCTTCTTTCTCTATTACACTTTGCTCCAAGCCCTCGCCTTTCTTCACAGCCTCCTGGAGCTCCCGCTCAGCTGCGACAACCCTGGCCTCGTGTTTTTCACGGAGTGCCTGTTTGGCGGCAGCCTTCTTGTTGGCATCATCCACAGCCTTCTTCAGTGCCTCATATTCGGCACTCGCTCCTAGGGCGTATAACACAAATACTTTTCAATATGCACAATTACTTATTTGTGCCTAATGCAAGACAATGTTTTATCATACCTTGTTTATCTTCTAATTGCTTCCTCACGCGGCCAAGTTCTTCCTCGGCCCGTTCCAGGTTCTGCTTCAGTTTGGACACTTCCGCATTATGAGCGGTCGTCCTCTCTGCAGACGCCTGTATTCAAATAAAGAGGTACATGTCATTAACATAAGTCCCCGTGACAAGAGAGGATTTGATCCCCTGCCCGGCTCCCTCTCGTTTGCTGGACAGTGTATCAGGGGCTACTACTCATATAATGACGATTCCTCAAAGGTTTCTTGGAAAACATACCTCAAAGGCCTTTATAAGGCCAAGGCAGGATTCGTTCAGCCCGCCCTCGGCGGACTGAATCTTTTCAACCACCGCACCCATAAGGGTCCGATGTTCATCGACGATAGACACGTTCTTTAACACCGTCGATAGACCGCCTGGCAGCTCCGTCTAAATAGAGGTTGCCGGCGGAGTAGGAAGGCCCCCCACCGTTGAAGGTGGCAACTCGCCCAATCCGGGGGCCTTAGAGGTCTCCCGGACCTTGTCCGGCTGTGGGCCGAACCCAAGATCGCCCCCACTGACGGCACACTCCGGGACCATCGCTCCCGTGTGTCCGGCCCCAGTGATACGCCCCCCCTGGTCCGAGCCCCGTTGAGACGAAACCTCAATGTCGTGCCGGGACTTTGGGGAAGGGGCTTCTGGAGGCGTCTCGCTCGCCAAAGCGTCCGAGCTCAGCGAATCCTCAGATGAGGACTGGCCGGCGCAGGATCCCGCCGGACTGTGCAAAATATAGCAACCGTTAAAACTATTATACCCAAAAACAATCCCGGACGCATATGCATGTACACTTACGACTTCTCCAGGGGCTGGGCCCTGGGATACCACTCCGGACTGCTGTCGGCAGCCGTGGTGGATGCCTCTGGGAGGGAACCTTTTCTCCTCTTGGGCGATTCGGCCTCCAGGGACGAGGAAGCTACGCGTTTCTTCCTACCTCCAGAATGAGGCTCGCCCTCCTCTTCTTCTTCCTCTTCCGAAGAGGGAGCGTCGCTTGAGTCTTCAGAATTTGCGTCCGAAGCCTCGCGGTGACGGAGGCCACTCCGGGTCTTCTTGACCTTCTTGGAGGCCTCCTTCTTCGGCGCCTCGTAAAGGCTGGGACCAGCATCTTCGCCGAAGAGGTCCGCCGTTCCTCCGGCAACGGGCCGACAAGTATATCCTCTCCACTTTCTTTATCCATCCCTGAGGTCACGATGAAACACGATTAGGATGTTTCCCCCATGACATGCCAACTGAAGCATGAATAGACAGAGCTTGGCTGTGACTTACCGAGCTTGGAGAATGGGATAGCTGATACCCACGATCCCCAGTAGGGTCCGGCCACGATTTGCCGGACTTGAAGAGCACCTTCCAGATATCCTTGTGGAGGAATCGAAGCTCCCGAAGGGTTTGGTGCTCGGGCGGGTCGAACTCCCACAGAGTACAAGCTCGGCGCGACAAGGGAGAACCAGCGAACTAGCATCACGGACTACATCCACAAGTTTGACGTTCCTATCGACCACGCCAAGGCGCGTCTCGAGCAAATGACAGCTCGCCGACGAGATTCAGTTCGGGCCTTCTCGGGCCAGATGTAAGCAAGCGGAGCTCCGGATCTGAACTCTGGAGCGGCCGCCCATTTTTTGCCGCGTGGCTCGGTGACATAGAACCACTGCTGCTGCCACTCCTTGACGGAGTCGTTGAAAGCGCCCGTCGGCCAAACGGCCTTGGGCATCTTGCTTACCATGGCGCCGCCGCACTCGACATGTTCACCACTCACCACCTTGGGATTCACATTAAAAATCTTTAGCCACAGGCCGAAGTGAGGTGAGATCCGAAGAAAAGCCTCGCACACGACGATGAACGTCGAGATATTGAGGAAGGAATTGGGGGAAAGATCGTGAAAATCAATCCCGTAGTAATACATGACTCCGCGAACAAATGGGTGCAGGGGAAACCCAAGCCCGTGGACAAAGTGAGGAAGGAACACGACTCTCTCGTGAGGTTCCGGAGTGGGGACGACCTGTCCCGCCGGGGGGAGACGGTGGCCGATCTTCTGAGCCAGATACTCGGCGTCCCAGAGCTTCTTAATATCCTTCTCCTGGACAGTAGAGGCCATCCATTTGCCTCCTGCTCCGGATCCGGACATCTTTGGAAAGCCTTGCTTTGGTGGAAAGGAAGAGTGCTTGGGCGTTAGGGCTCGAAAAGGGGGGAACGAGCAAGCGTAAGGATAAAGGCGTGGGTAAAGAGAAGGAGACCTTGCCTCTTTATAGGGGCGGTAAGTGCTTTTTGCGCCTCCCCACTTGCCTGGTTGAGCCCGTTTGCCTCCCACTCGCCGCGATTGACGGTGTGATTGGATTACCCATGCCCGTATTGATGAGAATCCCGTGATAAGGGGGGACGATCTCTGCTTTGACGAGACGTGTCAAGGAAACCGCCTCGCAATATGCGATGTGGCTGGTTGGGGGAGGACGGTTCGAATACTGACCCGACCACAATAAAACATCGCGTTGCTTGAAAAGTTGGCAGCAGGTTGCATTTGCGAAACATCATTCTCTCTATGGTGGCATACGAAGATCCTCTTGTGGATCCGGACACGGTTTGAGTGTTCGATAATTACTTTGGAGTATTCGGAGAAGGAACCCGCCCTGCAATGCCAAAGACAAGACTGCGCGCCGGACTCGTCGTCATTGAAGCGTGGTTCAGGGGCTACTGAGGGAGTCCTGGATTAGGGGGTATCCGGACAGCTGGACTGTGTACAACGTCCGGACTATTGAAGCATGAAGATACAAGACTCAAGACTTCGGCCCGTGTCCGGATGGGACTTTCCTTGGCGTGGAAGGCAAGCTTGGAGATCCAGATATTATATTTCCTTCCTTGTAACCGACTCCATGTAAACCCTAGCCCTCTCCGATGCCTATATAAACCGGAGAGGTTGGTCCTTAGAAGGCCGATCACAGTTACAATCATACCATCATAGGCTAGCTCTTAGGGTTTAGCCTCTACGATCTCGTGGTAGATCTACTCTTGTACTACCCATATCATCAATATTTATCAAGCAGGAAGTAGGGTTTTACCTCCATCGAGAGGGCCCGAACCTGGGTAAACACATGTGTCCCTTCCTTCTTGTTACCATCAGCCTTGACGCACAGATCGGGACCCCCTACCCGAGATCCGACGGTTTTGACACCGACACTCCCACCGGGGGATCCCATCCCTCCGGGGGCGATCTCCTCGTCCTTGATGGGGGCCATCACCTTGCCAGGGGAATACTGCTTCTCAACGGCGACTATCTCCTCAAACTCGGCCTTGAGCCTCGCATAGGTGTCCATCAGAGTTTTTGGGGTAGGCACGGTGGGGCCCTTGCTGTTCTTCCAATTTTCTTTGAGGAGTTCGTTCGCCAACATCGTCAACTCTTTGGCCAGTGCTTGTTTCTTGGAGTTCTTTGTCTCCATGGGTTGGCCCGCCAACACGGTCAACTCGTTGGTCGGTGCTCGCTTCCTGGAGATCACTGTCTCCAGTGGGTTGTCCGCCGGCAACTCTTTGCCTAGTGCTCCAGGATCCATCAATGAACTGGCAAACAAAAAGCAATCGAAAGGAAACCACAATCACAATGAAAACAGGAAAAGAATAGGCTGCGAGAATCGGTTGGTGCTTCGGAAAAAGAAGATTCTTGGAATGAAAATATAGCAGCACACTGATTCGCCCACCTTTCCTTCGTCGATACAAAAGAAAAATGGCAGAAGTGAGTAGCCTGGAGTGAGGTTTTCTTCAAGAAAGGGGAGAAAGGGCTTCAATGAGCATTCCAGTGAAATGATGGTTGCTTCGTCCAGTCCATCTTCGAGGCCACTTTACCACTGCTGGTAAAGGTGTGGGTTTAATGATATGACGGGTCATGACGGCCACACCGGGGTGACCGTTGAGTTTCGACTGTAGCACCTCGCTGTGATTTGGTGGATGGCACGCGGGCCCGGATACTTTGATGTCCCGCGTGTAGATAGAGCGGCTGGTCATATAGGAGTGCTCAATATTGTGCATCGCGACCAAGGCGGAGAGGAAAACGAGAGTACTACGTAATTAATGCATGAGTTTAATTAGGGTAGTTTTGTAAAGTACGAGATACATTCCTCCAATCGCAAAATGCCTTGGTTGATGAGATTTAAGATTTGAGCCCTATAAACCGGAAGGGAGATTTGAAATTTGAGCCCTATAAACCGGAAGGGAGATTTGAGATTTGAGATTTGAGATACTGCATGCGGTGTAGTCTAGTCACTTGTTGGAATCTCTAGAAAGACTTATACCGCATTATTCTTTGCTCCTTCTTACTCCTACGTACTACTTCGCCGACATGTGGGACAGCCAGCAGCATCCGGGTCGACGTGTCGTGTCATGCACCAGATTAGAGTGCGGAGCGGAAGGGGCATCACCCGGTCGTGCCGCCTAGCCCTGTTTGGATACTCTAACTCAGTTAAAGGTTAGAGTTAGATTCTAATCCTGAACTAACCCTGAAGTAACTCTAGCGAAATAGGTGTTTGGATGACAGGGTTAGATGTTGCGCGGATACGGCGAGGTGCCTTCATGGGCGGTGCGAGAGGGAGGGATGGAGAGGACGAGAAGCTTCGAGGAAGTGTGGAGGGATCTGCTGCGGGGAGAGCGAGGGAAAAATGTTTTTTTAGTGTCCCGAGAAGAACTAACCCAAATAAGCACCTCTTGGGTGGGTTAGATTTTTTTCTTTAATGCCACGTACACAAATTGAAACGCTTTTTGTGGAGAGAAAAATATAATCACTCCACTATATATGTACGTAGGGGCCTCAGCGCTTGCTTACTAGGGTTGCTCTCTTCATTCTCTCACCCTCTCCAAATATAAACAAGACGGTGGTAGCGACATTTTTCTCTCTGCTCACCGCTGGTCACAGATCCGGCCGGATCCCTTCGGCTGGTGTGTGTAGAGGACAAGGTGCATCATTCATGCGGTCATTGCCAGCGAGGGAGGAAACCCACAGCTGCCGGAGGGGCCCGATCCTCTGCCCGTGTCGTTCTCTCCGACACAGCGCCGACTTGGGAGGTCCTCCGACCCTTCTTCCTCCCTACCGTATTGTCCGCAGATCCGACCAGCCGCCGCCGACATCCCGACGACCCTCAGGTATAAGTTCTTCGAAAGGGGTCTTGCTCTACTGCCCCAGCTCCCCACGTATCTGCATGTGCATCTTTTTCTACTCCCATCAGCTCTTCCAAAGCCACCTAAATTTTTAGTATTATTAGAGTTAAAGCTACTTCATGCATTCGAATCTAGGGCTTTTATCAAACAACGAAGAAAGGGGGGAAAGTTGCAGCATGAATCTAGGACTTGATTTAAAGAGGAAATAATGTGGTGAAAGTAGTGGAGACCGGATACCCAACTGGTCTCTTGGTTGAAAAGGGAAATAATGGGAAAACGCAGTACAAACTAGATAAGGAATAGACCTATTATTGGATGAAAAAAGGATAGAAAGTGGCGACTGGTGGACAAGTCAAAAGAGTATGTCCAGGATTAGATTTGTTGCCATCACATAGTAAAAGGTCTCCAGGATTAGAATTGCTGCCCTCACATAGTAAAAGGTCTCGGGATTAGATTTGCTACCCTCACATAGTAAAGGGTCTCTGGGATTAGACTTGCTGCCCTCACATAGTAAAAGGTCTCCAGGATTAGATTTGCTGCCCTCACATAGTACAAGGTCTCTAGGATTAGGTTTGCTGCCCTCACAAAGTAAAAGGTCTCCAGGATTAGATTTCCTGCCCTCACATAGCATGAACAAACTCGGCATCACCACTTTATGCCTCCTTGTAGGTACATTGTGCTGATGCGTCCACTAATGCATGTCCTTATACCAACCTTTTGCTGTTGTTAATGTAAGGGCACATGTAAAATGAAGCGATCACACTGTTACCTTAGGGACATGTCTAATCAGTGTTATTGTTAATCTAATTCCTCCAGTGATAAGATGCAATTAAACTGTGTTACAAATGGCACTCCTGCTGTTTTCCCCAGTATGATAAGTAAGTTGCTCCTTTACACTGCTAAGTGTCATGGTGTCCCCACGGTCCCGTGCCCTTAAACCAACTGTTTAGCTGCTGTTGATTTACTGTATCTGGTAAACAAGCAATGCCACCATTAAAGTAATCCCATATTTGAGGAATCTCATTGTTGATCGTAATGCTTCTGGTAACATGAAGCATTGCTGACGTTTTAAAATTTCTATCGTCCTTGTGTGATTTCCATGAACATAATTAAGATGCTTCTTTTCATTTCGTATATGTTTCCTATATTCTTATTGACCAGCAACTATTTACATTCTATCATTTTGTGCAGATAGGGATATCCATTTCACCTTGTTGCTATTGTGACCTTTTGGTGAACTGCAAAAAACACTTTTTTGGAATGAGTGTCTTGTGCAGTTCAACTAAAATGTCATGTGGGCAACATCTCTCAATTTTGGTGGAGCTGCACAAAATGGTGATTGAGTTTCCAAAATCTCCGTCAAGTTCTGTTGGTAATCGCGTGCAACATTTTATTAGCCTTTGCAAGATGAGCCGTCACTCTCACCACAATGGCACTTTATTTTAGTGGAACTGCACAAAAGGATAAGAAAATTATAGTTGCACCTTTCATGAGCCGGGCAGCCAACCTTAATGTTCCTCAATTTTAGTGCAACTACTAAAGAAGAACCTGCTAGCTCACGAGAGCAAGTACTTCTTGCTAGCTGAATGATGCAATCTTTGCCTCATTTCAGGTGAACTGCAGAAAAAGGCGCATGAATTGAATCATGGAACTCCAGGCAGGCCTCATCCGAGTGGACCTACAGGTTGAGTTCAAGGAGGCCACCATTAAAGTGAAATCATGCTCTTCTTGTTTGTGCTGTGCAAACAGGAATACTCAACTACAGATGTTGTGGCGGTCAAGAGCATTCGACAAGTTCTTCGATTGTATGACATGGCTAGCCAAGATGGATTTAATCCCAATATTCACTTTATCAAAAGGCTCTAATGGGTTGGTTCTGAATCTTGCAAGGTGGGAATCAATTAGATGTGTAGGCATCTTTGTTGTACTTATTATTTGAATCTTATTTGTTGGTTCTGAATCTTGAAAGTTGGGAATCAATGAGATGTGTAGGCATCTTTGTTGTACTTATAATTTGGATCTTATTGGTTAGTTATGAATCTTGCAAGCTGGGAATCAATGAGATGTGTAGACATCTTTGTTGTACTTATTATTTGGATCTTATTTATTGGTTCTGAATCTTCCAAGCTGGGAAACACGGCATGATGATGCAGAGGACAACAACCATAACAAACCGTTCAAACTTGGTAGTATTATCTTTGCGAAAGTGTGACAAAAGTGTTGATCGTGTGCGTCCTGAGAATAATAATTCTAATTGTTGTGCATGTTGATCCTGTGGCACTGATAGAACGAGCCAATGCATTGCTTGTTTTAAGTATAAATTTCTATTAAAGCTAATTAAATTTAAGTAAAGTGACCACTAACTCCTGTTATTAATGTACCAATACAGACCCGCTCGTGAACCGACGTGTGGCCGGAGTATGTTTCTTAATGGATGTGTTTGAATGCGCCGAGGCTGCATCTTCTGCCGGGCGTGCAACCGACGAGGGAGGGGTAGTAACTGTTGTCGCCTGTACACACTCAGTTTACTATTGAATCCAGTTCCCCAAGAGCTGAAAAATGAACTGCTGCCACCACCTACACACTCGTTCACTTGAAGAGACTCCAATGGCGATCCCAGGGGTGAGCCTGCTAGATATGGACTTCAGCAAGGAGTTCCCCTTTTAGTTCGTCTTTCAGTCCTATGGCTGCACCAAGTTGAATGTGATGTACACCAACGATCCGGACTCGGTGAAGCTCTGCCTCACCGAGTTCAAGCAATACATACAGGACGAGAAAGCACAAGGTTGCAGGACTAGACCTTGTGCCTATCCATTCGTCTCCTGACAGGGACCAGCGGATCGCCATCGCCCAGGTATGTGTGCGGGACGAGGTTCTCATCTACCACTTCTGTAGGGCCATCAGAGGTTCTGGAGCATTCGCTTGTTTCATCGGCAGAGCCGACTGCACCTTCGCTACGGTGGAGAGAAGGAAGAACGCGACGATTCGGCCATCTAGTGCAACAAGCTTGTCGACATCCAGAAGCAATACAAGATCATCAGCAACGGGCAGGAGAAGGACTCCGTGGTTGACCTCGCCGAGACCATTATCGACCCCTGATACGCCAACATGAAAGATGACAACGATACCAAGGACCTGAACCCGTGGGAGGTACCTCTGAATCTAGCCTACATAACCTACGCGACCAAGGACGCATACGCATGCTCACGACATGTACGGCGGATCTTGGACATGAGGGTGTGTGCGCTTCCGTAACCACGCAGTACCGCGGACAGCAGCAGCGTCATGATAAAGCGTGCCAGGAAGGTCTAGATGTTGTACTTTATCTGTTAATAAGCACCTTTATCATCTGAGTGTTTCATGCATTAGCCTATGTGTCGTAATTAGTTGTTTTGTCCGAAATATTTCTTTTAAGAACCCATTAACCTGTTTGCTTTTTTTAGTGCCTATTTGCTTATGTATGTAACTAGTTCACTTGTCCGTTAAAAAAACTAGTTCACTCGGCTGCCGTGTTTTGAATCTCCTTCCTCCCAACATATTCCCCTCCTTAGGTGGACCCAGCAGGTCTCGTACACAGACATATGGGACCAACCACCTATCCATTTGTATTTCTTTATTTTGTTCAATCTTTCATCCTCTTCCTATATAGCGGCTGGTCATCATAGCCTATGGTGTTGGCCAGGCCATCCCTCTACTACCACACACTGTCCAGCGGTGGCAGCTCCACTGGCCCACCCTGCACCCGAACAAGTCAACCCTCGTACTCCCCTCCGCCTGCGTCTTCCCCCGCTCTGGTTCGTTCGGTCCGAGGTCTCGACGTTGTCCTCCGCCTTGGTTCTCTAGCCGCGGCGCCGCCGTCTGTCGTTCCCAACATGGTCAGCAAAACAAGAGGAATCGGGAGACAACTGTTCCTCGAGAGGCTGACAGTCCTGGGCCCACCAGGTCCATGGCCTAGGTTTTGTTGTTTAACATGGGCAGCCCACGACATTTTTCAACATTTTTTGGGTCCAGCAGGTATCAAGCGTCCTCTGGGCCTCCCAACCTAGCTTGTCTATAACATCAGCAGCCCAAGTTATGTTTGTTTTGTCAAGATGACGCACAGCTCGGTTCTATTTTTCTATCAGAATGCAAAACTGAACCTGTTTTCTATAAGAATGCAAAACTGAATCTATATTTATATATTATTTTATTACACACACACACACACACACACACACACACACACACAAACACACACACACACACACACACACACACACACACACACACACACACACACACACACACACACACACACACACACACACACACACACACACACACACACACACACACACACACACACACACACACACATATATATATATATATATATATATATATTAGAAACAACCTAAGTTTCCGTTAAACCTGTCGTTCGTCCAACCATTTTATAGACCTTCCCACTTCCTTTATTTTTCGTTTTCATTAATCCTATAACTGAATTGTCTCCCACTTTCTTTTTCGATGTAAACTGAGTTTTCTCCCAGTACTTTTCCCTAGAACCAACTCAACTATCCCACGTCTAGCCTAAAAAATAATAATACCCCACGTACTATTAACTCATCAATTTAAAATGATATTTTATTTCGTAAGTTGAAAGTTCTTACAAAATAATAATAATAATTGTTTATATATAACTTGGCAAGTTAACTCCTAGTGATTGCGTACATAAGCTTGCAAAGATTTTACTGACCAATGCATTAATAGATGTGCAATCATGTGTTTATGTTTTTATAACATTTTCTCCGTCTAGCCCAACATGATATTTTCACCTAGCCCAGCAAGTCCGCGGATTTCGAGAAAAAATCAACTGGGCTTTAAATTCTACCATATATATGAACGGGCTGCATAGATGCTACATCATTGTTTCACCGAGCCCACCAAATGGACTAAAAAAACAAATGGACTGGCTGACATGTGGGCCTATAGGTCGAAGCCTACGAAGGCGTTGGATTTACATCCAGCAGCCGGCATTCTTCTTCAATCTCTCGTCTTCTTCCCCTAAGCTGCTGGACACTTTGCTCCGACCTCTGGCGTCCAGCGGCATTGTTTTTTGCTCCTCGGTAACGCTACCCCGCCGACGGCCAGGCCATCCCTCCACTCCACACCTCCTGTTATTCTCTGCCGAGTGTAGGCCCACCCCGCACCTGAACCAGTCAAGTTTCCCACTCCTCTCCGTCTGCGACTCCACTGCCGCGTCTTCCCCATCTCCGGGTCATTCCAGTCTGGGGGCCTCGCCATCGTCCACCGCCTCGGTGCGCTCGGCGCGGCGTGGTCAACATACAAGAGTCATTGGAAGAGGACTGTACGTGGAGAGCCTGACGGCTGGGACCCACGAGGTCCATGGTCGCACGCAGGGAAAATTCCTCCTTATTACGCACTGTACGTGGGAAGGGCCTCTGTATTTTGCGAAAAAAAAGTTCCCCCATGCTGACAGGTCGGACCCACCAGCTATATCTTAGCACGCAAGGAAGTGCCTCCTTATTACGCACAAAAAAATGAATACTCCCCCTGCCAGCTGGAACCCAGCATAGTGGGACGCTGACTTGTGGGCCTACCAAGTTGATGGGGATGGAGGGCTTTGTCAACTTAGTCAATATGAACAATTCTAGCTCCAGTTACCGTACGATGTTCATCCAATGGAAGTAGTGCTTCTTCAACCTCTGGTCTTCTTGCTCCAGCCGCCCAAACCAGCGCCGGTCGTGATGTGTGCTCCTGCCTCCCGTGGCCGACTGTGATGCCGCGGAGGCCTCACCGCCCCCTAGTACTTCCACCGCTGGCCAGATCCCTCTACTCACCCACACCCCATGTTATTCTGCAGCGACGGCAGCCTCACACCGCAGTCGAACCAGTGAACCCTCGTACTCCTCTCCGTGTGGGCATCCACTGTCGCGTCTTCCCCGGCTCCGTGTCGTCCCCTTCCTAGGCCTCGCCATCGTCCATTGCCTTGGTGCTCTCGGCGCGGCGTGGTCACTGTGGTCAATGACCGACTTCCATCGGAAGAGTACTATACATGGAGAGGCTGACAGCTGGGTCCACGGCCGCATATGGGTCCACGGCCACAGCCCAGTTTTTTTGTGATTTGCCAAGTAAGTCGATTTGTTAGGCCTGTTGGGTTGCAAATCTTTCAAGACGAGGAGAGCTTCATTCGGCTGGCCGAGAAAATGGCCTATCATTAATGAGAAATGGGTTGTACATTTTTGAAACACATCAAACCGGCAATTAGTTTCAAATTTCTTTTTTTCATGTCGAGATTTTAAATTGCATTGATTTTTATGCGTGGACAATTTGTTGGCTTTTATATTTATACACATTTATTTTTAAAATCAGATTGAATTTGACTTGAAATTTCGGGATTACAAACAGTTCGGACCGCAACGAAATATGCAAAATTTCGTACAATTTTTGAACCGTGCCCACAATATGGGTTGTAATGCTAACGAAAAGAATACGGGCTCCAAAAAAACCTTAAGAATTAGCAAATGGGCTGTAAATTATTAGAAATAACTAGTCGTCGACCCGTGCAATTGCACGGGCTAGTTATTTAGACATTAGCTTAGTGGAATTTCGATAACATTGCTTATACATAGAGAAATGGAACTAATTAAAGAAACAGTTTGTTATGGAAATAATAAATTCATATGTAACATTCTCAAGAAGTGCACGCAATGTTCCAAATCAAATGAATAGACAAAACTTATTTGTACATCTCTAAATTATGTTCATAATGATAAAATTCTTATGTGTATATAATCACGCCATTATCCCAAATAGCTAAAAACAATGATCACATGATACGCTGCAGACATGACTTCCTCATCGTACTCGTCCTATATTAACCCTGGTTCAATTGTCAAAAGATAACGCCTATGTGTTTTCATTCAAATAAATTTACTAATGTACACTATTGTACCTTTGAAAGTGATAAGTATGAAAAAGAAATTAGGACCACAAAACTGATGAAGTATTCTACAAAACTCAATTCAATTATCAAAAGCTTTAGTACAAAAAAAATGTACACAGACTTTGCACAGACGTGTCCACATAAATCATCTTCTCACGGAATCCACCTGCCAACTAAATTATTTCCCTGAACTCAGATATCAAGTGGATTGTAAGAGATTTTGTTCTTTTCAACATGCACCCAAACGCATGTAATATTTTATTAGAGAAATATAGAAAATATTTTGGATGTACCGAATATGTCTGTGTAAGGATAAATGCCACCTTGCTTTGTAATTTCAAGAAATGATAGTCTAAAGCAGAGATAAATGAAAGCGTACAAAGAGACACCATCTCGAAAGATAATGGCACCCAAGCGTACAAAGAGACACCACCTGGTGCCATAATAAGTTTGCGGTGCAAGGTTGATAATTCCTGCCAAGCAAGGTCTAATTAGTAGTTGTGGAGTAATTATTGAGAATAGAAAAGGTAATAAGTACTTTTTGGCTAGGCATACAATTTTTCAATTGTGATTGAGGTGTAATAAGATATTTCGCATGACAAAAGAGGGGACAATACAATGGTATTAGAAGAGCGGCGAAGAAACAAGTATTTCACAGAATGTTCGGAAGAACTTATCCTTATAAAATTAGAAGAGCATGGTACAGTAACCTTGGAATGGTTTCCTGATGAAAAATCTTTGGATCAAGAAATCTGTTACTTGGAACATTGTAGAACAATCTAATATATGAGATTAGACTACCAACTTTGCCAAAAAACTTGTGGTAAAGTATGCAGTATTACTTGAGAAAACATATTACATTTTGAAGACTAATTTTCTTCGTTAGGCTACAACGGCACTGATTATGTCTTAGATCTGACAACCCTATTAGAGTCGGGACTCTAAAAATGCTAGAAAAACATTAACCAAACTAACAACCTGCCCGTACTGGATCAAATAGAAAGGAGCAATTTCTCAGAGAACTTGCACTTGGTGACATGGGTAGGTGGGCAGATTGCATTACGTCCTTGACAATTTTTACATCAGAAAGATCTAATCAATGTTAACATGTAGAAACAAACTTGAAATTCTGCCGATCTTGTTTCACACGTGATATAACCTTTTATTCCTGTACCATTCCCTCGGGCGGCCGACACCCTGTGCTGCAAGATCAAGAAACTCAATTTCAATGATATTAAATATTCTTAAATATATTTTGTAAATCTTCTGCACATTATGGTAGACTGTCCTAGACTAATCATGAAGACTTGAATTGTTCACTAATTTATAACAAAGAAAATAGATCAGCCAGCGTGCCAGCCGCTCACTTGAGATCATGTATATTCTCTGCTTTCGGATAGGCTCAGAGTTCATGAGACACATCTGACTTGCGCCTGCAGAAGCCTTCCCAAATACACGCCCTATGTAGCTCTATGCCTCTTTGTCACAATGGTCTCATGGCATGGGGCATGGGCCAAGCAATTCGCCTTCTGCTAGCGGGGGATGGCGAGTGACTACGTCTTGCTGCTCCTATCCGGGGCACCACGGCAACTCTGGGCGCCTGAGCAGGCTACATGCAGGCGTGCATCATCATGCTTGTGTTCGCATCTACTGCCAAGCAGAGCGAGGGGGTTTCAGGAGCAGAAAAAATTGCAAGTAGCCATGATCCGGCTAGTGCATCTCCTCGTCAAGTGATGCAGACTTCACACAGCGAGATGTGCTCCGGTAGATCCGTAGGATCGTGGGCTCGTGTGCATGCTGCTTGACACTTGGAAGCCGATACTGCTGGTCCTATTTGACCGGAAGATGAGGATGCCGATGGATGGAGACAGGCTGGAAAGTACTCCCGGCTACACCAGATCGTGAAGGAAGCAAAACAATAAGCGATCCCCATCTCTATGTTGCATCCGTATAGCACAAACTAATCGGAGGTAGACCTGGTAGGCGGTATGATAGGAGATCGTTTTGTTTTTCAATATTAAGAAAAAAAAGGAGAGATGGACGATAGGAGTCGTGCTGCACGTGGATACTAAGAGTTAGATCGTGGGTTAACCGGATGGAATTTCTGTACGTCTCATTTTTTCTTAAGTATAGATCATTCCGTCGCTGAAGAAAGATTAGGGTGAAAGTAGTCCTATGGGTTAATCTCCACCGTAATAATTTGGTCCCACCAAATAAACGGCTCCTAATTACTGATTAACGTGAGAATTTCTTGAAAGTCTAGAATTAGTATAGGTATAGATGGCAGATGGGCTATATGCTGTTTTTCACAGATTTGAGGCTTTCCTAAAAAAAGGTTGACGCACAAGCAGTGTCTGTTGAATGTCCATCCAACGGCCGTCGTGCTTCTTCAATCTCTTCTCTTCCAACTCCAGCCGCTCAAACAAGCGTCGGTGGGACTGCCTGCTCCCTCCTCCCCGCGGCTGGCTGTGCTGCCGCGCAGGCCTCACCGCCCCACCGTACTCCCATCGCTGGCCTAGCCATCCCTCTACTCACCCATACCTGCTGTTATTCTCTGGCGACGGCAGACGAACCAGTAAACCCTCGTACAGTCATAGTCCCCTTCGTGTGGGAAACAACCGCCAAGTCTTCCCTGGCTCCGTGTCGTTCCCTTCCTAGGCCGCGCCGTCGTCCACCACCCTGGTGCTCTCGGCGCGGCCTGGTCAATGTGGTCAACGGCCGACATGCATCTGAAGTGGACTGTACATGGAGAGGCTGACAGCTGGGTCCATGGCCGCACGCAAAGAAATGCCTCCTTATTACGCGCAAAATAATGATTCCTCCACCTGACATCTGGGACCCACCGAAAGGGCCTCTATATTTCGCGAAAAAAACATTACCGCCGCTGACAGCTCGGACCCACCAGCTATATCTTCGCACACAAGGAAATGCCTCCTTATTACGCACTAAAAAATGAATACTCCCCCGGTAGCTGGGACCCAGTATAGTGGCAGGCTGACCTGTGGGCCTACTAAGTTGACGGGGACGGAGTTCTTTGTCAACTTAGTCAATATGCATGATTCTAGCTCCAGTGACCGCACGATGTCCATCCAACGGCCATAGTGCTTCTTCAACCTCTGGTCTTCTTGCTCCAGCCGCCCAAACTAGCGTCAGTCGTGCCTTGTGCTCCTGCCTCTCGTGGCCGGCTGTGCTGCCGCGGAGGCCTCACCGCCCCCTACTACTCCCACCGCTGGCCAGACAATCCCTCCACTCACCCACACCCCCTGTTATTCTGCAGCGACGGCAGCCTCACACCGCAGCCAAACCAGTGAACCCTCGTACTCCTCTCCTTGAAGCTTCCTTTGTCGCGTCTTCCCCGGCTCATCCCCTTCCTAGGCCTCGTCGTCGTCCACCGCCCTGGTGCTCTCGGCGCGGCGTGGTCAACGTGGTCAAGGACCGGCTTCCATTGGACGCGGACTGTACGTGGAGAGGCTGACAGCTAGGTCCACGACCGCAGCAAGGAAGTGCCTCCTTATTACGCGCAAAATAATTATTCCTCCACCTGACAGCGGGGACCCACCGGACGGGCCACCATATTTTGCGAAAAAAAAAAGTTTCCCCCTGACTGCTGGGACCCACCAGCTACATCATCGCACGCAAGGAAGTTTGTCCGGGCAAAAAAATGATTCGCCCCCTGACTACTGGGACCCACCAGCTACATCTTCGCATGCAAGGAAGTGCCTGACAGTCGGGACCCACCTGGTCGAAGCGTATGTAGCATTGTCATTCTGGTTGCGAACGTGTACGTACATACTGGCTGATGTAGAGGCTCGCACGTGTCGTAGTAGAGGCGCGCACGTAGCATGTACACGTACGTACATCAGCCAGTGTGCAAGAAAGAAAATACGGCCACGTACGTACATATGGGTAGGGTCTCGAACGCCTACTCACGCATACGTACGGCCAGGGCTCGTGTATATGGCTGGGTCAGAACAGAGAAACAGCGTCATCGTCGTGTTGATGGGTAGCCGACCGGCTGGGTCTGAACGGAATGCGTCATCGTGTTCATCGGGAGGGCTTGGACGGAACAGCCGATGGAAACGAGGCTGGCGTCATGAAGCGGAGAAATGGCCTTGTGTTTAGTAGGCCACATTGAAACAGGATCCTGTTCTTTGGGAGGGGTCCGCGTCCGCAAAATGGAGAAGCGGACCTCCTCACGGTCGAAATGGGGTCTTGTTGATCGGGAGGGTGTGGCCTACCGCAAAGCGGAGAAATGGACTTGTGTTGGGCGCCACTGATCAAAGCGGGGTCATGTTCGCCGAGAGGGTGTGGCGTGCGCAAAAGCGGGACTCCACGGGATACTATTCATCTCCACCGTCGACCCCCTCCAGCCTCCACGGGATACTGCTCATCCGCCGTCGACCTCCTCCAGCCTCCACCTGCGACTGTTCATCCATGGGCTCCTGTTCATCCAGCCTCCACCGCGCTACTCCACCGGCTCTTGTTCAACCAGCCCTCTCTCTGGGCTCTGTTCAACCACCCTCCACGGGCTCTGTTCATCCAGCCCTCCACCATCTCTGTTCATCCAGCCCTCCACAGTAGTCCTATTCATCCACCCTCCACGAGGTCATGTTCATCCAGCCCATATTGGCTCGATCGATCGGGGTCCTGTTCATCCAGAGGCAACACCACGGGTCTGTTCATCCACCCCCACCGGGCTGTTCATCAAACCCCCCAACGCTCGCCTTTGTTCATCTAGAGGCGGCATCGACCGGCTTGGTTAGCGAAGTAGGGAAGGAATCGCTCGATCGGGTTGATTCACAGCCATCGACCGATCGCTCGGGTTCGAGAACGCATAGCACAGAGTGCAATCGCCGGGTTGATTAGAGCCCAACACCTCGCTTCGGGTTCGATTAGAGCCCAACGCCCGCACCCACGCGCGTGCGTGTCACGAGAAAGCAGCGCATCGCTCGGCCCGACCACCCACCGTAACCGGGAACACCTCGATATTTTCCTCGCCCTCGCTTCTACCACGGTTTTTTCCGTCATGGACGGCCCAAAGAATGCCATGCAGCTGTGTCTCTGGCCCGCCCAGGATGAATAGCCCATTTTCTGTCATGATTTTTTGTCATAGAAGTAGGAGCCCACCACATCTATGATGATACCGGGTTTTGTCACAATTATCGTCATAGAAGTGTCATAAGTATGACAAAAAAAATTCGTTCGGCCCAAAATGTCACAGATGTGTCTTTTTTTGTAGTGGCATGAATCCGTCCCATCGAGTTTAAGTGGCTAGTACAACGAAACATGCATCATGAACTGATCTCGCTCTGTGTGGGGAGCTAGTGTAAGATTTTTGACACACGCGCCACATCAATGTTGTGTATTCGAACATGCATGCATGCATCACCTCCATACTACTCCATGTAGTGGTTGCCTTCGAACGATACACTCCCTCGCGTGGTTATCAGTGAGCCTATATATTCGTGGGCCCGCGTGGACATCCCTGATCACCTTGACAACCAACAAAATAGGTTACTAATACGTCTCCAACGTATCTATAATTTTTTATTGTTCCATGCTATATTATATTCTGTTTTGGACATTAATGGGCTTTATAATACACTTTTATATTATTGGGACTAACCTATTAACCGGAGGCCCAGCCCAGAATTGCTGTTTTTGCCTATTTCAGAGTTTCGCAGAAAAAGACTATCAAATGGAGTCCAAACGGAATGAAACCTTGAGAGCGTGATTTTGAACGAGCGTGATCCGGAGGACTTGGACCCTCGTCAAGACATCAACCGGGAAGGCACGAGGTGGGGCGTGCCTACCCCCACAGGGCGTCCTCCACCCTCATGGGCCCCATGTTGCTCTACCGACGTACTTATTCTTCCTATATATACCTCGTACCCCCAAACTACGGATCTGAGCCAAAAACCTAATTCCTATATATACCTACATACCCAGACTTGCTCGCTGCGGCCTGCAGGCGTGGCTCAAGGGTGGCCAAAGACGGCCCATCTTCATCGCGCAAGCTCAAGACCCTCATGAGGGCCAAGCCTCATGAGGCGGGGCGACAAGAAACTTCCTCGAGCACGGCCTCGTCGAGGCTAGCTCATGCGAGTCGGAGATCAAGGCGGGGTACTTCACGAGGTGCCCATGGCGCAAGCAATGGCGACCAAAGGCGCCCGGTGAGGCGCCCGACCAGCAGTGTCCTCATTTCCTCTTTGATGCAAAGGGGGCAAGCGCAGGCGAGAGCATCAAGCAAAGGCACCCGTTTCGGTGCAACAAGACCTAGACCATCGCAACGGCAGGAAGGAAGTCATTGTGGAGCCCAAGCCGGCGTCACCACCAGAGCCTTTGATAGGCAAAGACCAACTTTAGTTAGGATAAGTGTACTAGATGTTCCCCTTCAAAATGGACAATTGTTGGCGCCCTTCCCGCTCGATATTTGGGAAGAGGCCCAGGGCCTCTGCCTATAAATAGGACTAGCCACCCACAAGGTAGAGGAAGCTTGATCACATCAAGAGACAAAACGCAGAGAGAGAGAGAGAGAGAGAGAGAAGCGATCGAACTCCCCTAGCAGTTCATCTTTTGACCAAGAACAGACCTTAGCGAGGCTGTTCTTCCTTGTATTGTTCATCATCAGCCCAGAAGCAATCCACCACACCACACCTTTGGGTAGGGTGTTACACCACAATGGTGGCCCGAACGATATAAACCTGTGTCTCTTGTGTTGTTCCTTTCATAGTTTAGATCCTAGCGAGGCGGCGAGGTGCAGAGTAGGTAGGGGTGAGATCTCCGCGCGCACTCCTGCAGAGTTCGAACCTAGAGGGTCTGCAGGAACCGAAATCCGACATTTGGCCTTGAGGTAGGTGCGCCGAATCCGCCTGCCGCCCGGCGCCCGTCGCATGGTCATCATCATGTCTGGCGACCAGGTGGGCAACCACGATCCTGGGCGGCTGGCCCGCCCACGATAGCCGCTTCGCCCAGGCGACCCCATGCCCAGGCAGCTCGCGGTCCGAGAACGCTGCGCAGGCATGGCGGCGCGGACAGCAATGACAGCTCTCACGCCCGTGGCAGGCGCGGTCGGTGGCGAGGCCTCCAACCACGCCACGGCCACGACGCCGTACACCCACGGGAGCAGGCGAACTCAAGGTCGCGCTCACGGTGGCGAGAGATCTGCAATGCAAAGCTAATGGAGGCGGCGCGACGTCGTCGCTAGGCGGGTGGCGAGCTCTGAGGCTTCGCCGCCTCGAGGCTCACCCTTATGCACCCAACTCCCACCTCAGGTCCAGGGTGGCCTCACGCGAGGCCCCACGCACGCCCGCGCAGCTCAAGCGAACTCCAAGGCCACCCCAGCGTCGGCCGGGCCGTCGGCCACCGGGCCAGCCAGCGCCGCCTCCGCCCCGCCAGCGAAGAAGGACTCGCCACGACCCACGGCCCGGTGGGCGCGCGCGCGCCACCCAGGTGGGCGCCTCAAGCAGGCTCGTGGCACCTGAGCACACGGGCATCCTTGGGATGGCGGCCCCGTAAGAGCACGTGCCCCACACGATGGATCAAGCGCGCGCGCATGAGGCGAACAAGGCTCGCTCCTCGGCCCAAGCTGGGGGGCGAGGCACGAGCTGAGCTCTTCCGGGAGCCCCGGAAAGCCCGTCGGCCACGCTGGAAGCAACGATTATCGGTACCGCTAATTCCTCGTGAACAGGCATCGCTAACCATGGATCGCGGGGAGGTACAGGTCGCCACGGTGGACGGCTGCCCCACTCCCAGCTTCCTACCCCTCGGGAGGAGGGCGTAGGGGCTGCAGGAGAGGGTCGAGATCCGGCATCACCACCGGGCGTTGAACAAGGCGTCCTTAGGAGGTAGGCCCTCTGCCGGGGAGGTGCCTCAGGGCCTGCCCCTGGCAGAGGACCCGTGGTCGTCGGGGGAACCGCTGGCGACCGCTCTACCCCATCGGCGGCGTCCTTGGTTTCCGGTCGTCGTCGGTGGCACTAGAGTGTGGCGCAAGGCGGGGTCCTCGTCTGGCGATATGAAGCAAGGCCTGTACCTGTGAAGAAGGCCCAGTGCTTGTGAAGCTCGCCGCCCCGTGACGCCCTCACGTAATAATGAGTGGGGCTGTACACGCCCCGGAGTCTCAGGGGTGCCGGCCTCAGGCCCTGGGGCTCCCTCCATGCCCAGTGGCAGCACTTAGCTCCGCGCTAGTGAGAAGACGTCCAAGACTAGACTAGGTGCCGGACGCGGCTTTTTCTGCTTTCCTTGCTTTTCCCCTTGGCTGTCGTTTCCCCTGTTGGATTTAAGTTGGATTTGAGCTTGCGATTTGCGTGTGTTCGGGGAAGGGGTGTTTAGTCTCGTTCGAGCATTCTCTCGCTTTCTGGTTACCACTTTTCCTCAGCTGCCTCCCCTCGTGAGCCCCTCGTGAGCCGGGCCAGGCCTAGCTTGCGCGCAGCACGGACTGTCGTCACCACGCCCTCTCAGGAGGTTTTCATTACAGGTTCAATGGGCTCGCTCAGGGAGACACTCAAGACACCACAGCCCTCATGAGCTATCTCGGGGCCACGCTGGTCGAAGGTAAACAAGCCAGCGAGCTCTTGCAAAGCCAGCCACTTGGCGCAGGCGTGGGGTATCATCGCATCTACTAATCGCTGAATGCAAGTTTTTACATGAGGGCTCCCCCTCCCAAAATGCTCTTACAACCTTGTGGCAAAGCCGAACTCTATCTGCGCAGGTAAGGAAACAGGAACGACACGCGATCAGTCGGATAAATCCCCCAATGCATCCTCAAGGGCACCTCCTGAATCGTCGCTGGCGTCGCTGGCCTCACCAGCACTCCCCACGTTGCCATCAGCGGCGTCAGGGCCGTTCACCACGCCGCCTTCATCAGCGGCCATGACCACGCCGTCGTTATCAGAAGCGAAGGCCCTGACGAGGGCATCCATGTTGTCTTCCACCCAGTGCGCCAGGTCGTCCCGGACGGCCTGGGGTAGTCGGGCGACGGCGGCATCAAATCGAAGTTGGGGTCCATGTTCCGAAGATGGCTGAAGACGCGAGAAAAGGCGCGCCCGAGCAGGGCACAACTCCTCTCCTCCACCAACCTGTTGGCTCTGCCCGAGCGCACCTCCGGCTGCGCCACCACGTTAGTGAAGAACTGAAGGTTGCCAGCATAGTTGACTGCGTGAGGCTCGCCAACGGCCGCCTCGCAGATGTTACCCAAGGCCGTGTTAGCTCTCTCCCGGAGCGCGGAGAGCATGGGGCCATGCTCATGCTCCAGGATCCGCCGCTGGCGTATCTCGTCCTTGTTCTGCCGCGCAACGGATTCAGCCGCATGCACCCGCTAACGCAGAAGAAGCGCCTCGGCGCGGGAGGAAGTCAGCTCGTCCTGCGCCATACCGAGGGCGGCCCAGGAAGCGTCGGCCCGCCGCGTCACTTCAACTAGCTTGGCCCTCAGGGCGGCGGTCCTGCCTTCAGCCTCGACCCTGATCAACCCCAGCCTCTCCTCGAACTCGCGCTCAAGGTTCAAGCGGGCCGTCGCCACCCGGCGTTCAACCTCTTCCAGGACTCGGCCTCCCGCGCAGCGACGTCATCCTCCGCCTGCATCACCAAGCGCTCCCTCGTCTCCAGACGCTCAAGTTCGCGTGCGCGTTCGGCAGCTTCCAGCGTCAGTGCCTCCTCACGCCTCTGGAGCTCTGCCTGGTCGACCAAAGCCACCTTCATGGACGCAAGGGCCGTCTCACGCAGCTCCACCTGCTGCTCCAGGGAATGGCACCAGGCCTGGAGTTCCCACGCCCGCTCCTCCGCCGCCTCACGCCGCCGGTCAGCCTCTCGGGCCTCCTCGACGACCCGGGAACGGGCCTCCCGAGAGGCCGCCAGCGACGCCTCGGCTTCCTCATTGTCGAGGTCACGCTGGTGGCGCGCAAGGGCAACAGCCGCCTTCAGCTTGCGCCTCTCTTTAGCCAGGCGCAGGCCCTCACCCTCAAGGCGTGCGTCTTCGTCAGCGAGCTCTTCACCAAGCAGGCTCACCGCGCCAGCCGCCCTCCGGAGAAACCCTTGGCGAAGAGCGCGACGCTCCCGGGCGCGCTCGAGCACGTCTTCTGCGTCGTCATCCGCCCCAAGTAAGCGCGGGGGGCCACGAATCAGCACTCCCCCGGGCAGGTCTTTGGGGCTGGCGCCCTCGCGATGGCGGGCACGCCTCGCTGAAGCCCGGCCTGGAGCCAGCCCATCCCTAAATGAAGAGCGCAGGGCCGACCTCAGCCAATCGCCATCCACGACCAGACAAGAAGCCCAAGGCAGGCTGGCTATTCCTCGAGAAGGCTCGCGAAGGAGGGTCGCGAGGTGCGCAGAGCCGCGATGCGCCACAGGATGGCTCACCTCTCCGGCCGGCCTCACCACAAGGGCTCTGCTTGCTCGGAGCACTCGAAGAAGGTGGAGAGGGCGGAGCCTGGGGGGATGGCTCCTCAGCCATCTCCGTGAGCTCGGCAGGAAGGGCCCTGCAGAGCAAGGATCAGCCAAAGCAACGGGAAGATAAGGAACTAGGAAAGGGAAAGGCTTACTCATCAATGGCGAAATACTTCCGGCGCTTCAACAAGCGGCAAGGGTAGTCGTCACCCAAGGCCTCCCATCTCTTCCAGAGAGCCTCGAAGTCCACACGAAAGCGACCCAGGAGTTCGGCGCAGGGGTCAGCCCGCGACGAGGAAGAAGCAACAAGGTGACCAGCGTCAGGGGCGTCGTCCTGGCGCACGCCGCCGGTCGTCTCACCAAGAAGGGTAGTTGGGGCCACAGGGGCCCCGACCGCGGGATCCGCGGGCAGCGGCTCAACGCCTTCAGCCGCAGCAGTACGGGCCTCAGGAGCTGCCCCTCGGGAGTCTTGCTGGCGTCGTCATCCGGTGGGGGCCCCTCGACCTCGGCGGCCCATGCCTCCCTGCTCCGTCACTCGAGGAAGGACCACCGTGGGCGACGGGAAGGGCAGTCACCACCACTGGGTTCTCGCGAGGCCCCATGAGGCCTGTGGGGTGCAGCCCCCATTCGTCGAAGCTGGGCATGTGCTTCACAAAGTCACCCCTGCTCGAGCAAAAGTACAGCAAAGCACCCCCTTGTCGGATGCTGCTGGGGGAAGGGTCCCCAGTCAGGACCAGGAGCACCTTCCTCAGCACTTCAGGCGTCAGGTCCTCCTCCTGGAGCCTCATGCGATCTTCACGCCCGCCGAAGGCCCACATTCGGCGAGAGTGACACTGGAGAGGGGCAATGCGGCATAGCAGGAACTCCTTCACCACCTTGGGCGCCGTCACGCCGAGCGCCCTCAGGAACGTGAAGCGGCGCCCGAGCGAGGCGAGCTGGGGTTCGTGGCGTCTCCTCGCCCCACTGAATTGGGGACAGCGGGCGATGTTGGCTCGAAAGCGGGGCTGGGCACCCGACATCCACGCACAGCCACCGCTCATGAACCCAGACGCGGGCTGAGGAAGGCTGAAATCAGTCCCTGGAGCCGCTGTTTCTGGTGCGGCAATGAAGCTCACGCACCCCGAGCATTGGGTGGTGTCGACGAGGCGCAAAGAAAAGAAGTGACGCAGCAAGGCAACTAAAGGAGGGATGCCCATCATTGTCTCACAAACAAAGGTGGTTTTCGGAACGAACGTGATCCAGAGGACTTGGACCCTACGTCAAGACATCAACCAGGAAGGCACGAGGTAGGGGGCGTGCCTACCCCCCCTGGGCGCGCCCTCCACCCTCATGGGCCCCACATTGCTCCACCGACGTACTTCTTCCTCCTATATATACCTATGTACCCCAAAACTACCAGATACGGAGCCAAAAACCTAATTCCACCGCTGTCGGCGTTCTGGGAGCCGGGGTACCGAGACTTGCCTGCCTGCGGCGTGGCTCAAGGGGTGGCCCAGCACGGCCCATCTTCATCAGCGCAAGCTCAAGACCCTCGCGAGAGGCCAAGCCTCACGGGGCGGACGACAAGAAACTTTCTCAGGCACGGCCTCGTCGGGCTAGCTCGTGAGGAGGCGGAGAGATCAAGGCAGGGTACCTCACGAGGTGCCCATGATGCAAGCCATGACGACCAAAGGCGCCAGTAGGCGCCCAGCCAGCAAGATGTCCTCATTTCCTCTTTGGTGCAAAGGGGCAAGCGCAGCGAGAGCATCAAGCAAAGGCACCCGTTTGATTGCAATAAGACCAAGGCCATCGTGAGCGGCAGGAAGGAAGTCATTGTGGAGCCCAAGCCGGCGTCACCACGAGCCTTGACAAAGCGAGGACCAACTTTAGTCGGGCTAAGTGTACTAGATGTTCCCCTTCAAAATGGCCAATTGTTGGCGCCCTTCCCGCTCGATATTTGGGAAGAGGCCCAGGGCCTCTGCCTATAAATAGGACTAGCCACCCACAAGGTAGAGGCAGCTTGATCACATCAAGAGACAAAACGCAGAGAGAGAGAGAGAGAGAGAAGCGACTGAACTCCCTCTAGCAGTTCATCGCACCAGCCAAGAACAGACCCTCGCGAGGCTGTTCTTCCTTGTATTGTTCATCATCAGCCCAAAAGGCAATCCACCACACCACACACTGGAGTAGGGTGTTACACCACAATGGTGGCCCGAACCAGTATAAACCTTGTGTCTCTTGTGTTGTTCCTTTCATAGTTTAGATCCTTGCGAGGCGGCATGGTCAAGGACCGGCTTCCATTGGACGTGGACTGTACGTGGAGAGGCTGACAGCTGGGTCCACGGCCGCAGCAAGGAAGTGCCTCCTTATTACGCGCAAAATAATTATTCCTCCACCTGACAGCAGGGACGCACCGGACGGGCCACCGTATTTTGCAAAAAAAAAAACGTTTCCCCCTGACTGCTGGGACCCAGCAGCTACATCTTCGCACGCAAGGAAGTGCGTCCGGGCAAAATAACGATTCGCCCCCTGACTACTGGGACCCACCAGCTACATCTTCGCACGCAAGGAAGTGCCTCACAGTCGGGACCCACCTGGTCGAAGCGTATGTAGCATTGTCATTCTGGTCGCGAACGTGTACATACATTCTGGCCGATGTAGAGGCGCGCACGTGTCGTAGTAGAGGCGCGCACATAGCATCTACACATACATACAGCGGCCAGTGTGCAAGAAAGAAAATCCGGCCACGTACGTACATATGGGAAGGGTCTCGAACGCATACTCGCACATACGTACGGCCAGGGCTCATGTACATGGCTGGGTCGGAACAGAGAAACAGCGTCGTCGTCGCATTCATGGGGAGCCAACTGGCTGGGTCTGAACAGAATGCGTCATCGTGTTCATCGGGAGGGCTTGGACGGAACAGCCGATGGAAACGAGGCCTGGCGTACTGCAGAACGGAGGAAACGGCCTTGTGTTTAGCTGGACACATTCGAAACAGGATCCTGTTCATTGGGAGGTGTCTGGCGTACCGCAAAATGGAGGAAACGGACCTCCTACTGTCGAAATGGGGGTCTTGTTGATCGGGAGGGGTGTGGTGTACCGCAAAACGGAGGAAACGGACTTGTGTTGGAGCGCTACAGTCGAAACGGGGGTCATGTTCATCGAGAAGGGTGTGGCGTACCGCAAAACGGGACTCCACGGGATACTGTTCATCTCCACCATCGACCCCCTCCAGCCTCCACGGGATACTGTTCATCCACCGTCGACCTCCTCGAGCCTCCACCTACGACTGTTCATCCACGGGCTCCTATTCATCCAGCCTCCACCGTGCCCTACTCCACTGGCTACTGTTCAACCAGCCCTCTCTACGGGCTCCTGTTCAACCACCCCTCCACCGGATACTGTTCATCCAGCCCTCCACCATCTACTGTTCATCCAGCCCTCCATGGAGTGGTCCTATTCATCCAGCCCTCCACGAGGTCATGTTCATCCAGCCCATATTGGCTCGATCGATCGGGGTCCTGTTCATCCAGAGGCAACACCACCGGGTCCTGTTCATCCACCCCAACCTGGAACTGTTCATCCAAACCCCCCAGCAACACTCACTGTTCATCTAGAGGCAGCATCGATCGGCTTCAGTTAGCAGAAGTAGGGAAGGAATCGTTCAATCGGGTTCAGTTAACAGCCATCGATCGATCGCTCGGGTTCGAGAACGATAGCTGCAGATGCAATTGCTCGGGTTGATTAGAGCCCAACACCTCGCTAGGGTTGATTAGAGCCCAACGCCGCGCACCACGCGTGCGTGTACAAGAGAACGCAGCATCGCTTCGGCCCGACCACCCACCGTAACCGGGAACACCTCGATATTTTCCTCGCCCTCGCTTCTACGACGGTTTTTTTCGTCATGGACGGCCCAAAGAATGTCATGCAGCTGTGTCTCCGGCCCGCCCAGGATGAAAAGCCCATTTTCTGTCATGATTTTTTGTCATAGAAGTAGGAGCCCACCACATCTATGATGATACCGGGTTTTGTCACAATTTTCGTCATAGAAGTGTCATAAGTATGACAAAAAAATCGTTCGGCCCAAAATGTCACAGATGTGTCTTTTTTTTATAGTGGCATGAATCCGTCCCATGCATCATGAACCGATCTCGCTCTGTGTGGGGAGCTAGTGTACGATTTTTGACACACGCGCCACATCAATGTTGTGTATTCGAACATGCATGCATGCATCACCTCCATACTACTCCATGTAGTGGTTGCCTTCGAACGATACACTCCCTCGCGTGGTTATCAGTGAGCCTATATATTCATGGGCCCGCATGGACATCCTTGATCACCTTGACAACCAACAAGATAGGTTAGTAATACGTCTCCAACGTATCTATAATTTTTTATTGTTCCATGCTATATTATATTCTGTTTTGGACATTAATGGGCTTTATATTAACCGGAGACCCAACCTAGAATTGCTGTTTTTTGCCTATTTCAGAGTTCCGCACAAAAATAATATGAAATGGAGTCCAAACGGAATGAAACCTTCGGGAATGTGATTTTCGGAATGAACATGATCCACAGGACTTGGACCCTACGTCAAGACATCAACCAGGAAGGCATGAGGTAGGGGGGCGTGCCTACCCCCCTGGGCGCGCCCTCCACCCTCATGGGCCCCATGTTGCTCCACCGACGTACTTCTTCCTCCTATATATACCACGCACCCCCAAACTACAGATCTGAAGCCAAAACCTAATTCCACATTGTCGGCGTTACAGGAGCAGGGGTACCCAGACTTGCCTGCCTGCGGCATGCGGCGTGGCTCAAGGGGTGGCCCAGCACGACCCATCTTCATCAGTGCAAGCTTAAGACCCTCGCGAGGGGCCAAGCCTCGCGGGGCGGACGACAAGAAACTTCCTCAGGCACGGCCTCGTCAGCCTAGCTCGCGAGGAGGCGGAGAGATCACGGCGGGGTATCTCACGAGGTGCCCATGACACAAGCCATGACGACCAAAGGCGCCAGGCGGGCGCCAGCCCGCGCAGTGTCGTCATTTCCTCTTTGGTGCAAAGGGGCAAGCGCGGGCGAGAGCATCAAGCAAAGGCACCCGTTTCGGTGCAACAAGACAAAGACCATCGCAACGGCAGGAAGGAAGTCATTGTGGAGCCCAAGACGGCGTCACCACCAGAGCCTTTGACAGGCGAGGACCAACTTTAGTCAGGATAAGTGTACTAGATGTTCCCCTTAAAAATGGCCAATTGTTGGCGCCCTTCCCGCTCGATATTTGGGAAGAGGCCCAGGGCCTCTGCCTATAAATAGGACTAGCCACCCACAAGGTAGAGGCAACTTGATCACATCAAGAGACAAAACGCAGAGAGAGAGAAGCGACTGAACTCCCCCTAGCAGTTCATCGCACCAGCTAAGAACAGACCCTCGCGAGGCTCTCCGATGGTGGAGTAGGGTGTTACACCACAATGGTGGCCCGAACCAGTATAAACCCTGTGTCTCTTGTGTTGTTCCTTTCATAGTTTAGATCCTAGCGAGGCGGCGAGGTGCAGGTAGGTAGGGGGTGAGATCTCCGCGCGCACCCCAGAGTTCGAACCTAGAGGGTCTGCCGGAACCCGAAATCCGACAACCGCCGCAACCTTCTGTACCCATGAGATCCCATCTTGGGGCCTTTTCCGGAGCTCCGCCGGAGGGGGCATCGATCATGGAGGGCTTCTACATCAACACCATAGCCTCTCTGATGATGTGCGAGTAGTTTATCTCAGACCTTCGGGTCCATAGTTATTACCTAGATGGCTTCTTCTCTCTCTTTGGATCTCAATACAAAGTTCTCCACGATTCTCGTGGAGATCTATTTGATGTAACTCTTCTTTTGCGGTAAGTTTGTTGACACCGATGAATTGTGGGTTTATGATCAAGATTATCTATGAACAATATTTGAATATCCTCTAAATTCTTTTATGTATGATTGGTTATCTTTGCAAGTCTCTTCGAATTATCAGTTTGGTTTGGCATACTAGATTTATCTTTCTTGCAATGGGAGAAGTGCTTAGCTTTGGGTTCAATCTTGCGGTGTCCTTTCCCAGTGACAGTAGGGGCAGTGATGACCCACAAGTATAGGGGATCTATCGTAGTCCTTTCGATAAGTAAGAGTGTCGAACCCAACAAGGAGCAGAAAGAAATGATAAGCGGTTTTCAGCAAGGTATTCTCTGCAAGTACTGAAATAAGTGGTAACAAATAGTTTTGTGATAAGATAAATTGTAAGGAGAAACAAGTAACAAAAGTAAATAATGTGCAGTAAGGTGGCCCAATCCTTTGTGTAGCAAAGGACAAGCCGGAAAAAACTCTTATAATAGGAAAAGCGCTCCCGAGGACACATGGGAATATCGTCAAGCTAGTTTTCATCACGCTCATATGATTCGCGTTCGGTACTTTGATAATTTGATATGTGGGTGGACCGGTGCTTGGGTGCTGTTCTTACTTGAACAAGCATCCCACTTATGATTAACCTCTATTGCAAGCATCCGCAACTACAACAAAAGTATTAAGGTAAACCTAACCATAGCATGAAACATATGGATCCCAATCAGCCCCTTACGAAGCAACGCATAAACTAGGGTTTAAGCTTCTATCACTCTAGCAACCCATCATCTACTTATTACTTCCCAATGCCTTCCTCTAGGTCCAAATAATGGTGAAGTGTTATGTAGTCGATGTTCACATAACACCACTAGAGGCTAGACAACATACATCTCATCAAAATATCGAACGAATACCAAATTCACATGACTACTTATAGCAATACTTCTCCCATGTCCTCAGGAACAAACGTAACTACTCACAAAGCATATTAATGTTCATAATCAGAGGGGTAATAATATGCATAAAGGATCTGAACATATGATCTTCCACCAAATAAACCAACTAGTATCAACTACAAGGAGTAATCAACACTACTAGCAACCTACTAGCACTAATCCCGGACTTGGGGACAAGAATTGGATACAAGAGATGAACTAGGGTTTTGAGAGGAGATGGTGCTGGTGAAGATGTTGATGGAGATTGACCTCTCCCGATGAGAGGAGCGTTGGTGATGATGATGATGATGATGATGATTTTCCCCTCCCAGAGGGAAGTGTCCCCAATAGAACAGCTCTGCCGGAGCCCTAGATTGGATCCGCCAAGGTTCCGCCTCGTGGCGGCGGAGTCTCGTCCCGAAAGGTTGCTTAATGTTTTTTTCTCATCGAAAGACTTCATATAGGAGAAGATGGGCGTCGGAGAGCCACCAGGGGGCCCACGAGGTGAGGCGCGCCGGGGCCCCCACCCTCGTGAGCGGGGTGTGGGCCCCCTGGCCTTCATCTTTGGCGACGATTTTCTTTATTTATTTTAAGATATTCCATGGAGTTTCAGGACTTTTGGAGTTGTGTAGAATAGGTCTCCAATATTTGCTCCTTTTCCAGCCAAGAATTCCAGCTGCCGGCATTCTCCCTCATCATGTAAACCTTGTAAAATAAGAGAGAATAGCCATAAGTACTGTAACATAATGTGAAATAACAGCCCATAATGCGATAAATATCGATATAAAAGCATGATGCAAAATGGACGTATCAACTCCCCCAAGGTTAGACCTCGCTTGTCCTCGAGCGAAAAGCCGATAACAATAAATATGTCCTCATGTTTAGAGGTAGAGGCGTCGATAAAAATAAAATACGGACATGAAGGCATCATGATTATTCTCATAACAGCAACATATATAGATTTTGTCATATGATTACTTATGTTCAAGTGATGATCTTTTCACAATGCAAAGGTATGAATCAGAAACCTTATTGGGCACCAAGAAATTATAGCCTCAGTCATTGAAGCAATTGCAATTTATCATAACATCGGAAAGAGTCTATGTCAGAGCTTAAAAGCAAGTCCACATACTCAACTATCACTTAGTCCTTCATAATTGCTAGCACTCACGCAATACTTGTGGTTATGGAGTTTTAATGGGACATAGAAAGATAGGGGCTTATAGTTTTGCCCCACAACCTTTTACCTCAAGGGTAATGCCAACAATAATAATTCATGCTCCCCTACATCCAATTATATATATATATATATATATATATATATATATATATATATATATATATATATATATATATATATATATATATATATATATATATATATCATGTTCTTTCCAACATGTTGGGCTTGCCAAAGGATAAAATGAAAAAGGAAAGGTGAAGATCACCGTGGCTCTTGCATAAGGTAGAGGATAATAATAAAAGATAGGCCCTTCGCAGAGGGAAGCAGAGGTTGCCAGGCGCTTTTATGGTTGGATGCACAAAATCTTAATGCGAAAGAACGTCACTTTATATTGCCCCTTGTGATATGAACCTTTATTATGCAGTCCGTCGCTTTTATTTCTTCCATATCACAAGATCGTATAAAGCTTATTTCTCACACACCAATCAATCATACATATTTAGAGCAATTTTTATTGCTTTGCACCGATGACAATTTACTTGAAGGATCTTACTCAATCCATAGGTAGATATGGTGGACTCTCATGGCTAAACTGGTTTAAGGGTATTTGGAAGCACAAGTAGTATCTCTACATGGTGCTGAGAATTTGGCTAGCATGAGGGGGAAAGGCAAGCTCAACATGTTAGAGGATACATGACAACATACTTTACCTCAGACATAAGAAAACATAACTCATCACTTTGTCTTCCTTGTCCAACATCAACTCTTTAGCATGTTATATTTTAATGAGTGCTCCCAACTATAAAAGATGTCAATGATAATGTATCTATATGTGAAACCTCTCTTTCCTTATTAGTTCCTATTAATTGCAACGATGACCAAAGCTATATTTGCCAACTCCCAACAACTTTTAATCATCATACTCTTTCTATGTGAAGTCATTACTCTCAATAAGATCAATATGAACTCTTTTTTCTTTTTTTTCTTTTTCTTCTTTCTATTCTTTTATTCACCCAAGATCATGGCAAAACAATCAAGCCCTTGATTCAATACTAAACTTTATTATATATAGCTCACGGACTCGTTTACATAGAGAGATCATAAAGCAAAACTCAAAACTAGATCATGCCATAACTTTATTCTACTAGATCAAGATACTACTAATAGGATCGAACTAAGAAAAATGGTAAAGATATGAGTTTTGATGGTGATACGATACCGGGGCACCTCCCCCAAGCTTGGCAGTTGCCAAGGGGAGTGCCCATACCCATGTGATTATGCCTCCTTCTTCGTCGGTGAAGGTGGGGGTGTCGTTGACTTAGTTGATGGCATAGACTTCCCCCTTAATTTGCGCTTGAGGACGGCATTTTGATCCCTCAGATCATCAATCTCCCACTCCAGGGTTAATATCTTTTTGCATAGGTCCTGCTTATTTTCCTGCAAGAGACGAAAAGGGATAAACTCGAACTTTGGTTTCTTCACCCTATCAGGGAGACTTGACTTTTTGAACACCACATGCATGTCCCCAGGTTGAGGTAATGGGGTTTCATCTTCATCTGAGCTCGTCTCTTCCTTCCCCTTGGGTTCATAGTCCTCTTCTTCCTCCGTGGTCCAAATATCGTGCTCCACATCTCCATAGACCTTAGGATTTGCTAGGTAATCATCCACATAGCTTTCTCCTTCTGAATCATGGGACGACATGTTGATCTAATCTGTAGTAGGATAGCTAAAAACAAGAACAGAGGATATTTGCGTGATACGAGAGTCAAAACCTTCGGGAGAATATATAATGAATTTTTACCGACCAAAATATGTATCGTGCAAGAAAACGGAGTCTGGAGGGCACACGAGGTGCTCACGAGGTAGGGTGCGCGCCCAGGGGGGGTAGGGCGCGCCCACCACCCTCGTGGGGCCCTCGTGTCCTTCCCGGACTTCCACTTATTTTTCTATTTTTCTAAATATTCCAAAACGGAGAAATATTGCCTTAAAAATTGTTTTGGAGTCGGTTTACTTACCATACCACATACCTATTCCTTTTCGGAGTTTGAAACGGTTTGGAAAGTGTCCCTTATGTATTCCTCCGGGGTTACGGTTTCAATAATATTGGTTTCAACATTTATGGGATTACCTGAGATATAATGTTTGATCCTTTGACCGTTTACCACCTTCGGATTTGTGCCTTCGAAGTTGTTGATTTTTATGGCACCGGAACGATATACCTCCTCGATAACGTAGGGACCTTCCCATTTGGAGAGAAGTTTTCCTGCAAAAAATCTTAAACGAGAGTTGTATAGCAATACATAATCACCTACATTAAACTCACACTTTTGTATCCTTTTGTCATGCCATCTTTTAACTTTTTCTTTAAACAACTTAGCATTTTCATAAGCTTGGGTTCTCCATTCATCAAGTGAGCTAATATCAAATAACCTCTTCTCACCGGCAAGTTTGAAATCATAGTTGAGCTCTTTAATAGCCCAATATGCCTTATGTTCTAGTTCGAGAGGTAAGTGACATGCTTTTCCATAAACCATTTTATACGGAGACATACCCATAGGATTCTTAAATGCAGTTCTATAGGCCCATAATGCATCATCAAGTTTCTTGGACCAATTCTTTCTAGACCTATTAACAGTGTTTTGCAAAATTAATTTGATCTCTCTATTGCTCAATTCTACTTGACCACTAGACCGCGAGTGATAAGGAAATGCAATTCTATGATTAATGTCATATTTAGCAAGCATTTTACAGAAAGCACCATGAATAAAGTGTGAACCACCATCAGTCATTAAATATCTAGGGACTCCAAACCTCGGAAAAATAACTTCCTTAAGCATTTTAATAGAAGTGTTATGATCAACACAACTAGTTGGAATAGCTTCTACCCACTTAGTAACGTAATCAACATCAACTAAAATATGTGTATATCCATTAGAGGCAGGAAAAGGTCCCATATAATCAAAGCCCCAAACATCAAATGGTTCAATAACAAGTGAATAATTCATAGGCATTTCTTGACGTCTACTAATATTACCAATTGTTTGACATTCATCGCAAGACAAAACAAACTTACAGGCATCTTTGAAGAGAGTGGGCCAATAAAAACCGGATTGCAATACCTTATGTGCAGTTCTATCTCCAGCGTGGTGCCCTCCATAAGTTTCGGAGTGACACTTGCGTAGGTGTGGGCCCCCTAGCCTTCATCTTTGGCGACGATTTTTCTTTATTTGTTTTAAGATATTCCGTGGAGTTTCAGGACTTTTGGAGTTGTGCAGAATAGGTCTCCAATATTTGCTCCTTTTCATTTCGAGAATTCCAGCTGCGGCATTCTCCTCTTCATGTAAACCTTGTAAAATAAGAGAATAGCCATAAAAACTGTAACATAATGTGAAATAACAGCCCATAATGTGATAAATATCGATATAAAAGCATGATGCAAAATGGACGTATCAGGCAGCAAGGCACGTATTGTATTGTTGCCATCGAGGATAACAAGATGGGGTTTATATCATATTGCATGAGTTTATCCCTCTACATCATGTAATTTTGCTTAAAGTGTTACTCTGTTCTTCTAACTTAATATTCTAGATGCATGCTGGATAGCGGTCTATGTGTGGAGTAATAGTAGTAGATGCAGGCAGGAGTCGGTCTACTTGTCTCAGACGTGATGCCTATATACATGATCATACCTAGATATTCTCATAACTATGCTCAATTATGTCAATTGCTCGACAGTAATTTGTTCACGCACTGTAAAATACTTATGCTCTTGAGAGAAGCCACTAGTGAAACCTATGGCCCCGGGTCTATTTTCCATCATATTAATCTTCCAACACTTAGCTATTTTTATTGCCTTTTATTTTACTTTGCATCTTTATCATAAAAATACCAAAAATATTATCTTATCATATCTATCAGATCTCACTCTCGTAAGTGACCGTGAAGGGATTGACAACCCCTTTATTGCGTTGGTTGCGATGATTTATTTGTTTGTGTAGGTGCGAGGGACTCGTGTGTGGCCTCCTACTAGATTGATACCTTGGTTATCAAAAACTGAGGGAAATACTTACACTACATTGCTGCATCACCCTTTCCTCTTCAAGGGAAAACCAACGCAGTGCTCAAGAGGTAGCAGTTACCATGGCGGATTCTTCATTTGGTTCGTGTTATCGTAGTATAGGTCATGGTGAGATTTAGACCTAATTAAGTTTGAGCGCATATACTATGCACGCATGCATGCATGAATCCCCGTTGTTGGCTTGAAGTGTGGTGTGACATACATATGCATCGTTAACTTAACCCTCACTCAGTGTGGGGATTTGTAGTTCGAAACCACGGTGCCGCATCAAAGTTGTTCCATTATTACTCAAAAACACACATCTCCATACATATGTTTGGGCCACACGCATGCAGTGGTTGGCTTCGGGGACTAGCTACTTGCGTGATTATTGGCAAGCTAGCCCATCCCCAGGGTCGCCTGGACGGCCATCACTTTGACCAACAACAAGAGAGAGGTTGTACGACCAAGGTGGATTATTCTTGGTTCGTTTTACGATCTATCTTGGTGAGATATATGCCTCTCTGTCATGCCGACTGAAAGTGTGTGTGTGCGGGGTGTTGCTACTTCGTACTTTGCTAGGTGAACCTCGTTTGGGGGGGCATGCATTCATAGCTTAGGATTCCCTTCATGGCGACATGAGGGGGTGGGGGGCTGCTAGCTACTTCGCACTTTGCTAGGTGAACCTCGATTCCCTTCGTGCCGACACGAGGGACGGGTGGCTGCTAGCTACTTCGCACTTTGCTAGGGTGAACCTCGATTGGGGGGGAGGAGGGCATGCATTCATAGCTTAGGATTCCCTTTGTGCCGACACGAGGGAGGGGGGCTGCTAGCTACTTCGCACTTTGCTAGGTGAACCTCAGTTGGGGGGCATGCATTCATAGCTTAAGAATCCCTTCGTGCCAACACGAATGAGGAGGGGCTGCTAGCTAATTCACACTTTGGTAGGTGAACCTTGGTTGGGGGGCATGCATTCATAGCTTAGTATTCCCTTCGTGCCGACACGAGGGAGGGGGGCTGCTAGCTACTTCATAGATTGCTAGGGTGAACCTCGGTTGGGGGGCATGCATTCATTAGTTTACGGTTCCCTTCGCCGACGCGAGGAGAGGGGCTGCTAGCTACCGCACTTTGCTAGGGTGAACCTTGGTTGGGGGCATGCATTCATAGCTTAGGATTCCCTTCGTGCCGACACGAGGGAGGGGGGACTGCTAGCTACTTCGCACTTGGCTAGATGAATGAACCTCGGTTGGGGAGGAAGGCGTGCATTCATAGCTTAGGATTCCCTTCGTGCTGACACAAGGGAGGAGGGGGCTACTAGCTGCTTCGCACTTTGCTAGGTGAACCTCGGTTGGGGGGAGGGGGCATGCATTCATAGCTTAGGATTCCCTTCGTGCCGGCACGAGGGGGTGGGGGCAAGCAATACCGTGTGCTTTGCGAGAGAGGTGCCACATCGAAGTTGCATTTGGTATTTGAAAATCAAACCACCCTTTTGATACAAAAAATTTTGTCCACATGCAAGTGTGTTCGTGTTCTGACCCTCTCCCGCGTCATTTTTCGCCAAATTTATGAACATTAGACAAGTCGGATGATGCACCAGACATGGTTCACTCAAACTAACCGTGTGCCCGCCTGTGCACCTGTCACGCACACATCCGCACAGTACATTGGGCTGCATGAGGCTCCCCCTCTCAAAAATATCTGCCCGCCTCGAGGGTCTTTCTGTTTCATAACACACGGTTGTTATCTCCGGACCGTGCAGCGATGTTTCTTGTTCCCAATCCGCCTGCATCCCTAGAAAATATCTACTGCGCCTCGAGGGTTTTTCTGTTTCATAACACATGGTTGTTATCTTCGGACCGTGTGCGATGTTTCTTGTTCCCAATCCCGCCTGCATCTCTAGAAAATATCTGCCCGCCTCGAGGGTTTTTGTGTTTCATAATACACAGTTGTTATCTCCGGACCGTGTGCGATGCACAATCATCAAAATTTCCAATAGCCCGGCATTTCACTCTCGTGTTTGACTCCCGCGTAGTAAAATTTTAAGTACCTGCGTCATTTCCTCAAACACCCCCCCCCCCCGCACACACACACACACACACACACACACACACACCAAAACCTCCTCGGGCATGCGCGCGCGCACATACACACACACCCTCCCTCGCTCGAAACCCTAGCAAGGTCCCCGCCGCCACCACCGCCGCAAGGCCTCCATTGTCAACATCAGTCGGTTTTCCCGTGCAGCTTACCCACCGATCTCCATACCCAGGCCGCCCTGAGTTTCTTAGGTGACGCCTGCCAAACGCCCCCTTTCCCATAGATCCCCATCTATCACTCCAGAGCGTCGTAGCCTAAGCCCGGCTACTCTTCCCTTGGAGCTCGAGGAGCGACTGGCCGAAAAGAGGTGTATAGTGGTCTCTTCGCCCAACGTCGCTGAGGAACCTGACGACCATTACTGGCGGCAGGCACTCAAGCAGCGGGCTAGAGTATGCGGGCATGTCTCGGCCGCCGGCTACGACATCGAGGTTAAAGACAGCGACGGCCTGAGGCGGGTTATGTCACATGTTAAGTGACCCACCCCCAACCCCTCGAGTTCAACCGCCGTCGATCTCATCCATGGCCCCGCCGCTGATCTCCTCTGGCTCGCTGTCAACTATTTTCCATTCTACATCGCCATCGAGCCCCTTTTGTCATTTTTGAAGGACACATTCTGCGACGCTGGCTAGGGATCCACAGCTTCCAAGTCAGACCTCAGCGACGGCGATCACGAGGAGGGCACCCTCTCCGGCTCTTCCAAGGGGAAAGAGCCGATCTGCTCTTCCAAGGGGAAATTGCCCATTTGCGAGATTAGGGAGGGCACCCTACAGCCGTGCTCTTCCAAGGGGAAGGAGCCCATCTGCAATAACATGGAGCGCATCCAGGATCCGTGCTCCTCCCACGGGAATGAACCCATCTGTGACAAGTGAGGAAACCCATGATTCATTTATTTTAGTTGTTCACAATGTGATGCTCTATATGTGCAATTATTTACTGTGCAGTACATTTCATCAATCCAGTTCTAAACATACCGATAGGAATGCATATATTTGCTTGATGTTAAGCCTATTATAGCTAGCATATGCCTCTTTTAAAGTTTTTTGATTGTTCGGTTGTTTGTAGTTAGCATATGTTCAGTTTCAAATGCTATCTTTGGTTGTTTGTAGCATGCCTTGTTTATTCCAGTTATTCACAACGTATTGTTCTATATGTGCAAGTATGAACTATGCAGTTCAATTTCATCAGTACCAGTTTCAACAATACCACTATGAATGACTACATTTGGTTGCTGCATCTTGTAGTTAACACGCCTTTCCATTTTTATTTAACCATAACCAGTGTACTTAGACCGGCACAATACCAGTTTGAATCACTATCTTTGCTTGTTGTTAAATGTTAGGCCTGTTACAGTTAGCACACCTTTCTACCTGTTTTGCTTTACTAGCATGCTTAAACCTACATGCTGAAGCTATCTTTTGGAGATTATTTTGTCTGCCATGTATAATTTTGGTTGATATTTAGCCTGTTGTGCTTGACATGCTTCTCGATGTACCTACATAGGACAATTTTGGGAACGACTGCTGTTTTCCATCGAGGTTAGTTTCATCCCATGGCTTATATCTGCTCACTGTTCAGGATATCGGTAGCTGGTACCATATAGGCCGGCAGCTGATAAGGGACTAATCGGTGAATCGGACTTTTAACTGAATATATTTGCAACCCATTTTTCATTAGGTTAACTAGGGCCATATGTAATATATCCGAGGCTACATAGCAACATGCACTATACTTAGTGTCTATTACATTAATGTTCTAATGATGTCTAGATATACGTAGAAGAGCAGCAGCATCAACAACAACACAGCCCTGTTTGGATACTCAACTTAGCTAGAGGTTAGAGTTAGTTTCTAGATCATTACTAACCCTGAACTAATTCCATCTAAAGAGTTGTTTGGATGGCAGGGTTAGATTGACAATAAATGCACTAGGAGAACTAGCTCCAATTAGCACCTCTTGGGTTGGATAGTTTTTTTTGGTGGGTTATAGATGCAACTAGCTCAAACTAGCCCTCATGTTTAGATATACTTTAGGGCTATTTGAGCCCGAACTAGCTCAAACTAACTGTAACCCATGGATACAACAGCAGTTAATCAGCCGATAATTTGTAAGAATGAACTAAACTCCTTCCGGCCCATAATATAAGATGTTAATTCGTCTAATATGTGAGTATATTGGATGTTATAAGATACTCCCATCGTTCCTAAATATTTTTCTTTTTAGAGATTTCAAATGGACTACCACATACGGATGTATATAGACATATTATAAAAGAGTGTTGTACTACGTCATTGTGCAATTGTTGTTTAGCTTCTAATACTAACTTGGTGCTTTTAGGTACATATGTCATTGGTAAAGATCCGTGTTTCGACCCTTTATGGGGCAACGAGATATCGATGAACCAGCATCAAGTGAGGAAGCTGATAAAGATTATTAGTAAATTGGGTCCAAAGATGTCAATTAAACTATTTGTTTACACTTTATCCAAGACAACAGCGAACTGCAGGATGGTAAGTAAGAACTCTGCAGCCTTCTTTTTACTGCCCATAATGAGTTGTGTTAGATGATAATGTCTGAATCTTTTTCCTTTGCAGTGGTTGCCAAAGCAGTTTACTCAAGATTACCTCTCAAACTGCATGATTGGTGGACATGCAAAGGTTAAAGTATTTCTACTAGAACACGATGATTATCTAGATGTTTTCATGAAGACCATGAAGGATGGGCGGTCACCCATCACAAGGGCTTGGACTAGAGTCGTTCGTGCCTTCTGCATGGAGGAGGGCACAATATGGGAATTCCGCTTCACCTTATTCAGCAACCAGAATATATTTCGCCTCTTTCTTTACCGTCTTTAATAGTACAAGTATACAACTGTGGTTCATCATTCTTTATTTGTTTCTTATGTAATTCTTGAACATATGTACCTATGAATCGAATAATGCATTGGTTATTTGAACCCGATGGATATGAATAAAGCTGCAGCATACATTCAAATCCAAATTCAAATCGGGTACAATTCAGAAAAGCAGCAATTAAATTATGGTGAAATTACGCTCTCCAGGTTGTGACGACACACACGGTTGGTAAAACACAAATGTTTGCGATATGCACGATAATCCGAGACGGTTAAGAGAGAGGAAACGTGTGCAAGCGTGCACACAGTTGCCATTTGCAAAGCGTGTGCGATGTCAGACAATATCACAAATGGTGCGGGCAAACTAAACGTTTGTGTTAGTTGCCTTATCGTACACGATTCGCAACCATGAACTATTTCTGATGAAGTATGCATCATAAATGTTGCACCACAGAATAGCGTGTACGACGATGTTATGATGGTCCAACGTTTCATAATCCTGTCCGACACTCGTACGACGATTAGATAATCTTGTTAACAGTGAACCGTTTGTGATGGGCCGCGCATCATACACGTTCTATAATAGTGAACCGTTTGTGATGGGCCACGCATCGTAAACATAGCACCACAGAATACCGACTGTGATGGCAATGCGAGCAGAAACGAGTAGGAGTACTGTAGGGGCACTATCCCCGACGATTTCTGGGTCGTGTGGGAAGGACCCCCCCTATCGCCCACACTCACTTGGCGACGATTCCAAATGTCGTCGCGGAAAGGGGTTTTAAACCGTTTGTTTAGGACCGACGCGCACCAGTGCTTGGAATGGAAGTGGCAGGCTTCACATGTCGTGATGAGCTCAACTGCATCTTGGAGGGCTGTGGGCCAATAGAATCATTGCAGAATGTTTTCCCAACCAATGCCCTTGATCCAATGTGCGAGCCGCACATTCCCTTGTGAATCTCAGCCAGCAGTTCCTTTTCATCTTCCCGGCAGACACACTTCAATTTCACGCCGTTGGGCCTTCTCTTGTACAGAGTGCCATTGACAAACTGATACATACTGGCCCTCCGGGCTACTTTCTCAGCTTCATCTTGGTCGCCGGGAAGTTCTCCAGTTTGGAGGGAGCGGACGATGTGCCTTGCCCAAGTTGGAGCTTGGGGCTCGGCAACGAGGACTAGCGGCACCTCCTCTGCTGCGGGAGCACCAGCCTCGTCCGCGGGGTCCATAGGCCCGGCTGGAGGGGGTGGTCCAGAAGGCTGTGAGGAGTTGTTTCCGGCAGGGTCTCTGCCGGGAGCGGATGGCTCGATCAGGAGAGGCTTACCGTATTCCAAATTTCTCCTTTTCTGGGCCGTTGTGGCTGGTGACACGGAGGGCTGAGAGAGATGGAGAACAAAAGTTCCTGGTTCCACAGGAAGCTTATGCGCAACACACTTTGAAAGGTGATCAACTATGTTATTTTCCGCACGGGGTACGTGCTCTATTTGCAACCCATACAAGTGCTCCTCTAATCTCCTCACTTCCTCGACATATGCTTCCATCAATGGACTTTGATAATCCTTGTTGACTTGTCTCACCACAAGCTGTGAATCTCCTCGAAAGATCAACTTCTTGATTCCCAATTCTGCTGCAATCCTGAGCCAGGCAAGGAGCCCTTCATACTCAGCTATATTGTTGGTGGCTTCTTCCCAGGCAAAGTGCATCTGGACGACGTACTTCAAGTGCTCCCCGGAGGGGGCAACAAGAAGCACGCCAGCCCCTGCACCTTGTAGGGAAAAAGCACCATCAAAATACGTAATCCATTCTTGGGTGATTCCTTGCCGGGGAGAGATGTTTCTGTCACTTCCTCATCAGGGGTTGGCGTCAATTCTGCAATAAACTCTCCTAGTTCCCTGCTCTGAATAGTTGATGTGCTCTCAAACTTCAAACCAAAGCTGGATAACTCCAAAGCCCACTCCACTATTTTTCCGGTGGCCTCAGGGTTTCGGAGTATCCTTTGCAACGGAAAACGGGTGACAACCGTGATCTCATGGGCTTGGAAGTAGTGGCGTAGGTTCCTTGAGGCCATGATGAGGCCAAAGATCAACTTTTGCACACCAGAGTACCTCGATCTAGCCCCTTGTAACAAGGAGCTGACGAAGTATACTGGGCGCTGCACCACTTTCTTCCTTGCCGCGTCCTTGGGGTTGCTCTCGTTGCCGTGTTCACTGATGTTCTGATCCTTTTCTGACTCTGCCGTGATCTAGCCACTTTCTACTGTGTCCACTTCTCGTTGTGCTACCAAGGCCGCACTGACCACTTGGTTGGTTTTCGCCAAGTAAAGCAATAATGGCTCTTGGGGTTTGGGGGCAACCAAGGTATGCACAGATGATAGGTAGACCTTCAACTCCTGCAAAGTTGCATCTACTTCTAGGGTCCACTTCATAGGCTCTGCTTTCTTCAAAATTTTGAAGAACGGCAGGGCACGCTTGGCAGACTTGGAAATGAATCTGCTTAGCGCGGCAAGGCGTCCCGTCAAGCGCCTTACATCCTTGACTGTCCTTGGCACTTGGATCTGCTCAATGGCCTTGATCTTGTCGGGGTTGGCTTCGATCCCCCGATGGGACACAAAGAATCCAAGTAGCTTGCCGGAGGGAACACCAAACACACACTGCTCCAGGTTAAGCTTCAAGTTGATCTTGCGCAAATTAGCAAATGTCTCCTCCAAATCCTGGATAAGGGTGGCCTTATCCTTGGTTTTGACCATAGTGTCATCCATATAAACTTCTATGTTTTTGTGCAACTGTGGCTCAAAACCAATCTGGACTGCTCTTGCAAAAGTGGACCCGACACTCTTTAATCCGAAAGTCATGGGGACAAAACAGTACGTACCACATGGAGTGATGAATGATGTCTTCTCCTCATCCTCTTTGGACATGAAGATCTGGTGATATCCGGAGTATGCATCCAGAAAGGAGAGCAAATCACAACCTGATGTGGAATCCACGATCTGGTCAATGCGCGGCAAGGGAAATGGGTCCTTCGGGCAAGCCTTGTTGAGACCTGTGAAATCAATGCAAAGCCTCCATTTCTCATTCGCCTTCCGGACTACCACTGGGTTTCCAAACCACAAAGGGAGCAGTACTCCTCTAACTAAACCAGCTACCTCTAGCTTCTTGATTTCCTCGGAAATGAACTACTGCCACTCTATCGGTGTTCTGGGAACGGGGGTACCCAGAATTTCCTGCCTGCGGCCTGCGGCGTGGCTCAAGGGGTGGCCCAGCAAGGCCCATCTTCATCAGCACAAGCTCAAGACCCTCGCGAGGGGCCAAGCCTTGCAGGGCGGACGACTGGGAGCTTCCTCAGGCAGGGCCTCGTCAGGCTGGCTCGCGAGGAGGCGGAGAGATCAAGGCGGGTACCTCACGAGGTGCCCATGACGCAAGCCATGACGACCAAGGGCGCCAGGCGGGCGCCAGCCCCCAAGATGTCCTCCTTTCCTCTTTGGTGCAAAGGAGCAAGCGCAGCAAGAGTGTCAAGCAAAGGCATCCGTTTGGTGCAACAAGACCAAGGCATCGCAATGGCAGGAAGGAAGTCATCGTGGAGCCCAAGCCGGCCACCACCACGAGCCTTTGGCGGCGAGGACCAACTTTAGTCGGGATAAGTGTACTAGATGTTCCCTTCAAAATGGCTAATTGTTGGCGCCCTTCCCGCTCAATATTTGGGAAGAGGCCCAGGGCCTTTGCCTATAAATAGGACTAGCCACCCACTGGGTAGGGAGATCAGATCTAGAAATCTAAAAGAGAGAGAGAGCGCGACTGAACTCCCCCTAGCAGTTCATCGCACCAGCCAAGAACAGGCCCTCGCGAGGCTGTTCTTCCTTGCATTGTTCATCATCATCAGCCCAAGAGGCAATCCACCACACCACAAACTAGAGTAGGGTATTACACCACAATGGTGGCCCGAACTAGTATAAACCCTGTGTCTCTTGTGTTGTTCTTTTCATAGCTTAGATCCTAGCAAGGCGGCGAGGTGCAGGTAGGTAGAGGGCGAGATCTCCGCGCGCACCCCAGTGTTCGAACCTAGAGGGTCTGCCGGAACCCAAAATCCGACATTTGGCGCGCCAGGTAGGGGTGCGCCGGAGCTTTCCCTTCCGCCGACCCGCTCTTCCCCGACACCGCGACTCGCCCTGCGATGAGCAGCGCGCCGCCCGCTCCGGTCGCCAACGCCAGCGCGGGGGCCAGGGGGCTCCGAGCCTTGGCCCCAACCTTGCGACAGGTGCGGTGGCCGGACAAGTTCAAGCCGGAGATGCCGCCGCGCTACAACGACACAATTGATCCGCTGGCCTTCCTGCTGGCGTACGAGGAAGCCATCCTCGAAGCAGGAGGCGACGACAGGGTCATGGATAACTGGCTGCCCATGGCCCTCACCGACGCCCCGCGCGCGTGGCTGCTCCACCTACCGGCGGCTTCCGTGGCCTCTTGGGAAGAGCTGTGCAACCTCTTCCTCGCCCAGCACGCTGTGTCGGCGCCCCCAGTCGTCGCGGCTCTCCTGGGCTGCTCGCAGGCACCACCTTCAGGCCGCCACGTCAAGCCATTCATCCGCCAGGTCGGCGCTGCCTCCACGCGGCAGGGGGCTCCCCAAGGTCGGCCGGTACCCAAGGCCGACCTGGCCTTCAGCTCGGAGTTTCAGCCCTCCAACTCAACCTGCTCAGGTGCGCTCCCAATGCTGTGCACCCCCACCATCTGCCAGGTGGCCGTCACCAGGACTGTCATCGACGGCGGCGCGGGCCTCAGCATGCTCTCGGTCGAAGCCATCAGCCTACTCCACATACTGTCGGAGCGGCTACAGCCCAGCTGGCCTTTCTTGGGCGTCGGGGGCGGGTCGTCCAGCTCCCTGGGGCAGATCCGTCTCCCGGTAACCTTCGGCACTTACGACAACTTCCGGACGGAGCTAATCGACTTCGACATTGCCCCCATCGGCCTCCCATACAACGCCATCCTCGGCTACCTAGCACTGGCCCAATTCATGGCCGCGACTCACCCAACGTACAACCTCATGAAGATGCCCGGGAGCAATGGCGTCCTCACCGTGTCCGGAGACACCGGGGATGCGTTGCAAGTGCTCAAGCTCACCTTCAAGACCGCGGCGTCGGCGCAGCCTGCCGGTTCAGACGCCCCTGAGCCCAAGGGGGCTGCGCCGGCCAAGAATAAGCAGTTGTTCACCCAAGACAAGGCGGAAACCAAGCAGATACTGGTCGACAAGGATGGATCCACTAACGCCACCTTCACCATAGGCGCCAACCTCGAGCCCGAGCAGGGGGAGGCCCTGGTCAAGTTCCTGCGCGCAAACAAGAAGGTATTCGCATGGGAGCCTGATCAGCTGGCGGGGATCCCTAGAGGCGTGATCGAGCACCACCTCAACGTGTGCCCCAATGTCCGCCCCGTGAAGCAGAAGGCAAGACGGCAGTCCACTGAAAAGCAGGCTTTCATCGTCCAAGAGACTCGCAAACTGGAAGCTGCAGGGGTCATTCGCGAGGTCCGATACCCAGCTTGGCTGGCCAACCCTGTTGTTGTGCCGAAGAAAGGGGGGAAGGAACGCATGTGTGTCGACTTCACCAACCTCAACAAAGCCTGTCCGCAAGATCCATTCCCACTCCCTCGCATCGATCAGATCGTCGATTCCACCGCCGAAAAGCGACCTGTTATGTTTCTTGGATGCCTTCTCCGGATATCACCAGATCAAGATGGCGGTAGAAGGCGTGGAAAAGACGGCCTTCTTGACCCCATGTGGAGTGTCTTTGCTACACATGCATGCCGTTCGGGCTGCATAGCGTAGGAGCAACCTTTCGGTGGTGATGCACATCACCTTGGGCCCGCAGCTCGGGAAGAATGTGGAGGCTTACGTCGATGACATTGTGGTGAAGTCTCGTGAGGCCAAAACCTGATACAAGACACTGAGAAAACCTTCGCGAGCCTCAATGCACGGTGAACCTGCGGCTCAACTTGGGAGAAGTGTGTGTTTGGGGTCCCCTCGGGCAAGCTCTTGGGCTTCCTCGTGTCCCACCGAGGCATCGAAGCTAACCCAGAAAAGGTCAAGGCGGTCGAGGACATGAGCCCACCAAAGACCCTCAGAGAAATGCAGAAGCTCACCAGGCACGTGACAGCACTAGGACGCTTCATCTCCAAGTTGGGGGAGCGAGCGCTACCTTTCTTCCAGCTGATGAAGAAAAAGGGGCCCTTTGAATGGACTGAAGAGGCCGACAAAGCGTTCCAAGATCTCAAGAGGTACCTAACCAACCCTCCGGTAATGGTGGCCCCGCGCCCTCAAGAGCCCCTGGTGCTCTACCTTGCAGCCACTCCCTACTCCGCCAGCGCAGCCCTAGTGGCGGTGAGGGAGGAGCGTCGGACCAAAGCCTCGGCAGCTGCCCGGGTCGAGGCGAAGCAGGATCAAGGAACACCCACAGAGACCACTACCACAGCCAAGAAGGATCAGCCGCCGCAGGAGAACGCACTCGGGACAGGAGAGACCCCTCCCCCTGGCGACCAACCGCTGGAGGCTCCACTGTCTCAGGAGGCGTCGTGGTCTCCGGAGGGCACCATCGACACCAGCAGTCCCAACCTCGTTGAGCACCCCGTGTACTTCGTCAGCACAGTGTTACGGGACGCGAGGGCGCGGTACCCATGCCTTAGAAACTCCTCCTCGCGCTATTGGTGGCCTCGCGCAAGCTGCGGCATTATTTTCAGGGCCACCCCATCAAGGTCATCTCAGCGTACCCCTTGGAAAGGGTGCTCAGAAGCCCTAACTCAGCAGGAAGAGTCGCTAAATGGAACATTGAACTGCAAGCGTTTCAGCTCGAATTCAGCACAACCAGAGTCATCAAGGGGGGCGCGTTAGCGGATTTCGTGGCAGAATGGACGGAGGCGCCGGGCCTCAAGGCTGATGAGGATCGATCCCTCTCCCTGGGAAGCAAGGCGCCGGAAGGTTGGGTCATGTACTTCGACGGGGCATTCTCCAGGCATGGCGCGGGGGCTGGAGCAGTGCTCATATCTCCTACTCAAGACAAGCTCTACTATGCCATGCAGCTCTGTTTCCAGCACGGAGAAAAGGTCTCCAACAACATAGCAGAATATAAAGGCCTAATAGCAGGCCTGAAGGCCGCAGCTGCCCTAGGAGTGAAGCGCCTTACCATCAAGGGTGATTCACAACTCCTCGTCAACTTCTCCAACAAGGTATACGAGCCGAGGGATGAGCACATGGAAGCTTACCTTGCGGAGGTCCACAGGATGGAGAAGCAGTTCTGGGGGCTGGACTTGCAGCATGTGCCCCGTGGCACCAATCAGGAGGCCGATGACATCGCCAAACGAGCATCCAGGCGGCTACCTCAGGAGCCTGGCGTCTTCGAGGAGCGGCTCTTCAAGCCCTCAGCCATGCCATCCTTGCTGGCTGGCGCAGCCTCGGAGGAGCTCCCAGCCACTAGCCTCGGGAGCCCTGGTCCGTGACCCGGCCTCAGAGGCGCGCCGCTCTTGATCTTTGGAGCCTCAGGAGGGGTGCTGGATCACGGAGCTCCGGAGCTACTTGACGCAAGGGACCTTGCCGGAGAAGGAGGAGGAAGCGGAGCGTGTGGCGCAGCAAGCCATGACATACTGCATCAGGGATGGAGAGCTCTACCGGAAGCGACCAAATGATGTGTCCTTGCGCTGCATCTCCAGGGAGCAAAAGAAGGAACTGCTGGCAGATGTACACGGTGGAGACTGTGGGCATCATTCATCATCGCGGACCCTCGTTGGCAAGGCGTTCAGCAGCGGTTTCTATTGGCTCACTGCACTCAATGATGTCGTCGAACTGGTGAAGGCTTGCGAGGCCTGCCAATTCCATGCCAAGCAGATCCACCAGCCGGCGGGGGGCCTGCAAACTATACCCCTCTCGTGGCCATTCGCAGTCTGGTGGCTGGATATCCTGGGCCCGTTCCCTCGGGCGCCAGGGGGCTATCGCTACCTCTACGTCACCGTGGACAACTTCACCAAGTGCGCTGAAGTGGAAGCCGTCCGCACCATCCCCGCAGGTTCTGCGGTCAAGTTCATCAAGGGCATCGTGAGCCAGTTCAGGGTGCCAAACCGCATCATCACCGACAACAGTTCGCAGTTCACCAGTAACCTTTTCAAAACATATTGTGCTAACCTTGGGATGCAGATATGCTATGCTTCAGTGGCGCACCCACGGAGCAACGGTCAGGCCGAGAGGGCCAACGCGGAGGTCTTGAGAGGCCTCAAGACCGTGACATTCAAGAAGAAGCTGGAGGCTGCGGCGAAGGTTGGTACGACGAGCTTCGGTCCGTGTTGTGGTCCATCCGCACGACCGCGACCAAGCCAACTGGCGAGACCCCGTTCTTCCTGGTCTATGGAGCTGAAGCAGTCCTCCCTCACGAGGTCAGATGCCATTCCGCACGGGTCCTGGCATTCGACGAGGCGCAGCAGGACGCCATGCGGGGGACGGACCTCGTGGTGGGGGAGGAGCACCGTCGGGAAGCCGCGCTGCGAGCGGCAAGATACCAACAAGCGCTACGGCGATACCACTGCCGCAACATCCGCCCCGGGACTCTCGAGGTAGGAGACCTCGTGCTCAAAGAGTTCTCTCCAGGGAGGGACTGCATAAGCTCTCTCCCACGTGGGAGGGCCCGTTCAAGGTTGTTCATGTTTCCAGGCCTGGCTCCGCGTGCTTGGAGACTCGGGAGGGGGTGCCCGTCCAGAACGCGTGGAACATCCGGCACCTCCGGAGGTTTTACCCCTAAAAAGGTCCAGAGCCTGTGAAGAAGGCGAACGCCTGTGAAGCTGTCGCGTTTTGGAAAAGGCCCAGATCCTATGAAGAAGGCGAACGTATATGAAGCTGTCGCGTTTTGGAAAAGGCCCAGAGCCTGTGAAGAAGGCGAACACCTGTGAAGCTGTCGCGTCTTGGAAAAGGCCCGGTGCCTGTGAAGAAGGCGAACACCTGTGAAGCTGTCGCGCTTTGGAAAAGACCCGGTGCCTGTGAAGAAGGCAAGCACCTGTGAAGTTCATCTTTCTGAAAAAGGCCCGGAGCCTGTGAAGAAGGCCAATGCCTGTGAAGCTCGCCGCCCGTGACACTCTCACGTAATAATGAGTTGGGGCTGTACGCGCCGGAGTCTCGAGGCGTCGGCCTCGGGCCCAGGGCTCCCACGCCCGATGGTGAGAACTCGCTCCGCTGGTGAGAAGACATCAAAGACTAGATTAGGTGCCGGACGCGGCTTTTCTCATTTGCTTTCTGCAGTTGGCTTGGTCATTCCCATTTGAAGTTTTATTGAAGCTGTTGCCATCTTTGGCTTGTGACTCCTTGCCTTTCCGCTCTTCTGCCTCGATTTCTCTCTCGCAAGTCTCGCGAGGGAGCTGCGCGGGCGTTTTCTGCCCTTATCGTTTGACGCTTCCTTACCCGGGTCCACTACAGGAGCACCCCTCCAGTCCGTGCCCCACGGGCACCGCGACACGAACAAAGGGCTGGGTCGGTCGCCTCCACAGCTGAGGCCGGGAGGTACCCCTCGAGACTAACCTTCGCAGGACATGAAGCGTTCGACGAGGCCTCGGCCTTGGGAAGCAAAGGCCACGACAGGCCCCCCGAGCTAAGTAATTTTTACGCGAAGGAGTGCGGCACAAAGGCAAAATACCGAAACAGCGGAAACAGTATGATAATTAACAGCAATAGTCCAAGCACGCCCCCGCGGGGCCCTACACTACTGTCTCTTTGCGCAGGAAAAGGAAAAAAGAACAAAACAGGCGCGGCTCACCTGACACCAACTCACGGGGAGACTCGAACTGCCTCCGGAGCTCAGGCGGACTCCCTCTCGCGCTTCACCGGGGCGAGACAGCGGGCGGACCCGCTACCTCCCTCCAGGCGGGCGCGGTGGCGCGGAGGCTGGTCGCGGCCACCGCTGGAGGAGCCGCTGCCTGAAGAAGAGTCGTCGAAGCTCGACGAGCCCTGAGCGCCGCCGCCCCCGCACGCGCTGTCGTCTTCACCATCGCTGGGGCTGGGCCCGCGTCCGCGGTCGTCGTTCTCAGGGCAGCATCCAGCGTTGCGACCTTCTTCCCCGAACACCCTCACGTAGAGGGTGGCATCGCTGTCAAACTTGAAGTGCAGGGTGCACCGCCGGCTCAGACCACGCGCGCTGGCAAACGTTTTCCACCCGCGGGTCAGGGCCACGCTCCCGACTGTAGAGACCTCCAGCGAAGCCTAGGAGGCCCGGCTGCAGCAACCATCCGCCTGAAGCCAGAGGCCGCCCGGGGCACCGGCCGGAAGCTCACCTAGGAGTAAGCGAGGAAGCTGGAGCCGAGTGCTGGTCGGCTCCGCCGACCACACCACAAACTCCGGCAGCACCTCTGCCGAGTGGAAGCGTGGCCTAGGGGGTCGCCCGGCCGTAGGGCGCCCCCCAGCAGCGGCCTGTCGCCCGTCACCGCGCGGGAGATCACCTCCACGACCGCGAGGAGCCACCATGGGAGCCACAGGGTGTTTTCGAGGACGGCCTCGACCGCGCTTGGGTGGGGGAGAGTCAGGCTCCACCTGGCGAGCCTTTCCCTTCTCCGCGGCCGAGAACCTCTTTGGCGGAGCCATGAAGAAGAAGAAGAAGCAAGAGGGGATGGACCGGAAGGGCAGGCGCCGTCCTGTACTTATAGCCAGAGGAGGCCAACCACCGGCCTCCACGATCACAGGTAATCATGACCCGCTTTGCATGCAGGGACTTGTCAATTCGTGCAGTTGCCGAGGCGTCGTGGGGGAGCGGAGCCGCCCATGTCCAATCAACCGCCACGCGGCACCCAAGGCCGCAGGCTGTTAGGGCCTGCGGCGCTTCGCACTTGCCCCTTCGCTTCTTTGCTCGGCCAAGTCCGGGCGCGCCTTGGGCCTGGGGGCTACTGTCGGTGTTCTGGGAACGGGGGTACCCAGACTTGCCTTCCTGCGTCGTGGATCAAGGGGTGGCCCAGCAAGGCCCATCTTCATCAGCACAAGCTCAAGACCCTCGCGAGGGGCCAAGCCTCGCAGGGCGGACGACTAGGAGCTTCCTCAGGCAGGGCCTCTTCAGGCTGGCTCGCGAGGAGGCGAAGAGATCAAGGCGGGTACCTCACGAGGTGCCCATGACGCAAGCCATGACGACCAAGAGCGCCAGGCGGGCGCCAGCCCGCGCAGTGTCCTCCTTTCCTCTTTGGTGCAAAGGGAGCAAGCGCAGGCAAGAGTATCAAGCAAAGGCATCCGTTTTGGTGCAACAAGATCAAGACCGTCGCAACGGCAGGAAGGAAGTCATCGTGGAGCCCAAGCCAAGGCCGTCACCAGAGCCTTTGGCGGCGAGGACCAACTTTAGTCAGGATAAGTGTAATAGATGTTCCCCTTCAAAATGGCCAATTGTTGGCGCCCTTCCCGCTCAATATTTGGGAAGAGGCCCAGGGCCTTTGCCTATAAATAGGACTAGCCACCCACAGGGTAGGGAGATCGGATCTAGAAATCTAAGAGAGAGAGAGAGAGCGACTGAACTCCCCCTAGCAGTTCATCGCACCAGCCAAGAACAGGCCCTCGTGAGGCTGTTCTTCCTTGCATTGTTCTTCATCATCAGCCCAAGAGGCAGTCCACCACACCACAAACTAGAGTAGGGTATTACACCACAATGGTGGCCCGAACTAGTATAAACCCTGTGTCTCTTGTGTTGTTATTTTCATAGCTTAGATCCTAGCGAGGCGGCGAGGTGCAGGTAGGTAGAGGGCGAGATCTTCGCACGCACCCCAGTGTTCGAACCTAGAGGGTATGCCGGAACCCGAAATCCGACACACTCCAAAGCCTGCTTCCGGACTTTTTGCTTGATGGGTCGGGCATGTGGGCAGACAACAAGGTGGTGCTCGATTACCTCCCTGGGAACACCGGGGATATCAGATGGTTGCCAGGCAAACACATCGATATTCGCCCGTAGGAAGGCAACGAGCGCGCTTTCCTATTTGTCATCAAGGGTGGCGTTGGTAGTGAAAGTACCATCAACGCGAGCCAGCCCTGCCAGGACCTTCTTCACTTGGGGTGCAGCAACCTTGGATCTCTTGCTGTTGGAACACTCCGGCACGTCGTCAACGGGTGTAGTGCACTCGGAGGGGGCACGCTTCCCGGACTCCTTGCCGGAGGTCCTACAATCCCTCTTATTTCCTTTGCTTTCCTTGGCGGGAGCTGCTGCTGCCGCGGCCTCTGCCGCGACCGCATCCCGGTACATCTTGTCCACGTAGATAATTGCATCCTTCTCGTCTGATGGGATAGTGATGACTCCCAACGGCCCAGGCATCTTCAAAGTGTTATAAGCATAGTGGGATGCTGCAATGAACTTAGCCAGGGCCGGGTGTCCCAGAATCCCATTGTACGGCAGGGGGAGATCAACCACATCAAACACAATGTTCTCAGTTTGATAGTTCAGTTCTCCCCCAAACGTCCCCGGCAACGTAATCTTTCCCTTAAGACGGCTTCTGCCGGGATTGACTCCTTGAAACGTGTCGGTAACCTCTAGCTCTTCTTCTCCTATATGAAGCTTGTTGATGACTGTCGGGGAAATCATATTCAACCCGGCCCTGCCATCCACTAACATCTTTGTGACCTTGAGGTTGCGAATTGTTAGGGATACCAACAATGGCAAACACCCTACCGCAGTGGTGCGGCCAGGGTGATCCTCCTCATCAAAGATGATGGGCGTGCAGGACCACTTGAGCAGCTTCCGGGCCTCTAGCGCTGGGTCCATATCATTGAACTCCCGTGCCCATCGCTTGAGTTGGCGATGAGAGGTGTGCAAAGATGCACCTCCATCAATGCACAGGGCGTCAGTGGCCTTCTTAAATTCCTGCTCACTGGTTTCCTCTTGATTCCCTTCAGCATTCACATCATCACAGATTTCCATCTCTTGGCCCCTGGTGGGTTTTCCTTGGTTTCGAAAGGGTTTTCCGAGGCCATTTGCTTCACTGCCTTGGCCCTTACCGCCAGCAGCATTCTGACCTTTCTCCTTGTCACGCTTATCATACTCTGCCCTCTGTCTCTTGACGAGCTGCTCAACCTGGTAACACTCCTGAAGGTCGTGGCCTTTGGTCCGGTGGATCTTGCAGTACAGCCCATCACCTTTCCCAACTTTTTCCGCGGCAGCGGCTTCCCGGCAGGCGGTGCACGTGGGAGCTTCCTTGTCGGGGGCCTCAGCCTTGGCTTTCTTGCCGGTACTAGGTGTGCCCGAACCTTCTACAGTCATCACTGCCTTATCTCTTGGCTTCTTATTGCACTTCTTGCCCTTTCTCTGACTGATTGACTCATCTTCACCCTCTGAATCAACATTGATGTAATCCTCATCTCCGGGCAACTTCCTTCCTTCCTCCATCTGAACACTCTTATCCACCAGTATCTATAGCTCCTTCACAGTCTTGGGCAACCGCACATTCATCTTGGAATGAATGCGATGATTGTGCACATTGGACTGGAAGGCTGCTATAACAGCTGCCGGATGGATATTTGGAATATTTCTATGAACTTTACTGAATCTCTATAAATACTTACAGAGGGTTTCTCCTTCCTTCTGCTGGAGAAGCTGCAGGTCACCGGGACTGCCGGGCTCTTGGTGGCCACCGGTGAAGGCACCGATGAACTCGTGGCACAGATCTGCCCATGACGAAATGGATTTCCCTAGTAGGTGCATTAGCCAAGACCTCACATTGGACTTGAGGGCCAAAGGGAAGTAGTTGGCGAACACATTCTCATCTCTTCCCCCGGCAGCCTGAACAGCAATGGCGTAGATGCTCAGGAACTCTGCCGGGTTCAGCCTCCCGTCGTGCTCCTCAGGTATCTCTCGCTTGAACGTGCGAATGGACGGCCAACGGACTTGCCGCAGCTCTAGTGTAAAGGCAGGGCAGCCGACCTCGAAAGGTAGGCACCCGCCAACACCGAGCACAGGCTTGTCGATGTTGAGGCTGCCGCACCTGTAGGTCTGGCGGAGGTCGTCGTGGCATCGCTCCATGAAGACGCGCGCGTCTCCCCGCCTCCTATCCTCCGGGGCTCACGTTGGCCTGGACGTGCTTGAGGGTCGGAAGAGGCCATCAAGATGTCGTCGGGGTCTTGATTCTACGGCGCCCACGTCGGCTGTCGTGGTGGGGACTGCACTGTCGGGATGGCCCCCTCCGTTCGGCCAGCAGTGCGGGCGGTTGCTGTCGCTTGGGGAGGTCGTGGCGGGCCAGCTCATCATAGCTCCCAGCCTCGGCGAAACCAAGCAGGCTCTGGATGGTAGCGCGCCACTCAACCATCTACTCGGCTGCCGGTGGAAACCTCAGTAGTAGCTGAGCTCGCGCCATAGCCTCTGTGGCTGTGCTTGTCATAGATGTTGATGACGTCGACCGCACCGTCGCCTAGCACCTGACGGTGCCTGTGGCGGCAACGACGGTGGTGGCGTGCCCCCGCTGCTGTGGGATGACCACCTAGGCAGCGGGGTTGTGCGTCGATGGTGCTCGAGGGTCTGCAGCTCCGTCGGCCGCAGCGGTCGGGTCGGCTCGCCTAGGAGGAGGCATATGTGCTGTGACTGCTCCTGTGGTAGGGATGGCCGAAGGGCGATGGCTCACCCTGGACCGAGCGCCGTTGTTGTGGCTGCACACGCCGGTGGGAGGAGGGTGTGCGAGCGGAGTGACCCTCTCGTCCACACCTTGCGGAGCGTGACCATCATACGCTGCTGATGTTGTTCTCCTCCGACATCTCCAGCCCACGTGTCGGCCGCGGGGGGAGTGGTGATGGTGCCACCTGCTCCAACCACACCCCCAGCAGCGCTCGCGTCCTCGCTCGTCTATGCATCCCCTGCGGCGTTAGAGGCTTCGGGTGGCGGAGCCTTCGAGGTGGATAGCTGGGCTGAAGGGCCGGACTTCTTCTTCTTGGGCACCATGGTCGACGGTGTCGTTGAAGATGAAGATGACGATGAAGATGACGCGCTGCGCACGCTTTCAGGTTCGCACAAGCGAGCCCCCTACTTGGCGCGCCAAAGTTGTCGCGGGATATCCATGGCCACCTATGGGACCGGGTGGCCCCTTGCTGGTTCGGCGGGGGGACATCGCTTTGCACAAAGATCAGATCAGTGCACGGCAGCACGACAAAAAGCACACGAGCAATTTACCCAGGTTCGGGCTGCCGCGAGGCGTAAGACCCAACTCCTGGTTTGGTGGATTGATGGAATGGATGTGGTGGTGCATAGTACACCTACCCGGCAGGGTTTGCCTCGGGACCGCAGCGACTACGCGCATATAGTGGCTTGGGCTTGTCAACTTTCCAACCCTCTAACCCCTCGTACGAGTGTCATGGGCCTCCTTTTATAGATTAAGGGGTCACCACAGTGGGAAAGTAGTCATTTTCCACTGATATGATAGCAAACAGTGCTATCATATCTAACTCTGCGAGCTGACAGGGTGCATTAAATGCACTGCTTAGTGTCACATCACTAGTTGCCCCGCAAGGCCTGCCAGGCTATTTTGCCAGCTCCGCGGTTGTTCCCTTGACACGTCGCAGGACGGGTGTCACCTGTAGGTTTCTTCTGTAGGAAATGGCTGCCATGTGGCGAATGGCTGCCACTTAATCATCTTGCGGCTTGACACCGCACTGATTGATGAAGTGGGTCGTGTTTGAGTGGTTGGCGGGGTGGTTCAGCCCCCGCGAGCCCCGGCAGGCCCTGCCGGGGAGTCTTGGTTGCTTGCTTCTGGTGGTGGTCGCGCCCCTTACCGAGCTCGCCTGCCCGGTAAGGGAGGCCCTTCGCTTGCCGATATCTTGCTCCTTTGGCTCGATCTTGGTCTCTGTGAGGTGCATGTTGGTTCTTCAAGTCTCTTGGCTCTTTCGACCTCTTGACTTGTCCTGGTGCTTCAATCTTGATCTTGTGCCTGTGCACAGTTGGGCAACAGACCCAGGGTTTGTTGCACCAACAAGTACCCATTAGCTTGATAGATTCACTTGGTGTAGCTTCATCTAGCACATTTGGCAGGTGCTCTCTTTGCGAGCCGTTAGTCTCATCAAACCGCACATCTACAGTTTCAACCACTTTGTAGTGAAATAGGTTGAAGACTATGTAGGTGTGCGAATCCTTTCCGTAGCCAAGCATAAAACCTTCATGTGCTTTCGGTGCAAATTTTGAAGTGTGATGCGGATCCTTGATCCAGCACCTAACACCAAAGACATTGAAATAGCTAACGTTTGGCTTCTTACTAGTCAGAAGTTCATAGGATGTCTTCTTGAAGAACTTATGAAGATAAACTTTGTTGATGATGTGGCAAGCAGTATCAATGGCTTTAGGCTAGAACTTCCTTGGAGTCTTGTACTCATCAAGCCTCGTACGTGCCATCTCTATGAGGGTTCTGTTCTTGCGCTCCACGATGTCATTCTACTGAGGTGTGTATGGAGCAGAGAACTCATGTGTGATGCCCAATGTATCAACATAAGTGTCGAGGCTGGTGTTTTTGATTTTTGTGTCGTTGTCACTCCTGATGTGCTTGATTTTGATGCCATAATTGGTCATGGCACGATTGGAGAAGCGTCTAAAGACATCCGGCACTTTAGTCTTATAGAGAATTATGTTCGCCTAGGTATATCTCGAGTAATCATCAACGATAACGAAGCCATAGAGATGTGAAGTGGTAGTAAGGGTAGAGTAATGAGTAGGGCAAAATAAGTCCATGTGTAGCAGCTCGAAAGGGCGTGATGTAGTCATGATTGTCTTCGAGGGATGCTTGGCCCTAGTCATCTTCCCAGCTTCACAAGCGCCACATAGATGATCCTTCTTGAACTTGTCGCCCTCGATGCCAATGATATGCTTCTTCTTCACGAGAGTGTGCAAGTTCCTCATGCCCGCATCTCCTAGCCTTCGATGCCAGAGCCAACACTCTAAAGCTTTTGCTAGAAGACATACGTCGAGTTGTGGTCCTGTGGAGAAATCTATCATATACAGATCGTCTCTCCGATACCCTTCGAAGACTAGAGATTTGTCAGATTCCATAAGCACAAGGCAAAAATATTTTCCAAATATCACAATCATGTTCAGATCACAAAGCATTGAGACATACATTAAGTTGAATCCAAGGGATTCAACAAGCATCACTTTATCCATGTGGCGATCCTTTGAGATTGCAACTCTACCTAGGCCCAATACCTTGCTTTTACCAATGTCGGCGAATGTGATGTGACTTTTAGTATATGGATGTAGGGTTGAATCCATGAGAAGACTTCGATCACCAGTCATGTGGTTAGTGCATCCACTATCCATTATCCACTCAGTAGCTTTCGGAGTCGTACCCTACAGTGCAGTTAGCGGGATAGGCTTCACCAAGAGTATTGTGAAGCACAAACATATAGCGAACAAGCATACTATCAAAGTTAAGATTCTTGTTTGGTAAGATAGGATGCTCGTCAAGAAACCCTGGGACAAAATAAATGGTAAGACCATTCTGGCACTTTATATTGTGTCCAACAAGATGTTTTAGGTCCCCAGGATTGGCGTCACAAGTCTTTGATTTCCGGCTGGAGACCCTTCCCTGCAAGAGAAGTTAATTCTTCTTAACCACCCACATCTTCAGGGCTGGCTTAGAAGAAATGAGTCTAAGTCCAGCATCTGAGAACTTGGGCTTTGGAGCCCTAGCAAATAGTTTTGCAGGAGGTGAATAATACTCATATGAATATGTAGAAAAGTTCTTTGATTTATGAACATCGTGGTTAGAAGAAACACGCTCATATTCATGAGTCTGATGATAGTTTCCTTGCAAAACATTGGCGTCAGGGTGACCTTGTGAGGTCCCCTGTCTATATGAAGCCTTTGGGCCATGTGAAGCCTTTGGTCTGGGGTTTGCCTTCTTCCCACGTGGTGTCATGATTACATTCACGGGAAGCTTCTCAAGACAACTTTTTGGCACCCAGATCTTCTTCAAAGGTGGCCCGTTCCTGTAGTTAGTACCAATAAAACTGGCAAACACTTCACCATTCTGATTCTTAAATAGCTTATAATTAGTGTCAAAGGATTCATCAATGATAATGGGGTTAGTGTAAGTGAAGCCAGATAAGGTGGATGGGTCCACTAAAGGATCCTCTACAGCAACCCATGTGGTTTTCGGGTATTGTTCAGGCTTCCAGTAGGAACCATCAACATTCATTTTCCTCTCGAAACCAACACCCTCTTTCCTAGGGTTTCGGTTCAAAATCTTTTTCTTGAGGACATCGCATAGTGTCTGATGCCCTTTGAGGCTTTTGTACATGCCTGATTCAAGCAATGTCTTCAACCTAGCATTCTCATCAGCAATAGTAGTTATCCTTAGAAGAGGGGTTAGTTACCACATTAGCATTTGAAGATATTGCAACATCAGAGGCAGTTGAACATTCAGCAACAGAGATAGCATTATCATGCTCAAGACATTTTAAACATGGTGGTGCAAACTTCCTGAGCGGAACTGATGTTTTGAGCAAGAAGTGAATCGTTCTCCTTTTGAAGATCTTCATGAGAGGCTCTCAGTTTCTCTAGATCTTGCTTCCTTTGAATATAATCGTCGGAAAGCTTCTCATGAGTGGCTGAGAGGGTCTCATGACGACTTTCAAGTTCCTCCTACTTAATATGAAGATTTTTATGTCTTCGATTAAGGATTGAGTTCGATTCATTTCCTCGTCCAACAGGTCATCGCTTTTTGTCTAGCAACTTTTGAATGTATTCCATAGCAGTTTGTTATTCAATTGCAATTTTAGCAAGAGTCTAATAGCTAGGTTTGGATTCACATTCAGAGTCATCTTCACTGGAGGTTTGAAAGTAAGGATCGCGTGAGTTTACCTTGGCACCTCCTGCCATGAAGCAGTAGGTCGGAGCAGAGTCATCCTCGTCATCGGCTATAGCGTCGGTGACGTGACCATTGTCTTCAATGTTGAAGATGGACTTGGCGACGAATGCCGAAGCTAGAGCCAGGCTTGCGACGCCTGAATCAGACTCCTCCTCAGATTCCGCCTCCGCCTCCTCAAAAGCAGACTCCTCCTCTGAATCTATCTCCTTGCCAATGAACGCACGGGCCTTGCCAGTTGAGCTCTTCTTGTGTGACGAAGACTTTGAAGAAGACTTTGAGGATTTCTTCTTCTTCTTGTCATTAGAATCATATTCCTTGCACTTCTTCTTAGATTCCTTGTCCCATTGAGGGCACTCAGATATGTAGTGGCCAGGCTTCTTGCACTTGTGGCATGTTCTCTTCTTGTAGCCACGAGAGGAAGCCTCATCATTTCTTGAGCTGGATTTTGAAGACTTTCCGAAGAGATTCTTCTTGGAGAACTTTTGGAACTTCTTCACAAGCATTGCTAGCTCTTTGCCAATGTCTTCAGGATCATCAGAACTAAAGTCAGATTCTTCCTCAAATGAGGAAACGTCCTTTGCCTTCAAAGCACGGGATCGGCCATAGTTGGGGCCATAGATGTCTCTCTTCCCAGATAGTTGGAACTCATGTGTGTTGAGCCTCTCAAGTATATCAGACGGATCGAGTTCTCTGAAGTAAGGACGTTCTTGTATGATCAGGTCCAAAGTGTCAAAGGAGTTGTCAAGTGATCTCAGAAGCTTCTTCACAATTTCATGCTTGATGATCTCAGTGGCGCCAAGAGCGCAGAGCTCATTTGTGATATCAGTCAGGCGATCAAACGTAAGCTGGACCTTCTCATTTTCGTTTCTTTTGAAGCGATTGAAGAGGTTGCGAAGAACAGCAATCCTTGAGTCTCTCTGGGTTGAGACGCCTTTGTTGACATTGGACAGCCAGTCCTAGACTAGCTTCGCAATTTCGAGTGCACTCACACGGCCATACTGTCCTTTGGTCAGATAACCACAGATGTTGTTCTTGGCGGTTGTGTCCAGTTGCACGAACCTCTTGACATCAACAGCGGTGACATCTTCACCGACCTTGGGAACGCGTGTCTTGACGACATAACAGAGGTCAATGTCAGTGGCTTCAAGATGCATGCGCATCTTATTCTTCTAGTAGGGGTAATCAGTGCCATCGAAGACTACTTACGCAGCGGAGACCTTGATTATCCCTGCAGTAGACATAGCTAAAACTCCAAGTGGTTAAACCGAATCACACAGAACAAGGGAGCACCTTGCTCTGATAACAATTGAAAGTGCTAGTTATCGACTAGAGGGGGTGAATATGCAATTTTTATGAAAGTCTTTAAACACGAGGTCTTTGAAGACAAACAATCAATATGAGCCTATATGATTTGCAGTGGAAGATAAACTACACTAGACAGGCCATAATCAAGTAAGCAATATAGTGAAAGCACGAAGACTTATAGCAGCTAGGTAGAATGGATCGGAATAGAAGATAGTATGAAGCCAAATCGATAATAGTCTTCGCACAGTGAAGTCAAACAGATCAGGCAAGCAAGCAATGACTTCACAAAGACAAACTGAATGTAATAAGGTAGGAGATAGAACCAGTAGCTTGGTGAAGACAAGGATTTGGTAGACCAGTTCCAGTTGCTGTGACAATTGTACATTTAGTTAGGGAGGCTGGGATTGAACTCAGAAGACTATGTCTTCACCTTATTCCCCTTGAGCTAAGGACACCCAATCCTCGACCAATTACTCTGGTAAGTCTTCAAGGTAGACTTCCAAACCTTCACAGACTCCGTTCACTAGCGATCCGTAATGATTCTTGAATCCTCAGAACGTGACGCCTAACCGGTTGGAGGATGCACAATCCTCAAGTGTAACAAGTCTTCAGGTCACGCGGACAGAAAGACTTCAGTGATGCCTAACACTCTTTGGCTCTGGGTGTTTTGGGCTTTGTCCTCACAAGGATCTCTCTCTCAAAGGCTTCGGAGGTGGGTTGCTCTCAAATGACAAAAGTCGTGCACTAACTCTGAGCAGCCACCAATTTATGGTGTAGGGGTGGGCTATTTATAGCCTGGAGGCAACCCAACATGATATGTCCGAAATGACCCTGGGTCACTAAGGAACCGACATGTGTCCAACGGTCAGATTTCAAACACGCGCGGCAGCTTGGCTTGGGCTCTCATTGTCTTCGCTCTAAGACATAGGATTTGGGTTGAGCATCACTTCAGTCATCTGACTTTGTTCACTTGGACCCAACTTAACAGTACGTTGGTTCCTATGACTCAATGAAAAAGAAGAGGAAACTACGAAACAAAATATGTCTTCGCACTCCATAGTCTTCAAGTGAATGTCTTCATATGTCATTATCTTCAACGTGAATGTCTTCACGAACCACCATTGTCTTCAGTGTCTTCATACATTTTTAGGGGTCATCTCTGGTAGGTAAACCGAATCAGTGAGAGACTTCTACCTGTGTTATCCTGCAATTCTCACAAACACATTAGTCCCTCAACTATGTTTGTCATCAATACTCCAAAACCAACTAGGGGTGGCACTGGACGCACTTACAGCTATTCTCCTCCATCTTGTAGACAAAGTAGAGGTCTCATACCTCTCGACATGGGCATGAGTCTAAAATATCAATTTCAGCTCTTGGAACATCTCCTATGCTCCATAGCGTTTAAAACATTTTTGAAGTCCCGGTTCTAAGCCGTAAAGCATGGCGCACTAAACTATTAAGTAGTCATCATATCGACCTTGCCAAATGTTCATAACATCTGCTTCAACTCCTGCAGCAGGTCTGTCACCTAGAGGTGCATCAAGGACATAATTCTTCTATGCAGTAATGAGGATAATCATCAAGTTACGGAACCAGTCCGTGTAGTTGCTACCATCATCTTTGAACTTAGCTTTCTCTAGGAACACACTAAAATTCAGGGGAACGGTAGCTCGAGCCATTGATCTACAACATAAATATGCAAAACTATAAGATTAAGTTCATGATAAATTAAGTTCAATTAATCCAATTACTAATGAACTCACACTTAAATAAACATACCTCAAGTTATCTAAGTGATGCGTGATCCAAATCAACTAACCCATGTACGATCATCACGTGAGATGGGGTAGTCATCAATGGTGAACATCTTTTTGTTGATCATATCTACTATATGACTCACGTTCGACCTTTCGGTCTCCAGTGTTCCGAGACCATGTATGTACATGCTAGGCTCGTCAAGTTTAACCCAAGTATTCTGCATGTGCAAAACTTTCTTACACCCATTGTATGCGAATGTAGAGTCCATCACAACCGATCATCAAGTGGTGCTTCGAAACGACGAACTTTGGGAACGGTGCATACTCAGGGAGAACACCTTTATCTTGAAATTTAGTGAAGGGATCATCTTATAATGCTACCGTCGTTCTAAGCAAAATAAGATGCATAAAGATAAACATCACATGCAATCCAAAAATATGTGACATGATATGGCCATCATCGTCTTGTTCTTTTGATCTCCATCTCCAAAGCATCGTCATGATCTCCATCATCACCGGCTCGACACCTTGGTCTCCATCGTTGTGTTGGGGTCGTCTCGCCAACTATTGCTAACGCATAGCTATAAAGTAAAGCAATTACATGGCGTTTGCACTTCATACAATAAATAAGAGACAACCCTAAGGCTCCTGTCGGTTGTCGATATTACAAAACATGATCATCTCATACATCAACATATATCACATCATATCTTGACCATATCACATCACAACAAGCCCTGCAAAAACAAGTTAGATGTCCTCTACTTTGTTGTTGCAAATTTTAAGTGGCGGCTACGGGCTTCTAGCAAGAACCGTTCTTACCTACGCAAAAACAACAACGGTGATTCATCAAGTTTGTTGTTTTAACCTTCTTCAAGGAACAGCCGTAGTCAAATTCGATTCAACTAAAGTATGAGAAACAGACACCCGCCAGCCACCTTTATGCAAAACTAGTTGCATGTCTGTTGGTGGAACCGGTCTCATGTGCGTGGACATCAAAGGTTGGTCTGGGCCACTTCATCCCACAATACCACCGAATCAAAATATGACGTTGGTGGTAAGCAGTATGACTATCATCGCCCACAACTCGTTGTGTTCTACTCGTGCATATCATCTACGCATAGACCTGGCTCATGACGCCACTGTTGGGAATCGTTGCAGGGAAAAAAATTCTTTGTTTGTGCACCACTATTAGAAATTTATCACAAGCAAACACCACTGCTAGAAATTCTTTTTCAGTAGTAGCAGCATAATTTCTTTGTGCACTATCCAGAGTTTTACTTGCGTAGTGAATAACATTTAGTTTCTTATCAAATCTTTGTCCTAGAACAACACCAACAGCATAATCACTAGCATCACACATAATTTCAAAAGGCAAGTTCCAATCAGGTGGTTGAACAATAGGTGCAGAAATTAAGGCTTTCCTGAGTGTTCCGAGGGCTTCTAGACAATCATCATCAAAAACAAAAGGAATATATTTTTGTAAAAGATTTGTAAGAGGCCTACAAATTTTAGAAAAGTCTTTGATAAATATCCTATAGAAACCAACATGACCAAGAAAATTACGAATAACTTTGATATCTTCAGGACATGGCATTTTCTCAATTGCATCAACCTTAGCTTTGTCCACCTCAATACCTCTTTCAGAAATTTTATGGCCATAAACAATACCTTCGTTAACCATAAAGTGGCACTTCTCCCAATTCAAGACAAGATTTGTTTGCTCACATCTCTGTAAAACTCGATCAAGATTGCTTAAACAATCATCAAAAGACTTCCCATAAACAGAAAAGTCATCCATGAAAACCTCAACAATCTTTTCACAAAAGTCAGTGAATATAGCGGTCATACATCTTTGAAAGGTAGAAGGTGCATTGCATAAACCAAAAGGCATACGTCTATAAGCATAAGTTCCAAAAGGACAAGTAAAAGTGGTCTTTTCTTGATTAGGTTGAGAAACAGGTATTTGTGAAAAAACAGAATATCCATTAAGGAAGCAAAAATGTGTGTGCTTAGATAATCTTTCTAGCATTTGATCAGTAAAAGGCAAAGGGTAATGATCTTTTCTAGTTGCTTTATTTAATTTTGTAAAATCAATTACCATTCTATAGCATGTAACAATTCTTTGTGGAATAAGTTCATTCTTATCATTAGGAACAACAGTAATACCTCCTTTCTTAGGGACACAATGGACATGACTTACCCATCTACTATCAGCTATAGGATAGATTATACCTGCTTCTAGAAGTTTTAATATTTCTGTTCTTACCACTTCTTTTTCGGCTTTAACCGACGTCGGTGATCAACAACGGGTTTAGCATCAGGTTCCATATTAATCTTGTGTTGACAAAGAGTCGGACTAATGCCCTTAAGATCATCAATAGTATATCCAATAGCAGCTCGGTGCTTCCTTAGAACTTTCAATAATCTTTCTTCTTCATGTTCTGAAAGGTTAGCACTAATAATAACAGGATATATCTTCTTCTCATCAAGATAAGCATATTTCAAAGTGTCTGGCAATTTTTTTAATTCAAACACAGGATCACCTTTATGTGGAGGAGGACCTCCTAGAGTTTCAATAGGCAAATTGTGTTTAAGCAGAGGACGTTGTTCAAAGAAAATCTTATCTATTTCATTTCTTTCATGCATATGTATATCATTCTCATGGCCTAGCAAATATTGTTCTAGTGGACCAGTAGGAGGTACAGCAATAGAAGCAAGACCAATAATTTCATACTTACTAGGCAATTATTTCTTATGATGCTTTGTACTAAACTTGGAAAAATTAAACTCATGAGACTCATCACCAAAGCTAACACCGACAGTTTGTTTCTCACAATCTATTTTAGCATTAACGGTGTTCAAGAAAGGTCTACCAAAGATAATGGGACAAAAGTCATCTGGTGGGGAACCAAGAACAAGAAAATTAGTAGGGTATTTTATTTTCCCACACAAGACTTCAACATCTCTAACAATCCCAAGAGGTGTGATGGTGTCTCTATTAGCAAGTTTAATAGTAACATCTATGTCTTCTAGTTCAACGGGTGAGGGAGTCCTAGATTAAGGGGTCCTCGGGCGTCCGGACTATGTAACATGGGCCGGACTGATGGGTCGTGAAGATACAAGACAGAAGACTCTCTCATGTGTCCGGATGGGACTCTGCTTGGCGTGGATGGCAAGCTTGGCATTCGGATATGAAGATTCCTTTCTCTGTAACCGACTTTGTACAACCCTAGTCCCCTCCGATGTCTATATAAACCGGAGGGTTTAGTTCGTATTAACAATCATAATCAGACAGGCTAGACTTCTAGGGTTTTAGCCATTACGATCTCGTGGTAGATCAACTCTTGTAATACTCGTATTCATCAAGATCAATCAAGCAGGAAGTAGGGTATTACCACCATAGAGAGGGCCCGAACCTGGGTAAACATCGTGTCCCTCGCCTCCTATTACCATCGACCTAAGACGCACAGTTCGGGACCCCCTACCCGAGATCCGCCAGTTTTGACACCGACACTGGTGCTTTCATTAAGAGTTCCTCTGTGTCGTCGCCTAGAGGGCTCGATGGCCCCGTCAATCATCTACAACGATATTGCCCTGAGGGAGGTCTTTCTCCCCGGCTAGATCTTCGTATTCGGCGGCTTCGCACTGCGGGCCAACTCGCTTCGCCATCTGGAGCAGATCGATAGCTACGCCCCTGGCCATCAGGTCAGGTTTGGAAGCTTGACCTAAGTTGCTGATATCCGCGGAGACTTGATCTTTGACGGATTCGAGCCCACAACAGCCGCTCCCTGCCACCGCGATGAACATGACCTAAATCTGTCATCGGACCATACCTAGGAGATAGCGCATGTAAGTGCACCGGCCCTAGATCCGGAGCAGATTGCGCCATCCGAGGACGGGTAGCTCAACCCCGCCACGGAAGCCGCAGTCTCAGTGGCGTTGGAGCCGCACACAGACCCAACCTCGAGCGGGATCTGCGTCACTGGAACCTCGGATTCGTCTCCGGCCATAGGTTCCGAACCGCCGTTCACCGGGCGCTAGATAGCCACCTCCTCGTATCACGTGTACATGGTGGATACACACAGAGAGAATAAAGGCGATAATGAGAAGGATCCAGTCGAGGATAAACCTCCTGAGATACAGCCAAAGCACCGACGTCAGTGCCAAATCACGTCGTGGAAAAGACAGCAATATCGGCACGAGAGAGAAAAATACTCCGGACGATGCCGAAGACAAAGAAGACCCCGTCGAGCCAACCTTTGAACAGGACGATAGGGAAGATGGGCGAGTCAGCCTGATGAAAAGGCCATAGACGAAGACTCGGAGGACAGTAACTATCTTCCACTCTCCGAGGATGACGTGAGCCTCGGTGAGGAAGAAAAGGCTGCTAGGGCTTCGGCATCCGGGCAGTCGACGATTTGGTTCTTTTTAGTTGGGAACATAGTCTAGAATTTCCTGGCTGACTCTCCAGGCTGTTGAACTATGTGACTTAAGTCATCGGCATCCGTCACCTCGGCCAAGAAAAGCCTCGGTGACGAAGACTTGGCAGAGGCGACGAATGGCTCGCCCGTCACCTCGGCCAAGAAAAGCCGAAGTCCATGGCAGCCCTCACGGCACTCATGACCCGCTTTTGTGTGGGCGAGGATAGTTGGCTAGCCCGTAGCAATAACACTGAAAGCGATGTTGGCACCTCTGAAGCCAAAAATAGCAACGGCAAGCTCCGACGCAACAGGCACAAGCGCCGAAGCAACGGTGATAATACCGATGACACGGCGGTCATCGCCGGATTCAGTGGATCCAAGTCCGGCCAGCAGAAGAAGCCATATAAAAGAAACAATCCAAGCTCATCCAGCTTGGACCGCATACTCGATCATCCATGTCAGATCCATGGCACCCTTGATAAACCAGCTAATCATACCAATAGAGACTGTGGGGTTTTTAAACAGGCCGGCAAGTTAAATGCCGAGAACAAGGAGAAGGGGTCACAAAGCAAGGACGATGACGAGGAGTCCCGTCCGCCGAACATAGGAGGACAGAAGAAGTCCCCCCCCCCAAGTCAAAACGGTGAACATGATATATGCTACCCATATTCTCAAGAGGGAGTGCAAACGCGCGCTCAGGGACGTCTACGCGATGGAGCAAGTCACCCCAAAGTTCAACCCATGGTCGTCCTGCCCGATCACCTTCGATCGCAGGGACCATCCGACTAGTATCCATCATGGCGGTTCAACCGCACTGGTCCTCGACCCAATCACTGATGGATTGCACCTCACGCGAGTCCTCATGGATGGTGGCAGCAGCCTGAACCTGCTCTATCAGGATACAGTATGCAAAATGGGCATCGATCCCTCAAGGATCAAGCCCACAAAAACTACATTTAAAGGAGTCATACCAGGTGTAGAGGCCCGCTGTACGGACTCAATCACACTGGAGGTTGTCTTCGGATCCCCGGACAACTTTCGAAGCGAAGAGTTGATCTTCGATATCGTCCCCTTCCACAGCGGCTATCACGCACTGCTCGGACGAACCGCATTTGCTTGATTCAATGCGGTGCCACACTATGCTTATCTCAAGCACAAGATGCCCGGACCACGCGGTGTCATAATAGTTAATGGAAACACGGAGCGCTCCCTCCATACTGAGGAGCACACCGCTGCCCTAGCAGCAGAAGTACAGAGCGGACTTTTCAAGCAGAACCTTAATTCGGTGGCCAAGCTCCCGGACACTATCAAACGAGTCCGGACTACTCTTCAGCAGGACAGTCCAGCTCGTCAAGAGCTCGACTAGCAATTTGGCCTCCGTCCCAGTCCCAACCAAATGGCAGCGTTCATATCGCGCGTACATTACTACGCACACAAAATATCATGGGCATAGACGGAGGCATAACTAGATTGTGGTCCATAATACGGCTCGACCTTCCTCGGACACACTTACTTTCGCATTTTCTTTTTCATCCTTTCCAGGTTTCCTTTCCACAGGCCTTTCCTGATGGCCTGATCATCGGTCCTTTCGAAGGATAGATACACCAAGATGGCAAGAAGCATTGACATATAAGGGAACCTCTAGGTGGTCTTTTTGACGATCACTCTACCTGTTTTCAGGACCCGCACGCACCTCTCCCTTGGTCGTGGCATGTTAAATAGCCATGTTGCTTATCGCACTACTTGTACAAATACGCTTTAACGTATTAATACTATAATGGAAACAATTTGTGGCCCAACTTCTGCGGCACTAGCTTACTACTTCATTTTTTCTTGATAATCTTATCAATTGCGCCTACACTTTGGTATGCTTTAATTCGCCAGGGACTTCATTGTGCCCCATACTACGGCAACAAAGTCCGAATACTTTTTACAGTATAGTTCGGCACCCCGAATTTAGCATTATATGCATTGGCTCCGAATCATGTCTTTGGTCAATAGTTGGGTTGCCCGGCTCCTGTGCTTACAACCTTACGTTCCGCTATATCGGCTAGGGTAGTAAAGGGAGAACTACTGTGATTGTGTCCTGGTTTATCCGGATGAGCACCTCAGTAGAGAAAGCCAAAAACTAACTGTCATGATGCAGCGTGAGCCAGTCAGCTGTTCGAAGGTTAAAAATCATTTGCGATTTTTCCCGCATTATGCGATGAATCGGTCTTTTCACGATCAGGTGTTTACAGCACCCTAGTTCGGACTCACGAATACTAGGGTTGCGCCTAAATTTCTATAGTCAAACTCCTATGGTTAAGTGAGGGTGATAAAGCCACATAGTCCGATTGCCTGGTTCGTTGCACTAAACACCTCCTTCAAGGACCAAACCTTTGGATCAAGAGTGTTTAGATTCCATCCGAACACCCCGTACTACCTACGTAATGAAGCCGACGTACGCCAACTCTCAGATTTAATAAAAACGGCCGCACAGGAGGTAAAATTTCAAAAAATAAACAAGCATTATATTACATATTAGCTCTGTTTCATACTACAGGACAGGTGTATTCATTCAAAAATAATGACCTTAGCACATTGCTCCGCTATTAACGCGGGATCCCTCCAGGACATCGTCAAAATATCGCTCGGGCGTGCGGTGCTCCTTGCCCTCGGGCGGTCCCTCGATCACGAGCTTGACGGCATCCATATTCGCCCACTTCACCTTGACACGGACGAAGGCCATCCGCGCACCTTCGATACAGACCGACCTCTTGATGGCGTCAAGCCGGGGGCAGGCATTGACGAACCGCTTCACGAGCCCGAAGTAGCTGCTGGGTATGGCTTCAGCAGGCCACAACCGGATTGTCAAGTCCTTCATGGCCAGTTCAGCAACCCTATGCAATTCGACCAGCTGTTTTAGCTGATCGCTAAAGGGCACCGGATGTTCTGGCGCAAGGTATTGCGACCAGAACAACTTCTCCGTTGAGGTCCCCTCTTCAGCTCGGAAGAATTCCGCAGCTTCAGAAACACTGCACGGCAGATCCGCAAACGTCCGTGGAGAACTCCAAATCCGGGTTAGTAAGAGACACCTCTTCTTCACATACTTGCTTTGCATAATAAAAGCCTTACCCGCCGCGATTTTATTGGCCTCTTGGATTTCCTAGAGGGCGCCCTGGGCTTCAACCCGGGCCTCTTGCGTGATTTGGTGGGCCTTTGGAAGCTCGGACTCTTGATCCGCAATCTTGCGCTCCAAGGACTCGTATTTTTTCACGGTGTCCTGGAGTTCTTGTTGGATCTCCCCGACCCTGGCCTCGTGCTTTTCACGGACGGATTGTTCTTCCGCCTCTCTCTCCTGGGCTTTTGCCAGAACGTCCTTGAGGGTCTCCACCTCGGTCGCAGCTCCTACGACATATCATGATACTGTGATCAACATGAAACAATTCATATCTTTGTAGATTTGAATAGGCCATTGCATACCTTGCTTGTCCTCTAGCTTCTTTTTTACATGACCGAGCTCTTCCTCGGTCCGCTCTAGACTCTGCTTCAGTCTGGAGACTTCGGCAGCGTGGGAGGTCGCAGCCAGCAACGACGCTTGCTTATTCACATAGACATGTATGGTTAGTCTCTTGCGAAAATTATTTGATCCTCTGTCCGGCTTTTTCCGAACACTGGACAAAGTCTCGGGGGCTACTGTCTATACTGTGACATTCTTTTCACATAATTGCGTTGCTTAACTCAAAGCCTGTTAGAAGGCTTGTGCAGGCTTCGGTCAGTCTGCTCCTCGTGGACTGAATCTTCTCAATCACCGTACCCATGAGGGTAAGGTGTTCCTCAACAATGGAAGCACTTCGCAGCGCTTCCAGTAGAGTATCCGGTGCCTCTGGTTGGACAGAGGTCACCGGCGGAATGGGCACACCTCCTTCTTTCGAAGGAGGCTGCTTGCCGTATTTCAGAGCCCTATAGGTCTTCGGGACCGTATTCGGCTAGGGTCCAAATTGGATATGGCCCCCATCGCCAGTCTCCATGGGGATTTTCTCCCCCATGTGTCCGGCAGCCGAGGTTTCACCCTCTGGCGCCTCCCTGACGGCCTCATGCGTCTCTCCCTGGCCTGGGATCCTTCGGGACAACACCTCGGTGTCATCCATGGGCCTGGGAGAGGAGGCCGTTGGAAGGGACCCGATGTCCATCACCATCGGATCCAGCGAATTCCCCGAAGATGAGGATCGCTCGTGGTCGGAACGAGCCGGACTGCTAGTGCATGATTCAACATGTTAAAACTACGAAGTAAAGAGGTTGATATATGAATGTGTCATGGTCTTTGAGTACTCACGATTCGGCCAGGGGCTTATCTCGGGGGCACCGCTCTGGGCTGCTATCGATGTCCCACGCGGAGTTATCCGCGAGGGAGACCTTCCCCTTCTTGGACGCCTCTGCCTCCATATTTGTGGAGGCCGCCCTCTTCTTCCTTCCCCCCTTAGGGGGGGAGTTTCTTTCCTCCTCCTCATCGTCGTCCTCGGCGAGGAGGAGTGAGTCTCGGCATCTTCGGACGTCATGTCCGAAGCGCCCTTGTGGCGGAGACCACTTCTGGTCTCCTTGGCCTTTTTCTTGGCCTTCTTCTCCAGCGCCTGGTAGGGCGCCGAAACCAGCATCCTTGTCAGAAGTGGGATGGCTAGTTCCTCGGGCAGCGGAGCCAGACACTGAATCCGCTCCGCCTTCTTTTGTCCATCCCTGAAAAAACAAATAGGGAAGCATAGGCACCTTCCCTGAAAAAGCAAGTGAAGGATACACCTTGAAATGTGAAAGACTTACCGGACTGGCGGGATGGTCCAGGCCGTGCCCACGGTCCTCGGTCGTCTTCGGCCACGTCTCATTGGCCTTGAAGAGCACCTTCCAGATATCTTCTTGCGTAGTTCTGAAGAACCGTTGCAAGGTCTGGTGCTCGGTCGGATCAAACTCCCATAGACGGCAAGCCCGGCTCTGGCATGGAAGGATCCGATGAACTAGCATCACCTGGATCACGTTGACGAGATTGATGTTCTTGTCCACCATGCTCCGGGTGCGTGTCTGCAGTGCTATTAGCTTGTTCGACGAAGCCCAATTCAGGCCCTTCTCTAGCCAGGAGGTGAGACGCATTGGGGCGCCGGACTTGAATTCGGGAGCCGCGGCCCAGGTGGCATCGCGGGGCTGTGTGATATAGAAACACAGTTGATGCCACCCTTTGACGGTCTTCACAAAGGTACCTTTGGGGCATGTGACATTGGGCATCTTGCTCACCATGGCGCCTCCGCACTCTGCGTGTAGACCATCCACCACCTTCGGCTTCACATTGAAAATCTTGAGCCACAGTCTGAAGTGGGGTGGGATGCGGAGGAAGGCCTCGCACATGACAATAAATGCCGAGATGTCGAGGAAAGAATTTGGGGCTAGATCATGGAAATCTAGCCCGTGGTAGAACATGAGTCCTCGGACGAAAGGGTGGAGAGGAAACCCTAGCCCGCGGACGAAGTGGGGGATGAACACCACCCTCTCATGGGGCTTCGGGGTGGGGATGATCTGTCCCTTGGCCGGAAGCAGGTGGGCGATTTCCTTGGCCAAATACCCCGCCTCTCAGAGCTTCGCGATGTCCTTCTCCTTGACGGAGCAGGCCATCCACTTGCCTTGCGCTCTAGATCCAGACATGGTCGGAGTGCTTTTTTTAGGAGGAAAAGATGAGAACTTGGGCGCTGGAGCTCAAGAATGAGAGGGCAGAGAGAGAGAAGGCATGGGTGAAATAAAGGAATCCTTATCTCCTTATAAAGGTAGTGAATATCAAGCGCCTCCCCACTCGCCTTAAAACTTGCCTATTCCCAAGGGCCATGCAGACGGCACGGTTGGATTACCCACACCCATATTGATGAGAATCCCATAATAAAGGGACACGATCTCTGCTGCGACAAGACCTGCCAATAGAAACCGCGTCTTGAAGCGTGGAGGGGCAGACTAGAAAACGGTTCGAAATAATAACCAGCAGCGATGTGATGTCTCGCTACAAAAAGTTGTCAACAGATTGGACTCGTGAAATATTACTCTCTGCGGTTGTGTGTGGTATTTGTTTTATAGAACCGAACACGTTTCCGGTGTTCGAAGGCTGCTTTGGAGTATTCGGAGGAGGAACCCGCCTTGCAATGTTGAATCCAATTTGCGCGCCGGACACGTCGTCATTGAAGCCTGGTTCAGGGGCTACTAAGGGTGTCACAGCCCTAGAGCTTGCTTGTAGCTAGTGGCAATGCATCCATGCATCATGTTTAATTTTCATGAAATTTGAAATGGGGATGACAAACCCTAGCACTAAATGAAATGCATTTAGGATCAAAATAAAAATATTCTCAATGAACCCAAAATGCTCTTCAGAAAAGTTCATTATTTTTGGATTGGTCTAGAACCTCTCCCAAAAATGGTGCACATTTTTCTAGGCCATTCTGGATTTTTTAATTAATCCATAAAGTATTTGCATTTGGGCATTTAATTACTATAAATATTTTAATTGCCCAAATAATTCTGAAAATGGTTGAGGGCTGTTGAAAAACATTTCAACAGTGCCCACAATTTATTTCAGGATTTTATAAAGTGGTTTAGTATTTTACTAAATCAGAAACAAATGTCAGAAAATAGAAAATAGAATTAAAAGAAAAGAGAGAGAGAGGAACCGACCCGGCCCACTTACCTGTAGCCGGCCCAGCTTGACCAGCCCAGCCCACCTACCCCGCCGCTCATCGTCTTCCTCTGCCAGTAGGCAGAGGCGAGGCGTGGCGCGCACCCGAGAGCCCCGGCCACCTCCTGCTTCGCGGTGGCAGCCTCCCCGACACCCTCGCGACGCCACAGAGGCACCCAGAGCCTCCCCTCGTTCCCCCCACTCCCTCTGGACCGCTCCCCCTCCTCTGGCTCCCTCTTCCCCTCTCTTCCCTGTGAGCCCCGAGAGCACGCCGTCGCCGTAGTCTTGGCTATAGGCCACCACCCGCCCAACCAGCGCGGCGAGGAGCTCCACCCCGACGCCGTGGAGCTACACACTGACGCGTGTGACCGCGGGAGCCCTGCAACATCATCCCCGGCCTCATCTTCAACCTCCGGCCGCCGGTGACCTTGCAGTCGATTAGCGGGCTCCAGCACTTCCCCGACCTCGCCGTCGCCTCTGCTAGTCCCTCCATGAGCCACTCTCCATTTTCCCCCTGGAATCCCCGTCGTTCCCCTTCCCTAGCTAGCCTCCCCACCTTGGCCGAGCGCCGCCGTCCGCCATTGCCGCCGTGCCACCGCTACAGTACTCCCCGGACCAAACCAAGCATGTGCGCGAGCTCCTGGAGCTTCCCCAATGCTCTAGTGCTACTCTCTCTCGCTTGCTAGCAAGCCTGACCTCAAGACGACCAAACCCGAGCTCCGCCGCCGCCGCGCTCGCTTCGCGAACGCCGCCACCCCGCACCTCCGTTGGTCTCCCCAGATGCGCACGGCACGGCTTCCTCTGGTGCCCTCAAGGCGCCCAGCCGCCGCCCTAGCGCCACCCGCGAGCCGCCGCCAAGATTGTGAGGTCGCGGAGCTTAATCCGCGACGTTGACATGGCAGGATTAGTTTAGGTGCTAACTACCCATTTAGTTAACCCCCTAGACACTGACAATGGGCCCCAGCGCCCACTAATTTTGTAATTAGACTAATCCACTGGGCCCACACGTCAGGTTGACTTTGCTGACGTGGTCATTGACCGGACCCACCTGTCATTTACCCTGGGCAGCACCGTGTCACTGACCAGTGGTCCCCACTGGTCAGGTTTGACCTGGACGACGCCTGTTGACCTGCTGAGGTCAGCATGATGCAATGCTGACACAGTAATAGGTTTTCTGGATTTAATTTAATTCAGGAAATTCCAGAAAATGCCCTAAACTTCAATAAATCATAGAAATTCAACCGTAGCTCAGGTTGAAATAAGTTATATATGAAAAATGATCAGAAAAATATGAAGAATCTGTTTATGCCATGATCATGCATGTCTGAACAAGTTAACATCACTGACTAGGATGAATTATGATTAGGGTAATTTATGAAATAACATTTGGAGTTGGAATTTGTTCTTGTTTGAGTTCCCCTTTAAATAACTTGGCTTACTGCTGCATTAGGTCAATTCAGTACCTTAACATGACATGTCATTCATGTTTATGTGCATTGCATTATTGTGTTCTTTTTCAGTTGCCGGTGTTTGTCCCCTCTCAGTAGACGACGTTCCGACGATGGTTCGATGACACCGATGAAGAACTATATTATCTTCAGAAGTGCCAGGCAAGCAAAACCCCCTTGTTCATTCCGATATAATCCCACTCTCTCGCTCCTGCTCTATTTTACTGCATTAGGACAACAATGACTCATGTGTTACTTGCGGCGGTAGCTGAACCCCTTTATCCTCTGCATGACCTGTCATTCCACAGTAAATAGATGAAACCCACTAGCATGAGTAGGAGTTGTTTGAGCCCTGTTGTGCCTACTCATTCATGCTTGTTTGTCATGTCTGCACTTGCTTAGAGTTGAGTCAGTCCGATTCATCGGGAATGAATCGGAGGTGTGTGAACATGTCCTACTGTGTGTGAGCTAAGTGTGTGAACACGATATGGTAAAGGTAGCGGTGAGAGGCCATGTAGGAGTACATGGTGGGTTGTCTCATTGCAGCCGTCCTCAGGAACTGAGTTCTGTGTTTGTGATCCATGAAACAGTTATTACCACACATTGGGATCCTTAATTGACTCTCTCGGCTTCTTAACCACCCTTGTCCTTAGTCCGGGAGTTGCAAGTAGTTTCTGGTGTTTGTAGCATCTTTGGGGCATGCACGCGCTGACCTTAGGGGTGGGCTGTGTTGCGGTAGGCACGCGGGTCTGTACGAATGCCCGTTTGGTATCTCGGGAACCCCGCACACGTCGTTCGGGGCTGTATGGGAAACCTCGGCGGACTCCTGCGATGGAACCCGAATAGGCGATAAACCTGGACTAGGGACTTGAGTGTTTAGGTAGGTCATGGCCGACACCCTCGCTGGGCTTCCGCTGAAGGTTCCGAGTACATGTCGGTAAACGGCGTAAGTGGTGAGAGCGTGTGTGAAGAAGTACACCCCTGCAGGGTTAATATGATCTATTCGAATAGTCGTGTCCGCGGTAAAGGACTTCTGGGTTGCCTATATCATTTCATAGACAAGTGAAACTGGATACTCTAAAATGCGCAAGATAAGCGTGAGTGCTATGAATGGCGTTCTCGTAGGAAGACGGGATCGGATCCATAGTGGTGTATTGATTGGCGAATATGTGGACTCGTGTGCGCCACCTCAAAAGAGTTACTTGCAGTCGTAGTTCAGGTTAGCCACCGAGTCAAAGCTGGCTTGCTGCAGTCAAACTCCACCACCCCCTTTTGATAATGATGCATATGTAGTTAGTTCTGATGTAAGTCTTGCTGAGTATGTTTGTACTCACGTTTGCTTATTTTATGTTTTGCAGAGAGACGTCAGTCTCGCTAGTAGTTCCGTGTGGACTTCGACGTTTAGCTTGTTACCTCAGCTACGATCTTGTGCCCTCGGCAGGATCTGGTAGATTGTCAGGCTTCTCAGCCTTTTTCATTTATAGTTATGCGTACTCGGACATGTTTAGCTTCCGCTTGTGCTTTGACTTGTATCCTCTGAGTGTTGGGTCATGAGACCCATGTTTGTAATATCTCGCTCCTCAGAGCCTAATGAATAAATATTTGAGTCGTAGAGTTATGTTGTGATGCCATGTTGTATTTGCACATATTGAGCATATTGTGTGTATGTTTGAAATGCTTGGTATGTGTGGGATCCGACAATCTAGTTGTTTATCCTTGGAAGCCTCTCATATGGGGAAATGTAGTCTCGTGCTTACGGCGATAGTAGTCCGCTACAGCCGGTTCACCGAGTCCTGCTAGCCCAAGACTACCGCTTGGACACTTGGTGGCGGCATGTGTTTCACTTCGTTCAGGTATCGTTCTTCGGGAAATGTCACGCGCTGATATTCGAGTCCTACCTAGCTGCTACCGCCGGGATACCGGAGTCCTGTTAGCCAGTGCTACAGCCAATTCATAAGTTGATGACCGACATGCTCGATGTGATTCATGTATGCTGTCCCCATGAGTTAGCGCCGCTTTGGGTTCACGACTAGCCATGGCGGCCCGGTTCTCTGTCATATGGATGCTAGCGACACTATCATATACGTGAGCCAAAAGACGCAAACGGTCCCGGCCATGGTAAGGCGACACCGTGGGAATACCGTGCGTGAGGCCGCAAAGTGATATGAGGTGTTACCGCCAGATCGACGTGACTTAGAATCGGGTCTGGCAGCGTTGGTATCGAGCTCGATCTGCTCAGAGGATTACCAAGCCAAAACTGGTGAAGTTGTGTCTAGAAATGCTTTAGTTATGTAAGGGAATTGATTGTGGAAGGGAACGTAAGGCTCTTTTTACTCCTTATACCTCATGGCCTTCTGATCTGAGTCATCCTCTTCTCTTCTACGTTGTTTAAGAACTAGGCTTCTCATCTATCCATCAGGATGACGTGTTACTAATCCATAGACTTTTAAGATTGTTGGTTTCAAGCCTCAGTTCAGTTCCTACTATTTCTTTATGTTAACTGTTGATCTCAGAATCTTGTTATGATGTTGTAGAGTGGTTATGCCACCATTTTGCATGATGTCTCAAATCTTTTTGAGCATTTACAGCCGTTATGCTGTCCGTGTCATCCCAGGTCTCTAAATAGTCTGAGGCATTTGCAAATCCTTTCTTTCCATTCCCAATGTCCTTTTGGTCAGAATAAGCACACTAACCGGTGCATTGAGGTAAATTATTGCCTTGACATATATGTTGGAACTATTACTATGACCCTAGGTGTTTTAGGGAGTCACCTAGCAATTTAGCAATGCTTTTGTATCAACAGTGTGATGATTCTGACCATTATTCTTGAAAGCATCCCGTGATGCCATTTAGTAGTAGGCATTCTACACCTGGGGTTCTGAACCCGAGATTCACCCTACTTCATGTTGTTAGTATTTGCTAGTTCCTTTAGGATATTAGTAACTTTGCAATAGTCCTCGAGGTCCGTGGTATTTCCTTCTTCCAAATACTATGAACCGCTTAAGGCAGAAGTTCTTTGAATTAAAAGATCACAATCAGAGTACTCTTGAGTAGTTCTCCATTTATAATTGTGACTCCGCCAGTTCTACCTTCTGCATGGGTTATCCGGAAGAAACCTGTTGAACTTGATTCGACATACTAACCTATGCATCCACAACTCAGAAAATTATATGTTCCTTTGGGTTGCTCTCTTTAGTTGTATTCCGACCCTCCTCTATCAGTTGATAACCAAGAGTATGTGTGCATTTGTGTTCATCGAAGCCCTTTTACTCTTGTGGTCCGTCAAGCCATTCTATTCCGGCATGACTAAGAGAAACAAACTCCAGTACCTCATCCATTTCTAGGATTGGGTCAAAGTAGTTGTATTCCGCAGATCAAAATGCCAATTCAGCTTTGTTCTGTTCTACCTTGGAGTGTTACCCCCTTTATGTCAGAATTGTCATGAGGACTGCACCAACTCTCATGAATTCTTGACATAGTGATACTTCTCACCATCACTAGTCATTCCTCGGTCCTCGTGTTGTTGTAAACGGAATGCCGACAAGTGAACCATGATGTGTGAAATCAATACTCCTAGCAACCATGTTGGTTGTTAGTTAATGGACAATATTCTCATTCTTAGCGTGTTGGTTATTAAATCATCATCCTAAGATTGATCGTGCTACCTAGTCCTTATTTCTGGTGCATTCTTCGATTGATGAGTTAGGATTTTGTCAAGTCCTCACTCATTTGATCATATCGTCTTGCCCTCAAAAGCAAGATTATTCTCGAGCTTAGTAACATAACGGTGGTTCGTGACTTTCCAGATATCTTCTTGGAAGTGTTACCGGGTTGTTTCCTGACTGTTATGTTGAGCTCGTGATCAAGTTAGTTTCTTGTGAACCGCCCTTTCTCCAAGAATCTGTGTTGGATACCCCTGAACTAGTTGGTTAAACTAGACAACAACTTGGAGAGTTGGAAGATAAAAGCTTGCCTGACTTAGTTCGTCCAAAGGGATATTCTTATGTAGTGTGTGTTGAAGAAAGATGATATCTTCATCAATTGGTCCCTGTGATCAGTTGCTGGACCTATTGTCCTATTAATCCTTTGATTTGAGTGTGGGCTATCGTCAAATCAAATCAGTACCCACGATGTTCATAATGTTGTCTTACTCGTGGTTGATCCCTCGAGCATACACCATTATATCCTTTGGTCTGACCAATGCTATCACCATGTTCACATGATGGTGGAAGTCCAGTGATATGGAAATTTCGATGAGTTGTTGTTGAGCCCATCAGCAGCATTTTGTCTCCCCCATGATTCATGTTGAACATCAACCTAGTGTTGAAACCTTTGTAAGCAATGCCTTCGTGTTCCGTTCATGAAGCCTATGCTTGGATGGAAGAAGTGACTTCCTCGAATTCATGTGCTTTACGTGTAAGTTGCCGCCATGAATTTGAGAAAGGTTTGTTTTGTTTCCTCTGGAATCGTCCCAAGTTAGTCATGCATGTGCGAAGTGCCCTATGGTTTGATAGGTTGGCCGCCTCCACTCCATATGTGTTTCCTAGCACACCAAGCCACTGATTGGTTTGTTCGAGGAAAAGGAGTTGTTGTGAGAATACTAGTTCATGCACAAGATTCCAATATCCTCGAAGATGGTTCCCCACCTGAACTTGGTAGTGTTTTATCATAAGACTACCATGTGGTCATGCTCGTCTGAGACAGCGTGTTCACTTGTATATAGCAGAACCAGCTCATGTTTTGGAGCTTGCTACCTTAGTTCATCCCTCGAGAATCTCGCAACGTCATCTCGTCGGTTTGTGTTGCAAACTTTCTTTTCCAGACATACTGACTGAAATATCCTGTTTTCAACCAGATCTGAATCTCAGGCAGATATGATGGTTGGAACATTTCCAACAGTTGCATCTTGTTCCCAGCTTGCACCGCCATTGTGCCAATCCCCCATGGGCTGCCCTTCTCGGTAGTTGCTGTCCAATATTGTCTTCAAGAGTGGACTTACCATGGGTCCCATCCATTTCCGGTGATAAGCAAAAGTCATCCATTGCGTTGTCTTCAACAAGGTAGTCCACATCATCCGTTCTAGTCCGAGTATGTCATTCTTTCGAACTCTTTCAAATGATCGATTGTGATTGCCTTAAGCTGGTACGATGAGTGTTAATGATCTATGGATCAAAAGTAATTCTTTTTGCCACTTAAGGGAGCAGTTCTTCGAGTCACCTTTTTCAAAGTGCCCCGTTACGGGATCGTGGCAATTATTTCCTCGCCATCTGACACCATCCACCATCTTTCTAAGCGTGGAATTGTTGCCCACCAAATCAAACCCCGTCGTTGTTCCTCCATCCCTCTCGATGTGTTTTGTATCTCAACTCGAGATGTTTCAACATCTCATTCCACGAGTTGATCTTGAGTGCTCGATCTCCGAGGAGATCGTTTCCTATAGAGTATTCTTTTTGTCGCCATCGTGTTGGATGAAGATCTCGAAAGCAAAGACGTAAAGACCAAGATGATGGAATGAATCAACATTTTCGAGAAGGGCAAATGGATCATGAAGATTGTGATAGTTTTGTGACTCCCCTTTTCCTCTTACCTCACGTCTTGGATCTCGGGGCGAGATTCCTGTTTAGTGGGGGTGAGTTGTCACAGCCCTAGAGCTTGCTTGTAGCTAGTGGCAATGCATCCATGCATCATGCTTAATTTTCATGAAATTTGAAATGGGGATGACAAACCCTAGCACTAAATGAAATGCATTTAGGATCAAAATAAAAATATTCTCAATGAACCCAAAATGCTCTTCAGAAAAGTTCATTATTTTTGGATTGGTCTAGAACCTCTCCCAAAAATGGTGCACATTTTTCTAGGCCATTCTGGATTTTTGAATTAATCCATAAGGTACTTGCATTTGGGCATTTAATTACTATAAATATTTTAATTGCCCAAATAATTCTGAAAATGGTTGAGGGCTGTTGAAAAACATTTCAACAGTGCCCACAATTTATTTCAGGATTTTATAAAGTGGTTTAGTATTTTACTAAATCAGAAACAAATGTCAACAAATAGAAAATAGAACTAAAAAAAGAGAGAGAGAGAGGAACCGACCCGGCCCACTTACCTGTAGCCGGCCCAGCTTGACCAGCCCAGCCCACCTACCCCGCCGCTCATCGTCTTCCTCTGCCAGTAGGCAGAGGCGAGGCGTGGCGCGCGCCCGAGAGCCCCGGCCACCTCCTGCTTCGCGGTGGCAGCCTCCCCGACACCCTCGCGACGCCACCGAGGCACCCAGAGCCTCCCCTCGTTCTCCCCACTCCCTCTGGACCGCTCCCCCTCCTCTGGCTCCCTCTTCCCCTCTCTTCCCTGTGAGCCCCGAGAGCACGCCGTCGCCGTAGCCGTGGCTATAGGCCACCACCCGCCCAACCAGCGCGGCTAGGAGCTCCACCCCGACGCCGTGGAGCTGCACACTGAGGCGTGTGACCGCGGGAGCCCTGCAACGTCATCCCCGGCCTCATCTTCAACCTCCGGCCGCCGGTGACCTCGTAGTCGATTCGCGGGCTCCAGCACTTCCCCGACCTCGCCGTCGCCTCTGCTAGTCCCTCCGTGAGCCACTCTCCATTTTCCCCCTGGAATCCCCGTCGTTCCCCTTCCCTAGCTAGCCTCCCCACCTTGGCCAAGCGCCGCCGTCCGCCATTGCTGCCGTGCCACCGCTGCAGTCCTCCCCGGACCAAACCAAGCATGTGCGCGAGCTCCTGGAGCTTCCCCAATGCTCTGGTGCTACTCCTCTCACTTGCTAGCAAGCCACAGCCTCGCACACGACCAAACCCGAGCTCCGGCCGCCGCCGCGAGCTCGCTTCCGGCGAACGCCGGCCACCCCCGCACCTCCCGTTGGTCTCCCCAGATGCGCATGGGCACGGGCTTCCTCCTGGTGCCCTCCGCGCGCCCAGCCGCCGCCCCTAGCGCCACCCCGGCGAGCCGCCTCCGCACTGTGAGGTCGCCGGAGCTTAATCCGGCGACGTTGACGTGGCAGGATTAGTTTAGGTGCTAACTACCCATTTAGTTAACCCCCTAGACACTGACAATGGGCCCCAATACCACTAATTTTGTAATTAGACTAATCCATCGGGCCCACACGTCAAAGTTGACTTTTGCCGACGTGGTCATTGACCGACCCACTGTCATTGACCTCGGCAGCACCGTGTCACCGACCGCTGGTCCCCATCTGGTCGTTTGACTCGACGGCGCTGTTGACCTGCTGAGGTCAACATGATGCAATCGACGATAATAGGTTTTCTGGATTTAATTTAATTCAGGAAATTCCAGAAAATGCCCTAAACTTCAATAAATCATAGAAATTCAACCGTAGCTCAGGTTGAAATAAGTTATATATGAAAAATGATCAGAAAAATATGAAGAATCTGTTTATGCCATGATCATGCATGTCTGAACAAGTTAAACTCACTGAATAGGATGAATTATGATTAGGGTAATTTATGAAATAACATTTGGAGTTGGAATTTGTTCTTGTTTGAGTTCCACTTCAATTAACTTGGCTTACTGATGCATTAGGTCAATTCAGCACCTTAACATGACATGTCATTCATGTGTATGTGCATTGCATTGATTGTGTTCTTTCTCAGTTGCCGGTGTTTGTCCCCTCTCAGTAGACGATGTTCTGACGATTGTTCGATGACACCGATGAAGAACTATATTATTTTCAGAAGTGCCAGGCAAGCAAAACCCCCTTGTTCATTCCGATATAATCCCACTCTCTCGCTCCTGCTCTATTTTACTGCATTAGGACACGACTCATGTGTTATTTGCTGCGTTAGCTGAACCCCTTTATCCTCTGCATGACCTGTCATTCCACAGTAAATAGATGAAACCCACTAGCATGAGTAGGAGTTGTTTGAGCCCTGTTGTGCCAATTCATTCATGCTTGTTTGTCATGCCTGCCATCGCTTAGAGTTGAGTCGGTCGATTCATCGGGAATGAATCGGGTGTGTGAACATGTCCCTCGTGTGTGAGCTAAGTGTGTGAACATGATTTGGTAAAGGTAGCGGTGAGAGGCCATGTAGGAGTACATGGTGGGTTGTCTCATTGCAGCCGCCCTCGAACTGAGTTCTGTGTTTGTGATCCATGAAACAGTTACTACCACACATTGGGATCCTTAATTGACTCTCTCGGCTTCTTAACCACCCTTGTCCTCGGTCCGGAGTTGCAAGTAGTTTCGGTGTTTGTAGCATGTTTGGCAGCACGCATTGCCTGACCTTAGGGGTGGGCTGTGTTGCGGTAGGCACGTGGTCTGCAAAACCGAATGCCCGCTTGGTATCTCGGGAACCCTGCACACATCGTTCGGGGCTGTATGGGAAACCTCGGCCGGACTCCCTGCGGATGGAACCTGAATAGGCGATAAACCTGGACGAGGGACTTGAGTGTTTAGGTAGGTCGTGGCTGACACCCTCGCTGGGCTTCCGCTTGAAGGTTGCCGAGTACATGTCGTGTAAACGGCGGTAAGTGGTGAGAGCGTGTGTGAAGAAGTACACCCCTGCAGCGTTAATATGATCTATTCGAATAGCCGTGTCCGCGGTAAAGGACTTCTGGGTTGCCTATATCAGTTCATAGACAAGTGAAAGTGGATACTCTAAAATGCGCAAGATAAGCGTGAGTGCTATGAATGGCGTTCTCGTAGGAAGACGGGATCGGATCCATAGTGGTGTATTGATTGGCGAATATGTGGACTTGTGTGCGCCACCTCGAAAGAGTTACTTGCAGTCGTAGTTCAGGTTAGCCACCGAGTCAAAGCTGGCTTGCTGCAGTCAAACTCCACCACCCCCTTTTGATAATGATGCATATGTAGTTAGTTTTGATGTAAGTCTTGCTGAGTACGTTTGTACTCACGTTTGCTTATTTTATGTTTTGCAGAGAGACGTTAGTCTTGCTAGTAGTTCCGTGTGGACTTTGACGTTTAGCTTGTTACCTCAGCTACGATCTTGTGCCCTCGGCAGGATCTGGTAGATAGTCAGGCTTCTCAGCCTTTTTCATTTATAGTTGTCTGTACTCAGACATGTTTAGCTTCCGCTTGTGCTTTGACTTGTATCCTCTGAGTGTTGGGTCATGAGACCCATGTTTGTAATATCTCGCTCCTCAGAGCCTAATGAATAAATATTTGAGTCGTAGAGTTATGTTGTGATGCCATGTTGTATTTGCACATATTGAGCATATTGTGTGTATGTTTGAAATGCTTGGTATGTGTGGGATCCGACAATCTAGTTGTCTATCCTTGGCAGCCTCTCATATGGGGAAATGTAGTCTCGTGCTTACGAGCGATAGTAGTCCGCTACAGCCGGTTCACGAGTCCTCGCTAGCCCAAAGACTACTGCTTGGACACTTGATCTGGCGGCATGTGTTTCACTTCGTTCTTATGTACATCCTTCGGGAAATGTCACGGTGATATTCGAGTCTGCCTAGCTGCTACAGCCGGGATACGGAGTCTGTTAGGCGAGTGCTACAACCCAATTCATACGTTGATGACCGACATGCTCGATGTGATTCATGTATGCCTGTCCCCATGGGTTAGCGCCGCTTTGGGTTCACGACTAGCCATGTCGGCCCGGTTCTCTGTCATATGGATGCTAGCGACACTATCATATACGTGAGCCAAAAGACGCAAACGGTCCCGGGCCATGGTAAGGCGACACCCGTGAGAATACCGTGCGTGAGGCCGCAAAGTGATATGAGGTGTTACCGGCTAGATCGACGTGACTTAGAATCGGGGTCCTGACAAAGGGAGTCCTAAATTAAGGGGTCCTCGCGCGTCCGGACTATGTAACGTGGGCCGAACTGATGGGCCATGAAGATACAAGACAGAAGACTCTCCCCCGTGTCCGGATGGGAATCTCCTTGGCGTGGATGGCAAGCTTGGCGTTCGGATATGAAGATTCCTTTCTTTCTAACCGACTTTGTACAACCCTAGTCCCCTCCGGTGTCCGTAGAGGCAATCATAATCAGGCAGGCTAGACTTCTAGGGTTTTAGTCATTACGATCTCGTGGTAGATCAACTCTTGTAATACTCATATTCATCAAGATCAATCAAGCAGGAAGTAGGGTACTACCTCCATAGAGAGGGCCCAAACCTGGGTAAACATCGTGTCCCCCGCCTCCTGTTACCATCGACCTAAGACGCACAGTTCGGGACCCCCTACCCGAGATCCGCCGGTTTTGACACCGACAGTGGGTGCTATCACTACAAAAAAATACACTTCCGTGATGATACGTGTTTGTCATAGTAGGTCATGTTTTCTGTCATGCATGTACATCCATGACAATTTTATGACAGAATCAAGATAGTCATACCTGTGTTGTCATAGAAGTGTTTCATGACATTACCAAAATTATCATCACAGAAGTGTTCACTTCCATGACGATAAATGTCGCGTCATGGAAGTGCTTTCATCAAGGGTGACCGACACGTGGCATCCACCATAACGGGTCGCTGTTAAGCTATCGGGTCCGGTTTTGGATCCGATAACCCGCTAACAGCCACGACCAATGACATTTTCCACGTGTAAAATTCTCATTGGCTGACGGAACCACATGTCAACTCCATGTTGGCACAGGTGTCACTCATCCAATGGGCGAGAAGCGCCTATGATATTTCGACACGTGGACCGGCCCAACAGTGGCCCATTCCGGTTAAAAGGTTGGGCCTGTCAAAATAAGCGGGCTGGCCCATAAATGGCCTTCTTGATTCAGGCCCATTTACAAGCACGGCCCATACAAGTTACACAGAATCGGCCCATCAAAGGCCCATTCTACATTTGACAATTTCAAGCCCATCGTCAGTTTTAGCCCGTTAATGGCCCGCTACGTCTTTGGGCCCAATTGCGGCCCGAGCTTCTTTCGGCCTGTTAGCGGCCCATCTTCAGTTCCAGCCCGTTAACGGCCCGGAACGTCTTTCGGCCTTTTCTCGGCCCATTCTGCAGTTGGGCCAATTCTAGCCCGCTGTGACTTTAGGCCTGTACTCGGCCCATTCGGTTAATGCGCCAACTCCTAGCCTATTTTGTCTCTCGGCCTGTTAACGGCCCGTAAAACAGTTGGGCCTTTGACTTTAGGTCCTTTAGGGGCCCATGTTCCGCAGGGCATCATTTCAGCCCAGCGCGACTTTCGGCCTGTTAAAAGCCTAGTTTGCAAATTGGGCCTCCTCTGCCCCATAACACTTTCGGCCTCTTACTGGCCTGTAAAGTGAAAGGGCCAAGACAAAATTGACATCTATTTCGGCCTGCTAGAGGCCCGCAGGCCATTTCCATTTATACGGCTCTATAGAGCTTTTGGCCTGTTAACGGCCGGCTAAGAGTCGTTGTTATGGTGGGCCACATAATTTAGGTTCCACTTAATATTATTTTGACCAGCCCAATTAAGGCCCGCTTTGACTACACATGTTTTTTCGTTTGTATGGCGTCCAGGAAATGTTTGGGCGTGTGGGGCCCCGTTTCAACAATATAGCATATTCAAGAATTATCCTACTCTATACTATCGCCTCTAAAAAAACATACACTATACAATAAAAAGACTAAGGCATAGAAACGTAGAATAATCCTACACTATACAATAAAGAAATTACAGCCGAATATACCCACTGGACATTATAGTTCGGCACCAGTGATAATAGAGCATACACAAACAACAAATTACATACACCGGAGAAATAAAGCTCATACATCATGGACACGCATCAATAGAACTTACCATTTGAACTATAACCTCTTCAGAAAATAGGATTGGCCAGATTCAGATAGCACAAATTTCAGTCTGCAAAATCTCCAATTCCTTCATGGTTACCTCAGTGTCTTGTTTCATTTTTTAACTCCTACATCTAATACCTGCATGTCCAGTCTCATCTTGTTGATTGTACGTTGAGAATCATGTACACATTGTCTTGCCACCTCTAGTTAATGCTCGAGAACATCAGCACATTCTAATTCCAATCCATAATCATTCGGTAATGGCCATGTCGCACTGCTCGTAGATCTTTGTGTTGATGTCACTTCATCCTGATATTTTTCTGTAAGTACACATGACTAGGGCAAAAATATAGTTACAACAGTGAAGCGAGCAAGACAGACTATTTTGTACATGGCAAAACAGGACTAACAATAATGTTAGACGTCATGAAGCATAAGCAGGTGATATTTTATAAATTATAAAAATGGTAGTCTGTGCAGCCTGCATACATAAATCTCTCTTAGCTTACCAGAGGAGCATGATCTTGGGGCCAATTCCAAAACACAAACAAGTTACAAATTTAGACAGCATGTTGCGTATAATTAAGCAAGCAGTTGGCCATTCTATAGCTCAATTAAAGTCTTACGGAGCATAATGAACAGCAGAGGGATTCATACAAACCTAGTACAGCAAGCAAAGCTATGCAATCATTAGCCTAGTATAAACTAGATTGTGAGCCTCATGCAATAATAGTTGGTTAATAGACTTCAAAGCTTCAGGCACACTTCACCAGAGTAATTTAATGGTAAGGCCTTTAATTATGTCAACTAATAGTTATACAAGTACCCAACATCAGGCATCATTGTTTGGGCATCTCATTAACTGAGGACAAATAAAGCAATTGAAAAGAGCAAATTAACTATGCCTGAAACAAACAAGGAATTGAACTGTTGAGTTGGATACAGTGACTTACCTTAACTGGTTGAATAGGATCCACGCTGCCCCTACTTCTCTTGCAAGGATCCTTCCTAACATCTTGTACTTGGAAATCCTCAATCTTATCTTCATTGCACCCCCTCTCCAAGGTGACACAAACTAGTTACTTGTCTCCTTGGAAGATAAATATGCATACTTCCAGTCCATGAACAACACAAAAGGATGAGATTATAACAAAACAACACCACATAATGAAACATGCACATCTCTTGCACTTGTACACAATGAAATGAGCATTTACTATGTGTGCACTATGTAAAACCTAGGCATACCTTCGAACTGGATCTCCAGGTACTCTTGGAGAGCCTACTTTAGTGTACAGCCAAACCTTTATGTCACCTATGAGATAGACAAGCCCCCACTACAGCAGCCCTTAGTGTTTAAATCGTTGACAAGCTCTGTTAGAGTGCTAGGTCAAGAACAGCAAGTAATCAAAGCAAACACTTCTGGTATAACAGGCTGATGCAAACAAGCAATTGAACAGATGTATCAAGAAAAGAAGCAAAGAAGGAGGCTTAAAGACCATCACTTGACTGAACAGATTTAAGGGGCATTTAAACATCATGTGCAACGTATGAACTAACATAAACATTGCATATTCCAGATTCTACAATGGAATGCACATGTATTAGGTTATGCCATGTATGATGATGCCTAAATGTCCACTATAGCAGGCACGAGTGATTCATCATTGCACGCTGAATTGAATTGCAGGTTAAGGGCGGGTTCTATTCCGCCTTTTCAGAGCTTATTGTCAAAATAAGCCATAAAATATGTAAAGAAGTCATTTTCATTCTTGAGGTGCAGCAGAAGGCACCTTATTCCCCCTCCCCTCCTCCCAGGCCGTGTCCTTGAGGTGCTGTTGAAGGATGAGCTCATCCAACAAGGTGAGGATCTCCTCTGATTTTTTTGCCAAATTTTCATTCTGATCCACTATACGATGAATTGCTATGAGTTGCTTCTGCTGCTGCTATATGATGCATTGTTATGAGCTGCTCCTGCTACTGCTATATGATGAATTGCTATGAGCTGCTACTGCTATATGATGAATTGCTATGAGATGGTACTTCTATATGATGAATTGCTATGAGGTGTTGTTGCTGCTATATGGTGAATTGCTATAAGCTGCTCCTGCTGCTGCTATATGATGAATTCCTATGAGCTGCTTCTGCTGCTGCTATATGATGAATTGCTATGAGCTGCTCCTGCTGCTGCCATATGATGAATTGCTATGAGCTGCTGCTGGTATATGATGAATTGCACACTGCTGCTGCTGTTGATGTGAAAGTGCGTTATATCGACTAGAGGGGGGTGAATAGGCGATTTTTATGAATTCTTCACTTTGGAATTTGCCGGTGAGGAAATTCCTTAGCGAAGAACTACTTGCAGCGGAATAAGTACTCAGAAGTAAGCATAAGAGAATGCGGGCATGGTTGTCATGATGAAGACAATCGAAGAGTACAGAAAGTGTAAACACAGGATAGCACAAGATGAAGACAAACAGACTGAAGAAATTGAACTGAGGAAATTGAGAAAGTCTTCAGTCAAAGTCTTCAAACACAGATATGAACGAACACTCAACACAGTAATGAGGAAATGAAAGGGTTGAGGAAATAGAACCAGGTAGGTTGGTGAAGACAATGATTTGGTAGACCAGTTCCAACTGCTGTCTCGCTTGTGCGTCTGGTTGGAGCGGCTGAGTATTTAAACTCGAGGACACACAGCCCGGACACCCGTCGCTGAGCACGCAGCTCGGGACACCAAGTCCTCACCGTATTCTCCTTGAACTAAGGTCACAGCACTCGCCCAATCACTCGTGGTAAGTCCTCAGCGACTTCCAAACCTTCACAGACTTGGTCACTCGGCGATCCACAATTCCTCTTGGATGCTCTAGACCATGACGCCTAACCGCTTGGAAGAAGCACAGTCTTCAAAGGTAACAAGCGTCGGATCCACGCAGGATCAATCTCTTGATGATGCTCAATCACTTTGGGTTTGTAGGGTTTGGTTTTTGGGGTTTTCTCACTCGATGATTTTCGCCAAAGTCCTCGGAGGATGGGTTGCTCTCAAATGACAAGTGTCAAGTTTCTCTGAGCAGCCAACCAGCTAGTGGTTGTAGGGGCAGCTATTTATAGCCTAGGGAGCAGCCCGACATGATAAGACATAAATGCCCTTCAATGATATGACCGTTAGGTGGATAAGATATTTTGGAACAGTGGCGCAGAACACAAAGAACGGTCGGAAATTTGAATCACAAGTTCCTCGTGGCTATCATGTTCCTCATGTGTAGGCAATCCGACTGGCGAATTCCTAACTCCTCGGTCGAACAAATTCTCAATGACCGTAAGAACTTCGTCTCTCACATCAAGAAATTGACTGAATCTGCATGAGATTTCCAAAGGCTTCACTCAAGGATTGGTAGGTGTAGGAGTTTGAGTTGAGCATCACACGGAAATTTTTCCTTAGTATTTCCTCGACCCCTTTAACGAAGACGTGTTTCCTATGACTCAAGAAAGAAAAAAAACTACGAAAACAAAAGTCTTCACGCTTCATGTTCCTCAAATGAATACCAAGTCTTCAAGGTCACACCAATTTCTTCACTTTCAAAGTCTTCGTAAAGTCTTCGAATGTCAAAGTCTTCGACGAAGAACTTCATTTTAGGGTCGACTTTTCTTTGTAAATATCAAACTCCTCATAGACTTATAGACCTGTGTACACTCACAAACACATTAGTTCCTTAACCTATAAGTCTTCAATACACCAAAATCACTAAGGGGCACTAGATGCACTTACAATCTCCCCCTTTTTGGTGATTGATGACAATATAGGTTAAGTTTTCAACGGGGATAAACATATGGAGTGTAAATGCTGATATTGAGGAATTTGATTGCAAGATATAGAAGAACTCCCCCTGAAGATGTGCATAGTGAGGAATTTGCTTTTGAGGCAATGCACATTTGAAGAGTTGAATCATGGAGATCTCCCCCTATATCTTGTAATTCAAACACGCATTTGACATATAATATGAAGAATTTGAAATGCATTATGAAATATGGTGGTTGATGAAATTCAGCATGCGTGCAATAACATTAATGAGGAACAGGCATGCAAAATAACGCATCAAGAGTATCAGAGCTCAAGAGAATCAGAGCTCAGTGCATCAAAAGTATCAGAGCACCATCGGGTTTAAGATTACAACTCGATCCAATAAAAGTTTCAGAAGAATGAGAGTTGTAAATTAACAAAAATTGCCCATATAATAGACCCGCTTGAAGACTAACTCAAATTTCTCCCCCTTTGTCATCGAATGACCAAAAGGATCGAAACTGAGGACTAACGCCCCTGAAGAATTTCAAGTTGAAGAAGGAGCGCCAGCCTTGTTGGGGTCGGTTGTTGTAGTGGGGCCTGCCTGTCACGCCCAATATGCGACCCTATCCAAAAGGAACTCGACGGTCCCACCAAGGATAGACCCGCATATTGAAACGCTTTTGCAAGGTGGATATCATTACATCAACATTACATAATAGTGGGGATACATACATAAGGCACAACTGCCACAAGAATACATCAACATCATATACAAGGTCAACATCCGACTACGGATGAAACATAAAGAAACTCAAACGACATCCACCTGCTAGCCCAGGCTGCCGACCGAACCTATCCCCGATCGAAGAAGAAGCGTAAGAAGAACTCCAACACAAGCAAACATCGCTCTCGCGTCATGATCATCGCAAACCTGTACCTGCAATCGGTGGTGTAGTAATCTGTGAGCCACGAGGACTCAGCAATCCCATTACCATGGGTATCAAGACTAGCAAAGCTTAAGTAGGAAAGGAAGGGATAAGGTGGCGAGGTTGCAGCAGAGACTAAGCATGTATGGTGGCTAACATACATAAATGAGAGCGAGAAGAGAATCAAAGGAACGGTCGTCAACTAGTAATGATCAAGAAGTGATCCTGAACTCCTACTTACGCCGACATAACCCGAAACCGTGTTCTCCTCTCGATCAACCCCGAAAAGAGACACTCACGTTACGCTACGGTTGGTGTATTTTAATTAAGATCAACTTCGGTTTTCTACAACCGACATTAACAAATTCCCATCTCGCCACATAACCGCGGGCACGGCTTTGAAAGTTCAAACCTGCAGGGTGTCCCAACTTAGCCCATGATAAGCTCTCGCGATCAACGAAGGATATTCCTTCTCCCGGGAAGATCCGATCAGTCTCGAATCCGGCTACAAGACATTTCGACAACAATAAAACAAGACCAGCAAAGCCGCCCGATGCGCCGACAATCGATAGGAGCTGCACATATCTCGTTCTCGTGGCAACACCGGATGAGACTAGCTACGAGTAAAACCAGACCTCGAGTTGTTCGAGGGGCCCCGCAGTAGTTTCGGTTCAGGCCAAGACTTAGAGAAGCACGGCCCGGGGCTAAAATAAAGATGATCCTTGGGCTCCGAAACCCAAGGGAAAAAGGGTATAGGTGAGGCAAATGGTAAAACCAATGTTGGGTCTTGCTGGAAAAGTCTTATTCAAAGCGAACTATCAAGGGGGTCCCACAAATCACCCGACCGCGTTAGGGACGCAAAATCCGGGAACATAACACCGATATGACGGAAACTAGGGCGGCAAGAGTGGAACAAAACGCCAGGCATAAGGCCGAGCCTTCCACCCTTTACCAAGTATATAGATGCATTAATTAAATAAGATATATTGTGATATCCCAACAAGTAAACATGTTCCAGCAAGGAACAACATCTCCATGTTCCAACAAGGAACAAACTTCATCTTCACCTGCAACTAACAACGCTATAAGAGGGGCTGAGCAAAGCGGTAACATAGCCAATCAACGGTTTGCTAGGAAGGGTGACAAAAGGTTAGAGGCTGACATGGCAATTTGGGATGGCTTGATAAACAGGTAATAGGTAGCGCAGCATAGCGATAGAACGAAGCAACTAGCATAGCAATGATAGTAGTGAGATCCAGGGTAGCGGTCATCTTGCCTGAAATCCCGCAGGGAAGAAGAACGAGTCCATGAAGAAGACGAACGGATGAAGCCGAACCAAGCGTGACGAACGAATCCTCACGATCGCAGCGAAAACAGAACTAACAAGAAGAAGCACACAACATAGTAAACACACCACACATGAACAAGGCATGATGCACAACAAGCATGATGCATGACAAAGCTACATGAAGCTACTCATGACAAGAGATGATGCAAACAAGAGCAACACATCAAAGCAAGTTTAAATGAGGCCGGGAACAACATAGAACAATTCCGGTAAGTCCTCATATGCAAATTTCGAAATTGGTCCAGATCTGAATAAACCTTATGTTCAAGTTGTTAAACAGCAAGTTAAGATGCACCACGATGATCTACACAAAATTCTAGTCAAATTACATATAAAGTTCATTAGATTCGGAGCTACGGCCTAGAAGATATGAGCAAAACAAGATAAGCATGGCATTGATGCAAAATGCATACAAACATCAAGCAAACATCTCAAAACAAGGATGCAACATGATAATATGAAACTACATGCAAAATCAAGCAAGTTTCATATAGAGCACACTCAAAACGGAGCAACGGTTCAACACATACACACAATACAAGTTATAGCAACAATCTGTCCAAAACAGCAAGTAGGCATATTGCGAGCATCAAAACAACATGCTACAGGACCTCAACATAATAACAAAAGGCATGGGCATGATGTACAGGTAATGCATTACAAAACATGAACACTGATCTATCTCCAGAAATCACTAGAACATGCTCAAAAACACATGGCAAGATTGCAAGTAATAACAGTTTCAGACTTTAGCAGAAATAACATCAGGTTGCAATGTTTAGAGCTATCAAATAATATGTTACAGGAACTTAACATGGCAAAAAAAGGCATGGCATGAATCTACTAATTGCATAGAAAAAAACTCCCTTAGTGACCATGAGCCAAAAGGGCACAGAAAATATGATGGCACCCATGTAAACATGGCAAGTTATATTACAGATTTGAACATGGCAGGAACAACGATAAGTAGGCATGTTGGTGAGCTTGAACCACTCACTACAGAGCTATACATGATAAACTAAGCATACATCCATAAAGAAGACATGGCATAGAAGATATACATGGCAAGAACAACATCATAGGATGCAAGGATCAACCACAACAACCTTGGCAAAATTGAATAACATGTAAACAATCTGCCAGGAAACATTTTATAGCAAAAATAGAGCTCGATTGACTCAATCTAAGGCACTCCATAATTGCAAAAAAGGGCATGGATGGATAGAGCAAGACATGTATAACAAAACATCCTTACTGAAGTATCTCAAAATAAGCATGGAACTCTCTGAAGCATCAAGTTTACATGGCATAAAAATATCAGCAAAACAGGGCTGAAATCAGCAACATCAAGAAGCCTAGTTTGCATGCTTGTGCTAGTCACGACATAGATCACAAAAATATATGGCATATACCCCTGGAAAGATGGCATGGCATATTACAAAACACATGTAGGACTCAAATTCATAGGGTGCACACATCAATCATAGCAAAAATAACAAAAGTGCAAGTTCTGATAAAAATCAGAAACTAACATCACATAGCACTCTTCCAACAGCATTTCGGGCATCAAGATGAGCTCAAATGAAAATGATGCAATGAGATGAAATGATCTACTCTTCGAGACGAACAATTTGACATATTATACGCACAAAACGGAGCAACGATGATAGAGTTATGATGCAATGAAAATGGAACAAAATATGCAACAATTTCGGGGACTTAGAGGATTTGGGGGGAAAGAAGTCAACCATGCACGGATTACGAGGTTGGCGGAACTTCACGGAGGGGCTGCCGGAGAGGAGGGAGGTGGCGAGACGAGCTCTGGGTCGCCGGATCCGGGCGGAGGAGGTGGATCCGGCCGGGAGGAGGCGGTGGGGACCTCCGGTGGCCGGAGCGGCGAGGGCCGGCAAGGCCGGGCGGTGCAGGCTCGGCCGGCACCGGGCGGCGAGGTGGCCGGGCTTGGCGAGGGCGCGGCTCGGGCGCGGGCACTGGGAGGCGCGCCGACGCCGGGCGAGGGAGGCGGCGGTGGGGACCGGCGGCGAGGCGCAGTGGCGGCGGAGGGAACCATGGGCAAGCGCGACGGGCGAGGTGCCCGGGCGGCGGCGGGAGATGGGCCAGCTGGCCTGATCCGGCCATGGGGCGGGCTGAGGGAGGACAGAGAGGGTGCGGGAAGAGGCTGAGGTGGTGGCGCGCCATTGGCCGGGAGCGGCGGCGGGCGACGTGTCGCCCGCCATTGGCCGGGCGACGTGGCAGCTGGATGGACGCGTCCGCCGTCGGCGGACATGTCCCGTGGCCCGAGGACGAAAGGACTAGGGTTAGGTGGATTCATCCGCGAATTTTGGAGGGGAGGCAATATATAGGTAGAGGGAGCTAGGAGAGTCCAAATGAGGTGCGGTTTTGCCACGCGATCGTGATCGAACGACCTAGAGCATGGAGGGAGTTTGCTGGGTTTTGGGCCACTTTGGAAGGGTGTTGGGCTGCACACAAAAGAGGCCTTTATGTTACCTGTTAACTGTTGGAGTATCAAACGACCTCCAAATGATCCGAAACTTGACAGGCGGTCTACCGGTGCTATACCAAGGCTGCTTGACAAACCTCGGGCCATTCCGAGAAAGTTTAACAGCCGCACATGAAAAGAGGTAAAAGGGGGCGCCGGGAGACATAGGAGTGCCGGATTGCAAAACGGACAACGGGGAAAATGCTCGGATGCATGAGACGAACACGTATGCAAAATGAAATGCACATGATGACATGATGAAAATGCAGATGATGACATGGCAAAGTGAAACACGCAAGCACATGACATGGCAAAGACGACGAATAACTGACGGACACCTGGCGCATCGAATCCGGGGCGTTACAACACTCCTCCACTAACAAGAGATCTCGTCCCGAGATCTTAGGACCGAGACGGAAGGGAAAAGGGATGAGGTGAAACAAGAACTCAAGAGAAGAAGCAAAGAATCGAGAGCACTCGAGAAGAAGAGAGGAACGAAGAGAATGACAAGAATCAAAAGCTCACGGAATCAGATAGACTATGAAAGCACTCGTTCTAACCGGAGTGGTTAGAATGAGAAAAGAAACGAATAAGACTGAAAGGATTTAGGCAGCACACCGGTTGAAAATGGAAGGATTAGAACATGAACTCGAGAGGATGGAATGATACTTGATGAAGACATGACACAAAACCTCCGGAAAGAATTGAAAAAAAAGTTGAATGAAAAGAACTTAGAAGGAAGGATTGAACGGAGTTGTCGAGAAAATCAACAACGAAAAGAATAAGCTTGTCGTGGACTTATGGATAACATCTTAGAAATTATGAGGTGATCGACGACCACAAGTGGAAAAGATTAAATAGCTGAGAATGACGAAAATGCAAAACTTCACTTCAGAAGAAAATGAAGAATTATTTGCTCTCCAAGACGCGAGAAGAAAAGATACTTGACTCCACCGACAAGAATCTTGATGAACTCTTGAAGAATGAATTAAATCATGAAGAACCACCATGAAAAACTCCGGTGACAAAAAGGATGATGAGATAGAATGAAGGAAAAAGAATAAGATGAGCCTTGCGATGATTCCGATGGAGGTTTCGACGAACTGGACGAGGAAACTGAACTCCGGATAAGAAATATGAAAAACCATTGGAACTAGAATTTATTCCTCAAGAACAAACTCCGAAGAAAAGGATTAATCACTTGGATGAAATAAGAATAAGATTTATTGTATGCTTATCCTTCATCAAATTAAATTGATGACAAGCAATGGATTTTGCATACCACTTATTCTTCTTGAAAAGGATTAAGGGAAATATGGCGCAAAACTTGCGAAAGTCTTCATGAACCACCGGTAGGATTGAAAAGAACGAATGGATTAAAGTGATAATCAAAGAAAAAGAATCTGAATGAACCATCGTAAGAATTCGAAATGACTGGCGAAAGAGAATGAATCACCGGGCAGAATTAGAAGAACAAATATGTTAGAGGGGATTTAGATGCAAAAGAGCAAAGAGATCATGAGCTGATTGAAGAATACTCGAACGAAGCACCGGGATAATATTGAGGCGAACGAAAGGGCACGAATATAGAATAATTGAGAGAACGAAGCTGAAAACTTGGGACGAGGAAATCTTCTGAAATGGAGGCCTCCGGATAATCGGAACAGAAAAGCAACCCCTGAAATACTCCGGATGGATGAAAAGAATTGCACAACTGGAAACAATTAGATAGGATAACATCGAGCTAGCACCATGAATCTCCGGGGGAACGGACAAGATTTAGGAGGAACTCTTCTTCGATCTTCAAATGACAACGAGAAACACCGCAAAAATTATTGAGATACTCCGGGAGAATGAAAAGAGGAAGGGTTGAACCAAAGATGAAAAGAATTAGAAAGCGATCTTGGAGAAGACATGTGACTGATGAAATTCATACTTACGTCAAATTCCGAAAAGAATTGAGAATAACTCCGGGGAAATCAGAAGAGTCAGGTAAGATCCTGGGAAAGACCTGTGGGTTAGGGCCCACTAAAAGAAAAACACCGTTGAAAAGGATTGTTGAACAGATAGATTATGCACCGGAAGAACTGAAATATTTGAATGAGGTGACAACCTCGAATTAATTCAAACACAGACAAATCTCCGAGATGTCTTGAGCACTCCGGAAGGATAAATCTGGCGAGAGGCGAACGAGCTGGGAGAACATTTGATCCAAGGAAAAGGATATGATCAACCCACAAACTTGAATTGAGTGCACCGGAAAAGAAAGGGATGAAGAATGATGAACAAGACGAGAATTCACCGTTGAAACAATTGTGAAAAGACTGAAGAGGCTCCGTCACGAATGAAATAGATGGTCGGAAGAAAACTCGAACTCCGGGAATAATAGGGTGGAGGGCGGAAAACAAAGGCAACTTGGAAGGGGAAACCGACGAATATCTTGAAGAGAAAAAACACCGATTGAAAACATTTAGGAGAGAAAGCAAAAACTTCACACGAGTAGAATGGAAACTTGATAGCGGACTCCGGTTCCGAGAAGAAGAAGGGTGGGCGGGTGGGAAAAAAACAAGGACAACTTCGGACAAGGAAAAACAACGACGTCGGAGGAAGAACTAAGGATTGAACTTGGCAAAGATGAAGAGACTCGAGTCGGCTTGACGAGAAATGCACCGGATGAAAAGAGCTGAGGAACAACGATCGGAAAACCAACTGCGTGAACCTAAAGAAAAATTTTGAAGGGAAGAGGAGTAATTCAAAACACCTACGTCAAGATTCCTCACCAGAGCGACGAAGGGGCAGAGGAGTAAAAAGAATTCCTACTCTCCGATATAACTAGACTCCGAAAATAGTTTTCTTCTAGACTCAACATCGGCCAAACTACACGATCAATCAAGGGGGCTCCTAGGGTCGGTCGAGGCTCTGATACCAACTTGTCACGCCCAATATGCGACCCTATCCAAAAGGAACTCGACGGTCCCACCAAGGATAGACCCGCATATTGAAACGCTTTTGCAAGGTGGATATCATTACATCAACATTACATAATAGTGGGGATACATACATAAGGCAGAAATGCCACAAGAATACATCAACATCATATACAAGGTCAACATCCGACTACGGATGAAACATAAACAGAAACTCAAACGACATCCACCTCTGCTAGCCAGGCTGCCGACCGAACCTATCCCCGATCAAGAAGAAGCGAAGAAGAACTCCAACACAAGCAAACATCGCTCTCGCCATGATCATCGCAAACCTGTACTCGCAATGGTGGTGTAGTAATCTGTGAGCCACGAGGACTCAAGCAATCCCATTACCATGGGTATCAAGACTAGCAAAGCTTAAGTAGGAAAGGAAGGGATAAGGTGGTGAGGTTGCAGCAGCGACTAAGCATGTATGGTGGCTAACATACGCAAATGAGAGCGAGAAGAGAATCAAAGGAACGGTCGTCAACTAGTAATGATCAAGAAGTGATCCTGAACTCCTACTTACGTCAGACATAACCCAGAAACCGTGTTCTCCTCTCGATCAACCCCGAAAAGAGACACTCACGGTTACGCATTACGGTTGGTGTATTTTAATTAAGATCAACTTCGGTTTTCTACAACCGGACATTAACAAATTCCCATCTGCCACATAACCGCGGGCACGGCTTTCGAAAGTTCAAACCCTGCAGGGGTGTCCCAACTTAGCCCATGATAAGCTCTCGCGATCAACGAAGGATATTCCTTCTCCCGGAAGACCCGATCAGTCTCGAATCCGGCTACAAGACATTTCGACAAAGCAATAAAACAAGACCAGCAAAGCCGCCCGATGCGCCGACAATCCCGATAGGAGCTGCACATATCTCGTTCTCGTGGCAACACCGGATGAGACTAGCTACGAGTAAAACCAGACCTCGAGTTGCTCGAGGGGCCCCGCAGTAGCTTCGGTTCAGGCCAACACTTAGAGAAGCACTCGCCCGGGGCTAAAATAAAGATGACCCTTGGGCTCCTAAACCCAAGGGAAAAAGGGTATAGGTGAGGCAAATGGTAAAACCAATGTTGGGCCTTTTGGAAAAGTCTTATTCAAAGCGAACTGTCAAGGGGTCCCATAAATCACCCGACCGCGTTAGGGACGCAAAATCCGGGAACATAACACCGATATGACGGAAACTAGGCGGCAAGAGTGGAACAAAACACCTGCATAAGGCCGAGCCTTCCACCCTTTACCAAGTATATAGATGCATTAATTAAATAAGATATATTGTGATATCCCAACAAGTAAACATGTTCCAGCAAGGAACAACATCTCCATGTTCCAACAAGGAACAAACTTCATCTTCACCTGCAACTAACAACGCTATAAGAGGGGCTGAGCAAAGCGGTAACATAGCCAATCAACGGTTTGCTAGGAAGGGTGACAAAAGGTGAGAGGCTGACATGGCAATTTGGGATGGCTTGATAAACAGGTAATAGGTAGCGCAGCATAGCGATAGAACGAAGCAACTAGCATAGCAATGATAGTACTGAGATCCAGGGTAGCGGTCATCTTGCCTGAAATCCCACAGGGAAGAAGAACGAGTCCATGAAGAAGACGAACGGATGAAGCCGAACCAAGCGTAGACGAACGAATCCTCACGATCGCAACGAAACAGGAACTAACAAGAAGAAGCACACAACATAGTAAACACACCACACATGAACAAGGCATGATGCACAACAAGCATGATGCATGACAAAGCTACATGAAGCTACTCATGACAAGAGATGATGCAAACAAGAGCAACACATCAAAGCAAGTTTAAATGAGGCCGGGAACAACATAGAACAATTCGGTAAGTCCTCATATGCAAATTTCGAAATTGGTCCAGATCTGAATAAACCTTATGTTCAAGTTGTTAAACAGCAAGTTAAGATGCACCACGATGATCTACACGAAATTCTAGTCAAATTACATATAAAGTTCATTAGATTCGGAGCTACGGCCTAGAAGATATGAGCAAAACAAGATAAGCATGGCATTGATGCAAAATGCATAAAAACATCAAGCAAACATCTCAAAACAAGGATGCAACATGATAATATGAAACTACATGCAAAATCAAGCAAGTTTCATATAGAGCACACTCAAAACGGAGCAACGGTTCAACACATACACACAATACAAGTTATAGCAACAATCTGTCCAAAACAGCAAGTAGGCATATTGCGAGCATCAAAACAACATGCTACAGGACCTCAACATAATAACAAAAGGCATGGGCATGATGTACAGGTAATGCATTACAAAACATGAACACTGATCTATCTCCAGAAATCACTAGAACATGCTCAAAAACACATGGCAAGATTGCAAGTAATAACAGTTTCAGACTTTAGCAGAAATAACATCAGGTTGCAATGTTTAGAGCTATCAAACAATATGTTACAGGAACTTAACATGGCAAACAAAGGCATGGCATGAATCTACTAATTGCATAGAAAAAAAGTCCCTTAGTGACCATGAGCCAAAAGGGCACAGAAAATATGATGGCACCCATGTAAACATGGCAAGTTATATTACAGATTTGAACATGGCAGGAACAACGATAAGTAGGCATGTTGGTGAGCTTGAACCACTCACTACAGAGCTATACATGATAAACTAAGCATACATCCATCAAGAATACATGGCATAGAAGATATACATGGCAAGAACAACATCATAGGATGCAAGGATCAACCACAACAACCTTGGCAAAATTGAATAACATGTAAACAATCTGCCAGGAAACATTTTATAGCAAAAATAGAGCTCGATTGACTCAATCTAAGGCACTCCATAATTGCAAACAAGGGCATGGATGGATAGAGCAAGACATGTATAACAAAACATCCTTACTGAAGTATCTCAAAATAAGCATGGAACTCTCTGAAGCATCAAGTTTACATGGCATAAAAATATCAGCAAAACAGGGCTGAAATCAGCAACATCAGGAAGCCTAGTTTGCATGCTTGTGCTAGTCACGACATAGATCACAAAAATATATGGCATATACCCCTGGAAAGATGGCATGGCATATTACAAAACACATGTAGGACTCAAATTCATAGGGTGCACACATCAATCATAGCAAAAATAACAAAAGTGCAAGTTCTGATAAAAATCAGAAACTAACATCACATAGCACTCTTCCAACAGCATTTCGGGCATCAAGATGAGCTCAAATGAAAATGATGCAATGAGATGAAATGATCTACTCTTCGAGGCGAACAATTTGACATATTATACGCACAAAACGGAGCAACGATGATAGAGTTATGATGCAATGAAAATGGAACAAAATATGCAACAATTTCGGGGACTTAGAGGATTTGGAGGGGGGGAAAGAAGTCAACCATGCACGGATTACGAGGTTGGCCGGAACTTCGCCGGAGGGGCTGCCGGAGAGGAGGGAGGTGGCGGACGAGCTCGGGGTCGCCGGATCCGGGGCGGAGGAGGTGGATCCGGGGCCGGGGAGGCGCGATGGGGACCTCCGGTGGCCGGAGCGGCGAGGGCAAGGGCGGGCGGCGCCTCAGGCAGGGCGGTGGCGAGGCTCGCCCGACCGGGTGGCGAGGTGGCCGGGCGCGGCGAGGGCCTTGGCGAGGGCGCGGCACTGGGAGGCGCGCCGACGCCGGCGTAGGGAGGCGGCGGTGGGGACTGGCGGCGAGGCGGTGGCGGCGGAGGAGCCAGCGGCGGCGCGCGACGGGCGAGGTGCTCGGGCGGGCGGGCGAGATGGGCCCAGGCCTCGATCCGCCGCGCTGTGGCCGTCGGCGGGATGAGAGAGGCGCGGACGAGGGTGAGGTGTGGCGCGCCATGGCCGGAGCGGCGGGCGGGCGACGTGTCGCCGCCATTGGCCGGGCGACGTGGCAGCGGGATGGACGCGTCCGGCCGTCGGGCGGACATGTCCGTGGCACCGAGGACGAAGGGACTAGGGTTAGGTGGATTCATCCGCGAATTTTTGGAGGGAGGGCAATATATAGGTAGAGGGAGCTAGGAGAGTCCAAATGAGGTGCGGCTGCCATGCGATCGTGATCGAACGACCGAGAGCATGGAGGGGAGTTTGCTGGGTTTTGGGCCACTTTGGAAGGGGTGTTGGGCTGCACACAAAAGAGGCCTTTGCGGTTACCCGGTTAACCGTTGGAGTATCAAACGACCTCCAAATGATCCGAAACTTGACAGGCGGTCTACCGGTGCTATACCAAGGCTGCTTGACAAACCTCGGGCCATTCGGAGAAAGTTTAACACCCGCACATGAAAAGAGGTAAAAGGGGGCGCCGGGAGACATAGGAGTGCCGGATTGCAAAACGGACAACGGGGAAAATGCTCGGATGCATGAGACGAACACGTATGCAAAATGAAATGCACATGATGACATGATAAAAATGCAGATGATGACATGGCAAAGTGAAACACGCAAGCACATGACATGGCAAAGACGACGAATAACTGACGGACACCTGGCGCATCGAATCCGGGGCGTTACACTGCCGCAGTGTCGTCCAAGTCTTCATTTTCATCAGTGTCTCGTGATGAAAAATAGGAGCTAGCCACCAAGGAAGGAACTTTGACCTTCTTGTATTTCTTCAGAGGAGGTGCAGACCAGTCAAATTCTTCCTTGAGACCCATTGTCGTCAGTTCTTCCGCGTTGTAGACATTTGAAAGAACAGCCCAGGTGCGTTTGAAGGTTTCATGGAGGTAGTAGTGGTTTTTCTTCACTGCATTGTGTGTTGAGGTCATGTTGTGAAGAATTGAACCAAACTGACGCTTGACCCATTTATGATTGCGATCAACCTTCCGATGAAGACCGAGGAGTAACTCACGATCGTCATCACCACAGGTCTTTGTGACTTGAGGACTTTGCTTGGTGAGGTATTTCTTGCAGAGTCATGTGTGGCGAGTCATCATTGGTGGAGTAGGATGCAGCTTTGTGAAACTGTCCATCCAATGGATGAATGCCTTCATCGATCACTGTGATAGCCTTGCCCTTGTCATCAGCTGAGGTAAATGTCCGTTTGAGGACTTCAATCGGGGGCAAATAGCTGAAGTGGTTCAGAGTATCAGCCTTGTAATTGAGTGAAGACCTTGTCCTGATGAATCTCATTATCCAAGGCGCATAAGGCTTCAGCTCAAATGGTGACATAGCAATGTTTGCCAGAGTCCTCATGAAGAAATCATGGAAGTTGATGGGAACGCCATGAATGATATTGAAAAGCATATTCTTCATCTTGCCAACGACTTCTTCATCATTTGAGTCGTGGCCTTTGATAGGACTCATTGTCTTCGTCAGAATCCGATAGACAGTCCGAGGCACATACAATAATTCCTTAACGAGGAATTTGGTTCTTGGGGCCTGCCCTGGCTTCAAAGGCTTCATTAGCACTTGCATATAGTGATTTGAAAGCTCAGGTTTGTTGTAGATACAACGAGCACCATCAAGGGGAGGACTGAGTGGTAGAGCACGAAGCAATTGAGTTGCTGGTGCCTTGTACTGAGTATTTTCAGACATCCAGTCTAACACCCATGAGTTCACGTCTTCAGCGTCTCCGGTGATGTGCAGCGTTGCATAGAATTGAAGAATGAGTTCTTCATCCAATCACAGATGTCAGCAGAAATTTGAAGTCCCACGTCGTGAAGAACACCGAGGGTGGCTCAAAGCCCTGGCAGAGACTTCATGTCCACATGAGGGATATGTGCATGATCGAAGACTTTGTCTTTGTTGAAGAGCACTGAGGAATAGAAATTGGCTTGACTGGCAGTCCAGAAACACCTCTTCCTTATGCGAGCTGAATCATATGGATTGTAATCAGTGAAGAATACATGCTCGCTGAAGAAGTCTTCAGCCTTGAACTTTTGCTTTGTTGAGAAGTGATTCTTTGGCTTTGGAAGTGGAGTGTCAGTGAGTTGCATCACGACCTCTGGAATCGCAATCTCAGGTTCTTCAGGCTGAGGAATTTCTTGTTCCTCTATAGGTGCGATCGAGGATCAGCAGAAGGAGTTCATCAGCTCTAGTGGCTGGAATTTCTTCATGGACAGATGAAGTGGGATGAGTTTCTTCAGAGCCCATTTGAACTGTTGGAGCAGGGGACTGAGGAATCTATTGGATTGGGGTGAAGAGTGGAGAATTTGGATGCTGACTTTCCCAAAAGTCATCATTCATCACTGGCGTTGTGCTTCCAATATCCACATCTTCTTCAATTTCCTCAACACCGGCCTCTTCAGCTGTGAACTGAGGCATAGGCGAGGAAATGATTGGGGTTGAAGGGATTGCTTCCACTTCAATTTCTTCATCAATCTGCTCTGACGAAGCAGCAGAATGATTTTCTTCATCAGATCCGCTTGGGATCACATAATCTTCATCAAAAGGAACAAGGTCCTTTGATGGAATTGAGGAAATTGGAACAACATCAATAGGATTTTCAAAGGAGCTGGTCATTGGCTTCATTTTCTTCGCAGCCGAAGAATTTGACGCAGCTGATGCTTTCCGTTCTTCACCGCAGCTCGATTTCGCAGCCTTGGTCTTCTTCACATCGAGGCTGATGGAAGAATTGGAGTTGGTGTTGGCGCAGGAGGAGCTGAAGAATCTGGTTGATTTTCCTCAGGGGCAACTGATGCAGTTGCCCTGTCTTGTTCAGTTTCTTCAGGCGCACCACAATTGGATGCCCCGCAATTTCTTGGTGGCTGGAATGGGATCATCAGCCCTGAACGGCATTTTCTTGAGCTTTGAACTTCATCGGTGGTGTTGGCATGTTCTTCATCTGCTGAGCCGAGGCTCCACTGAGGAATTTCTTGTTGCGTTAGGGCAGCAACATTGGTGAACTTATTCGTCAAAGTTGCGAATCGACCTTGGCTCCTTGCCAATCAGCATAATAAGCATCGAAGTTTTCTTTGAGGTCTTGATTTCGATCGACCTTGAGAAGTTCCTCGGTGTCATTACGACAACGCTTTTTTCAGGAACTTCTCCTTCTCGTATTGAGCTTTCTTGATCTCTCTTGCCTTTTCAAACTTCCATTTCTCTTCAGTGATGAAATGGGTCAGCATATGACTTTGTCCAGGGGTCAGATGAAAATCAGGCATACGGGTGTTTGGATCCTTGTGCCAGAGATCAATGTAATCGAGGATTTCCTCGGATCCAACAACAGTGGCACAGATGTGCCTTTGGCTCTAGCGGCCCTTTCTTGGCGATCTTTGATTATTTCTGCAAGTTCATCATCAGCAGCCTCATCATCTTCAGGTGGCACTTGGAAGGCGACCTGTTTCTTCTTGGGACTTGGCCGAGGACCTCGTCCAGCTGTGGCCTTAGTCTTCAGCAGAGTCGGGCCAGATGAAGACTTTGGTGCAGCTGAGGAACTTGCTGAAACACCAGATGCAATGGAGAAGCCTGCAGTCCTTTGGCACGTGGCCAGATGCACAGGTGCTGAGGACTTTGTCGGAACTGCTGAGGATTTTGTAGGAACAACTGAGGACTTGGGAGGAGCAGGAGCAGTATGAGGAATTGGCCGTGAGGGCACTGCTGAGGAAATTGGCCGTGAGGGCATTGTTGGTGAAGCACTTGGCTTGTGTGCGGGCTTCTTTGCCATAGATTTTCTTGGCTTGACAGAGGCCTTAGTGGCAGCAGCAGTAGCAGAGTCCTCATTGAATTTCCTCACAACCTCATTGGCTTGTCTTGCCAATTTGGCTTGGCGCTTGGCCCATTCTTCAGGAAAGTCCTCACCACGCTTGATGCTGGTGGGGTCAGCTTCTTGACCAGGTGCCAATGGAGCTCTTGGGCATGGAGGATTGAGTGCGAATTTCTTCATGTACTTTGGAGTTACATATCTGTACTCCCTCCATTCCCTTGCCCATCTCCATTCAATCCTTTGAATGCGCACCTTGCGCTGATTTTTGTTTTCTTTGCCGAACTCGGCTTCATCAGGTGTGCAATAATCAGCATATATTTCCTCTGGGATTTCAAAGGCAGTCATGACCTCAGGCCTCTTTCCTCCTTTCTTTGGCTCCTATCCTTCTGCCATATTCTTCAGGTGAGGAATTTGAATAAATGTATTCTCTGAAGAAGTATGCAACTTTTCTTCGAGGAACGCTGCAAATGAGTTAAGTTGATGAGAACCTAGTGATTCAGCAATGACATGAGTACTGTGAGCAGAGTAGAGTTGCGAGGAATTTGGAGAGGTCATATCGTTCTCGAAGGTTTTCAAAAGAACTAGTTTGAGGAATTTGACCAGATGAGCCTTGAAGAATTTCACTAAGCGATCCTTGTCTTAGGTTCCGAGTTGTATAGATCGAGGATCCACACAATTGAGGAATCTTGAAGAAAATCATTGCTTAGAGAAACGAATCAAGAGCATATTTTGTTTGAGGTGTTCATATGTGTGAAGATTTGAAGAATAAACACCTTTGAAGGTTTTCAGGAAGGTTTGAGAATCAAAGCGAGTAATCAAAGTAACTTTTAATTACCCGAAGTGAATAACACAACGAACCAAGAAGAACAGTTGGGAAGTTCGTCAGTTCAGATATTCCACGCCCTAATTTGGCGGAGGAAGACAGCTACGGCGGCGGCGGAGTGAAGATTTCCGCGGTCGGCGTGAGTACGTCGGCGACGAGGTCGAGGCAGTGAAGCTCTTCCTCACCGGCGACGATGGAGTAGCGGCGGCTCTAGGGTTTGAGGAGCTCGAGCGGGAGAGAGAGATCGAGCGGAGTAAAAGAAGTGAGGATGGGGAGAGGGGTATTTATAGAGGCAGTGAAAAACTGTTCGCCCGAAGATTTAGGACGAACGTGCCCCTGACCATTCTCCTTCGCTTGACATGTGTCACCCACGTACTGAAAAGTGGAGATCGTGTTAGATCGTGGGTGAATAGATAAATCCATCGTGGGATGCGGAATGGTTTGAGCGGCAAAACCGAAGGTTTGGATAAGATCAGTTTTAAAGTTCCGTTCGCAATTTCTTCAGCTGACAAGGACACAGTGAAGATTTTGAACGAGTTTCAAATAGAACGCACATGAAGAATTTGTGAATAGATTGGGTTGAGTATAGCATAGAGGGGAAGGGTCGATCACATTCACTTAGCGTAAAAAGCGACTTGAAGAAATAGCCATAAGTGAATCTTGAGAGGACATAAACCCATATATATATATATATATATATATATATATATATATATATATATATATAGCCAATGAAGAAAATTGACGGAAAGCAGTGAAGATTTTGCAAAGTTGAAGAATTTCAAAAAGTGAGGAAAAACTCAAATTGAAGATTTTCAGCTTTGGTGGTGGATCGTCCCACCGTATAAGAATGATGATTTCAGACACCGCGTACAATTGTCGTAGAGTTCTCAGAATCAAATTCTTCATTAATTTCTTCACACTTAGAGTGGTATTCTTCATGGATTGAAGAAAAACGTTTCTTCATGTGTTGCACATCTAAGTCATCAATTTTGCATAAGTGTCAGGATGTGTGTTCTTTTCAAAGAACATTCGAAGATTCTAAGATATTTAGCTCACACCGCAACTTGCTAAATCTCTTCTCATCCAAGGGCTTAGTGAAGATATCGGCTAGCTGTTCTTCAGTCTTCACATGCTCGATGGAGATGTCGCCCTTCAACACATGATCACGAAGAAAATGATGAAGAATTTGAATGTGCTTTGTCTTCGAGTGCTGAACTGGGTTGTGAGCAATCTTGATGGCACTCTCATTGTCACAGTAGAGAGGCACATTCTTCACGTTGATGCCGTAGTCCTTGAGAGTTTTCTTCATCCACAGCAATTGAGCACAACAAGAGCCAGCAGCAATGTATTCAGCTTCCGCATGAGAGCAAAGTGATACGCAATTGCATTTCTTCGAGGACCAACAGACCAAAGATCGTCCGAGGAAATGACAAGTACCAGATGTTGACTTGCGGTCCACACGATCACCAGCATAGTCAGAGTCAGAATATCCAATGAGATCAAAAGTAGAGCCCTTGGGGTACCATAATCCTAGTGTTGGTGTGTGAGCTAGATATCAAGAATATGCTTCACTGCCTTATGGTGTGATTCCTTGGTGTAGCTTGAAATCGGGCACACATGCAAACACTAAGCATTATATTTGGCCTAGATGCACATAAGTACAATAGAGAACCAATCATGGAGCGGTATACCTTGTGATCGAAGTCAATACCATTTTCATCAGTGCATAGATGGCCATTTGTGGGCATAGGAGTTTTGACGCCTTTAATCTTGCATACCGAATTTCTTCAGGACATCTTTGAGGTATTTCTCCTGAGATATGAATATGCCATTGTGTTGTTGACGAATTTGAAGACCTAAGAAGAATTTCAACTCTCCCATCATAGACATTTGATATTCTTCACTCATCATATAGGCAAATTCATCACTATAACGTTGGTCAGTACAGCCAAAGATAATATCATCTACATATATTTGGTACACAAACAGTTCACCATCATATGATTTAGTAAAGAGAGTAGGGTCGAGTGAACCGGGTGTGAAGCCATTCTTCACGAAGAATTCCTTCAATGTATCATACCACGCCCGTGGGGCTTGTTTGAGACCATAGAGGGCCTTGTTGAGTTTGAAGACTTTGTCGGGATTCTTTGGATCTTCAAAACCTGGGGGTTGAGCAACATATACTTCTTCCTCAAGCTTACCATTGAGGAATGCACTTTTCACATCCATTTGATATAAAGTGATATTGTGATGGTTAGCATAGGCAAGTAATATGCGAATAGACTCAAGTCTAGCAACAGGTGCAAAAGTTTCATCGAAATCAATTCCTTCAACCTGTGTGTAGCCTTGAGCTACAAGTCGTGCCTTATTCCTCACCACAAGGCCATTTTCATCTTGCTTGTTGCGGTAGATCCACTTTGTGCCAATGTTATTATGCTTGCGAGGATCTGGACGTTTGGCCGGTTCGAGACATTGTTGAGCTCGAATCGATGTAATTCTTCTTGCATGGCCTGAATCCACTCGGGCTCGTAAATGCTTCATCTACCTTAGTGGGCTCTGTGATAGAGACAAAAGCATAGTGCCCACAAAATTTAGATAAATGTGAAGCTTTTGAGCGTGTGAGAGGACCTGGCGCTTCAATGTCATCGATGATCTTGTCAACTTGCACTTATTTTGCAACGCGAGGATGAGCTGGTTGTCGCCGAGGAATTTGACCATTTTCCTCGGCACCATTGTCTTGACATTATCTTCACGTGCATCATTTCGATGTTCTTCAGCAGATTGGAATGAATTCTTCAGCAGATTCTTCAGTAGGAATGACATCCTCAGTTGCCTTGAACTTGATAGATTCCTCAGGTGCTGGTTCATATTGGGTTTCTTGTCGGTGAGGAGTTCATAGGCAGTCTTCTTGAAGAATTTGTGAAGATATACTGTTGATGATGTGGCACGCGGTATCAATTGCATCAATCCAAAACGACTAGGCGTTTTGTATTCATCAAGCATAGTGCGAGCCATCTCAACAAGAGTTCTGTTCTTGCGCTCCACGACGCCATTTCTTTGAGGGGTATAGGGAGCAGATAACTCATGAGTAATACCAAGTTCATCAAGATAGGCATCAAGACCGAATTCTTGAACTCAGTTCCATTGTCACTCCGATGTGTCCGATCTTCACACCAAAGTTGGTTGAAGCCCTCGAGGAAAATCGTTTGAAGACTTCCTGCACTTCATTTTTGTAAGTAACAATGTGTACCCATGTGTAACGAGAGTAATCATCAACAATAACAAAGCCATATAGAGATGCATCATTAGTGACTGCTGAGTAATGATTAGGACCAAAGAGGTCCATGTGAAGCAATTCAAGGACGAGTAGTGGTCATGATAGTCTTCGCTGGATGCTTGGCCTTGGTCATTTTTCCAGCTTCACAAGCTCCACACAAGTGATCCTTGAGGAATTTGACATTCTCAATGCCAATGACATGCTTCTTCTTTGCAAGCGTGTGCAAATTCCTCATGCCTGTGTGACCAAGTCGCCGATGCCATAGCCAGCCTTCTGAAGCTTTTGCAAGTAGACACACGGCTGGTTGTAGTCCTGTAGAGAAATCAACAATATACAAGTCTCCTCTCCTAAAGCCTTCAAAGACTTTGGAATTGTCAGCTTCCATAATCACAACACAACGATACTTGCCAAAGATAACAACCATATCAAGATCACAAAGCATTGAGACTGACATGAGGTTGTATCCTAAGGACTCAACAAGCATGACTTTGTCCATGTGTATGTCCTTAGAGATCGCAACCTTACCAAGACCCAAAACCTGACTTTTTCCTTTGTCAGCAAAGATGATATGCTTCAGATGTGACGGTGATAAGGGAGCATCCATCAATAGATTCTTGTCACCAGTCATGTGATTTGTACATCCACTATCAAGAACCCACTCAGTGGCTTTGGGTTGATCATCCTGCAGATGAATTAGTGCAACTTACGATCTCATATACTTCATCATGAAGAATATGATATCAAGTTCATCAGATGAATTTCATCAGCCAGTATAACAGATAAGCAGTATGAGGACGTGTAAAATGAAAGTTCATTTCATCATGATTAGCCTGCGTCCTTTCGAGCATTTTGTCGGCCCCAAGAAATTCTTCAGACGTTTAAAGCACGTCAGGAGACCTGACCCTGCAGAAGAGGTTAGTTCTTTTTCTTCACCACCCACATCTGAAGGGGTGGCAAAGAGTTCATCACTCTGCGAGCACCATATGAGAATGGTGGCATAAAGGCCAATCCATTTCGTTTCACATAAGAGGGGTTAGGGTAAGCATATGAATAAGCAGAGAAATTCTTCGAGGACTTATGAACATATTGGTTTGAAGAATAATGCACATATTCATAGCCCTTAGCTCTACCTTGCGAGACAGAGTTGTTAGCACGATGATAATCATATGAGGACTTTGATCCTTTTGAGGAATTTGATCCACGTGAGGAATTTGGTCCGTATGAGGACTTGGATCCATATGAAGAATTTGGTACATATGAAGAGTTTGATCTGGGGTTCCTATTCTTCACAGGTGGTGTCATGAGGACATTCACCTAAAGACTTTAAAGGCACTTCTTGGGGACCCAGATTTTCTTCATAGGGGAACCGTTCCTGCAGTTAGTGCCAACATATCTAGCAAATACTTCACCATTCTGATTTTTGAACAGTTTATAGTTGGAGTCAAATGACTCATCAGAAGAATGAGGAGATTCGCATGTAAAGCCAGATAAGTTAGATGGATCAATTGGAGGTCCCTTTGCAGCAACCCATGAGGTTTTGGGATACTGCTCAGGCTTCCAATATGTTCCATCAGCATTGAGTTTCCTCTCAAAGGCAATACCCTCTTTCCTAGGGTTCCTGTTGAGGATCTGCTTTTTAAGCACATCACAAAGAGTCTGATGCCCTTTGAGGCTTTTGTACATGCCTGTCATATACAATTCCTTCAGCCCTGCATCGTCAGTGATACTAGCAATGTCCTCAGATGAGGAATTAGTGATAGCAGAGGCAGGTGAAGAATTTGTAACAGTTGAAGCATTTGAACATTCAGGTGAAGAATTAGTAGATTCACGTTCAATGCACTTTAAGCATGGAGGAACAAATTCTTCCTGAGAAACGCTGATTTGTTGAGCAAGTAATGAATCACGCTCCTTCTGAAGATCTTCATAACTCACTCTTAGCTTCTCAAGATCTTGCTTTCTTTGAAGAAATTCATAAGAAAGTTTCTCATGATCAGACAAGAGAGTGTTATGATGACCTTGAAGGCTATCAAACCTAGACTGAAGTCTCTGAAGATTTTCAGTCAGGGCTTTAGTGTGATCCATTTCTTCACCTAACATATCATCACTCTTATCTAGCATGTTTTGAACCTTTTCAAAAGCCCTTTGTTGTTTTACAGCAATCTTAGCAAGTTTTGAGTAATCGGGCTTTAGATCTTCATCGATTCATTTTCACTAGATTCGTGAGGAGGTATATTTGAGTACCTTGGCACCCTTTGCCATGAAGCAATAGGTGGGGCGTAGTCATCACTATCTTCATCAGCTTTGTTGGTGAGGTCATTTCCTTGAGTTGAAGATGGACTTGTCGACTAAAGCGAGAGAGAGAGCTAGACTCGCCACACGGACTCAGATTCTTCGATGCCTCCTCTTCCTCATGTTCCTCGATTCAGCTTCAGAGTCCATTTCCTTGCCAATGAATGCCCGAGCCTTTTTGGAGTTGCTCTTCTTGTGAGAAGAAGGCTTTGAGGATTTTGATGATGAAGATTTCGACGATTTCTTCTTCTTCTTAGCGTCATCGAGCTGTAATCCTTGTATTTCTTCTTCTTTAATTCCTTTTCCCATCGAGGACAATCTTGAATGTAGTGACAGGTTTCTTGCATTTGTGGCAAAGTCTTCTCTTATAGTCCTTTGGATGAGGAATCTTTGCTCCTTGAGGATTTTCCAAAGCGACCACGTCTTGAGAACTTCGGAATTTCTTCACGAGCGGTGCTAGCTCTGGCTTAATTCTTCAGATCTCCAAGGCTACTACGAGTCTTCACACTCAGATTCGAGATACGCCTTGGCCTTGTGGCACGTGTTTTTCCATAGCTAGAGCCATAGAGATCTCTCTTTCAAAGAAGTGGAACTAATGAGTATTTAGCCTCTCGAGGATATCACTGGATCAAGTGACTTGTAGTCAGACGCTCTTGTATCATCGGTGCGGAGTATCAAATGAGGAATCAAGCGATCTCAACAATTTCTTCACCACCTCATGGTCGGTGATGTCGGTGGCACCAAGCGCTTGAAGCTCATTTGAGATGTCGATTGAGGCGATCGAAGGTTTGTTGAACATTTTCGTTGTCGAGTCTTTTTAAGCGGTTGAAGAGATTGCGAAGAACATCAACTCGAGAGTCACGCTGAGTTGAGACTCCTTCATTTACTTTGGACAGCCTGTCCCAGATGAGCTTGGCAGTTTTCAAAGCACTCACTCTTCCATATTGTCCTTTGCTCAGATGGCCACATATGATATTCTTCGCTTGAGAATCGAGTTGCTTGAATATCTTCACATCAGCAGCATTCAGAGAAGGTGTGACTGAGGGAACACCATTTTCCACAACATACCAGAGATCGTTGTCAATTGCCTCAAGATGCATTCGCATCTTGTTCTTCCAGTAGGGGTAGTCCGTCCCATCAAAGGTAGGACACCCTGCTGAGACCTTGATCATACTGCGGTCGACATAACTAAAACTCCGGTGGTTAAACCAAAATCACACGAACAAGGAGTACCTTGCTCGATACCAATTGAAAGTGCGTTATATCGACTAGAGGGGGTGAATAGGCGATTTTATGAATTCTTCAACGAGGAATTTGCGGTGAGGAAATTCCTTAGCGAAGAACTACTTGCAGCGGAATAAGTACTCAGAAGTAAGCATAAGAGAATGCGGGCATGGTTCTCATGATGAAGACAATCGAAGAGTACAGAAAGCGTAAACACAGGATAGCACAAGATGAAGACAAACAGACTAAAGAAATTGAACTGAGGAAATTGAGAAAGTCTTCAGTCAAAGTCTTCAAACACAGATATGAACGAACACTCAACACAGTAATGAGGAAATGAAAGGGTTGAGGAAATAGAACCAGGTAGGTTGGTGAAGACAATGATTTGGTAGACCAGTTCAAGCTGCTGTCTCGGTTATACGCCTGGTTGGAGCGGCTGAGTATTTAAACTCGAGGGCACACAGTCCGGACACCCAATCGCTGAGCACGCAGCTCGTAACACCAAGTCCTCACCATATTCTCCTTGAACTAAGGTCACATGACCTCGTCCAATCACTCGTGGTAAGTCTTCAGCGACTTCCAAACCTTCACAGACTTGGTCACTCGGCGATCCACAATTCCTCTTGGATGCTCTAGACCATGACGCCTAACCGTCTGGAAGAAGCACAGTCTTCAAAGGTAACAATCGTCGGATCCACGCAGGATCAATCTCTTGATGATGCTCAATCACTTTGGGTTTGTAGGGTTTGGTTTTGGGGTTTTCCTCACTCGATGATTTTCGCTCAAAGTCCTCGGAGGATGGGTTGCTCTCAAATGACAAGTGTCAAGTTTCTCTCGGAGCAGCCAACCAGCTAGTGGTTGTAGAGGCGGCTATTTATAGCCTAGGGAGCAGCCGACATGATAAGACATAAATGCCCTTCAATGATATGACCGTTAGGTGGATAAGATATTTTGGGACAGGTGGCGCAGAGCACAAGAACGGTCGGAAATTTGAATCACAAATTCCTCAAGGCTATCATGTTCCTCATGTGTAGGCAATCCAAGCCTTTGGCGAATTCCTAACTCCTCGGTCCGAACAAATTCTCGTGACTGGAAGAACTTCGTCTCATCCATCAAGAAATTGGTGAACTGCATGAGATTTCCAAAGGCTTCACTCAAGGGATTGGTAGGTGTAGGATTTTGAGTTGAGCATCACATGGAAATTTTTCCTTAGTATTTCCTCGACCCCTTTAACAAAGACGGTGTTTCCTATGACTCAAGAAAGAGAAAAACGAAACTACGAAAACAAAAGTCTTCACGCTTCATGTTCCTCAAATGAATACCAAGTCTTCAAGGTCACACCAATTTCTTCACTTTCAAAGTCTTCAAGGTCACACCAATTTCTTCACTTTCAAAGTCTTCAGAATGTCAAAGTCTTCAGACGAAGAACTTCATATTTAGGGGTCGACTTTTACTGTAAATATCAAACTCCTCATAGACTTATAGACCTGTGTACACTCACAAACACATTAGTTCCTTAACCTATAAGTCTTCAATACACCAAAATCACTAAGGGGCACTAGATGCACTTACATGCTGCTGTATGATGAGTTGCTATGAGCTGCTGATGCTGCTATATGATGCTTTCAGGTGGTGCTGCTATATGATAATAACCAGCCACTTGGTGCGGCTATAGCAATGCCTCAGTCCAGGATCTTGGTTGACCAAGCTGTTAGATCCAGAAGAAACATCGTCCTTATAGTTTTTGACAGCTGCATAACAGGTAACAATGACATGTTAATATATTTGAAGTACCTCGAGCACGTGATGCTGGACGGGTTTAAAGGTGAAGTACCTAGGCCGTGGCGGGTGCTTGGCATCTTGCCAGACGGTTGGAATCAGGTTAGAAACGTGAAGGGTGATGACGCTGCGCTGGAGGTCGGGGTCCGGTAAGGAGATCTAGAACCGTCGAGAGGGTGTTTGTGGATTGGCTCCGGTAGGGTGGACTACGGTGTGGGTGAAGCGGATCTGTGGCCGTGGATGAGGGTGTCGGTGAAGCTGCTCCGGTAGTTGGGTTAAAGATGGTGTTGATGATGCAGATCTGCGGCCGTGGACGGGGCGTCAGAAGCTGCTCCGGTAGGTTGGATGAGGGTGCGACGAAGCAGATATGTGGCCGTGGACTTGTGAGTTGGCAAAGCGGCCCCGGTAGGGTTGAGAATGGTATAGGCGAAGCTACTCCAGTAGGGTTGACGATGGTGGCGAAGCGGCTCCGGTAGGGTTGAGGAAGGTGTCGGCGAAGAGGATCAGAGGCCGTCGGTGGGACGGATCCGTGGGTTGTGGACGAAGCGTCTCCGGTGGGGAGTACGAATGAGCCGCTGCAGATGCGCTGCGGTTGACGAGAGTACTGGCGAAGCAGATCCGGCGCCGTGGACAAGGCCGACACTGAATGGGCTATGGTACAGTGGTGGATGAGCAGTCTACTTGTTTCTAGTGGAGGTGGGAGGGGTAGATGCGGCCGCAGAAGTAGATCCGATAAGGTGGACACCGCTGGCAGTGAATGGGCTCTGGTACGCCGGTGGATGAGCATTCTAGGGTTTCGAGAGGGAAGGGGTAGAAAGGCCGATGAAGTACAGATGGCGTGATGTAAGATACTATGGTGTTGTGGAGTTAGTCGTTTTTGCGGGAGGGGAAGAGGAAATGGGGGTGCTGTGTGGTGGGGGGAACCGGAAGTTACCAAAGCAGCCCCGACCTATAATGTAGATGATGGCAGTATTGTAACTGTTGTTCTCCGTGCACCAAGGACAAAATGGGAATTTCGCATGCTAAAGACTAGGTGGCGGAAATTCTAGAAGGAGGCGGGAGATTTTGCCGCCTGCGAGATCGTTCGTATCCAGTTTCTGACTGTGCTAGCGGGAAGGTCATGCGAGATTGTGTACACGGGGCGCGCGACAGCAGTTAATAACTGGTGTGAAGCCCACCCCAGAAAAATAGACAATAACTCAGGATGATGCACCGATAACTTGGACGTTCACATGGGCACGGCCAATCGTACGGGTGTAGAGGCGCGTTCACAAAAAAAGGGATCATATGCTCAGCCTATGTATTTCTCATGTAAATAGATAATTTAGTGTCATTGGTTATTTACTTTAAACATAATGCATTGACGTGTTAGTGTAGAGGCGCACAAAAAGAAATGGATATTGTAGTCCCACAAAAGAAATGGATATTGTAGTCCGCTACTTAAAAGTGTTACCTCATATGATTACATAGCCTCCATTCAATAAATTGCGTACCCGTTGAATTCATATATGAATATTACATATATTACTTCATAATAGAACCTTAAATCATCCAAGACTAATGAATTTGAATGCAAGAGTAACAATGGTGCATGTACATGATAGCTACATTGGTTGTTTGAAGAAACATCACTGTAACTTTGGCATGCACAATTGAAAAGGTTTATTTAGATAGAAAAAATGTGATATGTGAGTGTCCAATCTTTATAGCGTAGAATCGATATTGTACCTTTGGCCACGATACGAAGTACATATTGATTTATGTTCAAGCGATGCACGTCCACGATCGCTAGATAGTGATACGTGAATGAATTGCGCAATCTCTCTCACACGCATACATATCTCATTTCCCCATGGGCATCGGAATCACACATGCGCACTTCGTATATTTCTCTCCCTCCGTCAAGGTTAGAATTTGTCTTTCTACCCCGTCCTACAAGTCTCTCACATAGAAACACACATGCTCTCTCTGTCGAACACGCCCACCCCTTTAATTCCGCCCACCCACAACCACTAATGTCTCAAAGGATAATTATGTCTCTCACACATATGCCTAAGGTTAACTCGAGTTCTGGACCCATATGAATACATACAATGGGATTCCAGCAGAGCACCTTTTGTTTTGAGATTTCGCTCTCTCTCTCTCTCTCTCTCTCTCTCTCTCTCACACACACACACACACACACACACACACACACACAAACACACACGCGCGCGTAGACATTGTTTATCGCTTCATTTTTCTAGCACTTGCATGCACACCATTTGTTTATCTTTGTGATGCTTTAAGTATGCCTTGCACACATGCTATCTACCTATCCCTTAATATAGATATATGTTACACAAACTCCTTCTCCCTACTAGCAAGATGCACATGCGTTGCACGGAACATCAAGATGCATTGGCATGAGTTGTTTATCTTGTGGGAGAAAAGGATGAACGAGGGAATGCCTTATTTGCAAATGTGGAGAGGGGTGTGGGTATATTTTTGCAAAATTGCCATAGTTTCCTTCCTATCCATCAGATACAAATCGGATGGCCTATATTGCAGGATGGAAAGAACACCATCATCACCAACTCTGTTTTTTATAAGAGTAGAGATATGTAAGTGTCACTGCGCCCCCCACCCACCCACCCACACACACTTCCCAACACCGAAGGAGTAGGGTGACACCTCAATCTTGATACTAATCTATCGACTGGCTTCTCTCTCAAACACACACACACACACACTACCCGACACCGAAGGAGTAGGGTGGCACCTTGATCTTGATAGTAATCTATCTACTCCTCTTTCAAACACACACACACACACACTTGCTAGTTGTGCCTCTATGCCTACCATGCACACTCTCGATACGTATTACTCTCCCCCCTCCCCACCCCCCCCCCCAACCCCAACAATGACAGCAGAAGGGTGGCAACTAGATCTGATCTTAATCTGTCAATTGGTTTCTCTCTCAAACATTGTGTCTCTGTGCCTCGCTCAGACACACTCGATACGTCTTTTTCTCTATAGCCCCCTCGATATGTAGACTTCACGCGCGTGCACAGCTGTTGTGACGATGACGCTGAACCCAGTGTGCCTTGTTTTTACCGGCCTCATGTGATAGTTTTCACCCCTGTTTTCTATTAGTTAACAAGATAACCTTTTCATTGTTACTACTAGTGAATCTGAAATCATTCAGGGCAGACATAAAATATATCACTTCAACCCAATTATCGCAGTAACTATTTTGAAAGAAACTAGTTAGATGCCCGTGTGTTGCACGGAACATCAAGATGCATTTGTATGAGTAGTTTATCTTGTGAGAGACTAGCAAGATGCCCATGCGTTGCACTGAACATCAAGATGCATTCATATGAGTAGTTTATCTTGTGAGAGAAAAGGATGAATGAGGGAAGGCCTTATTTGCAAATGTGGAGAGGGGTGTGGGTATCTTTTTGCAAAATTGCCATAGTTTCCTTCCTATCCGTCAGATATAAATCGGACAGCCTATATTGCAGGATGGCAGGCACACCATCATCACCAACTCCTATAAAAGACTCAGTTGTTGATGATGGTGTGTCTGCCATTCGTCATTTCTAACCATCAGATCTGCATCTAACGACTATAATGTAAGTCGTGGCATTTTTGCAACAAGACCCCACTTCTCTACTCCAATTTGCAGAAACCCCTTAGTATCTTGAAACCAACCACATCCCTCCCCCACCTCGTCAAAACAGCCACAAGGAATATATATTGAGTGAAACCAAATACGAGTATATTTTTAGTGATATATACACCAAACTAGACAGTTTTTCTTTCAAGTTTGTGAACATGTATTATAATATTTTGGATCTGTTGCAACGCACGGGCACATTGCTAGTAAGCGTAGAGAAAAGGATGAATGAGGGAAGGCCTTATTTGCAAACGTGGAGAGGGATGTGGGTATCTTTATGCAAAATTGCCATAGTTTCCTTCCTATCCATTAGATATAAATCCAACGGCCTATATTGCAGGATGGCACGCAAAGCATCATCACCAAATCTATTTTCTACTCCCTCCGTTCCTAAATATTTGTCTTTTTAGATATTTCAACAAGTGACTACATGCGGAGCAAAATGAGTGAATCTACACTCTAAAATATGTCTACATACACATCCGTACGTGGTAGTCCATTTGAAATCTGAAAAAGACAAATATTTAGGAACGGATGGAGTATAAGAGTAGACATGGAGATATATCTCCTGCATGGTCTACAAAAAAAATGTGCTGGACTGGTTAGCGCCGGATGCTCGCAACGCGATGACCTGAGTTCGAATTCTTTCTTTAACTTTAGATGTTTATATTATATATTACTTATTTAATATATACTTCATACGCTACTGTACTGACAGTGGAACCCACAGAGTACTTAGAATTCAAGATTAAGGATGGACTTGTTTCTTTTTAACTTTCTGTACGAAGCTGTAGCCACCCTGCAAGTCACGTGTACATTGTACATGCAATTAACTTTTTATAGAGGGAGAATCATACATGCAATTAACTCAAATGGATTGGATGTGACTCTATTATTTCCAGCATAAGAGCATCTCCAACGGCAGTTGGCAAATTTCCTCCCGCTTCCTTCCGCGGAGGACGACATCAAACGCCAGCGGCATACATTTTCACAACTCTAACCAAGCAGATGAAATTCGTGCAAACACGGGCTGTTTTCATATAAGCATGAAGGATTTCGTATAAAAAGGCGGATCTTCATATAAACATGATGGATTTCATTATATTTACATGAACTAACACTGCTGCAGGATGCTGCTACGTGACACTACGATCAAAGACCCTTCGACGAAACTGTGTGTGATGCCATAATCGCAAATGGTGGTATAAAAAACCATCAAAAAAGGTGCAAAACGTTTGCGATGGAGGATGCATCAAACATGGTTCAGATTTTAGTTGCGTGTGCGATGCAGGGCATACGGTTCAGCTCAGTTAACTTATTGCAATGAGGAGGAACAAAAGAAACAGGCAGCCAGATGAAGGTGTGTGCGATGTACAACATATAGTTCACTCGGATGAACAATTTGTGATTAGGCAACACAAAAGAAACGGTCAGCCAGATCAAAGGTGTGTGTGATATACGACATGCAGTTCACTCGGATGAACTGTTTGCATTGAGACATGAGAACAGAAACGGTTCAAATGAACAAGATGTGTGTGATACGAGGCAAACAGGTATGTAATCGGAAACGTGTGCGAAGACCGATAAGAATACAGACGATTACTGCTAACAAACCATGTATGTTGTGCGCAAATGATTGCTGGTATACAATTGTGAGTGATTAATGAAAATATCACCGACGGGTTCCATTGTTTAGTCCGTGTGCGATGTGATTTTCTTTGTCCGCACACCATCTACACTTTGTCTATAGAGCATTAACATATATACTTAAAAAGATAGCATTGCATAACCAAATTAAGCATACAATTACACAAGTGACTACACACATAACATTTCCACACACCAAAGTAAGCAATTACATGCATACTAAAGTAGGAGAAACGAGGATCTAATCATCTACTTATTGTTGCGACGACGCTTGCCATTCCTTTGCTTCCAGCTGGATCCCTGGCCGTTTTGGGGAAGGAGGCACTTCCTCATGTCAACGATCCGCCTATACATGTCGTAGCTCCTGTACGCCCCCTTGGCCGTGTACACGACGTGAGCTTTGTCAAGTTTCTCCATCTAGACCAAGGGCCAGGCACTCTTGTCCTTGTTGCACAAATACTTCATGTCTCTGTAGTAGGGGTCGATGATGGCCTCGGTGAGGTGAACTAGTGAGTCCTTCTCATGCTCCTTGCTGCCCCCAGATCTTCTATTGGCCCTGGATGTCGACAAGATTCTCGCATGTGATGCCCGAACTCTCGAGCGCCTTTACATCGTTGGTGATGTCCACCGTAGAGAACATGTAGTGGGGGCTGTTGACAAACCTGGCGAAATGCTCACAAGGCCTTGTGGCCAGGCAGTAGTGGTAGACGAGGACGTGGTGGCGCACGCACATCTGGGCGACAGTGACCTTGGGACAAGACCCGGCACGAGCGCGGGTGTACTCGAGGTCGAACCCGACCACCTTGTACTTCTCCTTAGCAAGCAACAACTCCATGATGTGGATGGAGTGCTCCACCCGGACCGGGTTGTTGGTGTACACCACCGAGGGGTCCATGAACATTCTGTGGGTGTCCACCACGGCACGCCTGGTGAACTGCTGCTCATCGTCGGCAGCCGCTCGGAGACCCTCTAAGAATTTCTCGTGGTGGGTGTGCTTCTTGCAATGGTGGGGCGCGATCGAAAGGTTGAAGAGACACAAGGGTAGGTTAAATGGCCGCTATAATAAATGGGGGCCAGTCGGCCTGCATAATCGTCACGTCTTGTCACGGCGTTCATAGCGGAGGATTCCAGTGCACGCTTGAGAACGCCGCATCGCACGTGTGGGCTCGAAGAGGCGCCAAATGTATCGTTAGTGAGCCTGTTCCTGCGCTACTGTGTTGTTTACGATGCAAGCTTCCCTCCCGGCTAGTTTGGCCACGCGTCGGCTAGAAGAGGGACAAATCGTGGGCGTTTATTGGCAAAAAGCTTTGTAAAAACAAAGTGTGTGGAATGACTTCGGTCATAAGTTTACCGTTGGGTGATGAGGTCTAAGTTACACAGAAGGGTGATGATGGACACTCGAGTGCGATAATTAATTCTGCGTTCTACAGTGTACACAGTGGAAGAAACCAACTGTGTGCAATATTGTCGAAGATCGCAGTCGATTTAGCTATACAGATCGTGTGCTGTGAGATCGACAAGGTAAACTGATTCGAGAATGGTTAATAAAATCTAAGACCATTGCATATTAAGGTCAAAATAGTGCTAGCAATATACGAGTCTCATACGATGCCATTTCAACGATTGTACCACAACAACTCGAAATGTTACAAGGTTCAAATTCCAGAGTTATATGGCTCAAATTCGAAGATTACAAAGTGCAAACTAATATTAGAAATGAAATTTAGCTCATCGGCTGCAAACGCTCACACTGATCAGTTGAACATGGATATCAGAGAGGTTCAAACCAATATCACCACTTCTAAGTCTGGCTTCGAAACCTCACAATTTTTGCAAAGGGGTCAGCCACTCAGAAGTCATGTATGGGGTTGACACGATGACTTCCGATTACTCTATCATCTGAAGTCCCAAAATGAAATTCAGCATTTTTGGAGCCTACTCCATTCTGCCACAGGCGCCGGTGCTGATCAACAAACCATTCATTTTTGCGAAATAAATGTAGGGCAAACCTCATTGCCTTCAGCACCCTTGCTCTGAGAACAAAGAACCTGGCGAATATAATCTCCGGTAAGGTCCCTCGGTAGGAGTTCAAAGTAATTTCTGAGAGATGCAGATCTAGGCATTCGACATGATTGTTATATTGTATCGCATTATCCACCACTGGGCCTAATCTTATCTGCAAAAGAAGAAAACATGTTAGTGCCTACATGCAGTTTTGAACATTACTACAGGCCTAGCTGTTTGGTTTGTAGGATTTGTAAAATGCACTAACATGCCATCTTCGATCTGACATGATTAACATGGGCATTTGATTACATTCTAGAAAAATGTAGCCTTCTTCACAAGAGGTTGGAGTGGATGAAATGTTCCCTAAGAAAACTAGTACAGATGAATCCAAGGAGAAATGCTTATTGATTATAACCATATGGATCAAGCAACCAATATGGGGGGGACATGTATGTACTGAAATCCTCCAAAAGAACCTTCGGAAATCGTAGTACATTGTCATTGTAAACTTGGAAAAAGGTTTCACAAATTGAACTCCCTTATGGTTAACATTTAACAGGAAAGGAACATCACCTCGATATATAGCTTCTCCAGGCACGGAAAGCATCTCAGGAAACTGACAACTTGCTCCAGGTCGGGGCTGATAGATTCTAGTGCCAAGACCTTCACTGTGTGCAGTTTCGAGGTCAAGCTTGTCGTAATCATTTTATGAATGACAGATGAACAAACATCTTCAAAATTATAAATAATGTTAATTTGTAGAAGGAGAGGTAGAAGGCGGCTGTTGTACCTGAACAGGTGTGGATCCAATAACAAGTTCGGAGTATTTGTCAGACGAGTAGCCCACCACTGTCAATTTCGACACAGAAATGACATTGATTCTTGTTGGACCTTCTTGATCAACTACAAGTAATCTCTCAAGTGTAGGTGTGTCCTGGATGACCATACCGTGGTCCATCTTTTGTGATGTCTTCCTGCCGCACCAGCAACACACATAAATAGTCCGGATAGTCATGGAGGTGATGTGGAAGGAACTCAGCCCACTGACCGCCTGAAGACGAAGGTATTCGAGTGCAGTACAGCCACGGAGCAGGCGCTCCATGTCACCCTATGAGAGGCAGACGGCGACGAGCTTGAGGTGCTTCAGTCATGGTAGAATAAGAGCGGGCGCGTCATTAAGGGGTGGGAAATGGAAGTTCCTGAACTTGGCGATGCGCAGCGTGGGCACGAGGCGGAGTGCGGATGTTGGCAGTGACCGCATATGGTCGTCATAAAAAGTGAGCTCCTCGAGTTGATCTAGGGCGGGGGAGCTGAACCAGTCGTCAAGCTTGGCTCGGTCCTTGTCGTTGGAACGGAACTTGCCCATTCTAAGGCCTTTGGTTGGGCCAAGGTGACTGCCGAGGATCTTGGAGAATGCATCTAAGCTTTTGCGATAGCCGTGGCAGAGCTCGTGGGTGTCGATGAGGTCGAGAGGGCTGGAGTTCCGTAGGGGGCGCCACCGCCGGGGAAGGAGGGTTGTCCGCGCCCCATATTTGATTGGAGGGAGGGAGATGATGGCTCTCAACATATCATCGGGGAGGCTGCTGATTAAGTCTAGGCATGCTGGAGTCGCTTGCGGTTCTAGCTCGCCCCGCCTCCGCTTGTTGGTAGCCCCGTTCTCCACCTCTGGAGTCTCCTTGTCAGAGGCGCAAACTGATAGAAATGGGAGTACATGGAATATTTTGTTAAAACAGGGCAATAGAAAAGTGTATTGGTAACTAGAAGTTATTAGGTAGGAATATAGTAAGAAAAGGGAATAACAATTGGTTGCTTAAATACTACACAATTCATTTGACATTGTTGGGTAAGTCAACATATGTAGATAGTTGAAAAGAAAACTTACTTCAAACAAAGTCTGGACGGATGATTTTGTCGGGGAAGTTAGCATATATCTCATGACCAGGCCCTTCTATGTGCAGTGCAATTTTAGTGCTAGCTTTCAGTACATAAAACTTTGCAATTTCATTCCAAAAGCCAGTGGCAAAATAGGAGTCACCACGTTCATCAAGTCTTACAGTAGCATGATTGTAAATCCATGGTTGTGTGCAGTATGACATCCATGGAGCCTTGATCTATGTAAATGGAAAAATTGTGCACTACATAATCTGTTGCATAGCGAGGGAATGTCCTGCAGGAAATGGTAGGATTGTTAGAGAAAATATGATAACATGCAAATATGGGCCCAAATTGAAAGAACTGTACAACAGTTGAAATCAAAGGACAAAAATCTATAATTAAACAGATAAAGTCAACATGATGTCATGGAAAAATGAGAGTAATTGAAAGAACAATACATCATTAATTTGCCTATTATAGAAAGAAGAGGGGAAAATCCCCTTTGACGTATATGGTGCATGTGGCACCTTTTATCCAAATGTAGCAATATTTTGAATATGTTCAGGAAAGTAGGCCATGCCAACCGATTTAGGGTGAGATTGAACATACCGCGTGCGTCCTCAAGTTATCTGGTACGATGAGATGGAATCTCTGGCGGTGGTCGCCAAGTCCTGAAGTGTCAGCGCACTGTACATTCTATGAATGAAAGAAAACCCTCAAATCAGCTCGAATAAAAATGAATTCACGACGATTCCTGTCGGGTGATTAAAGGAGGTAGATGAACTGGGATAAGAGATGAGATAATATCTCGTAAAATTAGTTACCTCATCGTCCGTGAGAAAGAACCCTCAGTACGGTAGATTCCCCAACCGAGCGGAGCTGGGTCGACCGCGAGCAGCGTCCAGAAAGTCGATGGCGATAGGCGGCGGCAAGCGGAAGTGGCGAAATGCGGTGGGCTTTGCCGGCAGCCTGGTGGCGGCGGCAGGCGTCGAGCTAAGTGTTTACCACCGCGATAGGAGGTGCCATGGCATAGACGCGGAGGAGCTTGTGCAGGTGTGAATGGGGACCGTACCGGAGGGGGTGGCGGGCGGGGTGAGGGTTTTTGTGACGTGGGGATGGTGAAGGTTTTCTTTTTTCTTTTTTGAATTGGGTGGTGAGGGTTTTCTGTCCCACAAATAATTTTGGGGGCGACGGTTTGCTAGAGCGAACCGTGTGTGATTGACGCAACAGGCAAAATGGAAGCCATTGCACACGGTTCCAATTTTAGGAACCGTGTGTGATTGACGTACTACCTCCGTTTCCTGGTTTATTGGTCCCCTTTGAAATTTTTACAAAATATTTAACATACTCAGACATAGATAATAAGCGTACACGTACATAAGCATAGTTCAACCATAAGTACATAGTTCAGCCGTCATTAAGCATACTCAAGCGTACATAGTTCGATCCATCCAACATCTATCTCACATGCGGCCGTCATGATCCTGAAGCGTCTCCAGGTACTCGGCGTACATGTCGTGCGCCACCCTACGAGAATACTTCTGCTTGAAGGAGCCAACGGCCCGTCCTCTTGCATGCGCAGAACACTTAGATATGCGCCATGAAGCATGTGGTTGTAAAATGGGCATCCATAGCCGTCGTTCCAGGTCCTGATACGCCTGTTATACATTCCGGCATAAAGCTCCCTCAGGATTCGCCTCTTGTACCTCCTCTTGGCATCTTCATCCTCGCTGTCCACATCGTCAGGCAGCACCTATACAAATAGTAAAACAAATTTGGCATCAAATCACTGATTACATGACGTGAAGTAGGATTAGGAATTTATGGCTATTTATTTATACATATCTAGAGATTATGGCTCGATTTTTAAGCACATTCGTCTATGTACAGACCAATCTTGAAGAAAATAACGGCACAAACATATGTAGGTCATTCAAAATCAATTGTCAAGTCATGTCTAGGAATTAGTAGCATGAACACTAATCCTAGTCGGATTACTAGCAGAAATCATTTGCACAGATGAAACAACTAATCACTTATCACTTGTTCCAGTCAAACAATCAATACACCACACGGATCTAAGGAAACTTACTCAGATTTCATGGATTTGGAGAACATAACCACAGGATTTCTATTCCAAAAAGGGGGAGGCAGGAGTAACCAGAGCAACCCTATTATCTATTTGACACATAAATAGGTATAGATGACTAACCAGCTGTCCATCGTCATCGGAATCGTCGCCGGAGTGGTCGTCGAGGTCGGTGTGGAACTCCGCCTCCGGCTTTGGAAGCTCGACGTCGTCGATGATGTCAGGGTGCAGCGATAACTCGTCGGCGGTGACGGCAACCTATGTCTCCATCTCCATGTCGTGCTCTGGTGCTTTAGCAGCCCCGGCGTCGCCACTCCCTCCGATGGGGCACTTCGGCCGCATCCTCATACACTGACGGCTTTGAGGACTGAGAGCGGCGTCGAGGATGAAAGCGGAGAGAGAGGATTGTGTGTGCGTAGCGAGGATGGGGGGTGCGGCCGCTCGGGCGCACCATTAATATGGAGTAGTGGGAGTTGTGGGAGAGAGGCGGGCCATAGTCAAACCAATGGCTCGCCTCCTGGTGAGCCCGTGCACTAGACTGCTGGCCTGCCTACCAAAGTTTCACACAGCTACTCGCACGCCTCCCGATGAAACTACACAGCGAGCACGCCTCCATCAATTCACACACCTACACGCATGCCTCCCCGTCTGCCTGCGCGGCGGACTGCTCACATGCGTCCCGTCAACTCACGCATGCTCGCACACGATACGAGTCGCGCGGCGGCACGTATATTGTTTTCTATTTGGATGATTAATGTTGCCGCTTTATTGCTTAGCCGAAGCATGACACATATCCATTATTTGTCTAACACTCACGGTTCGAATAACTAATCCGTTTGGGATATTGGTTCCCAATTATTAATAATCTCCCGTCTGTAATTAGATAAATATTACATCAAAACTGGTCTCAAATTTGACAAAAAAAGTACAATGCCACTTTGTATTGGTGTCCATATGACAACACGATAAGTTTCATGAACTTCAAATAAGTTTTGGATGTACTAGAATTTAAAAATCAAGATTCTCAATGTTTGAAATTTGTTGCACGGGGAGTAAACATGCACCAAGTGAGACACATGTGTTTTTGCAATCCATTTAGGTGCACTGTCACGTGTGCATGTAGCTCAAATTTGATTTTTGCACATTATACCCGTAGAAAATATATCAATCATTGTACTAAAACGTGTTAATGATCTCTGTGATTTTTTTGAAATTAAAACGTCCCTCCTTTGGTAACATGTATGTTAACCGCGGGATGATTAATTTAACATGCATCGTAGTTGCGGTGGATTCGCGGTGTGTGTCTGGGTGTGTGCGTCTGGGGGTGGCGGGTGGCTCGCAGTACACTACGAGTTGGGAGCCACCGTGTGGGTTGGCCATTTTGTTAGGCAGGCCGGTGCCACATCAGAGTCGTGAAAATCGTTATTTAAAACATTACACAACCCTTTCATACATAAATGTTTTGGCCACATGCAGTCGATGGTTGTCCTACACGACACTCGATACTCGCATGTGATGCTTTCTGTGGGCCCGCGAGGTGGACGTCCATCACTTTGACGAACAGTCGGCAGTGAGGTTAATTTGACCAGCACGGTAGAATCTTTTTTGTTTGTGTTATGTTGGTATATAGTACGTGTCGAAGAGGTGGGAGGGGACTAGCATATATACTATACGTACGCCTCCGTGAACGAGTACACCTCACTCAGTGTCGGGACCTTTTGGTTACCAAGGCACGTGCCACATCAAAATTGTGAAATTGGTTATTCAAACATCACACAACACCTTTTTGGGCCACATGCATATCCTAGCTAGGACACTCACGTGTGACGCTTCCATCTGTGGGCCCATGAGGCCATCGTCGATGCATGCATGCATCACTTTGACCTACATCGGGGGAGGTTAACTAATTTCACCATCGATGAGAACTCTTTTGGGTTGTACATATATTACGGCAGGAGCATATAGTATGCGGTGAAGAGGGGGGAAGGGGACCATCATATGTAGTACGCTTGATATGAACCTCACTCTGTGTGGGTGCATGGTTTACGGTTTTGAGGCATGTGGCACATCAAAGTTGTGCATTTTGGTTATTCAACATATATATGTTTGGCCCACATGCAAAGCGGTGGTGGTTGTCCTCTCGCACCCACTTAAGCGGTTATCAGCGATATCGATGCTTTCCATCTATGGGCCCGCTTGGACCATCACTACTTTTTGCCTGACAACAAGAGAGGTTAATTTGACTTAGGAGGGGATTATTATTTTTGCTCTGGGATGACATGCATGATACAGTTTGAGCACACACACATGCATGTGTACGCATGAATCCGTACCATCGAGTCGAAGTGGCTAGTACAACGACACATGCATCATGAACCGATCTCGCTCTGTGTGGGGAGCTAGTGTACGATTTTTGACACACGCGCCACATCAATGTTGTGTATTCAAAAATGCATGCACGCATCACCCCTATACATATGCATGCACGCATCACCTCCACATCAATGTTGTTATCTCCGGACCGTGTGCGATTTTTCTTGTTCCCAATCCCACCTGCATCCCTAGAAAATATCTGCCCGACTCGAGGGTTTTTCTTTTTCATAACACACGGTTGTTATCTCTGGACCATGTGCAATGTTTCTTGTTCCCAATCCCGCCCGCATCCCTAGAAAATATCTGCCCGCCTGGAGGGTTTTTCTATTTCATAACACATGGTTGTTATCTCCGAACCTTGTGCGATGCACTATCATCAAAAATTTAAATACCCCGTCATTTCACTCCCGCGTTTGACTCCTGCGTAGTAAAATTTTCAGTACCCGCGTCATTTCCTCAAACACCCCCTCCACACACACACACACACACACACACCCCAAAACCTCCTCTGGCGCGCGCGCACACACACACACACAACCCCCCCCCCTCGCTCGAAACCCTAGCAAGGTCCCTGCCGCCACTGCCGTCGCCGCCGCCGCAAGGCCTCCATTGTCAACATCTGTCGGTTTGCCCGTGCAGCTTACCCACTGATCTCATACCCAGGCCGCCCAGAGTTTCTTAGATGACGCCTGCCAAACGCCCCCTTTCCCACAGATCCCCATCCTCATCCCCCACTCCAGAGCATCGCAGCCTAAGCCGGCCTACGCTTCCCGTGGAGCACGAGGAGCGACTAGCCCAAAATAGGTGTATAGCGGTCTCTTCGCCCGATGTCACCGAGGAAGATGACGACCATTACTGGCGGCAGGCACTCAAGCTGCAGGCTAGAGTATAAGGGCATGTCTCATCCGTCGGCTACGACATCGAGGTCATCGACAGCAACGCCCTGAGACGGGTTGTGTCACAGGTTAAGTGGCCCACCCCAACCCCTAGGGTTCAACCGCCGTCGATCTCATCCATGGCCCCGCCGCTGATCTCCTCTGGCTCGCTGTCAACAATTTTCCATTCTACATCGCCATCGAGCCCTTTTTGTCACTTCTGAAGGACACGTTCTGTGACGCTGGCTTGGGATCCACAGCTTCCAAGTCAGACCTCATCGACGGCGACCACGAGGAGGGCACCCTCTCCGGCTCTTCCAAGGGGAAAGAGCCCATCTGCTCTTCCAAGGGGGAAGCGCCCGTCTGCGACATCGGGGAGGGCACCTACAGCCATGCTCTTCCAAGGGGAAGGAGCCCATCTACGACAACATGGAGCGCATCTAGGGTCCGTGCTCTTCCCACGGGAAGGAGCCCATCTGTGATAGGTGAGGAAACCCAGGACTTGTTTATTTCAGTTGTTCACAAGTGATGCTCTGTATGTGCAATTATTTACTGTGTAGTACATTTCATCAATCCAGTTTTAAACATACCGATAGGATTGCATATATTTGCTTGTTGTTAAACATATTATAGCTAGCATATGCCTCTTTTAAAGTTTTTTGATTGTTCGGTTGTTTGTAGTTAGCATATGTTCAGTTTTAAATGCTATCTTTGGTTGTTCGTAGTATGCCTTGTTTATTCCAGTTATTCACAACGTGATGTTCTATATGTGCAAGTATGAACTGTGTAGTTCAATTTCATCAGTTCCAGTTTCAACAATACCATTATGAATGACTGCATTTGGTTGCAGCATCTTGTAGTTAACACGCCTTTCCATTTTTATTTAACCATAACCAATGTACTTAGACCAGCACAATACCAGTTTGAATGACTATGTTTGCTTGTTGTTAACTGTTAGGCCTGTTGCAGTTAGCACACCTTTCCACTTGTTTTGCTTTACTAGAGTGCTTAAACCTACACAGTGAAGCTATCTTTTGGAGATTATTTTGTCTGCCATGTATAATTTCGGTTGATGTTTAGCCTGATGTGCTTAACATGCTTCTTCTTGTACCTACACAGGACAATTTTGGGAACGAATGTTGTTTTCCATCGAGGTTAGTTTCATCCCATGGCTTATATCTGCTCACTGTTCAGGATATCGGTAGCTGGTACCATATAGGCCGGAGGCTGATAAGGGACTACTCGGTGAATCGGACTTTTAACTGAATATATCTGCAACCCATTTTTCGTTAGGTTAACTAGGGCATATGTAATATATCTGAGGCTACATAGCAACATGCATTGTACTTAATGTCTAAATATGCAATCCTAGGCTACATAGCAACAAGGAAGAGTGTTACATTAATGTTCTAATGATGTCTAGATATACATAGAAGAGCAGCAGCAAAAGCAACAACACAGCCATGTTTGGATACTCAACTTAGCTAGAGGTTAAAGTTAGTTTCTAGCTCATTACTAACCCTGAATTAACTCTATCCAAAGAGTTGTTTGGATGGCAGGGTTAGATTGACAATAAATGCACTAGGAGAACTAGCTCCAATTAGCACCTCTTGGGTTGGATAGTTTTTTTGGGTGGGTTATAGATGCAACTAGCTCAAACTAGCCCTCATGTTTACATATACTTTAGGGCTATTTGAGCCCGAACTAGCTCAAACTAACTGTAACCCATAGATACAGCAGTGGTTAATCAGCCGATAATTTGTTAGAATGAACTAAACTCCTTCCGGCCCATAATATAAGATGTTAATTCATCTAAAATGTGAGTATATTGGATGTTATAAGATACTCCCTCCGTTCCTAAATATTTGTCTTTTTAGAGGTTTCAAATGGACTACCACATACGGATGTATATAGACATATCCTATATACTTAAGAGACTCAACCCCACTATATTTTCTATCTCAACATGCAAGCTATCCACCTTAGCAACCCTGCCACATCATCAGCTCTTAATATTAGAAAAGATGGCACATGCAAGAACATGCAACCCAATACTAAATGCTCAAATATTTCACCAAATCAACTAGAAAAATGAACGCACACAAGGCTTATGACCGGACCAGGCTATGATAACTAGCAAGCACATGCAGACCATTACTCTAGCCCACATGCATCCCATTATTAAGTGCTCGCCGAAACTGATGGAAGCCTACGAGACTAATTTGCACTGTCTTCTCCCCTTCATGTTCCAATGCTCACGTATATCTTTTGCCCTTCCTATAAACTCCACAAGATGAATCCTTTGGCACATGCAGCCCAATACTAAATGCTCAAATATTTCACCAAATCAACTAGAAAAATGAACGCACTCAAGGCTTATGACCGGACCAGGCTATAATAACTAGCAAGCACATGCAGACCATTACTCTAGCCCACATGCATCCCATTATTAAGTGCTTGCCGAAACTGATGGAAGCCTACGAGACTAATTTGCACTGTCTTCTCCCCTTCATGTTCCAATGCTCAAATATATCTTTTGCCCTTCCTATAAACTCCACAGGATGAATCCTTTCCCTGTCACAGTCCTCCCACATTCCTTGCCATGCCAGCACGCACAAGCGATGGCGTCGCCATGGTTCAACAAGATGGTCTTCTCGCCAGCCGGTGTGGATGACGTCACCACAAGTTGGAGATCGATGTCGCGCTACCACACCATGCCTGGACCGTGCCTGCAGCGCGACGACGGCACCCGTAGTGCCTCCCCGTTGCACCGCATCGGCTTCGCCTGACCACGACGCCACCCCGGATCACGCCACAACAGACCCGCAACGGGTTGATGGCACCACAGCAGTGACTTCCAATGCCCCACATCAGCTTCGCCCGGCCGTGCACATCGGATTCGCCCATCCGCGGATGCACTCCATGCGCACCCGGGGTCGTAGCAGCTCCACCAAGGATAGGACCTCCTCCCTTTGCTCCAGCGTGGAGCCTGACGAGCCAGTGGGCATGGCTTGCACTCGAGAGGAATAATATGTGCTCTTCATTCTCAAAATCAGCCTCAGCTTGCCTCACGAAATTAATTAGCCTAATTTGATCTACATAGCTAACTCGGCCTTGCATGTTACAGGTATAAAATCTGCCTCAAAGTTTCACAACTCGTGTCACTGCTCCATGCTCCTCACCTTGCATGTTATATGGAGGTGCTGAGGTTATACCTGATTTCTCACCCATAAATTTTCAAGTGAGAAATTCTTGATTTTGGATCCATCTGTGTGGCCCATACAATGAATCATCTCACCTTACCAATATTAACTTTTTGTTTCTTTATTTTATTCTTACATACTCAACTGATTTTGCTTAAGTTTGTGCATTTGTTGTTCTATCTTCCATGCTTCCACGCCAAGAAATATTGCTATTTCATTTCCATGGAAATTTATAGTTTCTAGAGATAATTTTTCTTCAACAGGTAAAATTTATGTCATTGTTTCTAGAGCAGGAACATGCTTTTTCAACTAACTTGGCATCTCTACTCCTTTAGTACCAACATGGCTCACTGAATGGCTCCAAGGTCAAAACAAGCTTTGAGGTTGAGGGCGTGGATCCAAACCACCTCCAAATTTATTTATTTTTGTATTGGGAGTATTTGATATGTTAAGGTGCTATTTCCAATGCCGTTTTTATTTTTGGGTGGTGCCCTTGCTAATTGTCTTAATGCTTCATATAGAATATAAAAATACGCATGAAATGCAGACACTTCCCTCATCTTTTTACCTTCAACTATACATTTTTTTAACAAACCTTCGGCTACACATAGACATAGGTATAGTCCTTTTCCTGCTCAAGTACCAGGTGACTCAGATGTTGCAATCATCTTCATCATTGCTTCTTCCAAGCACCTTATTTTATTTTATTTTATTTTGCTACTTTAGATTTTGTATGATTAACAAAGACAAGGCCCTACTACCTATGATGTTTCCATAGCATTGTTTCCAATTGTTTGTTATCTCATATTATGGTTATGAGAAGATACAACTATTTAATTTAACACCTATTTTTACAATTGCCGATATGAACTACTTGGATATACTTTGTAGAACTTATGTACTGACATGCATAAGATTGATTTACAACAAGAGTCTAACATAGTCTACAAGTATCTCAAAATGGCAATATATACATAACCTTTCATGGCGTCTCCATTCTGTATCTTCTCTTAATTTTCTTATATACATTAGACTTATTTATTCCTATGAGATCACTTATGTCATATCACTGTATTTAGTAAAAATAATGATACACTTTGCTATCTTTACAACTATAATACAAGTACTATGTACATTGCAGTTTTTTCTCCTATATATAAGAGACCTGCCATGCGAACAAATTTAGTCAACTTATGTATTCTCATGCGCATAGGACTAAGAGTTCCTGCAGCAACGCGCAGGGTATCATCTAGTTATAAAAGAGTGTTGTACTACATCATTGTGTAATTGTTGTTTAGCTTCTAATATTAACTTGGTCCTTTTAGGTACATATGTCGTTGGTAAAGATCCGCGTTTCGACCCTTTCTACGTATGGGGCAATGAGATATCAATGAACCAGCATCAAGCGAGGAAGCTGATAAAGATTGTTAGTAAAATGGGTCCAAAGATGGCAACTAAACTATTTGTTTACACTTTATCCAAGACAACAGCGAACTGCAGGATGGTAAGTAAGAACTCCGCAGCCTTCTTTTTACTGCCCATAATGAGTTGTGTTAGATGACAATGTCTGAATCTTTTTCCTTTGAAGTGGTTGCCAAAGCAGTTTACTCAAGATTACCTCTCAAACTACATGATTGGTGGGCATGCAAAGGTTAAAGTATTTCTACCAGAACACAATGATAATCTAGATGTTTTCATGAAGACCGTGAAGGATGGGCGGTCGGCCGTCACAAGGGGTTGGACTAGAGTCGTGCGTGCCTTCTGCATGGAGGAGGGAACAATATGGGCATTCTGCTTCACCTTGTTCAGCACCCAGAATATATTTCGCCTCTTTCATTACCGTCTTTAATAGTACAAGTATACAATTGTGGTTCATCATTCTTTATTTGCTTCTTATGTAATTCTTGAGCATTTGTACCTATGAATCGAATAATGCATTGGTTGTTTGAACCTGATGGATATGAATAAAGTTGTAGCATACATTCAAATTCAAATCCAAATCCAGTACAATTTGGAAAAGTAGCAATTAAATTACAGTGAAATTACGGTCTCCGGGTTATTACGGCACACACGGTTGGTAAAACACAAACGTTTGCGATATGCACCATAATCCGAGACGGTTCACAAAGAGGAAACATGTGCAAGCATGCACACAGTTGCCGTTTGCAAAGCGTGTGCGATGTGAGAAAATATCACAAACGGTTGTGTTAGTTGCCTTATCATACACAATTCGCAACCATGAACTGTTTCTAATGAAGTATGCATCATAAACGTTGCACCACATAATAGCGTGTGTGATAGTTGTCGAGTACGACAATGTTACGACGGTCCGACATTTCGTAATCCTGTCCGACACTCGTACGACGATTAGCTAATCTTCTTAATGGTGAACCGATTGTGATGGGCCGCGCATCATACACGTTCTATAATAGTGAACCATTTGTGATGGGCCGGGCATCGTAAACACAGCACCACAGAATACTGACTGCGATGGCAATGCGAGCAGAAATGAGTAGGAGTACTATAGGGGCCCTATCCCCGACGATTTCTGGGTCGTGTGGGAAGGACCCCCCTATCGCCCACACTCACTTGGCGACGGTTCCAAATGCCGTCGCGGAAAGGGGTTAAAAACTGTTTGTTTAGGACCGACGCGCACCAGTGTAAGTGGTGCTAATCCGGCTCTCTTGGTATAACTAATACTCCCTCCGTATGGAAATACTTGTCCTAGAAATGGATGTATCTAGACTTGCTTTAGTTATAGATACATCCAATTTATCCATTCTTAGAACAAATATTTCCCGCCAGCCGGAGAGGGAGTACCTAATCTAAATGGCCGCCCGCGGATCCCTTTGTCTTCCTCATGTCCGGTAGACACTTGCGGGGTTCAAGAAGGTCCTCGGAAGAGATGAAGCAGCAAAGAAACCACCTGAATGCGCAGTCGTCGCCTCGGCGGTGGCCTTAATTGGACCTGTCGGTGTCAAAACCGGCGGATCTCCGGTAGGGGGTCCCGAACTGTGCGTCTAGGCGGATGGTAACAGGAGACAAGGGACACGATGTTTTTACCCAGGTTCGGGCCCTCTCGATGGAGGTAAAACCCTACTCCTGCTTGATTAATATTGATGATATGGGTAGTACATGAGTAGATCTACCATGAGATCAGAGAGGCTAAACCCTAGAAGCTAACCTATGGTATGATTGTTGTTCGTCCTACGGACTAAAACCCTCCGGTTTATATAGACACCGAATAGGGTTAGGGTTACACAGAGTCGGTTACAATGGTAGGAGATCTACATATCCGTATCGCCAAGCTTGCCTTCCACGCCAAGGAAAGTCTCATCCGGACACGGGACGAAGTTTTCAATCTTGTATCTTCATAGTCCATGAGTCCGGACAAAGGTCATAGTCCGGCTATCCGGACACCCCCTAATCCGGGACTCCCTCAGTAGCCCCAGAACCAGGCTTCAATGACAACGAGTCTGGCGCGTAGATTGTCTTCGGCATTGCAAGGCTGGTTCTTCTCCAAATCCTGTGTACCTGTTTGAATAGTGACCGGCTTCTTGTAAATATCGCGCTCCTTGGCTTCCACGCCCAATAATGGCCATCTTCCACGTGTTGAATGAATGCGAAAAGCCAGGGTATTTTTACATTTTACCCCCTAGCTGCGCAAATGAGCTGCCTATATAAGAGACGAGGATCTAGATCCAAATCACACCACCTTTCCTTCGCGAGCTTTCATCGGAGCGCATCTGGCAGAAACCCATTCCATCATGGACAGTCGACGCGGCTCCTCCTCTCGCCCTCTTAGTCCTCAACCTGGAGATATGGAGAGATGCTCCGTCCCGCACAGCGAGTTAGTGACGCTCCAAACCAAGGGGTTTCTTCCCCCAACCGTCATGGTTCCGGTTCGAGCCGGACTCGCCACCTATAATGGCGGAAAACAAGCGGAGAGCGTCCCCAGTCCCTCCCGAGGAGAGCGGGTATGCCTTGTCCCTTATTTGATAAGAGGGCTCGGATTTCCAATTCATCCGTGTAGCGACCCGACCTCAGACGGTCAAGCCTCTGTGTATCTGTGCCATCCTCGGATCAAGATATCTTTGGCACACAAGACATCAATGTATATATCAAAGTGCAATCACATGTATAAATAATGTAAAATGATATATACCTCTTAATACTCAGCGGATACAATCAAACGGGTGTGGAGTCCCATCAACGCCATCGGCAGGTTGAGTGTAGACCGTAACCCTGTGTCGTAACTCTTACTCGTCGAAGAAGAAAAAAAATCCTGCAACATGATACGTTGCAGCCGTGTAGGTCAGTACATTGAATGTACCGGCAAGATCACAATAAGAGAAAACAGATGATAAACTATACTATATGCAGTATGGCTTTGTGGCTCTGTATCTGAGTTTTGTTTGCGTAAAAGCTGGTTTTATTTTTCCCTACAACAAAGGAATATCAGGAGTCTGTACTATGGAGTTTCTATCATGACATGGTTCCGCCAACCGATGTCTCATAGCCCAAAATCATCATAAGTTGCCCACAATTAAGTTATCAATCCGGTGTTGAGAGTTCGAGATAGATCCAAGTCCAGAGGCTCAAATTGTCCGTAATCGGGACACGGCTAATCGATTAGGTTTTAACCTCTCGCAGAGGTTTGTACACTTTACCCGCAAGATTCGATCCCTCTTTTACGTTCTCGCACTTTGAGTGTTTGAGAACAAGATGACCGAAATATGGTCTTCCAAAGAGTTCCTCGACCACTGCCCGGTACTCATCCCATCCTACCGTAGTTCTACATCTGCTAGCACCGCCCCAGCCAGAGTCACAACTAAGGCAACCAAGCCGAGCCCATAATGACTTGCGGTTGCAGGTAAGCTTCCGGGCATGAAGTATTCTTCCGTCTCTTTGAGTCTGGGTGAAGCTTTCGCAAGATGTCATGGCGCTTCTCCATGCATCCCGCCAACCACTGGTTTCTCCAGGTGCCGTCAACAAATCCTTCACCCAAAGAGTGTGTATTGAATTCTTGTCTCGAGTCTTGAAGTCTTGAGGCCTTGAAGATGCAGTCCTTGTAGATTCCATCATGGAGTTGTCGTCATTGACGTAGATCCTCCATTCTCACACCACTCCCGAGCACTCATACCAACCCCGTCTACTATAGCGTAGCATTAAAATAAATAACGTCCGGGCTTGGTAACAGGTGATGGGTTCCTACCTCATGCATACTACTCAAGTACAAGAATTCAATATCACTCTTTGGAGGGATTATTGCGAAGATGACACTAGATGCAATGAAACACATAGGTATGAAAAACATGGTCAAAGTGAACTTGCTCGGTATTACTTGATGAAGATAATAACGCCTCGTAATAAAGACTTGGTAGAACTATTCGTCACTCCGTTGAAAATCTATATTAAGCAGACAATCATATAAGCAATCATCCTAGCAATCAATTCTATCAATCATAACAATACTCAATCAAAATAAAAGCAACAAAGAAAACCAAGTCGAAAACCAAAGGAAAAACTTCGAAAGAGAAATTCAAGGAAAAACTAGTGGTGACCAACTCACACAAATCTTAACATAACATCACTAAATTACTCTAATATTTTTTCTACAGCAAAGAAAATATAAATCTAATAAAATAACAGGAAATAAATTACTGATTTAATAACTAACAAAAAGAACTAATATAAAACTACTATAACCATCTAGTTAATACTAGAACAAATATAACAACTAGCAAAACACTAAGACAACTATAACAACAAATCATTTATTAAAACATTGATAAACTATACTAAATAAATTTAACAACTAATGTGTTCACAAATAACAGAAACAAAAACAATATAACTTGAAGTGGAAAAGAATTACTTTTAAAACTAATAAAACTATTTTTACCCACTATCACTATGAACTAAACAAGCAATTACAAAAACATTAGCTAAACACTAATAAATAACTACAAAAATTTATCTACAGTAGCTAAACATAAACATATAACAACAAGTGAAAATCTACAAAAGGAATGAACTAAAATAATTAAAAACAATAATTACATAACTAAAACAACTATATAAGCAAAACAGTACTGTTTTTACTAAAAATCTAACTTAAAATACTCCAAAATTACCAAACTAAATCCTACAGCACAACAATATCACAAGTGACCAGGAGCAAAAAGAATTAATTAAAAATCTATTTTTAAACTCTAGTTATGGCCAAAATACTAATCTGAACAAAATTTATCAAATTCAAATTTAAACTACTCAAATTTGAAATCCAGAGGCACTAACAGAAACTTCAGCAAATTTGTGACACATAGCAATTGGAATCACTCAAAAATACCAAAAACTCTAAAAGATATGAATTTTCTAAGATTGCTATTTTCTGAAAAAAATGAATTACGGGATTTCGTGGATCTCACCGGAGTAGTCGTCGGAGTTGGGGAAGAAGATCGGATCCGATGTTGCGGTTGCTCCTAGAGGAAAGGAGATCATGGAACGGTGGAGAGGAGATCATATAAACCTCAGGAGAGGTCGAGGCGGCGGCGGCACTTGGCGGGCGGTGGTCTGCACTGCTTGCTGCTGGAGAGGAGAGGAGAGGAGAGGTGTTGGTTTGATGTGTTGGAGGGGGTGCTTGGGTATTTATAGTGGGGAGGGGAGGGTTTTGCTTGGGGTAGGGGACAAGGAATAGACTGGGATTAGGAAACAAAGAGGGGAAAGATCTAGAAACAAATCGGAATAAACGGAATAACGAAACGGGATCAAATCCTACTAGGATTTGTAAAAGAATAGGAAACCTTGGCTCCCTGGCTCCCTAGGTGCGTGCGTGCGGTGGCCTTGGCCTTGGCCGGCCGGCTGGTTGGCGGCTTGGGCCTTTGGCCCAAGGCGCTGCGATATTTTTTTTTTTTACAAACAGAGAGGAAAACAAAATGATAAAACAAAATAAAATGAAAATATTATATAGGCATATAATATATCAAAATTTTCAGAAAAAGATTTCCTACATGATGAACATTATTCTAGCATTAAATAAAATACACACAAATTTAAATAAAGCAAAGAGTGCTTCGGTCCAATAAAATCCAACAAAAATCATTTTAAAATACCAAAATGGCTTCAAACTAATTTCTCTCAATTTTCTGATGTAGGAATCATGTTACCCTATTTTCCATATATTTTGTTTTTGGAGAAAATATTTTGAATAAAACTCAAATAACTCCAAATTGGAAATAAATTCAAAGAACTTTGGATTTAATTCTTTTAAAACTCCCAACTCATATTTCATTTAATTTGAAGAAGTCATTTTATCTTCTCTCGTGAAAATCATTAAGTTGCATAAAGTTTCAGAATTGAAATATTTCCAAATGGAATTCAAATCTTTTCAAAACCCTTTTCATTTATTTAAATGGAAGAAGTCATATCATCTTCTCTCTAGGGTTTTGTGTTTGAATTGAATTTGAATTCATGGAGATCATAAATGCAAGGTGAAAGTTTGGGAATGTCATTTCATTCCCTCTCAGTAAACTTTCAAAAAGTTTCAAATTTCACTCAATTTCACACAAGCAACCACACCACTATCAAACAAACAAGCATAAATATTTATTTAATATAACATTCCAAAATTTAGAATTTTGGAATGTTACAATCCGTTTCTCCCGGGGCTCCTGGAGTTCTATGGCCTCCAGTTGCACAACCTTACGCCTGCCTCCATTCTGCATATTGCGGCCTTCGTGGCCCTTTGCGAGCTGTTTTTGGGCATCGAGGCTCATTTCGCGCTGTGGAAGAGGATGTTCTGCCTCGTACCCCATTCTCAGGAGGGGTCGATATATCAAGTGGGCGGAGCCAAACTATGGCGCATCGCCGGGACCGGAGATCTATCCGGAACCCCGAAGAAGGCATCCGAAGACTGGCCTTCGGAATGGTTTTATATAGAAGACGTCCCCCTGCCGGACCCTATTCGGATCGGCCTCCCGGAGTTCAGTAATGCTCCTTTGAAGAAACGCCTAAGATGGCGTCCACGGAGCCCCCAGAGGGAGAATGACAGGGACGTCCTTTACCTGATGAGCCGAATAAGGTTGTTGGCTCATTCCGGACTGACCATGATCGAAGTCATGGCCATATGCATCACGCGGGGGGTGCAGCCACTTGAATATAGAGGCCACCCCATGTGGGATTTCAATGGGGAGGATGACGCCACCCGTTGCGGCCGTAAGGGGCCGGGATCGGTTGTTGTTCTGACGAAGGCCTTGTCCGCATTATACAAGGGAGAAGAGGAGGATTTCCTCCGCGTCAATCCACAGGGCGGATTTTCTATGTACGATCCTCCAAGATGGGTAAGTGGACACTTCTTTATGCCCATCCGTTCCATATTCCCATAGTTAAGTACCTTATCTTGTGATTTTGACGCAGGAATCGCTACCGGCCAGAAGGATATAAACAGCCCACCTCCACAACCTGAGGATCTGGAACGGTCCCTCGATCCGGCCTCCCAAGAGGATTCGGACATATCTGTGGAGCTGATCGATGGGGTATTTTACCAACTGAGCATCGACAATGCCTTGGTTGCCATTACGGCCGATTACCCCGGAATATTTCCAGCCTCACAGGTAATTGAGACCGAAGTCCCAATACTTTAGAAATGATCCCTCCGTGCTTATCCTTGACCACCGTATATCAATGGTGTTTTGCAGGGGGAGCCCTTGAGGCGGAAGGCCGAACCTGCGGTGGCTAGCCAACAAGGGGCAGCAATGCCCAGCAGGCTGAAAAGAAGTGCGGTCCAGATTAAGACGCCGGCGCCAAGGTATGGATGCCGCCTTATTCCCAGGTTTTATTCCCGGAAGGTATACTAACGCTCGTGCTCTGTTCAGGAAAAAGAGCGCTCGCCGGACTATATCGGAGAGGCTGCCAATCGAGCCTCCACCAGCCAGGCTCCAAAGCCAGGTCCAGAAGCGGAGGCGAACACGAACGTGCATCGAACGCTCCTCCGACAGAGGATGCCGACGAGCTATCTGCCACCAATTCCGAGGTGGAGAGTGCCATGAATCACAGGCGTCGCCGGACTGTTCTTCGTGACGCATGTTTCTCCCAAGAGGCATTAGATGCCTTCAATTCGGGCGATGCGCACCTCCGTGCCGCTCAAAATGGTCTAGCCAGAGCCACGGAGCAGTATGTGGAAGACATACGGGTGAGAAAATTTGATGGTAATATATACCAGTAGCCCCCAAGACTTGAAATAGTTAGAATAACTGATTTAAGGATCATTTATTATGCAGGATCTTACAGAAAAGAATACCCAACTGTCCCAGGAGCTTGAAGAGTGCAAAGCCCAACTTGAGGCCGACAAGCGCATGATGTGGGAAGTCAAAGAGACCCCTCTGGTAACATACGCTTTTAAAAGATAAGTATGTTATGAAGTGCGGCATGTGTATAGATCTGACAATAACATTACAGATGGCGCCGGGGTAGATCCGGACAAGCAACAGCTCTTGCGCCGGTTAAAGGCCGGCGAGAACGTGCTTACGAGGGTGAGGCAGGAAAGAAATAATCTCCAAGATGCCAACACCCAGCTGGGTGAGGAGCTAAAATATGTTCGTGCCCAGCTGTCTGACTCCGTTAAGGAGAATCGGTGGCTTCGACGCGGTATTTTTAGTAAGTGCTTAAACGAACTTCGAAAAAAAGTTCGGCGAGGAAGTCGACTAACAGAGTTATGTCTGTAGGTATGCTCATAGGCCGTCCTGCAGAGAAAATGCCCGGTTCTATGGGTGACCTTCTTCCCGAGCTCTTACAACTGCACGAACGATTTCGGCAGGTGATGAAAGGCGTCGCCCATGCCTTGTGGCCATCTGTCTCCCTGCCCGAAGGCCTTGGGGAGCTTGCAGAGAGGCTCCAGGGAGCGCGGCGGCGCTTCCGCTTATGGAAGATATCGGCCTGCCGTCAAGGCGCCAGGGAGGCCTGGGCCATGGTGAAGACGTGGTACACGAAGGCTGACCCAAACCACACGGCCGAGGTCGGACTTGTGGGGCCAGATGGGAAGGAGATCCCTGTGAGCTTAGTGTACGGCCAGGTAGAATTGGCCGCAAAGTATTCCCAGCAGGACTGTAAACTAGACAGCCTGTTAGATGAGATTGAAGAGGAATACAATCAGTCAAATTGACTATGTAATTTAAGGTGACATGTAAAATGCCTTCTAGCCGGGTTGTAGATCGTTTGTCTTAGCGGACCTTTTCGCTTCAACCTCGGGACCCAAGAGTCCGGAGTGTGTTTGAATACCCTCGCTGTTATATAAAAACCGGGGCATGCGTGGAGACCAGGCGTAGGGGTCATTAGTGCTTTATCAGACAAGTGCCCAACTAGTTATGTTATATTACATGGTTAGTAAGAAACATCTTCCAGGGAGAATAGTTCCGTTAGGGGTTCCTTTCCCTGGGAGGCATGACCTAAAGTGCATGTCCGGACTGCGAAAAAAGCAGAAAAACATCTGGGGGCAGATAAATAAATAGGTAAGAAATCTTCTTTTAGTTCACCGACCGAATATTCTCTTAAGAACGCTAGCTTTCGGCTTCACCCAGTCTGAGGTGCACATCCGGCTGACCCGGCAGTAACAATCGCAGAGGTGCTCCCTTTACCACCTAGCCGAACAATCGGGAACGTAGGGGTAAGCACAAGAGCCAGGCAACCCAGCTTGGCCAAAACATAAGTCTTATCGATGCATATAATGGTGAATAAAAGGTACATGCGGAAGTGAGACACATGTATTGGGCGTGAAGCCCTTATAATTAAGCTTCTGTGAAAGAAGCCCCAGTACAATGGCGCCGAGAAGGTCAAGTGTAAAAGTAACAATGCGCTAACGAGCCTTCCAAGGCTTGAAAGAAAAAAGGAGGAGAAGGAGAAAATAGAAGACAGCTAAAATGTAAAATATGGACAGAGGAAGGAGACGAACTCGAGAATCCGCGCTAGGCGAGAATCTTCGGAGACGTGCTGCGTTCCATGGGTTCGCTCGAGTCGGTTATCCGATGCATCTCGCAGACGGTACGCTCCACCGGTCAGGACTTGGTCGATGATAAAGGGACCTTCCCATTTGGGCTTTAGTTTGTCCTTTTTCTTGTCCGACAGGCGTAGAACTAGCTCGCCAACATTGTAAGTTTTGGCCCGTACTTCTCTGCTTTGATATCTTCGAGCCAGCTGTTGATAGAATGCGGAACGGGCTTTTGCTACGTCACGCTCCTCCTCCAAGGCGTCCAAAATGTCCTGCCGATCGAGCTCGGCTTCTCTTTCTTCGTACATGCGCACGCGAGGTGAGTCATGAATTATGTCGCAGGGCAGAACTGCCTCTGCGCCGTATACCATAAAGAATGGTGTGAATCCGGTCGTGCGATTCGGAGTGATCCGCAGCCCCCAGAGTACGGAGTCGAGCTCCTCTACCCAGTGCGTGTTAGATTCCTTGAGGGACCGCACTAATCTGGGTTTGATGCCGCTCATAATTAGACCATTTGCTCGCTCAACTTGACCGTTAGTTTGAGGGTGATAGACTGAAGCGTAGTTGAGCTTAATGCCCATGTTTTTGCACCAGAGTTTGACCTTGTCGGCCGTAAAGTTCGTGCCGTTATCAGTGATGATGCTGTGGGGGACACCGTAACGGTGTACGAGCCCTGATATGAAGTCTATCACCGGTCCGGATTCGGCCGTCTTGACAGGCTTGGCCTCTATCCATTTGGTGAATTTATCCACCATGACCAGTAGGTATTTTTGCTTGTGGGTTCCCCCTTTAAGGGGTCCGACCATGTAAAGCCCCCATACCGCGAAGGGCCAGGTGATGTGTATAGTTTTGAGGGCGGTGGGTGGCATTTGGCTTTGATTAGCAAAGAGCTGGCATCCGACGCATCGTTGGACTAAGTCCTGAGCATCTGCTCGGGCCGTCGGCCAATAAAATCCTGTACGGAAGGCCTTGCCTACAAGGGCCCGAGCTGCGGCGTGGTGCCCGCCGAGTCCGGCATGTATTTCAGCCAGAAGATTCCGCCCTTCCTCTTCGGAGATACACCTTTGAAGGACTCCGCTTGTGCTTTTCTTATAAAGCTCTCCCTCATGGACTTTGTAGGCTTTAGATCGCCGCACTATGCAGAGGGCCTCGTTTTGGTCCTCGGGGAGTTCCTGCCTGGTTAGGTAGGCTAGGAATGGTTCTGTCAACGGGCAATGACTCCCATTATTACATGGGCTGAGCGTGTTATTTCGTTGGTAGAACCACCAACTGTGTCAGAATATTCGGTGTGGGGCAGTGCGGTTGGGTCCGGGTTGTTATTTCCGGACTCTCCCTCCCATAATACGGATGGCTTGAACAGCCTCTCTTGGAAGATGTTGGGGGGACAGCATCGCGCTTTGCGCGATGCGTGCTAACACGCGTCTGCTCTGGTTGTTATCCGGGCTATATGGTGAAATTGAGCCCCTCAAACCAAGCTGACATTTTTAGGACGGCATTGCGATAGGCTGCCATTTTCGGATCCTTGGCATCAAAGTCTCCATTTATTTGGGATATCGCGAGGTTCGAATCCCCGCGCACCTCTAGGCGTTGAATGCCCATGGAGACGCCATCCGGAGACCATGTAGAAAGGCCTCAGATTCGCTGCATTGTTGGAGTCCGTATACATTATCTAGAGTACGTATTGAATCTGTATCTCCGTTGGGGACGTCGAACGACGCTGACCCGTGCCAGCCAACATTTTGGAGCCGTCAAGTGCATTATCCAGTTGGAATATCGCCGTACTCTTCGTGGAGCTCGGCCGGTCCATTCGGCGACGAAGTCGGCCAAAACCTGCGACTTAATGGCTCTGTGTGGCTTATAGGTTATGTCGAACGGGAGGAGCTCAATGGCCCATTTGGCAATCCGGCCCGTCGCGTCGCGGTTGTTTATAATGTCGTTAAGGGGTACTTCGGAGGCTACTGTTATTGAACACTCTTGAAAGTAGTGTCGCAGCTTCCGGGATGCCATAAACACCGCGTACGCTATCTTTTGATAATGCGGGTACCGTGAATTGCATGGAGTTAGGACAGTGGACACGTAGTAAACTGGTTTTGAAGAGGGAACTTGTGTCCGTCCGTTTCTCGTTCGACAACGAGCACCGTGCTTACAACATGATGAGTTGCTGCGATGTATAATAGCATTGGTTCGCCCATGTTGGGCGCGGCCAGGACCGGGTTTGTTGCCAATATGGCTTTTATTTCTTCGAGTCCGGCCGTGGCGGCATCCGTCCACTCGAAGTGTTCGTTGCATCGGAGGAGGCGATAAAGGGTAATGCCTTTTCTCCCAAACGGAGATAAAGCGGCTTAGAGCCGCCACGCATCCGATCAATTTTGTATTTGTTTGAGGTCTTTGGGATATCCAATTGTGACAGAGCTCGGAGCTTGGCTGGGTTTGCTTCAATTCCTCTACCGGATACAATGAAGCCCAAGAGCTTTCCGGTGATGCGCCAAAACGCATTTTTCCGGGTTGAGCTTAATGTCATATGTTCGGAGATTATCGAATGTGAGCCTCAAGTCGTCTACTAGAGTTTCGATGTGCTTGCTTTTGACGACCACATCGTCTACGTATGCCTCCACTGTTTTGCCGATCTGGTTTGCCAGACATGTCTGAATCATGCGCTGATATGTTGCGCCGACGTTTTTGAGCCCGAAGGGCATTGTGTTGAAGCAGAATGGGCCGTATGGAGTGATGAATGCCATTGCGGCTTGTTCAGGCTCTGCCATCTTAATTTGGTGGTAGCCGGAGTATGCATCGAGGAAACACAATGAATCGTGTCCTGCGGTAGCGTCGATGATTTGATCGATGCAGGGGAGGGGGAAGGGATCCTTTGGGCAAGCCTTGTTGAGGTCCTTGAAATCGACGCATAGGCGCCAGGATTTGTCCTGCTTTGGTGCCATCACCAGGTTTGCTAGCCAGTCCAGATGTTTTATATTTCTGATAAATCCGGCCTCCAATAGTTTGGCTAGCTCCTCTCCCATGGCCTATCTCTTGGGTTCGGAGAAAAGCAGAAGAGCCTGTTTGACTGGCTTGAATCCTTTTAGGATGTTTAGGATGTGCTCGGCCAGTCGGCGTGGGATTCCTGGCATGTTTGAAGGGTGCCAGGCAAAAATGTCCCAATTTTCGCGTAGGAATTCTCTTAGTGCGGCGTCTACATCAGGATTTAATTATGCCTCGATGGAGGCCGTTTTTGTAGGGTCCGTTGGATGGACTTGGAATTTGACTATTTCGTCTGCTGGTTTGAAGGAAGTGGGCTTTGATCTCTTATCGAGTATCACATCGTCCCTATTCACCGCGGAGCGTAGCATAGTGAGTTCCTCGACCGCTAGGGCTTCGGATAGTGCCTCAAGGGCTAGTGCGGCTGTCTTATTTTCGGCGCGGAGTGCTATGTCCGGATCACTAGCAAGAGTGATGATTCCGTTGGGCCCGGGCATTTTGAGCTTCATGTACCCATAATGGGGTATAGCTTGAAAAATTGTGAATGCCTCTCGCCCTAATTGAGCGTGGTATCCGCTGCTGAACGGGGCCACTTGGAACGTGACTTCCTCGGACCTGTAACTATCCGGCGTGCCGAACACCACATCCAGTGTGATTTTTCCTGACAGCGTGCTTCCCGTCGGGATTATTCCTCTAAAGGTTGTGCTGCTTCGCTCAATGCGGCTCCAGTCTATTTCCATTTTTTGGAGGGTTTCCTCGTAAATGAGGTTCAATTCGCTGCCGCCGTCCATGAGTACCTTGGCAAGGCGAAAGTCGCCCACTATCGGACCGAGGACCAATGCGGTGGTGCTCGGGCTGTTGAATTAGGTTAAATCACTTGGCATTAAAGGTAATAGCCGTGTCACTCCATGGATTCATTGTTGCTACTTGGTAGACTTCGACAAGGCTACGGAGCGTTCGTTTCCGCATATTATTTGATGCGAAAGTATCGAAGACTGTTAATATCGTACTGGTATCCCTAGGTTGATGCTCTAGAGCTAGAAGCTCTTCGCCACTTTTGGCCACCTGCCGTAGTATCCAACATGCTCTAAGGCTATGAGTTCGAGTGGCGCCATCTGTACTATGAATTTTATAGGGTCCATTGAGCCATCCCTCCAGTACGGTTACATGCCCTATAGAGGGTTTTTGCTTTTTGGTACTTAACCCAGGTGTCTGGCGATGATGCACCCTTTTATTTTGGACTGGGGTTGTATTCAAGGCCGGATTGTCCCAAAATCTTGCTTCGGTTTTCTAGGCGCTTTCCATCGCACAGTACTTCCGTACTATGGGTTTAATCCGGAACCGCGTCCAATCTGAGACTTAAGGGCCAAGGAGCTTCCGAACTTGGAAGCTTGGATTCTTGGATGTTGTCCAATGAATCTAGCCTGCTGCCTGACTTTAGGTTCAGGGCTTGAGTGACGTCCTCTCCTCCGCGGGAATCTGGCATGGAGGGATTGGGAATCCGGACGTAGCTAGTCCTTAAGATAGAAGTAGGGTCGCCGTATTGTTCCTCCACCACAGCAACGTGGTGGGTAACCTGGGGAGAGTTAATCTCTCTTAGATCGGGTTTAGGCCCAATCTGATCATGGTATGTAGCGACTCCCAGGGCCGCGATGTGATCCAAGAGCTCGTTTAAGAAAGAGAGCTCCATCGGATCTAACTGCTCGGCGAGCTCCGAGTTAACGTGAAGATTGCTTCATGACCCAAGAAGTCATCATCGGCGCGGCGGCCGAACAAGCGATCATAAGAAAACCGCCTAGCCAGAGAGTTTGGCCGACAGCCAAAGCTTCTTTAGCAAAAGTGCCGTGTTTAAAGACGGGATGAGGCATCCTTCCTGACGGCAACGACACAGAGGAACTCTCAATGAAAGCACCAATGTCGGTGTCAAAACCGGCGGATCTCGGGTAGGGGGTCCCGAACTGTGCGTCTAGGCGGATGGTAACAGAGACAAGGGACACGATGTTTTTTACCGAGTTGGGCCCTCTCGATGGAGGTAAAACCCTACTCCTACTTGATTAATATTGATGATATGGATAGTACAAGAGTAGATCTACCACGAGATCAGAGAGGCTAAACCCTAGAAGCTAGCCTATGGTATGATTGTTCTTCGTCCTACGGACTAAAACCCTTCGGTTTATATAGACACCGAATAGGGTTAGGGTTACACAGAGTCGGTTAAAATGGTAGGAGATCTACATATCCGTATCGCCAAGCTTGCCTTCCACGCCAAGGAAAGTCTCATCCGGACACGGGACGTAGTCTTCAATCTTGTATCTTCATAGTCCAGGAGTCCGGACAAAGGTCATAGTTTGGCTATCCGGACACCCCCTAATCCGGGACTCCCACAGGACCCAAGTGGCGGCAGCCTCCCATGGTCTACTTCTCCTCGATGATGGCGGCGGACATGGAGAAGCTGGCCACCGACTTGTCGCTCTCAACGCACCCGGCTTCTGTCTCTGCCCGCATGGCGTTGCCGTAGGCACGGGAGGCGTGGCCACAGGCACGGGAGGCACGCCCACAGACACTGGAGGCGTGGCCACCGCAGACACTGGTGGCGCAGTACGACGCAGCAGCGATGACGCCAGTACTGGCGTGCTCACCGCCGTGCTGGCGTGGAGCAACTCGCCACTCCTCATCGAGTTGAACTGGAGCGGCGAGTTGCTGAACCACGCGCCGGATTGGGGCGGCAACGGGCTCCGTCGGGCCAAGCGAGGTTGGTGAAGCACCGAGCGGCCTCGCCCGTATCTGGAGGGCTCGGCGGGCCACCAAGCCGGGTAGTATGCCAGAGAACGGCTCCTCGGAAGCCATCGGAAGATTGGAGAAAATGGTGAAGGAGGAGATGGGAGAGCGGTGGAGGGGTGCGATTCTTGCCCGCTGTTTGTCTGGCCACGTTTAAATAGAGGGCGGACGGTAGGAGCTTGGCCGGCGTCTGGCCTCATTTCAACTGAGGGCGGACGGGAGGAGCTCGGCCGGTGTTGCATTTAATTCTAGCCCGCTCATGAACGGACGTGTGGCTGGAGTAGGTTTCTCGGTTTGCATGTGGGTTTAACGGAGGGTTTTGATGGAGGCGAGGAGGCGTGTTCAGCCAGGCGTGGAGCAGGCGGCGCAGTACTATTCGATTTGACAGCGGGCGGCGCAATTCCTGATACGGCTTTAATGCAGACGAGGGAGGGGTAGAGGTTCCCGAAATGTTGAACGGCCAATGATGCATCATCCTTCAATTAGCATTGTGAATGCATGAGGGAAGTAATGGGAGGAGGACCGGGAAAATAGGTTGCATGATGTCAACGCAACGCAGTTTGCACTCATATAATGGCGCCCCTCCCTTCCAATGCACCTACCACATCGTACGCACTGAAGCATTTGCCTAAGCACCTACACTAAGCGCAAAAGTGCTCACTCCAGACCCATGGAGGCGATGCGCGCGAGCGGCCAGCAGCTGTGCCAGATGGTCCATGATGCCGGCCAGCGGCATGGTGCCGAGGATCGTCTCCAGACGGTGTTAGCGACCGGCTGGTGGATGGCCGCGATCGACGCCAACTACGACTCTCAGTTGGACCAGATGATTGTTGCCACCACCAACAAGTTCACCGTCCTCAAGAAGATCGCGGACGACATCGCCGTACTCCTCCATCACGCGCGCCCAGGCTCCTCATTGCCTACCGCCCTAATCGGCCTCCATGGCCGAAACCTCTTTCAAGCGCTGGTGGCCCTGCGATTGCCCGCCGATGCCACGAAGAATGTCCACCTAGAGGTCGCGCTCGCCGCAAGGCGCCTCGCCCTGCAAGAATTCGACCTACACATCCACATGTATGAGCAAACCATGTACATAGGTATCTACAAGGTCATTGAGGACGCTACGACGTTGGCCTTCCTCAACCGGCTGGAAGCCTTGGATGCCTTTGCTGAGAAGCACCTTGACCTCGCCACAAAAGTTGTCGCTCCTTAGCCGCCGGTCGGTGGCCCGGTGCACTAAGTTGAGGAGGAGGAGGTCGTATGTTGATGGATGCATCTTTCTTCTTGCCTCCTGTAACCACCACTGCGATTGCATCATCGTGGATGTAATTCTTATTGTGCTATTGCTTTCTCGTTCCAGTCAATACCGACATGTGCGATCCCTTTGCTTAATTATATGCATCACTGTAACTAGTACCCCATCCGTCAATTTATAAGTTGTGCTTACCTTTTCCATCAACTTCATCCAACGCACGAGCATCTTGCTAGAAACACTAGAACATGTCGGACCGCATGTGACCAAACCGACGATGCGCCAACCTAGCTACTACGTACCCTGCTTATCTGGCGGAAATAGCCCCACCCTAGCATTTCCAATCGTTATCTTTATCTATCGATCGTGCCAAGGAGCAGAACCAAATGTTACAATTTATACATTTTTCTCTACTCCTACTCCTATAAAAGACTCAGTTGGTGATGGTGGTGTGTCTGCCATCCATCGTTTCTGGCCATTAGATCTGTATCTAACGGTTGTGAGGTAAGTTGTGGCATTTTTGCAACAATAGCCCACTTCTCTGCTCCAATTTGCAGAAAACCCCTTATTATCTTGAAAGAAACCACATCCCTCCCACACCTCATCAAAACAGCCTGAGAAATATATTTTGAGTGAAAAGTAATATATTAGGAGTATATCAAAACAAGAGTGATTTCTTTCAAGTTTGTGAACAAGTACTACTATTCTACTACTTTGGATACGTCGCAACGCATGGGCACATTGCCAGTAAAAGGAAAAGGCTTGCCGCGTTCGTGTCGCACCCCCACACGCCCAGGAATCGGGAGTACTCCATGGCCCGTCTGGCACGCCACATAGCTAGGGAAGGCGTGTTGCCTAGCATTTTCACTTTCATGTGGTACCGCCGTTGAGCAAACCAACTATTGGCAAACCACACCCCGCCCGCCGCCTGGTTGGGAAACAGAAACAAGGGACAGATCTAGCTATAGCACGGAAGCCAAGAAATTTGGTGTCTGATGGGGCTCGTTGATAGAGTGTTAGAGCATGGTTAAGACTAGCCACAATGGGTAGTAACATAGTGTAGTAACATGCCCATGTTACTACCTCCATAGTGGGGAGTAACATATGTGTGGTAACATGCAACACTTCATTTATTAGGCTATAGACATATCTTGCCTTGATATGTGTGATGTTACTCATACTACTAGTAACTAGCTATGTTACCACATGTCTCTATTTCTTCATTTATTGCTTGCGACATCATCTATTTTAGCTAGATATGTGTGATGTTACTACCTATGTTACTCCCATTGTGGGTAGTCTAATAGTATAGCCAACTGCTGGCTATAAGCCATTGCTATGTCATATATAGCCCATCTTATAGCCAATATGTACAATAGTTGATTAGAAGAGTGTACTACATTTTTATTATATGGCCCACCTTTCACTCTCACAAAGTACCTAGAAGCACGTGCTAGAGCTGGCTCTTCACAAAGAGCCCGCTTACCTTCTCTCTCCTCTTCTCTTTCCTCCAACTAAGCAAAAATATACTATAGTTTATTCCTTATAGCCCGCCGACTCAGCTCTATTGTACTTGCTCTAAGCACTTACTAGCACCCCCTTGACCGTGGACCTTGACGGTGTACGTCACCTTGTGTCTCATAATTTTCCTCGTCATCATCTGAGTCCTAGAAGATCTCACGCACATCATCATTAGCATGGAGCCGCCTTGATAGACAACGTGCGCAGAAGGAGTAGAGGCGACTGGGGACGCACCACCACCATGTCGTGGGTACTCCGTATGTGCTCGTGTGCATGCAGCGTGCATGTTTTTCCATCGGTGCTAGCTCTAAGGCCGAGGTTGCGGTCATCTTCGTCTCCGACTAGTAGTTGAGCAACGACAGCAAAGAGGTGCTGCAAGAGATGCGTATGCGCCGTTGCGTGCGAGCTTCGCCGTAGCACGACAAACCGGACGTCGCCGCGGATGGCGCATGCCTCCATGCAGCCGAGTGTGTGTGCATGCATGTGTTATTCACGTGCATTCTGCTGTCGAGCGTGTGTGCATGCACGTCTTGTGTACGTGCGTTGTGTGCTCCATGTTGTGCGCATATGTGCATGAGTTGGATCGGATGGAGTTAGTGCGTTGGCTTGTGTACATGCGTGGCTGCATGCGTCCTGTACATGCGTGGATTGTTACGTGGTTATCAATAATTCAATATAAACTACTCCCTCCATTCCTAAATATAAGTCTTTCTAGCCATTTCAAATAGACTACAACATACAGATGACTCAGCTCAATATAAACTACTCCCTCCGTTCCTAGAAGCACGTGCTAGAGCTGGCTCTTCACCAAGAGCCTGCTTACCTTCTCTCTCCTCTTTTCTTTCCTCCAACTAAGCAATAATATACTAGTTTATTTCTTATAGCCAGCTGACTCAGCTCTATTGTACTTGCTCTTATTTATTCATAACTAGCAAGATGCCCATGCGTTGCATGAAAAATCAAGATGCATTTGTATGAGTAGTTTATGTTGTGGGAGAAAAGGATGAACAAGAGAAGGCCTTATTTGCAAATGTGGAGAGGGGTGTGGGTATCTTTTTGCAAAATTGCCATAGTTCCCTTCCTATCCGCCAGATATAAATCGGACGGCCAGGATGGCAGGCACACCATCATCACCAACTCTATTTTTTATAAGAGTAGAGAGTAGAGATTTGGTTACCAAATCTCATGCGTGCAATGCACATGTACCTTACTAGTTGGTAGTAGTAAGAAACAAATTCCGGGTTTGGCACGAGCTTGTACTGCGGGAGCACCACAAGACCTTCCATGGGAGTGACATTTCCCTCTTGGGGCCCACGGGGCCGAGCCTCAGTGGCTTAGTGCATCGGCCTATGAGTCAATGACATGCGGACCTTAAATGAGGCTGGCCCACATGTCATTCTCATGGTGGTGGCGTGGTTCACGACTCACTCATTCGAGATGAACCAGCGGTGGTGGCGTGGCCGTGGCAAGGGTGCCACAGCTGGTCGTCGAGGCGTTACGAGGCGTAGATGGCCACACCGGCGGGTACTACCTGTAGTACAGAAGTACTCCAGCAGAGGATTGATACCCGGGACGAAATGTGTCACAGCTGCTGGATGAAAATTCGATGGTGCGGGAGTATGGATCGGAGCACAGGAGCAGAGCAGGCAAACCGCGTCCAATCGGGTGTGGCTATGGTAGAAAGTTGATGGTCGCCGCAGTTCAGCTGGCCCGCATGTCATGCACACAAAGGCAGAGGAGCGGTGGGGCCGAGAGAGATGCGGCGCACGTCGGGGGACGTCGTGCCTTGGGTTGGAGGGGCGTCGTGGGAATCGCGTGTGGGTATGGCAGTGGTAGAAACAAGAAACGTGATGGTCGTCGTGGTTCAACTTCCATGGACAAGTTTTCATGTCTCCTGACACATGCATTGCGTACCACTCCCTGCAAGGAGCAGTAGAAGAGAAAAATTGTTCCAAAGATACCATTTTCCGATAAAATTATCGAGATATCATTAGTGTTTACACATGGGATTACTCTTGCAAGGGTCAATCACAACAGGTGTTTTGTAAAAAAATGCATCTTGATGTTCCCTGCGATGCACGAGCATCTTGCTAGTTATAGAAGAAGCCCACACGGGCATCTTGCAGCAGGGTGTGCCACCGACCCAAACTCAATTTTTTTCAGACGCTTAGGTGCACCGGATGCCGTGCCACGCTACAAAATGTAAAACAAAAACAGCTCCGATTTTTTTTAAACCTGTTATCTTCAAACCATCAAAACAGCCCGAGGAATATATTTTGAGTGAAGCATGATTTAGTTTTACTAATATATGTATATCAAAACTAGAGTGTTTATATTTCAAGCCCGTGAAAAAGTAAATTCTACTACTTTGGATCCATTGCAACGCATGGGCCAGCACATTGGTAGTAGTAGTCTCTATCTCTATCTCTACTCTACCCTTATAAAAAACAGAGTTGTTGATGATGGTTTGCCTGCCATCCTGCAGTATAGGTCATTTGATTTATATCTGACAGATAGGAAGGAAACTATGGCAATTTTGCAAAAAAAAAAACACCCACATCCCACTCCACATTTGCAAATAAGGCCTTCCCTTGTTCATCCTTTTCTCCCACAAGATAAACTACTCATACAAATGCATCTTGATGTTCCGTGCAACACACGAGGATGTTTCCTTGGGGGTCTCTCCAGCGCGGCGTGGCCGTAATTGCAAGTTGACGCCCCTTGAGATGCCGACGTTGAGGGGCGCTCGAATTTTGTCCGATGAGCAGGTAAGATGAGTTTGGTCACGTAGTAAATGCATTCTAAAGACTACTTCCCTGTCCATTTGCTAATTCTCCCCCTGCCCACTGTTTCATAGGTTAGGCTCGGTGCAGTGGAGATTGGCTTGCATACGTATGGGAGGGTACCAACATCAATTTGCACAACATTTACAACGGTGACACCGTTCTCGTAGAACCTTTGTCCAACATTGGGATCAGCCATGCAATGGGCCACCGCCTGAATTGGTACGGTGGAACCACGGTGATATTGAAGAAGATAGCACGAACCTTGCACATGGCGGTCAAAGGTGGACGATGCTGTCTGCGGCCAATTTGTTGCCGTACGAGTACGAAGACGTTGTGCTCCTTTCTAACCGCATGTTTGCGGTGACAAACCAGGGGACTTGTTTCGTATGGGACACATCCTACGGTATACTCCCTCTCTCCCAGTTTATTTGTTTTGAATTTTTTTTCATTTATAAGTTTCAAATTCAAATTTAGAGCTCCCCATCACATGTTGAGATTACAATGTCCATTAAATCGTTGCGTGCATGTATAGTAAAGAAACAAATCTCGAGTTTGGCACAAGTTCGTGCAGCGGTAGCACCACAATGCCTGGCGCGGGAGTTACATTTACCTCTCGGGGCCCACGGGTCTGAGCTTCAGCACCTTACGACACCTGCCTTTGAGTCAATAACATGTGGACCCGATAGGTGGTTGGTCCACATGTAATCCTCCCAAAGGCAGAGGGGATTTGGGGCCGAGAGGGGTGAGCCACAGGTCGGGGACGTGTGGTGTCATGGGTTCGAGCGGCGTCGGGGGAGTCGCGTGTGGCTGCGGTAGAAACTTGATGCTCGCCACATTTCAGTTGGTCCACATGTCATGCACACAAAGGCAGAGGGGCGGTGCGGCCGAGAGGGGTGAGGCGCACGTCAGGGGACGTGGTGTCGTGGGTTGGAGCGGCGTCGTGGGAATCGCGAGTGGCAGTGGATGAAACGTGATGGTCGTCGTAGTTGAACTTCCGTGGACAAGCTTTCATGTCTACGGACACATGCATTGCATATCGATCACTGGAAGGAGTAGTAGAGAAAGCTAGGCGGATAAATAGTTCCTTATAGTCAAGCGGACCCATGCTACTACTTGTTCCAAAGACATGCACACCATCGAAATAGTCCATCTATATCAATATACATAGAGAGGGAATAATTTTTTTACAAGAAAGGAAATAGTTCATCCATCCATAATGCCCTACTGCTAGCATCTTCTTCTTCTTCTTCTTCTTGTCCTCATTTTCTGTGGGAGATGGCTTCACAATTAGCTCTCTGGACCTTGCAGCTATCTCGAAACTCACACGGGCATCGAGGGCAGCATATTTTATCCACTTGTACGTCAAGGGATAATTCTCCCATCCAGACAACCTTAATGCCAGCGTCTCGTCACCCTTTTGAAGATTTGTTCCGAGCACAAAATTTGCTACGTCGAATAGGGATGGTGTCGGTTTATCACAATCTTCTACATGAATTTTTACTTTGGTTTGTACGTCAGCGATGCTTTTCAAATCAAGGTTGTATGGCTCCAACTTCATTTTGTCCCCTGCGATGGCTGCCCCACAGAAGTATATGTCCTCCCGAGACAAGAAATCGTCAATCTCACTTGGTATGGAGGGCGCGTGTATGATGTGGTACACCAAAACATCATCTTCGAGGCACAGCTGAAGGACGGCGGCGTGTTGGATCTTCCCAGTGGCATGCTCCGTGTACTCTGCGTCGAGACCGATGACCTTCATCTCCACCTTTTGGAAGGAGTTGGATACATTGTTGATCCACTTCCGAACAACCGTTGGGTGGTCGGTAACTGTGGCAATTATGCTCAACGAGCCTTCGACGAGGACATGTTGGACACTAAAAACCTGCATCTCGATCTCTTTCGCCATTTGGAACCGCTGGACCGGAGGGCTATGGTTTGGATAATTAGGATTAGATGGCTAGTCTAACTGAAGAAGATGATTATTTATAGGGGCTTCGAAATTACTCCAGGAGGATGTGAAGAGGTTAAAACAATGTTTGCACTGTGGTTTGGATGCAAATGAAGATGAAGGAGTAGAAAAGAAGCCGAGGAAAATCGGTTCCCGATGGAGAAGTAAATGGGATAAGTGGCCTGCAGGCAGTTGATTAGACAGCTAGGTAGACTAAACGAAAAGGCTACGCGGGTAGACTGAGGAGTGGGGCATATCCCTGTACGTGCCCATCCTTCTAGCGCTACATGTGCCACTGGCTAGTTGAGGTCACTCTTTCGAATCACCGTGGCGAGACATTTTATGATTCCTTTTTATTTCTGCACCCCTCCTGATATGTGGGACCTATGCAAACGGATAAAAAAAATGTGTCGTAGCTGGTTCGGATGGATATTGGCGCGTGCGTGGGAGACACAACATTCTCTAGTTAAGGAATATGCGGTTATCCTCAAAAAAGAAAAGTCCTTCTTCGCGCTTCCGCATGCACGAGAATTTGGTTCTGCTCGCAATATGGATGATACCAGGAGGATGAAGTGAACTCATGCTCCTACTACTCATGTTAGCAATTTGGTTCTGCTAGCACGGGAGTACTACTCATGTTCCTACTACTCCTACTACTAGTAGTAGTACAATTGTGGTACACTTGATGGTCAAAATACTATTATTCATCCGGTCCTCATAGTGAAGTGACAAGAACCTGCGCCAGAGGTGACACCAGTCCAGGCGGCGTGTCCGGGTTACCAAAGTCAGCCTCACCTTGTGCCATTGTGCGATCCTTTGTCACCGCTTGTTGTATAGCATGCCTCGCCTCGTCTCCCTCTCCCCTAGCACCACTTCATCTCCATCTCTGTCTCGCCAGAGATGAGGTCACTCCTCATCATCTCACTGTGCCCCCACGTACCCTCGCCTCGCTCGCCTCCCAGTACCACTATTCCCTCACTAGCCGCTCCAGCACCGAGAGCCTTCTCCCCCGTAAATCAAGCCCCCCAAAACCCCACCTTCCAAACTCCACCATGGTCGAACGCAGACTGCACAACATCTAAATGATCCGCGATTGGAGCAATCTCCCGAGTGACGTCCTCGACCTCTATTGTTCGTGTATGGATATGTTGAGCGCCCTGCGGCTGGATGCATGCTCAAGGGGCATGCACTCGGTCACCGTTGAAGCGAGGCCTAAGCTTTTCAAGACACCCTTCTTGCTGCTATATGGTCTTGCGAGATTTGCTCACCATGATACGGAGGCGTACATGATGCCCCTCGACTTCAATCCGACCTCCATTAGCCGAAACTTCTTTACAGGTATGTAGTGGGTCGCCGTACATCATTTCCCTCGACTTCGATCCGATCACCATCGCCAAAAACTTCCTGCAGGTATGTACTGGTTCGGCATGAACTCCCACTAGATGGTTGCCGTCAAAGAAGACTTGGTGCTCGTGAACTTCCAGACCTCCCATGAGATCATCCTTCCTCCGTTGGATGATATAGAGTTTTACCGTCATGGTCCAAGTCATCTAGATTACGTCGTCAGTTGGACGCACCTTGTTTTCCAGAAGATTGTAATCAGCTAAGTGCCCACACGACATGCGGATTACGCAGACTTCAAGCTAATTGCCTTGTTCAAAAAGGGACTCGCCTATCTTTCCGCCGGTGCCTTCTTTAGCTGGAGACAGCTCAGCTTTAGTGGATCGTCGTCAAAGTTGATACACACTTCTGTGATGCTACTGAACACCATGGCATCATCTACGCGGTCGACAAAGCAGATGGCACCACGTATTGCTGGGATGACGCGTGTAAGTTGTTTCCTTCTAATGTTAATGATGACGCCATGACACTGTTTGAACTTTTTGTGATGATTGACATATCCCTGTTTGACCAGAATTTGAGTACAACTACGGCAATGTATTAGAGACGTCGTAAATCAGCTATATTTGGAATGAGTTAATTCATGCGATTGTGACTATGTCATTACAGCCAATTTGTACCCCTGAATAATCAAACGGTTAGGAAGATATTGATATTCTCCTTATTTTACAGTAATCTATATACTACAAAATATGAGTGTGTATCAATGGCCATATTAGTTTCCTCATTTTCAAGATGTAGAAACATGCATCACACTGTTGGTTTCATCTAACCATACATTAGGGAAGTAAATGTGCATATGGAGAACTCTATATTTGGAAGTAGTGAAATCCTGTAATGCTTACCTTGCTTACATACCTATGTTCGCCCTTCAGCAATCAATGGCTAGAATAATATGCTCACAAAAAAATTTGCCCACGGAACATGAGTATATAACAATGCATGGTCTGTTAGTTTCCTTGAAGAATTTGTTTGCAAGGACAGAACATGATTACATAACATGCATGACATGGTAGTTTCCTGTGAAGAATCGGTTGTGAGATAACATGAGTATAACCATGCATGGCACTTCTATATTTTCAAACCCAGTATACATTTCCCTGTATTTTCCTCCCAGTTCCAATAGGGACATATCAATGTTGTTTCTTGCATTATCCTACTCATACTCTACACAATGTTGATCTTACATTAACAATGCCTGCCCTTTTTGATATGATGCAGTGTCCCTACAGTTACTGCCCTTTGTAATCACACCACCTTTGCCAAAAACAGGGAAGCACAACTGGTTCCTCGCTCGATCAGACGATGGCAAAAGACTGATGATCATTCGGACACATGGGCCGGAAAAGTTATATTGCAAAAACCCCACTGTATGCAAGCACCGTAAAATACGTGAGTATCCGGATAGTGGCTGTTACGTCTATGAGCAGGATACCAGCTTGTTGGGGCCTTCAGGATTTTTGAGTTGGAGGCGGGTAAACAGCCTTGGCTCACTCTCTGTTTCTCGGACTCAATTATCCGATTAACCAGGAGATCACCGTTGGCAAGGACCTTGATGGCAGAGAGGCTCTGTTAGCTATGGAAAACTGTGTCTACACGGCGAGCCCTAGGAGTTCGGGAGCAAACTCCCCTGATTGTTAACGATACAGCCTGCAGCCAAAAGAAGGTGAGAATGACAAAGGCATCTGGATTAACTTTAATCCTTGGATGTGTCGAGTCCGACAGGCAGTGATGTGGTTCAAGCCTTCAGGTTGATAGGTAATTGGGCTGTTGCATCGAAAGGGTGGAGTACTGGTGTCTCCAGATCACTGGTGGCTGAACAGGGGCTGCAAATTATGATGGTGTTGGATCATCCCTCTTCGAATGACTTGTTGTCTTTGCTGCTTGTTCTGGATGGGTAGTTCTCTCTTTTGTTATGCATATTACTTGTCATTTGGTCATCCTCGTCTATGTCACTCTTACTATGTAATAGTTTCCTCTATTTAGAATGTCATTCTCGTCTGGGTCACGAGAGTCTGAGTGCTGTAGATGGGTGCGTTTTGGTGGTGTAGCAAGACTTCTTATGAACTATCATGTCTTGCTATTTATGTCAGTAGTAGTCACTAGTCAGTGTTTGAATGTTGTATATATTGTTGTTTCGAACTATTTATTGTCTCGAACTGCTGGTGGGCTAAATGAGGGCATCACCATTCTCTAGTGTTCAGAGTATATCTCCTTTTTTTCAAGTTATAATTTGAGCTTAGTGTCTTTTCAATGATGTACACTTGTTTGGGCTAGTGAGGTGTCGTTGAATATGGGCCGAGTAGTAACGCAATGCCAAATAGGTCAATTATGACTCTCAGGCCGGGCTTTCAAAAGATCCTGAAAAAAGGCCGGGCTCTTGATGACCCACAAGTATAGGGGATCTATCATAGTCCTTTCGATAAGTAATAGTGTCGAACCCAACGAGGAGCAGAAGGAAATATAAGCAGTTTTCAGCAAGGTATTCTCTGCAAGTACTGAAATAAGAGGTAACAGGTAGTTTTGTGATAAGATAATTGGTAACGAGCAACAAGTAATAAAAGTAAATAAAGTGCAGCAAGGTGGCCCAATACTTTTTGTAGCAAAGGACAAGCCTGGACAAACTCTTATATAGAGAAAATCGCTCCAAAGGACACATGGGAATTATTGTCAAGCTAGTTTTCATCACGTTCATATGATTCGCGTTCGGTACTTCGATAATTTGATATGTGGGTGGACTGGTGCTTGGGTGATGTTCTTACTTGAACAAGCCTCCCTCTTATGATTAACCTCTATTGCAAGCATCCACAACTACAAAAAAAGTTTTAAGGTAAACCTAACCATAGCATGAAACATATGGATCCAAATCAGCCCCTTACGAAGCAACGCATAAACTAGGATTTAAGCTTTTGTCACTCTAGCAACCCATCATCTACTTATTACTTGCCAATGCCTTCCTCTAGGCCCAAATAATGGTGAAGTGTTATGTAGTCGATGTTCACATAACACCACTGGAGGATAGACAACATACATCTCATCAAAATATCGAACAAATACTAAATTCACATGACTACTAATAGCAAGACTTCTCCCATGTCATCAGGAACAAACGTAACTACTCACAAAGCATATTCATGTTCACAATCAGAGGGGTATTAATATGCATAAAGGATCTGAACATATGATCTTCCACCAAATAAACCAACTAGTATCAACTACAAGGAGTAATCAACACTACTAGCAACCTACAGGTACCAATCCCAGACTTGGAGACAAGAATTGGATACAAGAGATGAACTAGGGTTTTGAGAGGAGATGGTGCTGGTGAAGATGTTGATGGATATTGCCCTCTCCCGATGAGAGGAGCGTTGGTGATGATGATGGCGATGATTTCTCCCTCCCGGAGGGAGGTGTCCCCGGCAGAACAGCTCTGCCAGAGCCCTAGATTGGTTCCGCAAAGGTTCCGCCTCGTGGCGGCGGAGTTTCGTCCCGAAAGGTTTCTTATGATTTTTTCCTGGACGAAAGACTTCATATAGCAGAAGATGGCCACCGGAGAGCTAACAGGGGGTCCACGAGGCAGGGGGCGCGCCCCCCACCCTCGTGGACAGGTGGTGGCCCCCCTGACGTATTTCTTTCTCTCAGTATTTTTATTATTTCCAAAAATAACTTTCGTGGAGTTTCAGGACTTTTGGAGTTGTGCAGAATAGGTCTCTAATATTTGCTCCTTTTCCAGCCCAGAATTCCAGCTGACGGCATCCTCCCTCCTTATGTAAACCTTGTAAAATAATAGAGAATAGGCATAAGTATTGTGACGTAACGTGTAATAACAGCCCATCATGCAATAAATATCGATATAAAAGCATGATACAAAATGGACGTATCAACTCCCCCAAGCTTAGACCTCGCTTGTCCTCAAGCGAAAGCCGATAACGATAAATATGTCCACATGTTTAGAGGTAGAGGTGACGATAAAATAAAATACGGACATGAGGGCATCATGATTATTTTCATAACAGCAACATAGATGGATATTGTCATATGATTGCTTATGCTCAAGTAATAATCTATTCACAATGCAAAAGTATGAATCAGAAACTTTATTGAGAACTAACAAACTATAATCTTAGTCAATGAAGCAATTGCAATTTATCGTAACATCGGAAAGAGTCTATGTCAGAGCTTTCTAGCAAGTCCACATACTCAACTATCATTTAGTCTTTCATAATTGCTAACACTCACGCAATACTTGTGGTTATGGAGTTTTAATCAGACACAGAGAAAGATAGGGGCTTATAGTTTCGCCTCCCAACCTTTTACCTCAAGGGTAATGTCAACAATAATAATTCATGCTAACTTACATCCAATTAGATATATCTATCAGGATCTTTCCAACACCCTGTGCTTGCCAAAGGATAAAATATAAAAAGGAAAGGTGAAGATCACCATGACTCTTACATAAGGTAGAAGATAATAATAAGAGATAGGCCCTTCGCAGAGGGAAGCAGAGTTTGCCATGCGTTTTCAGGGTTGGATGCACAAAATCTTAATGCGAAAGAACGTCACTTTATATTGCCACTTGTGATATGAACCTTTATTATGCAGTCCGTTGCTTTTATTTCTTCCACATCACAAGATCGTATAAAGCTTATTTCCTCCACATCAATCAATCATACATATTTAGAGAGAAATTTTTATTGCTTGCACCGATGACAACTTACTTGAAGGATCTTACTCAATCCATAGGTAGATATGGTGGACTCTCATGGCAAAACTGGTTTAAGGGTTTTTGGAAGCACAAGTAGTATCTCTACTTGGTGCAAAGAATTTGGCTAGCATGAGGGAGAAAGACAAGCTCAACATGTCGGATGATCCATGAAAATATACTTTATCTTAGATATAAGAAAACATAACCCACTACGTTGTCTTCCTTGTCCAACATCAACTCTTTAGCATGTCATATTTTAATGAGTGCTCCCAATCATAAAAGATGTCCAAGATAGTATATTTTTATGTGTCGGGGAGAACTGATCGTGTCCCACGAACACCTACGGGACCTGGGTCCCTTGTGGTTCGGAGGGGGGCGGAGATCGCACAAAGAGCGGATCGAGGCGATGCACACGAGCAGATTTACCCAGCTTCGAGCTCTCCGGGAGATAATACTCCACTGCTGCTTTGTGGATTATCTTGTGTTCTTGCTAGGGAGCAATGGGAGCTACAAAACCTAGCTGAGTGTGGCCTCGTATGAGTAGAATGAACTAAGCCGGAGCTGGATCGAACCCTTTCTACGTTGCACTTGGGCCTCCTTTTATAGGCACAAAGGGGTCACCACATGTGGCAAGTAGACAAGGGTAAAATGGTAAAAACATAGGTTGGTACACGCTTTTGTACAAGTGTACTGATAATCTATACCTAACTCGACGGCAAGGGACAAGAGTCATCAATGCCCGTCTCGATCGCCCGAAACAGGTAATGAGGGACCGTCAAGTCGTCTCCGTTCACCACGATGGTAGCTCGTCAGCGCCGCTTATCGCTGCTCCCCGCTGGCTGCACAGCCCGTCGACACGCGTGCTTGGGAGAGCCCTGTGGTGACACGTTGGCGGGTGAGCTGGAGCGGAGATGAAGAGAGGTCACTTGCCGCGGTGAGTACCTTGCCGCGGCAGGGTTCTTGTCGCGCTCGGGAGCTTATCGCTCACCAAACCTTCCCGGCAAGCTCCCCTCGCCGGGGCCTTGTTTCCTTTGCGCCCTGAGTGGTCTTCCCGGCAAGCTCCTCTTGCCGGGGCCTTGATTACTTTGTTCTTGAATGGCTCCAAAGGAGCCGCTGAGGATCTTGGCGGTCATCGGGCCAGTCCTGCCGCGGGGTGCTACAACTTCCCGTGCACGAGTTCGGGATACTAGGGTACCCCTACTCTAGTACACCGACAATATGTGAAACCTCTCTTTCTTTATTACTTCCTATTAATTGCAACGTTGACCGAAGCTATGTTTGCCAACTCCCAACAACTTTTAATCATCATACTCTTTATATGTGAAGTCATTACTCTCAATAAGGTCAATATGATCTCTTTATTTCTTTTTATTCTTTTCTCTTTTCTTTTATTCACTCAAGATCATGGCAAAATAATCAAGCCCTTGACTCAACACTAGTCCTTATTATATAGCTCACGAACTCGATTACAAAGAGAGATCATAAAGCAAAACTCAAAGCTAGATCATGCCATAAACTTTATTCTACTAGATCTAGATACTACTAAAAGGATCGAACTAAGAATAATGGTAAAGATAGGAGTGTGATGGTGATACAATACCGGGGCACCTCCCCCAAGCTTGGCAGTTGCCAAGGGGAGTGCCCATACCCATGTGATTATGTCTCCTTTGCTGGTGATGAGGAAGATGATGGTTTAGTTGATGACGTAGTCTTCTTCCTTAATTTGCGCTTGAGGACAGAATTTTGATCCCTCAAGTCATCAATCTCCTGCTCCAGGCTTAATATCTTATTGCATAATTCCTGCTTGTTTTCCTACAAGAGACGAAAAGGGATAAACTTGATCTTAAGTTTCTTTGCTCTATCTGGGAGGCTTGACTTTTTGAACTCCACGTGCATATCCCCAGGTTGAGGTAATGGGACTTCATCTTCATCTGAGCTCGTCTCCTCCTTTCTCTTGGGCTCATAGTCCTCTTCTTCTTTCGTAGTCCAACCACAATGTACACATCCCCATAGACCTTAGGATTTGCAAGGTAATCAGCCACATAGCTTTCTCCTTCAGAATCCTGGGACGACATGTTGCTCTAATCTGCAGCAGGACAGCTTGAAACGAAAAGAGGATATTTGCGTGATACGGGAGTCAAAACCTTCGGAGATTATATAATGAATTTTTACCGACCAACATACGTAACGTGCAAGAAAGCGGAGTCTGGAGAGCACACGAGGTGCCCACGAGGTAGGGGGCGCGCCCTCCACCCTCGTGGAGGCCTCGTGTCCTTCCCGCACTGCTTCTTATTTTTCTATTTTTCTATATATTCCAAAACGGAGAAATATTGCCTTTAGAACTATTTTGGAGTCGGTTTACTTACCGTACCACATACCTATTCCTTTTCAGAGTCTGAAACGTTCCGGAAAGTGTCCCTTATGTATTCCTCCGGGGTTACGGTTTCAATAACATTGGTTTTAACATTTATAGGATTACCTAAGATATAGTGTTTAATTCTTTGACCGTTCACCACCTTCAGATTTGTGCCTTCGAAGTTGTTGATTTTTATGGCACCGGAATGATAGACCTCCTCGATAACGTAAGGAACTTCCCATTTAGAGAGAAGTTTTCCTGCAAAAAATCTTAAACGAGAGTTGTATAGCAATACATAATCACCTACATTAAACTCACGCTTTTGTATACTTTTGTCATGCCATCTTTTAACTTTTTCTTTAAACAACTTGGCATTTTCATAAGCTTGGGTTCTCCATTCATCAAGTGAGCTAATATCAAATAACCTCTTCACACCGGCAAGTTTGAAATCATAATTGAGATCTTTAATATCCCAATAAGCCTTATGTTCTAGTTCGAGAGGTAAATGACATGCTTTTCCATAAACCATTTTATACAGAGACATACCCATAGGATTTTTATATGCAGTTTTATAGGCCCATAATGCATCATCAAGTTTCTTGGACCAATTATTTCTAGACCTATTGACAGTCTTTTGCAAAATTAATTTGAGCTCTCTATTACTCAATTCTACTTGACCAATAGACTGTGGGTGATAAGGAGATGCAATTCTATGATTAACATCATACTTAGCAAGCATTTTACGAAAACCACCATGAATAAAATGTGAACCACCATCAGTCATTAAATATCTAGGGACTACAAACCTCGAAAAAATAACTTCTTTAAGCATTTTAATAGAAGTGTTATGATCATCACTACTAGTTGGAATAGCTTCTACCCACTTAGTAACGTAATCAACAGCAACTAAAATATGTGTATATCCATTAGAGGCAGGAAAAGGTCCCATATAATCAAAGCCCCAACCATCAAATGGTTCAATAACAAGTGAATAATTCATAGGCATTTCTTAACGTCTACTAATATTACCAATTCTTTGACACTCATCACAAGATAAGACAAACTTACGGGCATCCATGAAGAGAGTAGGCCAATAAAAACCGGATTGCAATACCTTATGTGCAGTTCTATCTCCATCGTGGTGTCCTCCATATGCCTCGGAGTGACACTTGCGTAGGATCTGTTCATGTTCATGCTCAGGTACACAACGTCTAATAACACCATCTACCCCTTCTTTATAAAGATGTGGGTCATCCCAAAAGTAATGTCTCAAATCATAGAAGAACTTCTTCTTTTGCTGGTAAGTGAAACTAGGTGGTATAAATTTAGCAACAATATAATTAGCATAATCAGCATACCATGGAGCAGTACGAGAAGTATGTATGACATTTAGTTGCTCATCAGGAAAGCCATCATCGATATGTAGTGGGTCATCAAGAACATTTTCTAACCTAGACAAGTTGTCTGCAACGGGGTTCTCAGCTCCCTTTCTATCAATTATATGCAAGTCAAATTCTTGTAGCAAGAGAACCCATCTAATAAGTCTAGGTTTAGCATCTTTATTTTCCATAAGATATTTAATAGCAGCATGATCAGTGTGAATAGTTACTTCGGAATCAACAATATAAGGTCTAAACTTATCACAAGCAAATACAACTGCTAAAAATTCTTTTTCAGTAGTAGCATAATTTCTCTGAGCATTGTCTAGAGTTTTACTAGCATATTGAATAACATTTAATTTCTTATCAACTCTTTGCCCTAGAACAACACCTACAGCATAATCACTAGCATCACACATAATTTTAAAAGGTAAATTCCAATCAGGTGGTTGAACGATAGGTGCAGAGATCAATGCTTTCTTAAGTGTTTCAAATGCTTCTACACAATCATCATAAAAAACAAATGGTATATCTTTTTTTAATAAATTAGTCAAAGGCCGAGAGATTTTTTAGAAGTCCTTAATGAACCTCCTATAAAAACCAGCATGGCCGAGGAAACTTCTTATACCTTTGATGTCCTGGGACATGGCATCTTTTCAATAGCATCAACCTTGGCTTTATCAACTTCAATACCTCTTTCAGAAACTTTATGCCCCAAGACAATACCTTCATTAACCATAAAGTGGCACTTTTCCCAATTCAGGACAAGATTAGTTTCTTCACATCTCTGCAAAACTCGATCAAGGTTGCTCAAACAATCATCAAAAGAGGATCCATAGACGGAGAAGTCGTCCATGAAAACCTCACAAATATTTTCACAAAGTCAGAGAATATAGCCATCATGCATATTTGAAAGGTAGCAGGTGCATTACATAAACCAAAAGGCATACGTCTATAAGCAAAAGTACCAAAAGGGCAAGTATCTTGATGGAAAGTTGCGCAGCAAGTGGGAGGAGTGGAGGGCTGACTGGTGCTGGATCTTAGAGGAGGAGCCACAGCCTTTTATCGCCTGCAAAAACCCCCATAGTTCGCGGCAGCGATTGGAGCAACTTGGCGCGGAGGACGACAAGTTGAAGATTGCCACGACTAGGATTTTGCGTCTCCGACAGCGAGCTTACCGTAGGAGTAGTTGGCGCGGACTTCCTTCGCCGCCGCATTGCGCCTTTGCAGAGAGAGGAGGCCTGCTTGGGAATTCGAGCGGCGGATATCATGAGGCTGCGCCCGGTCTGAATTGGAATTTCACTACCTTGGAGCTTGACGGCATCTGCGGGGCTGTTCAAGCTCAAGCGGATAACCCTGGATGGTGCATGTTGCCGAGGGGAGTTGTGCCCTTGTGCAACAACTCGTCGCTTGATAGCATCCGCGCGATAATGCCGTTGTGCGATTCCCATGGAATCGTTCCAACTTGGCAGGAGCCCGCCGATGACATAGTGCAGCAGTTCTTCGACAACTTGGTTGAAGTGCCGATCCGCGCCGACGAGCAGAGGCGGCTCACCCGCGACACCACCGATCAGGAGATGGCGCGCATCGCCACGAGGTTGGAGGAGGCTGCAGAGGCTGCTGCCGCCGGCGCGTTTGGGTTCACCATCGAGGAGGCGAGAGGGCCGAGGCGGCAAGCCTTGCCGACCGAGAAGAGTTCGTCGGTGAGGAGGAGCAGACCGAGCCCGACAACGAACCAAGCGAGCCTGCCGGGGGCGCCTCTCCTCCGCCGTCAAGTAGCTTGCCGCAGGAGGAGCCCGCTGCCCCGCCAAGGAGACGCCTCCGGAAGGCGGAGAAGTGGCGGGGGCACATGGTCCAACAGCCGCCTACGCCCGACGCGCTCCACCGCGGCAAGCTTGTTGCAGCTGGGCGCCTCATTCCGCCAGGCGCGCAGGCGCGGGTCTTCGGAGTCGCGGCCCTGTACCCGTAAGCGTCAGGGAATCTTCTCCCCAATCCGTCGGCGCCCGGGCAGAGTTCGATCTCTCCGCCCTCGGCTCCGAGGAAGAAGAGGAAGAGTAAGATCTTGTCGCTGCTACTTGTAATCTTCCGATTTATTGCTTTATCTTACATCCGTGGCTTCACTGAACCTTCTTCTTGAGACGTTAGCTCGAGAGGCGCCAAGAGGGCCAAGACGCCGGTGGTTGTCGTCTCAGATGACTCCCACAATGGCGGCAGGGGGCGTCTGAAATCTTGCGGACCGGCAACCCTTCAACAGAGCAGCCCCAGCTGGCCCAGCGTAAGTGTATGGTGTACTCCTCAAGTTTGGGTGCGCTTGGGTGCTTCTCCGTTCTTGATATCTGGTTTGTTGAATTGTGTAGGAGCGAGCAGCCTCATCAGAAGCACCGGAGGTCACTCCCGAAGTTCTGCTTGCTTCAACTACGCCGCCAAGGGAAAACTCTCCGCCAAGGGAGCGCTCTCCGGCAAGGGAGGCCTCTCCGACAAGGGGAGCTTCCCCGACAAGGACCAGCGCCGACAACCCTCCGGTAGTGGAGACCGCGGCAACAGATCCCGTTGCAGGTGATTTTCTTGTTTGATAATTTCCCTTGGGTTCTTTCTTCTTCTGTTCTTCTCTTTCGAACATCTGCCTGATTTGTGCTTTCTTCTTCTGACCATCAGATCCATCTGCCGGAGATCCGATGGAGACTGAGGCCGCCGGCGAGGAAGACGCTCGCGGCGACAATGTCGACGCCGCCAACATGGAGGAGGAGGCTGGCGCTGACGGGCCCGCCGGCGAGGAGGCCGCCGAGGCTGCTGGCGCAGAGGCTGGGGAGGAATCTGGCGATCGTCTTGGCCCACGAGGCGCAGGAGCGCCAGGCGCTGCACCGACCGCTGATCCTCCGCCACCGACACGCGCTGACCGAAGAGCCCCAGCCCGCGCCTACGAAGGCGGCGAGGGTGTCTTTATCAAGCTCCCCTAGGCATCAAGCTCTAGGGCTCGGTCGAGGGGAGACTTTCGGACGCTGAACTGCTTGCCTCCGCCGGGTGTCGCTGGTTGATGCCCCAAGCAGCAGCGGCGGTGAGCCGAGGAGGAGCAGCTGCTAAGGAAGTTGTTGTCGCTCTACCGCGCCCGACAAGCCAAACTGAGTCGTGGAGGCGCTTGTCGCGAGGGCGGAGCTGACTTGGAGAAGCGTCGGAAGAGCTCCGTAGCGCCAACAAAGAAACTCTCCGGGATATAAGCGGGGCGCGGGAGCAACTTGCGAGGCGCACGGCCTTCATCTTGGAGAAGAAGGCGAGGTCATGAGCAGCAGAGGCTTGCGGCGAGAAGCCCTCCAGCGAGAAGGTGAGTGGCGCAGCGGAAGATCAACCTCGACAGCTATGAGGAAGATCTCGCTTGTGCGAAGCAAGCGATTAGCGGGCCACCGGAGGCAAAGATGCGCTGCGGCTGCCGAGGCCGCCAAGAGGGAATGGAGACGAGGTGGCTCAGCTGGAGTCCACCCTCGGAAGAGTGCCGAGGAGGTCGCCGAATTGAAGTGCGGCGTGAGAAGGACGCTTACACCCTCGGCGAGCTGCAGGTCGTTTCTTTGAAAAGATCAAGGAGATCGATGCCGCCAAGGGCGTCAAAGGCGGTTGGAGCTGAAGTGACCACCACGGGCGGAGACGTTGAATGGCGCCAAGGATCGGAAAAGGGCCTGCTGGAAAAGATCAAGGCCACCGAGGAGTTCTTTGTCGAATCTGTGACCGCCAGAATAATCTTGAGACAGCATAATGCTTTGGACGAGAAGGTCTTGTGGACACCGCCGCGGCATCCATAATGGTGATGGAGTTGGGGATGACAGATCTTGGATACTCCAGCGGCGAGAACCTCCAACCCAGCGTCAAGCTCAGCCTATTCTTCAAAGGCATGTTGGCGGGTATCCAAATGCTCCGGGAAGAGGTTCGAAGCAAGCTGGCGGAGGAATCACGCCAAATCTGCGCCGAGGCTCTCGGAAGGTGTTGATGAAGGTGGCCTTCCGCAACCTGTGTGTCGACTTCACCAAAGCCCTCAAGTCCTGCCTCCATCCACCGATGTTGAAGCGCTCAAGGCCCTTATCGCACCCATTGTGGACAGGGTGGCGGAGTTAAGAGGCTCGAGGCGACCGCATGGACTAGGCCGCCAAGTCTATCTTTCTCTTGTCATTGTAGATCATGTTTAGGTAAAAGTCCATTAGACCCGCGACAAGTTATTATGTAATATACACTATCTTAGGCCATCAAATGCAATGTTATTTCCTTTACTCGATTTCTTCCCTTGTATGTTTATACCCTCGTTTTAGGGGAACTTGTCGGTCACGAACACCTTTGCATGGCGCTGAGTGCGGAACTTCAGCAGCTTCTTTGGCGATGCGCTTCGACAAGCAACCTTATCGCAACTAGTTGCAGCACACTTAAGTTGTTGAGCGGACTCGAAACAAAGTAAGGCGCAAGCTAGTCGCGAGTCGGTTCCTCCGCGCAGGTTTTCCATACAAAGTACTATCGTTCGAGGAAGATAACTTAAAATTTAAAACTGGTCGTTTAAGCTTAGCAACTTAGCTTTTACATTGTCCATTTCGGCAAGGCGACAGTTCCTCGGCGACGCTTGGCGGTCCACACTATTATCTTCCCCTTCCCCGGTTAACTTGTGGGTGGATGAACCTTCTCCTTGTTTGAGAAGAAAGAAGAAAAGAATGTTAAGGAGCCTAGTGGCTCGTTATCGCTTACCGGGTGTGGATGCTGCACAAAATGTTAGTAGACACATGCATATATGATTATGAGGGCATGTATTGACAAGTTGTGCGCAACACATAGGCTTTACTGATGCACGGGTCTGCGCCGCTTTGTACAAAGGATTACATGCAACAGCGGCAAGACTTGTACAAAGGGTGGTTGCGGAACAGGTTCCGCAACCGCGCTTTATCGATAAAACATGCGAAGATGCTCTATATTCCAGGAATTGCTCACGGGCGCCATCTTGGTCTCGGCGGACAGCGCCGGGCCTAGTGACTCGCTTTCACCCATAAGGGCCTTCCCTTGGCGTCAACTTGTTGGAATTCTTGGCGGATTGAACGCGCGAAGAACAAGGTCGCCTTCCTCAAAGCTTCGGCATTTACTTTGCGGCTATGGTAGCGGCGCAAAGCTTGCTGGTAACGAGCAGCTCGTCAAAGCAGCTGAAGGCGATCTTCCTTGAGGCAGCAGCGTCATCTTGTCGCAGCTGCTCTTGCTCAAACTCATCATAGCGAGCACTCGAGGTGACCCGTACCACGAGTTCCGTGGGGAGAACTGCCTCTGCTCCGTAGACTAGAGCAAAAGGTGTCTGGCCAGTGGCTCGATTTGGCGTCGTTCTGATCGACCAAAGAACCACCGGCAGCTCCTCGATCCAGTTCCTTCCGCACTTGCGCAGCTGCCGAAAGTTCTGGTCTTGAGTCCTCGCAGCACTTCAGCGTTTGCTCTCTCGCTTGACCGTTGCTTCTCGGATGAGCAACGAAGCAAAGCAGATCTTGGCGCCAAGATCTTGGGCGTACTGCATGAAGGTGCGGCTCGTGAACTGTGTGCCGTTGTCGGTGATGATCCGGTTAGGAATCCCAAAACGGCAAACAATTGACCTGAAGAACTTGACGGCTGATTGTGCTGTCACCTTCCTCACTGGTTCCACTTCGGCCACTTTGTGAACTTGTCGATTGCGACGTACAAGTATTCAAAGCCCCCGACAGCTCGGGGGAAGGGGCCGAGGATGTCGAGCCCCCAGACCGAAAAGGGCCAGGATAAAGGGATCGTCTGGAGAGCTTGAGGTGGTTGGTGTATCTGTTTGGAATGGAACTGGCACGCTTCACACTTGGTTACTTGTGCGATTGCATCTGGAGGGCTTCGGCGGAAGAAACCTTGCCGGAAAGCCTTGCGGCAAGTGCTCTTCGCTGATGTGGTGACCACATATGCCTCCATGTATCTCTCGCCAACAACACATCCATCTTCCGGCAAATACACTTCAATTTCACACCGTTGAGCCTTCTTACATGCAGGATGTTGTCAACAAACTGGTACATACTTGATTGTCGTGCTACTTTTTCCGCTTCTTCTTGCTCTTAGGTAAGTTCTCTGTCAGAAGGAAATGGACGATTCTTGTGCCCATCTTTGGGCGTGTGGCTCGACAACAAGGACTAAAGGCTCATCTATCACCGGGAACACCAGCTTCTCGGCAAGGACACTGTGGGTTCGCGGAGCTTGATGATCCCGGCAAGCTTGCCGGAGCGAAACTTGTCGGGGCGTTTGCTTCAACGATACAAACTGCATGGTTTGTCGGAGCAGACTGCTCCTCACCGATATTTGTGTTGATTTTAGGGACCTTCTTGGCAGCGGCTTGGGGAGCTCTGCTGGAAAGTAGTCGCCGGAAACCAGTTTTCTCTTCTTGCTCTGTCTGTTGATGTTGTTACGGTTGGTGAGTCAGCTTGAGCACAAAAATTCCTGGTTCCATTGTGTAACTTAAGTGCGGCACATTTGGAGAGGCCATCAGCTATATCATTCGAGCTCTTGGAGCGTGTTCCATTTGCGAGCCTTCAAAGTGCTCTTCTAGCTTTCTCACTTCATCGGCGTAAGCTTCCATCAGCGGGCTCGATAATCTTTATTTACTTGGCGGACGACAAGTTGCGAGTCCCCGACAATGAGCTTCTTGATCCCAAGGTCTACCGCAATCACGAGACCGCAAGCAAACCTTCATACTCCATGATATTGTTTGTTGCTTGCTCCTTGGGAAAGTGCATCGGACTATGTACTTGAGGTGCTCTCCGGTGGGTGCGATAAGCAGCACGCCGGCACCGGCGCCTTGCAGCGAGAAGGCACCATCGAAGTACATCAGCCACTCTTTATTTGCTTCTTTGACAGGGATACTTGTCTCTGGAATTTCTTCATCTTGCGTCGGCGTCCATTCTGCTATGAATTCCGCCAATGCTCTGCTCTGGATAGTTGAAGTGCTTTCAAACTTGAGACCAAAGCTTGACAGTTCCAGTGCCCACTCGACGATTCTGCCTGTCGCTTCTGGATTTTGCAATATCCTTGTCAACGGAAAGCGAGTGACAACTATTATCTCATGTGCTTGGAAGTAATGGCGCAGCTTTCTCGAGGCCATGAGGAGGCCGAAAAGTAACTTCTGCACACCAGAATACCTTGACCTAGCCCCCTGCAGAAGGGAACTGACAAAATAGACTGGGCGCTGCACCATCTTCTTATGTATCTTGTCGCAACCCTGCGCTGATCCGTCCTTGTCGGGACCAGAGCTTGAGGGAGAAGCCCCTTGCTTGTCGCTGCATGCGCCTTCCTCGGTTGCCGGCTCATCATCTGCCTCCCTCTCCGCTACTAACGCAGCACTAACCACTTGATTGGTTGCCGCTATATACAGCAGCAACTTCTCTTGTGGCCTAGGTGCGACAAGTATTGGAGCGGAGGACAGGTACCTCTTTAAATCCTGCAGCGCAGCCTCCACTTCGGGATTCCATTTCATTGGACCTGCCTTTTTCAAAATCTTGGAAAATGGCGGTAGCTTCAGCAGACTTAGAGATAAACCTGCTGAGAGCAGCCACGCAACCGGCAAGCCTTCTGACATCCTTGACGCGCTTTGGTGCTTCAATCTGCTCAATAGCCTTGATCTTGTCGGGATTGGCTTCGATTCCCCGTTGAGATACAAAGAACCGAGAAGCTTGCGGAAGGACTCCAAACACGCACTTCTCGGGGTTGAGCTTGAGGTTGATCTTGCGCAGATTTGCAAATGTCTCATCCAAATCCTGAATCAGAGTTGCTTTGTCCTTGCTTTTGACCACTATATCATCCATGTAGGCTTCTACATTTCTGTGTATCTGTGGCTCAAAGGCATCATGGACTACTCTTGCAAAGGTTGAACCAGCATTCTTTAAACCGAAAGGCATTCGTATGAAGCAGTACGTGCCACATGGTGTAATGAATGCGGTTTTCTCTTCATCCTCTTACGCCATGAAGATCGATGATATCCTGAATATGCATCAAGAAATGAAAGCAGATCACATCTAGCCGTGGAGTCAACAATCTGGTCGTCACGCGGCAAGGGAAATGGGTCTTTGGGACAAGCTTTATTAACATCGGTGAAGTCAATACAAAGTCTCCATTTCCCATTAGCCTTATGATACAACTACGGATTGGCCAACCACGTGGGATGAAGTACTCCCCTGACAAGTCCTGCTGCTTCCAACTTCTTGATTTCTTCTGCTATGAACTCTTGGCGCTCCACTGCCTGTTTCCTAACTTTTTGCTTGACGGGCCGTGCGTGAGGACAGACAGCTAGGTGGTGCTCAATTACTTTCCTGGGAACACCGGGGATGTCAGATGGTTGCCACGCAAATACATCGACATTCGCCCGCAGGAAAGCAACGAGCTCGCCTTCCTATTTAGGGTCAAGCGGCAGCGATGGTGAAGGTACCACCAGTGCCGTCCTCCTTGGCGGCACCTTCTTGGTCTTGGCGGAGCTGCCATCGTCTTCTTGCACTTGCGGTGGAGCTCGATGGTGCGTCCTCGACGGTAGCGCAGCACTCCGAGGAGGTGCGCTTGCGGAGTGGGCAGCGAGCTCTTGCCGGACTTGGTGGTCTTCTTCTTCCCCGGAGCTTCAGCCGCAAGTGGTTTGCTTTTACATTGCGGCTGCTGCATCCCGGTAAATCTTGTCGGCGCAGATAAGTGCATCCTTCTTGTCGCCATGGACAGAAATGACGCTTATCGGGTCGGGCATCTTGAGTAGGTTGTAAGCATAATGAGAGGCGGCCATGAACTTGGCGAGTGCTGGACGGCCAAGTATGCCATTGTAGGGCAATGGGAAATCGGCGACTTCAAACGTGACCCTCTCAGTTCTGAAGTTGAGCTCGCTGCCGAATGTTACCGACAACGTGATCTTCCCTTTGGGCTTGCTCCTTCCTGGGTTGATTCCTTGGAAAGTACCAGTTTCTTCGAGCTCGCTGTCGGGGATTTCAAGCTTTTGGAGCACTGCAGAGGAGATTAGGTTCAGGCCGGCCCCGCCGTCAACCAACATATTTGTGACTTTGAGGTTGCGGATGGTTGGTGAGACCAACATCGGCAAGCACCCGACCGCAGTGATGCGATCTGGGTGGTCCTCAATGTCAAAGATGATGGGCGTGCTGGACCACTTCAGAGGTTTGCGCGACTCTATGGAGGGTTCTGCTGCATTCACCTCACGCATCCATTGCTTGAGTTGGCGGTGCGAGGTATGCAGAGAAGCACCACCGTCAACGCAAAGGACCTCTGTTGCCTTTTGAAACTCTTGCTCGTCTGCTTCATCGTCTTCCATGTCTTCGTCGTCTTCATCTTCGTCTTCTTCCTTGTCGCGGCCACGGGGAGGTCTGTCTCCTTGCCGCTGCTTGGCTTTGCCGCGGCGCCCTCCCGACCGGGTCTCTTCTTACTTCTGTACCTGCACCTTCTTGGGCCTTCTCCTTGTCTCGCCGTCGTATTCAGCTCTCAGTAGCTCAACAAGCTGCTCGACTTTCTTGCAGCTCTGGAGATCGTGGCCCTTGGTGCGATGGATTTTATAGTACTGCTTGTTGGAGCTGTCGGGCTTGTCGGCGCCGCCACAGTTTGGCGGTCGGCGTCAACGGCAACCTCCTTGCCGGAGCCACCAGCCTTGGCTTTGTTGGCGGCACCATCCTTGCCGGACTGCTCGACAACTAGTACTTCTTGGTTTTCTTCCTCTGTTGTTTCGCCATGGCTCTTTCTTGCAGGCGATCTCCTCCTTGTCCGACTCTGCTCCCACATTCTCTCTCAGGAGTCTTCTTCCTTCTTCGGTAGCGGCACACTTGTCGGCCAGGCGTAGAGCTCATTGACATCTTTCACTTTGCACATCACCATCTCCTCCTCATCCTGCGGTTTCATACATTACGATGAAATGCACTAATCACTCTGGCGGGGTGGGCGTGCAGGATGTTGTAGTGCACTCGATGAATCTCTGGATGAACTTGCGTGGGATTCTCCTCCTACGGGCAAGCAGGTGGAGGTCACTCTCTGGCCGTGAGGCTAGTGGTCACCGTGAAGGCGCCAACAAGCGGTGGCACAAATCTGCCCAAGAAGAAATAGAGCTGTCCGGCAAGTGCATGAGCCAAGACCGACGTTTGGCTTGAGCACCGGGGAAAGTAGTTGGCGAGGATCTTGTCATCTCGTCCCCCGCAGCTTGCACTGCGATGGTGTAAATCTTGAGGAACTCCGATGGGTGTGTTCGCCATCATACTTCTCGGCACATCTGGTTTGAAGTTTTTCTTGTCGGGCCACCGGACTTGCCGCAGCTCACGAGTGAGCGCAGGGCAACCTACACGTCTGACAAGTCGCTGGTTCCCTGGCGCATGCATATCGACGATGGGCCCGGCGCGTTGGTCAGATTGACGGCGCGCTTCTCTTCGGCGCTTGATACGGGTTCGAGCGTCTTCATCTTGCCGTTCTCGGAGAACTTGGCGCTGGTCGCGACGAGCTCGCGGATCCGGATAGTGGTTGTTACGTCTATGAGCAGGATACCAGCTTGTTGGGGCCTTCAGGATTTTTGAGTTGGAGGCGGGTAAACAGCCTTGGCTCACTCTCTGTTTCTCGGACTCAATTATCCGATTAACCAGGAGATCACCGTTGGCAAGGACCTTGATGGCAGAGAGGCTCTGTTAGCTATGGAAAACTGTGTCTACACGGCGAGCCCTAGGAGTTCGGGAGCAAACTCCCCGATTGTTAACGATACAGCCCTGCAGCCAAAAGAAGGTGAGAATGACAAAGGCATCCGGATTAACTTTGATCCTTGGATGTGTCGAGTCCGACAGCAAAGTGATGTGGTTCAAGCCTTGAAGTTGATAGGTAATTGGGCTGTTGCGTCGAAGGGTGGAATCTTGGTGTCTCGGATCCTTTGGTGGCTGAGCAGGGCTGCAAATTATGATGGTGTTGGATCATCCCTCTTGAATGACTTGTTGTCTTTGCTGCTTGTTACGGATGGGTAGTTCTCTCTTTTGTTATGCATATTACTTGTCATTTGGTCATCCTCGTCTATGTCACTCTTACTATGTAATAGTTTCCTCTATTTAGAATGTCATTCTCGTCTGGGTCACGAGAGTCTGAGTGCTGTAGATGGGTGCGTTTTGGTGGTGTAGCAAGACTTCTTATGAACTATCATGTCTTGCTATTTATGTCAGTAGTAGTCACTAGTCAGTGTTTGAATGTTGTATATATTGTTGTTTCGAAATATTTATTGTCTCGAACTGCTGGTGGGCTAAATGAGGGCATCACCATTCTCCAGTGTTCAGAGTATATCTCCTTTTTTTCAAGTTATAATTTGAGCTTAGTGTCTTTTCAATGATGTACACTTGTTTGGGCTAGTGAGGTGTCGTTGAATATGGGCCGAGTAGTAACGCAATGCCAAATAGGTCAATTATGACTCTCAGGCCGGGCTTTCAAAAGATCCTGAAAAAAGGTCGGGCTCTTGATGAACCACAAGTATAGGGGATCTATCATAGTCCTTTCGATAAGTAATAGTGTCGAATCCAACGAGGAGCAGAAGGAAATATAAGCAGTTTTCAGCAAGGTATTCTCTGCAAGTACTGAAATAAGAGGTAACAGGTAGTTTTGTGATAAGATAATTGGTAACGAGCAACAAGTAATAAAAGTAAATAAAGTGCAGCAAGGTGGCCCAATACTTTTTGTAGCAAAGGACAAGCCTGGACAAACTCTTATATAGAGAAAATCGCTCCAAAGGACACATGGGAATTATTGTCAAGCTAGTTTTCATCACGTTCATATGATTCGCGTTCGGTACTTCGATAATTTGATATGTGGGTGGACTGGTGCTTGGGTGCTGTTCTTACTTGAACAAGCCTCCCTCTTATGATTAACCTCTATTGCAAGCATCCACAACTACAAAAAAAAGTTTTAAGGTAAACCTAACCATAGCATGAAACATATGGATCCAAATCAGCCCCTTACGAAGCAACGCATAAACTAGGATTTAAGCTTTTGTCACTCTAGCAACCCATCATCTACTTATTACTTGCCAATGCCTTCCTCTAGGCCCAAATAATGGTGAAGTGTTATGTAGTCGATGTTCACATAACACCACTGGAGGATAGACAACATACATCTCATCAAAATATCGAATGAATACTAAATTCACATGACTACTAATAGCAATACTTCTCCCATGTCATCAGGAACAAACGTAACTACTCACAAAGCATATTCATGTTCACAATCAGAGGGGTATTAATATGCATAAAGGATCTGAACATATGATCTTCCACCAAATAAACCAACTAGTATCAACTACAAGGAGTAATCAACACTACTAGCAACCTACAGGTACCAATCCCAGACTTGGAGACAAGAATTGGATACAAGAGATGAACTAGGGTTTTGAGAGGAGATGGTGCTGGTGAAGATGTTGATGGATATTGCCCTCTCCCAATGAGAGGAGCGTTGGTGATGATGATGGCGATGATTTCCCCCTCCCGGAGGGAGGTGTCCCCGGCAGAACAGCTCTGCCGGAGCCCTAGATTGGTTCCGCAAAGGTTCCTCCTCGTGGCGGCGGAGTTTCGTCCCGAAAGGTTTCTTATGATTTTTTCCTGGACGAAAGACTTCATATAGCAGAAGATGGCCACCGGAGAGCCAACAGGGGGTCCACGAGGCAGGGGGCGCGCCCCCCACCCTCGTGGACAGGTGGTGGCCCCCCTGACGTATTTCTTTCGCTCAGTATTTTTATTATTTCCAAAAATAACTTTCGTGGAGTTTCAGGACTTTTGGAGTTGTGCAGAATAGGTCTCTAATATTTGCTCCTTTTCCAGCCCAGAATTCCATCTGACGGCATCCTCCCTCCTTATGTAAACCTTGTAAAATAAGAGAGAATAGACATAAGTATTGTGACGTAACGTGTAATAACAGCCCATCATGCAATAAATATCGATATAAAAGCATGATGCAAAATGGACGTATCAACTCCCCCAAGCTTAGACCTCGCTTGTCCTCAAGCGAAAGCCGATAACGATAAATATGTCCACATGTTTAGAGGTAGAGGTGACGATAAAATAAAATACGGACATGAGGGCATCATGATTATTTTCATAACAGCAACATAGATGGATATTGTCATATGATTGCTTATGCTCAAGTAATAATCTATTCACAATGCAAAAGTATGAATCAGAAACTTTATTGAGAACTAACAAACTATAATCTTAGTCAATGAAGCAATTGCAATTTATCGTAACATCGGAAAGAGTCTGTGTCAGAGCTTTCTAGCAAGTCCACATACTCAACTATCATTTAGTCTTTCATAATTGCTAACACTCACGCAATACTTGTGGTTATGGAGTTTTAATCGGACACAGAGAAAGATAGGGGCTTATAGTTTCGCCTCCCAACCTTTTACCTCAAGGGTAATGTCAACAATAATAATTCATGCTAACTTACATCCAATTAGATATATCTATCAGGATCTTTCCAACACCCTGTGCTTGCCAAAGGATAAAATATAAAAAGGAAAGGTGAAGATCACCATGACTCTTACATAAGGTAGAAGATAATAATAAGAGATAGGCCCTTCGCAGAGGGAAGCAGAGTTTGCCATGCGTTTTCAGGGTTGGATGCACAAAATCTTAATGCGAAAGAACGTCACTTTATATTGCCACTTGTGATATGAACCTTTATTATGCAGTCCGTTGCTTTTATTTCTTCCACATCACAAGACCGTATAAAGCTTATTTCCTCCACATCAATCAATCATACATATTTAGAGAGAAATTTTTATTGCTTGCACCGATGACAACTTACTTGAAGGATCTTACTCAATCCATAGGTAGATATGGTGGACTCTCATGGCAAAACTGGTTTAAGGGTTTTTGGAAGCACAAGTAGTATCTCTACTTTGTGCAAAGAATTTGGCTAGCATGAGGGGGAAAGACAAGCTCAACATGTCGGATGATCCATGAAAATATACTTTATCTCAGATATAAGAAAACATAACCCATTACGTTGTCTTCCTTGTCCAACGTCAACTCTTTAGCATGTCATATTTTAATGAGTGCTCCCAATCATAAAAGATGTCCAAGATAGTATATTTATATGTGTCGGGGAGAACTGATCGTGTCCCACGAACACCTACGGGACCTGGGTCCCTTGTGGTTCGGAGGGGGGCGGAGATCGCACAAAGAGCGGATCGAGGCGATGCACACGAGCAGATTTACCCAGCTTCGGAGCTCTCCGGAGAGATAATACTCCTACTGCTGCTTTGTGGATTATCTTGTGTTCTTGCTAGGGAGCAATGGGAGCTACAAAACCTAGCCTGAGTGTGGCCTCGTATGAGTAGAATGAACTAAGCCGGAGCTGGATCGAACCCTTTCTACGTTGCACTTGGGCCTCCTTTTATAGGCACAAAGGGGTCACCACATGTGGCAAGTAGACAAGGGTAAAATGGTAAAAACATAGGTTGGTACACCGCTTTATACAAAGTGTCTGATAATCTATACCTAACTCTGACGGCAAGGGACAAGAGTCATCAATGCCCATCTCAGTTGCCCGAACAGTGTAACAGGGACCGTCAAGTGCGTCTCTGTTCGCCACGATGGTAGCTCGTCAGCGCCGCTTATCGCTGCTCCCCGCTGGCTGCACAGCCCGTCGACACGCGTGCTTGGGAGAGCCCCGTGGTGACACGTTGGCGGGTGAGCTGGAGCGGAGATGAAGAGAGGTCACTTTGGCGGGTGAGCTGGAGAAATAATAAATGGGATGTAATTATAAAAACTGTGCAGTAACTATAAAAAATGCACCAAACACGTAATTAGTTTATAAAATATTACTTTTGGATTAATCGTTGGATTTTTACGTAATACAAAATTATATTGAAATTGTATTTAATATGACTAGAAATTTCGGGATAAAAATATTTCGGATCCCATCAAAATGTGGGAAATTTTATTGAATTCTGTTTTGAACGGCTGGTGAAATTATTAATCGTTGTCCTAGCTAGAAAATGGGATGCACTTTTAACAAACTATAAATGGGCTGTAGTAAATTCCATTAAAAATTCAAAAATGGGTTGTACATTCTTACAAATAGCAAATGGGCTATAAGTTCTCTGCCACACACTTGTGGGCCTACTAAGTTGACGCGTCCCCTAGAAAAAAAAGTAAGTTGACGCGTATGCAAGGCTTTGTCAACTCATAGTCAACACACGGTTCTAGCAGCAGTGTCTGTTGGATGTCCATCCAACGGATGTCGTGTTTCTTCTTCAATCTCGGATATTCTAGCTTCAGCCGCCCAAAAAATGATTCCTCCCCCTGACATCTGGGGCACACCGTTTTAGAGGCTGACTTGTGGGCCTACTAAGTTGACGCGTACCAACGGCTTCGTCAACTTAGTCAATATAAACGATTCTAGCTGCAGTGACCGTACGATGTCCATCCAACGGCCATCGTGATTCTTCAACCTCTGGTCTTCTTGCTCTAGCCGCCCAAAGCAGCGCCGGTCGTGCCGCTTGCTCCTGCCTCCCATGGCCTGCTGTACTGCTGCGGAGGCCTCACCGCCCCCTACCACTCCCACCGCTGGCCAAGCCCAGCGGCGACGGCAGCCTCACATTGTAGTCGAACCAGTGAACCCTCGTACTCCTCTCCGCGTGGGCATCCACTGACGCGTCTTCCCCGGCTCCGCGTCGTCCCCTTCCTAGGCCTCGACGTCGTCCACCGCCCTGGTGCTCTCGGCGTGGCGTGGTCAACGTGGTCAAGGAACGACTTCCATCGGAAGAGTATCAGACGCGGAGAGGCGATACTGGGTCCACGGCCGCAGCAAGGAAGTGCCTCCTTATTACGCGCAAAATAATTATTCCTCCACCTGACAGCAGGGACCCACCAGACGGGCCACCATATTTCATGAAAAAAACATTTCCCCCCTGACTGCTGGGACCCACCAGCTACATCTTCGCACGCAAGGAAGTGCGTCCATATTACGGGCAAAAAAATGATTCGCCCCCTGACTGCTGGGACCCACCAGCTACATCTTCGCACGCAAGGATGTGCCTGACAGTCGGGACCCACCTGGTCGAAGCGTACGTAGCGTTGTCATTCTGGTCACGAACATGTACGTACATATTGGTCGATCAGTCTGGCTGCAGGCTGCAGCGATGAACCGTGGTTGTGTATGGAAGGGCACGTGTCATAGTAGAGGCACGCAGGTGTCGTAGTAGAGGCGCGCACGTAGCATGTACACGTACGTACGGCGGCCAGGGTGCAAGAAAGTAAATACGGCCACGTACGTACATATGGGTGGGGTCTCGAACACCTACTCGTGCAAACGTATGGCCAGGGCTCGTGTACATGGCTAGGTCAGAACGGAGAAACTGCGTCGTCGTCGTGTTCATGGGGAGGCAATGCAATGCGTCGTGTTCATGGGGAGGCAACGGAATGTGTGCTGTTCATCGGGAGCCAACCGGCTTGGACGGAATAGCCGATGGAAACGAGGCCTGGCGTACCGCAGAACCGAGGAAACGGCCTTGTGTTCGACCGGCCACGGTCGAAACGGGATCATGTTCTTCGAGAGGGGTTTGGTGTACCGCAAAACGGAGGAAACGGACCTCCTACGATCGAAAAAGGGTCATGCTGATCGGGAGGGGTGTGGCGTACCGCAAAACATAGGAAACGGACTTGTGTTGGAGCGTTACGGTCAAAACAAGGGTCATGTTCATCGGGAGGGGTGTGGCGTACCGGAAAATAGGACACCACGGGATACTGTTCATCTCCACCGTCGACTGCCTCCATGCGCTACTGTTCATCCACCGTCGACTGCCTCCACGGGCTCCTGTTCATCCACCGTCGACCTCCTCCAGCCTCCACCTGCGACTGTTCATCCACGGGTTCCTGTTCATCCAGCCTCCACTGCGCGCTCCTCCACTGGCTACTGTTCAACCATCCCTCTCCACGGGCTACTGTCCATCCAGCCCTCCACGGGGTCGTCCTGTTCATCCAGCCTTCCACGGGGTCGTCCTGTTCATCCAGCCCTCCACGGGGTCCTGTTCATCCACCCCTCCACTGACTCGATCGATCGGGGTCCTGTTCATCCAGCGGCAACGGCCTCTACTACCACAAGTTCCTGTTCATCCAACCCCCCACCCGGAACTGTTCATCCAAACCCCCCAACAACGCTCACTGTTCATCCAGAGGCATCATCGATCGGCTTCATTTAGCAGCAGTAGCGAAGGAATCACTAGGGTTCAGTTAACAATAAGGGATCGATCGATCGCTCGGGTTTAGTAACGCGTAGCCTGCAGTGCAATCGCTCGGGTTCAGTTAGAGCCCAACGCCTTGCTCGGGTTTAGTTAGAGCCCAACGCCTCACACACACGCGCGCACGTACGAGAGAAACGTGCATCGCTCGGCCCCCGACCACCCACCGTAACCTGGAACTCCCTCGATATTTTCCTCGTCCTCGCTTCTACCACGGTTTTTTTCGTCATGGACGGCCCAAAGAATGTCATGCAGCTGCGTCTTCGGCCCGCCCAGGACGAAAAGCCCATTTTCTTTCATAATTTTTTGTCATAGAAGTAGGAGCCCACCACATCTATGATGATATCGGGTTTTGTCACAATTATCATCATAGAAGTGTCATAAGCATGACACAAAAAAATTCGTTCGGCCCAAAATGTCACGGATGTGTCTTTTTTTGTAGTGCATGTCATTCATAATTTCTTGATATAAGGAAAAAGGAATAGCACTCACGCTAGCAACTATGTCACATAAACCATGATAACAGTGATCTCCTATTTTACCTGAGACAACAGGCATGCCAACAACAGGTCTATGTTTATCATTTTCATTGGGTTTGGCAATTCTAGCAGCTTCATCACAGAAGTAAATAACATGCCCATCTATATTTTCAACCAGGAGATCCTTAACCATAGCAACACTAGGTTCTACCTTGATTTGTTCAGCTGGTTTAGGTGTTCTAATATAACTTTTATTGACCACAGTTGAAACTTTAGCATGTTCCTTCATCCTAACAGGGAAAGGTGGTTTTTCAATGTAAGCAGTAGGAACAACTACATCAACATTATAAATAATAGTTTCATCTTTAGCAACTACCGGTTCTTTAATTTCTTCTTTAATAGGTGGGTGATATTTAAACCACTTCTCCTTAGGGAGATCAACATGAGTAGCAAAAGATTCACAAAAGGAGGCTACTATATTGGAGTCTAGTCCATATTTAGTGCTAAACTTTTGAAAAGCATCAGTATTCATAAAAGATTTAACACAATCAAACTTAAGCTTAGTACCTGACTCTTTACCTTCGTCGAGTTCCCAATCTTCAGAGTTGTGTTTAATTCCTTCTAAAAGATCCCACCGGAATTCATTAGTCTTCTTCATAAAGGAACCAATACAAGAAGTATCGAGCATGGATCGATCATTATGAGAAAGCCGAGCATAAATATTCTGAATAATAATTTCTCTTGAGAGCTCATGATTGGGGCATGAATATAAAATTGACTTAAGCCTCCCCCAAGCTAGAGCGATACTTTCTACTTCACGAGGCAAAAAATTATATATATAATTCCGATCATGATGAACTAGATGCATAGGATACATTTTTTGGTGAAACTCCAATTTCAATCGATTCCAATTCCAAGATCCAATATTCGCATAGCCTATACCATGCCAATGCTTTTCCCTTCAAAGATAAAGGGAAAACCTTCTTCTTAGCTTCATCTCCGGGTAGACCTGCAAGCTTAACAATCCACAAATTTCATCGACATATATCAAGTGCATATCAGGATGTTCGGTTCCATCTCCTGCATAAGGATTAGCTAGCAGTTGTTCTATCATACCCAAAGGAATTTCATATCTAGTATTTTCAGTACATGCAGTGGGTTGAGGGGCAACTAATTGTGGTTCCGTTCGAGGTGAAGATACCCCGAGCAAACCCCTCAAAGGATTGTTCTCCATAGTAACAAGTGGCAATAAATTTCAGCATGTAGTAATAATTTTTCCTTACCAATTTCCACTTACCAAGATCGCTTCACTCCCGACAATGGCGCCAGAAAAAGGCCTTTATGACCCACAAGTATAGGGAATCAATTATAGTCTATTGGATAAGTAAGAGTGTCAAACCCAACGAGGAGCAGAAGGAAATGACAAGTGGTTTTCAGCAAGGTATTGTCTGCTAGCATTGAAATTATAAGTAACGAGTAGTTTGATAGCAAGACAATTTGTAACGAGCAAGTAATGGTAACGGTAACAAAAGTGCAGCAAGGTAGCCCAATCCTTTTGAGGCAAAGGATAGGCCAAAACGGTCTCTTATAGTAAGCAAAGCGTTCTTGAGGGTACACGGGAATTTCATCTAGTCACTTTCACCATGTTGGTTTGATTTGTGTTCGCTACTTTGATAATTTGATATGTGGGTGGACCGGTGCTTAGGTGCTTTTCTTACTTGAACAAACCTCCTACTTATGATTAACCCCCTCGCAAGCATCCGCAACTACGAGAAAAGTATTAAGAATAAATTCTAACCAAAGCATTAAACTTTTGGATCCAATCGGTCCCTTACGGAATAGCGCATAAACTAGGGTTTAAGCTTTTGTCACTCTCACAACCCATCATCTAATAACTACACCACATTGCATTCCCTTAGGCCCAAATATGGTGAATTGTCATGTAGTCGACGTTCACATGACATCACTAAGGGAATAACAACATACATACCATCAAAATATCAACACATATCAAGTTCACATGATTACTTGCAACAAGATTTCTCTCGTGACCTCAAGAACAAAAGTAACTACTCACAAATGATAATCATGCTCAAGATCAGAGGGGTATTAAATAGCATATTGGATCAAAACATATAATCTTCCACCAAATAAATCATATAGTAATCAACTACAAGACGTAATCAACACTACTAGTCACCCACAAGTACCAATGTATAGTTTCGGTGCAAAGATTAAACACAAGAGATGAACTAGGGTTTGAGAGGAGATGGTGATGTTGAAGATGTTCATGGAGATTGCCCTCCCCAAGATGGGAGAGTTGTTGGTGATAATGATGACGATGATTTCCTCCTCCAGGGGGGGGGGGAGTTCCACCGGAGGGCAAAAGTGCTCTTGCCCAAGTTCTACCTCGAGACGGCGGCGCTCCGTCCCGAAAGTCCTCTCCTTATTTTTTTTCTAGGTCAAAATGACTTATATACCAGAAGATGGGCACCAGAGGTGGCCTGGGTTAAGCACAACCCCCCAGGGTGCGCCTGGGCCTCCTGGCGCGCCTAGGTGGGTTATGCCCACCTGGTGGCCCCCTCTGCTACTTATTGGCTCCAATATTTCTTATATATTCCATATAAATTCCCTGTAAGTTTCAGCTCATTTGGAGTTGTGCAGAATAGGTAGGCCTGACGTAGCCTTTTCAGGTCCAGATTTCTAGCTGCCGGAATTCTCCCTATTTGTGTGAACCTTGCATATTATGAGAGAAAAGGCATTAGAAATACTCCAAAAAGCATTATTATACACAAAAAAAAATCATAAATAACAGCAGGTAAACATGATGCAAAATGAACGTATCAGACATTAAGAAAGCAATAGCAATAAACTGAACGATCAATATGCTAAGCTAACAGATGGGTCTTGTCCATCACATCATTCTCCTAATGATGTGATCCCATTATCAAATGACAACATGTGTCTATGGTTAGGAAACTTAAACCATCTTTGATCAACGAGCTAGTCTTGTAGAGGTTTACTAGGGACATGGTATTTGTTTATGTATTCACACATGTATTAAGTTTCCAATCAATACAATTCTAGCATGAATAATAAACATTTATCATGATATAAGGAAATAAATAATAACTTTATTATTGCCTCTAGGGCATATTTCCTTCAGTCTCCCACTTGCACTAGAGTCAATAATCTAGTACACATCGCCATGTGATTTAACACCAATAGTTCACATCACGATGTGATTAACACCCATAGTTCACATCGTCATTTGACCAACACCCAAAGGGCCTTTATCATGAATAAGGAAATATAAAATAACAAATTTATTATTGCCTCTAGGGCATATTTTCTTCAAATCAGTTGCTACCTCTTGTGCACTGCGTTGGTTTTCCCTTGAAGAGGAAAGGGTGATGTAGTAAAGTGATACGTCACCAACGTATCTATAATTTTTTATTGCTCCATGCTATATTATCTACTGTTTTGGACCATATTGGGCTTTATTTTCCACTTTTATATTACTTTTGGGACTAACCTATTAACCGGAGGCCCAACCCAGAATTGTTGTTTTTTCCCTATTTCAGAGTTTCGAAGAAACGGAATATCAAACGGAGTCCAAACGGAATGAAACCTTTGGGAACGCGATTTTCTCACCGAACATGATCCAGGAGACTTGGACCCCCCGTCAAGAAAGCCAGGAGGTGGCCACGAGGGTGGGGGCGCGCCCTACCCCCCAGGGCGTGTCCCCTGCCTCGTGGGCCCCCCATTGCTCCACCTACGTACTCCTTCCTCCTATATATACCTCACGCACCCTCAACAATCGACACGGAGCCAAAACCTAATTCCACCGCCGCAACTTTCTCAGATCCACGAGATCCCATCTTGGGGCCTGTTCCGAGTTCACGGAAGGGGAACCCACCATGGAGGGCTTCTACATCATCATCATACCCTCTCTAATGAAGTGTGAGTAGTTTACCTCAGACCTTCGGGTCCATAGTTAGTAGCTAGATGGCTTCTTCTCTCTTTTTGGATCTCAATACAATGTTCTCCCCCTCTCTCGTGGAGATCTATTCGATGTAATCTTCTTTTTGCGGTGTGTTTGTTGAGATCGATGAATTGTGGGTTTATGATCAAGATTATCTATGAGAAATATTTGAATCTTCTCTAAATTCTTTTATGTATGATTGGTTATCTTTGCAAGTCTCTTTGAATTATCCATTTGGTTTGGCCAACTAGATTGGTAGTTCTTGCAATGGGAGAAGTGCTTAGCTTTGGGTTCAATCTTGCGGTGTCCTTTCCCAAAGGATGAAGGGGCAGCAAGGCACGTATTGTATTGTTGCCATCGAGGATAACAAGATGGGGTTTTTATCATATTGCATGAATTTATCCTCTACATCATGTCATCTTGCTTAGGCGTTACTCTGTTTTCATTTACTTAATACTCTAGATGCATCTTTGGATAGCGGTCGATGAGTGGAGTAATAGTAGTAGATGCAGGCAGGAGTCGGTCTACTTGTCTCGGGCGTGATGCCTATATACATGATCATACCTACATACTCTCATAACTATGCTCAATTGTATCAATTGCTCAACAGTAATTCGTTCACCCACCGTAAAATACTTATGCTCTTGAGAGAAGCCACTAGTGAAATCTATGGCCCCGGGGTCTATTCTCTATCATATTAATCTTCCATCACTTTATTATTGCTTTGCTTTTTACTTTGCCTTTTATTTTACCTTGCATCTTTATTCCAAAAATACCAAAAATATTATCTATCATCTCTATCAGATCTCACTCTCGTTAGTGACCGTGAAGGGATTGACAACCCCTAATCGCGTTGGTTGCGTGGAGCTATTTGTTTTGTGTAGGTACGAGGGACTCGCGCGTGGCCTCCTACTGGATTGATACCTTGGTTCTCAAAAACTGAGGGAAATACTTACGCTACTTCGGTGCATTATCCTCTCCTCTTCGGGGAAATCCAACGCAAGCTCAAGAGGTAGCAAGAAGAATTTCGGGCGCCGTTGCCGGGGAGTCTACGCAAAAGTCAACATACCAAGTACCCATCACAATCCCTTATCTATCGCATTACATTATTTGCCATTTGCCTCTCGTTTTCCTCTCCCCCACTTCACCCTTGCCGTTTTATTTCGCCCCCTTTTTTTCCGTTTGCCTTTTTTTCACTTGCTTTTTGTTTGCTTGTGTGTTGGATTGCTTGCTTGTCACGATGGCTCAAGATAATACCAAATTGTGTGACTTTACCAATACCAACAATAATGATTTCCTTAGCACCCCGATTGCTCCTCTTGCCAATACTGAATCTTGTGAAATCAATACTGCTTTATTCAATCTTGTTATGAAAGATCAATTCGCCGGCCTTCCTAGTGAAGATGCCTCTACTCATATAAATAGCTTCGTTGATTTATGTGATATGCAAAAGAAGAGGGATGTTAACAATGATGTTGTTAAATTGAAGCTATTTCCTTTTTCGCTTAGACATCATGCTAAAGCTTGGTTTTCATCTTTGCCTAAAAATAGTATTGATTCTTGGAACAAGTGCAAAGATGCTTTTATCTCTAAGTATTTTCCTCCCGTTAAGATCATCTCTCTTAGAAACGATATTATGAACTTTAAGCAACTTGATCATGAACATGTTGCACAAGCTTGGGAGAGGATGAAATTAATGATACGTAATTGCCCTACTCATGGTTTGAATTTGTGGCTGATTATACAAAAAAATTATGCCGGATTGAATTTTGCTTCTAGAAACCTTTTAGATTCGGCCGCAGGAGGCACTTCTATGGAAATCACTTTAGGAGATGCTACTAAACTACTAGATAATATTATGTTTAATTATTCTCAATGGCACACTGAAAGATCTACTAATAAAAAAGTGCATTCGATAGAAGAAATCAATGTTTTGAGTGGAAAGATGGATGAACTTATGAAATTATTTGCTACTATGAGTGTTTCTTCTGATCCTAATGATATGCCTTTGTCTACTTTGATTGAAAATAACAATGAATCTATGGATGTGAATTTTGTTGGTAGGAATAATTTTGGTAACAACGCGTATAGAGGGAACTTTAATCCTAGGCCTTATCCTAGTAATCCTTCTAATAATTATGGAAATTCCTACAAGAACTCTTATGGAAATTTTAATAAGATGCCCTCTGAATTTGAGACTAGTGTTAAAGAGTTTATGAATTCGCAAAAGAATTTTAATGCTTTGCTTGAGGAAAAATTGCTTAAAGTTGATGAATTGGCTAGGAACGTTGATAGAATTTCTCTTGATGTTGATTCTTTAAAGCTTAGATCTATTCCTCCTAAGCATGATATCAACAAGTCTCTCAAAGCTATGAGAATTTCCATTGATGAGTGCAAGGAAAGAACCTCTAGGATGTGTGCTACGAAAGATGCCTTTATTAAAGTGTGTTCTTCCAATTTCCGTGAAAATAAAGATGAAGATCTAAAAGTTATCGACGTATCCCCTATTAAATCTTTGTTTTGCAATATGAATCTTGATAATGATGAGACTGAATATGATCCATCTTTACCTAGAAGGCGTTCCAAAAATTCAGAGTTTTTAGATCTTGATGCTAAAATCGATAGAAGTGGGATTGAAGAAATCAAAACCCTAGATGTTGCTAAACCCACTATTTTGGATTTCAAGGAATTTAATTATGAAATCTGCTCTTTAATTGATTGTATTTCCTTGTTGCAATCCGTGCTAAATTCTCCTCATGCTTATAGTCAAAATAAAGCGTTTACTAAACATATCGTTGATGCCTTGATGCAATCTTATGAGGAAAAACTTGAGTTGGAAGTTTTGATCCCTAGAAAACTTTATGATGAGTGGGAACCAACTATTAAAATTAATATTAAGGATCATGAATTTTATGCTTTATGTGATTAGGGTGCTAGTGTTTCCACTATTCCCAAAACTTTGTGCGATTTGCTAGATTTCCGCGATTTTGATGATTGCTCTCTAAACTTGCACCTTGCAGATTCCACTATTAAGAAAACTATGGGAAGAATTAATGATGTTCTTATTGTTGCAAATAGGAATTATGTGCCCGTAGATTTTATCGTTCTTGATATAGATTGCAATCCTTCATGTCCTATTATTCTTGGTAGACCTTTCCTTAGAACGATTGGTACAATTATTGATATGAAGGAAGGGAATATTAGATTCCAATTTACGTAAAGGAAAGGCATGGAACACTTCCCTAGAAATAAAATAAAATTACCATATGAATATATCATGAGAGCTACCTATGGTTTGCCTACCAAAGATGGCAATACCTAGATCTATCCTTGCTTTTATGCCTAGCTAAGGGCGTTAAACGATAGCGCTTGGTGGGAGGCAACCCAATTTTATTTTAGTTTTTTGTTTTTGCTTCTGTTTAGGAATAAATAATCCATCTACGTTCTGTTTAGATGTGTTTTTATGTTTAAATTAGTGTTTGTGCCAAGTTAAACCTATAGGATCTTCTTGGATGATAGTTATTTGATCTTGCTGTAATTTCCAGAAACTTTCTGTTCACGAAAACAATTGTTAAAAATCACCAGAACGTGATAAAATACGGATTCCAATTGATTTTGATCAATAAACAAATTTCCTAGGTCTTCCTATTTTTTATGAATTTTTGGAGTTCCAGAAGTTTGCGTTAGTTACAGATTACTACAGACTGTTCTGTTTTTGACAGATTCTGTTTTTCGTGTGTTGTTTGCTTATTTTGATGAATCTATGGCTAGTAAAATAGTTTATAAACCATAGAGAAGTTGTAATACAGTAGGTTTAACACCAATATAAATAAAGAATGAGTTCATTACAGTACCTTGAAGTGGTCTTTTGTTTTCTTTCGTTAACGGAGCTCATGAGATTTCTGTTGAGTTTTGTGTTGTGAAGTTTTCAAGTTTTGGGTGAAATGTTTTGATGGATTATGGAACAAGGAGTTGCAAGAGCCATAGCTTGGGGATTCCCATGGCTCCCCCAAGATAATCTAAGGACACCAAAAAGTCAAAGCTTGGGGATGCCCCGGAAGGCATCCCATCTTTCGTCTACTTCCATCAGTAACTTTACTTGGAGCTATATTTTTATTAACCACATGATATGTGTTTTGCTTGGAGCGTCTTGTATTATTTGCGTCTTTGCTTTTTAGTTTACCACAAGAGCCATACATGATTTGGAATTTGTTATAATACTCTATGTGCTTCACTTATGTCTTTTGAGCTATATAGTTTTGCTCTAGTGCTTCACTTATATCTTTTAGAGCACGGTGGTGGATTTGTTTTATAGAAACCATTGATCTCTCATGCTTCACTTAGATTATTTTGAGAGTATTAAATAGCATGGTAATTTGCTTAATAATAATAATATGCTTGGTATTCAAGATTTGTAAAACTTTCTTTTGAGTGTGTTGAATACTAAGAAAAGTTTGATGCTTGATAATTGTTCTGAGATATGAAGATGGTGATATTAGAGTCATGCTAGTTGAGTAGTTGTGAATTTGAGAAATACTTGTGTTAAAGTTTGTGATTCCTGTAGCATGCACGTATGGTGAACCGTTATGTGATGAAGTCGGAGCATGATTTATTTATTGATTGTCTTCCTTATGAGTGGCGGTCGGGGACGAGCGATGGTCTTTTCCTACCAATCTATCCCCCTAGGAGTATGCGCGTAATACTTTGCTTTGATAACTTGTAGATTTTTGCAATAAGTATATGAGTTCTTTATGACTAATGTTGAGTCCATGGATTATACGCACTTTTCTCACCCTTCCACCATTGCTAGCCTCTCTAATACCGCGCACTTTTCGCCGGTATCATACACCCACCATATACCTTCCTCAAAACAGCCACCATACCTACCTATCATGGCATTTCCATAGCCACCCCGAGATATATTGCCATGCAACTTTCCACCGTTCCGTTTATTATGACACGCTCCATCATTGTCATATTGCTTAGCATGATCATGTAGTTGACATCGTATTTGTGGCAAAGCCACCGTTCATAATTCTTTCATACATGTCACTCATGAATCATTGCATATCCCGGTATACCGCCGCAGGCATACACATAGAGTCATATTTTGTTCTAAGTATCGAGTTGTAATTGTTGAGTTGTAAGAAAAATAAAAGTGTGATGATCATCATTATTAGAGCATTGTCCCAAGTGAGGAAAGGATGATGGATACTATGATTCCCCCATAAGTCGGGATGAGACTCCGGACGAAAAATAAATAAAGAAAAGAGGCCATAAAAAAGAGAGAAAAGGCCAAAATAAAAAAACGAGTGAAAAAGAGAGAAGGGACAATGTTACTATCCTTTTACCACACTTGTGCTTCAAAGTAGCACCATGATCTTCATGATAGAGAGTCTCTCATTTTGTCACCTTCATATACTAGTGGGAATTTTTCATTATAGAACTTGGCTTATATATTCCAATGATGGGCTTCCTCAAATTGCCCTAGGTCTTCGTGATCAAGCGAGTTGGATGCACACCCACTTAGTTTATTTTGTTGAGCTTTCATATACTTATAGCTCTAGCGCATCCGTTGCATGGCAATCCCTACTCACTCACATTGATATCTACTGATGGGCATCTCCATAGCCCGTTGATACGCCAATTTGATGTGAGACAATCTTCTCCCTGTTTGTCTTCTCCACAACCACCATTCTATTCCACATATAGTGTTATATCCATGGCTCACGATCATGTATTGCGTGAAGATTGAAAAAGTTTTGAGAATGTCAAAAGTATGAAACAATTGCTTGACTTGTCATCGGGGTTGTGCATGATTTAAATACTTTGTGTGGTGAAGATAGAGCATAGCCAGGCTATACGATTTTGTAGGGATAACTTTCTTTGGCCATGTTATTTTGAGAAGACATGATTGCTTTGCTATTATGCTTGAAGTATTATTATTTTTATGTCAATATTAAACTTTTGTATTAAATCTTTCGAATATGAATATTCATACCACAATTAAGAAGAATTACATTGAAATTATGCCAAGTAGCACTCCGCATAAAAAATTATCTTTTTATCATTTACCTACTCAAGGAATGAGCAGAATTAAGCTTGGGGATGCGATCGTCTCCAACGTATCTATAATTGTTTATTGCTCCATGCTATATTATCTACTGTTTTGGACCATATTGGGCTTTATTTTCCACTTTTATATTACTTTTGGGACTAACCTATTAACCGAGGCCCAGCCTGAAATTGCTTTGTTTTTGCCTATTTGAGTTTCAAGAAACAGAATATCGAACGAGTCCAACGGAATGAAACCTTCGAATGCGATTTTCTCACGAACATGATCCAGAGACTTGGAACCCCGTCAAGAAAGCCAGGAGGTGGCCACGAGGGTGGGGCGTGCCCTACCCAGGCGCGCCCCTGCCTCGTGGGCCCCGTTGCTCCACCGACGTACTCTTTCCTACTATATATACCTCATTACCCCGAGCGATCGAATCTGAGCCAAAACCTAATTCCACCGCCGCAACTTTACGTATCCACGAGATCCCATCTTGGGGCCTATTAGGAGCTCCATGGGAAGAATCCACCATGGAGGCTTCTACATCATCATCATAGCCTCTCCGATGAAGTGTGAGTAGTTTACCTCAGACCTTGGGTCCATAGTTAGTAGCTAGATGGCTTCTTCTCTCTTTTGGATCTCAATACAATGTTCTCCCCTCTCTCGTGGAGATCTATTCGATGTAATCTTCTTTTTGCGGTGTGTTTGTTGAGACCGATGAATTGTGGGTTTATGATCAAGATTATCTATGAGCAATATTTGAATCTTCTCTGAATTCTTTTATGTATGATTGGTTATCTTTGCAAGTCTCTTTGAATTATCATCTTGGTTTGGCCAACTAGATTGGTAGTTCTTGCAATGGGAGAAGTGCTTAGCTTTGGGTTCAATATTGCGGTGTCCTTCCCCAGTGACAGAAGGGGCAGCAAGGCACATATTGTATTGTTGCCATCGAGGATAACAAGATGGGGTTTTTATCATATTGCATGAATTTATCCCTCTACATCATGTCATCTTGCTTAAGGCGTTACTCTATTTTCATTAACTTAATACTCTAGATGCATCTTTGGATAGCGGTAGATGAGTGGAGTAATAGTAGTAGATAGATGCAGCGAGTCGGTCTACTTGTCTCGGACGTGATGCCTATATACATGATCATACCTAGATACTCTCATAACTATGCTCAATTCTATCAATTGCTCAACAGTAATTCGTTCACCCACCGTAAAACACGTATGCTCTTGAGAGAAGCCACTAGTGAAATCTATGGCCCCGGGGTCTATTCTCTATCATATTTATCTTCCATCACTTTATTTTATTATTGCTTTGATTTTTCACTTTTACTTTTATTTTACCTTGCATCTTTATACCAAAATTACCAAAAATATTATCTATCATCTCTATCTGATCTCACTCTCGTAAGTGACCGTGAAGGGATTGACAACCCCTAATCGCGTTGGTTGCATGGAGCTATTTGTTTTTGTAGGTATGAGGGACTCATGCGTGGCCTCCTCTTTGGATTGATACCTTGGTTCTCAAAAACTGGGGGAAATACTTACGCTACTTTGCTGCATTATCCTCTCCTCTTCGGGGAAATCCAACGCAAGCTCAAGAGGTAGCATAAAGTAGCGTAAGTATTTCCCTCAGTTTTTGAGAACCGAGGTATCAATCCAGTAGGAGACCATGCACGAGTCCCTCGCACCGACACAAACAAATAAATCCTCACAACCAACGCAATAAAGGGGTTGTTAATCCCTTCACGGTCACTTATGAGAGTGAGATATGATAGGATAATATTTTTGGTATTTTTATGATAAAAATGCAAAGTAAAATAAAAGGCAATAAAAATAACTAAGTGTTGGAAGATTCATTTGATAGAAAATAGACCCAGGGGCCATAGGTTTCACTAGGGGCTTCTCTCGAGAGCATAAGTATTACGGTGGGTGAACAAATTACTGTTGAGAAATTGACAGAATTGAGCATAGTTATGAGAATATCTAGGTATGATCATGTATATAGGCATCACGTCCGAGACGAGTAGACCGACTCGCCCAGATCTACTACTATTACTCCACTCATCTACCGCTATCCAAAGATGCATCTAGAGTATTAAGTTAATGAAAACAGAGTAACGCCTTAAGCAAGATGACATGATGTAGAGGATAAATTCATGCAATATGATAAAACCCCATCTTGTTATCCTCGATGGCAACAATACAATACGTGCCTTGCTGCCCTTCACATCATCGCGAAAGGACACCGCAAGATTGAACCCAAAGCTAAGCACTTCTCCCATTGCAAGAAAGATCAATCTAGTAGGCCAAACCAAACTGATAATTCAAAGAGACTTGCAAAGATAACCAATCATACATAAAAGAATTCAGAGAAGATTCAAATATTGTTCATAGATAAACTTGATCATAAACCCACAATTCATCGGTCTCACCAAACACACCGCAAAAGAAGATTACATCAAATAGATCTCCACAAGAGAGGGGGAGAACATTGTATTGAGATCCAAAAAGAGAGAAGAAGCCATCTAGCTAATAACTATGGACCCGAAGGTCTGAGGTAAACTACTCACACATCATCGGAGAGGCTACGGTGTTGATGCAGAAGCCCTCCATGATCGATGCCCCCTCCGGCGGAGCTCCAGAAAAGGCCGCAAGATGGGATCTCACGGGTACAGAAGGTTGCAGCGGTGGAATTAGGTTTTTTTGCTCCGTATCTAGTAGTTTGGGGGTACGTAGGTATATATAGGAGGAAGAAGTACGTCGGTGGAGCAACATGGGCCCCACGAGGGTGGAGGGCGCACCCAGGGGGTAGGCGCGCCCCTACCTCGTGCCCTCCTGGTTGATGTCTTGACGTAGGGTCCAAGTCCTCTGGATCACATTCGTTTCGAAAATTACGTTCTCGAAGGTTTCATTTCGTTTGGACTCCGTTTGATATTCTTTTTCTGCGGAACTCTGAAATAGGCAAAAACAACAGTTCTGGGATGGGCCCCCGGTTAATAGGTTAGTCCCAAAAATAATATAAAAGTGTATAATAAAGCCCAATAATGTCCAAAACAGAATATAATATAGCATGGAACAATAAAAAATTATAGATACGTTGGAGACTTATCACCTACCCCCCGGGAGGGTGCTCCTACCTTGTCGCTGCCTCGTGGACCCCCTTGAAGTGAGACTGACGCCAATAAATTCCTATAAATACCAAAGCCCCTAGAAATAAACCTAGATCGGAAGTTACTTGGCATCCCCAAGCATCCTCAAGTATCAAGCATCCCCAAGCTTAATTCCTCCTCGTCGTCGAGTAGGTAAATGATAAAAATAGAATTTTTGATGTGGAATGCTACTTGGCATAATTTCAGTGTAATTCTCCTAATTGTGGTATGAATATTCAGATCCGAAAGATTCAAGATAAAGGTTTAATATTGAAATAAATGTAATAATACCTCAAGCATACTAACTAAGCAATTATGTCCTCTCAAAATAACATGGCCAAAGAAAGTTCATCCCTAGAAAATCATATAGTTTAGTCATGCTCCATTTCCGTCACACAAGAATGCTCTCATGATGCACAACCCCGATGACAAGCAAAGCACTTGTTTCATACTTTAGTAATCTCAAGCTTTTTTCAACCTTCACGCAATACATGAGCGTGAACCATGGATATAGCACTATGGGTGGAATATAATATAATGATGGGGGTTATGTGGAGAAGTCAAAAAAGGAGAAAGTCTCGCATTAACGAGGCTAATCAATGAGCTATGGAGATGCCCATCGATTGATGTTAATGCAAGGAGTAGGGATTGCCATGCAACGGATGCACTACAGCTATAAATGCATGAAAGCTCAACAAAAGAATCTAAGTGGGTGTGCGTCCAACTTGCTTGCTCACGAAGACCTAGGGCATTAGAGGAAGCCCATTTTTGGAATATACAAGCCAAGTTCTATAATGAAAAATACCTACTAGTATATGAAAGTGACAAAACATATCATGAAGATCATGGTGCTACTTTGAAGCACAAGTGTGAAAAAAACGATGGTAGCATTGTCCATTTTTTTGGGCCTCCCTTTTTTTTGGCCTTTCTCTCTTTTTTTTGGGACAATGCTCTATGAATGATGATCATCACACTTCTATTTATTTACAACTCAATGATTACAACTCGATACCAGAACAAAGTATAACTCTATATGAATGCCTCCGGCGGTATACCGGGATAACAATGAATCAAGAGTGACATGTATGAAAAATTATGAGCGGTGGCTTTGCTAAAAATATGATGTCAACTACATGATCATGCAAAGCAATATGACAATGATGAGCGTGTCATAATAAACGAAACGATGGAAAGTTGCATGGCAATATATCTCGGAATGGCTATGGAAATGCCATAATAGGTAGGTATGGTGGCTATTTTGAGGAATATATAAGGAGGTTTATGTGTGAAAGAGCGTATAATATCACGGGGTTTGGATGCACCGGTAAAGTTTGCACCAACTCTCAATGTGAGAAAGGGCAATGCACGGTACCGAAGAGGCTAGCAATGATGGAAGGGTAAGAGTGCGTATAATCCATGGACTCAACACTAGTCATAAAGAACTCACATACTTATTGCAAAAATCTACAAGTCATCAAAAACCAAGCAACACGCGCATGCTCCTAGGGGGATAGATTGGTAGGAAAAGACCATCGTTCGTCCCCGACCACCACTCATAAGGAAGACAATCAAAGAACACCTCATGTTTCAAATTTGTTACATAACGTTTACCATACGTGCATGCTACGGGACTTGCAAACTTCAACTCAAGTATTTCTCAAATTCACAACTACTCAACTATCACAACTTTAATATCACTACCTCCATATCTCAAAACAATCATCAAGCATCAAACTTCTCTTAGTATTCAGCACACTCATAAGAAAGTTTTTTACTAGTCTTGAATACCCAGCATATTAGGATTATTTAAGCAAATTACCATGCTGTTTAAGACTCGCAAAATAATATAAGTGAAGTATGAGAGAATAATAGTTTCTACAAAACAAAACCACCACCGTGCTCTAAAAGATATAAGTGAAGCACTAGAGCAAAAACTATATAGCTCAAAAGATATAAGTGAAGCACATAGAGTATTCTAATAATTCCGAATCATGTGTGTCTCTATCAAAAGGTGTGTCCAGCAAAGATGATTGTGGTAAACTAAAAGGAAAAGACTCAAATAATACAAGACGCTCCAAGCAAAACACATATCATGTGGTGAATAAAAATATAGCTTCAAGTAAAGTTGCCGATGCAAGTAGGCGAAAGAGGGGATGCCTTCCGGGGCATCCCCAAGCTTTGGATTTTTGGTGTCCTTAGATTATCTTGGGGTGCCTTGGGCATCCCCAAGCTGAGGCTCTTACCACTCCTTGTTCCATAATCCATCAAATCTTTTACCCAAAACTGAAAACTTCACAACACAAAACTTAACAGAAAATCTCGTGAGCTCCGTTAGAGAAAGAAAAGAAAACACCACTTCAAGGTACTGTAATGAACTCATTCTTTATTTATATTGGTGTTCAACCTACTGCATTCCAACTTCTCTATGGTTTATAAACTATTTTATTAGCCATATATTCATCAAAATAAGCAAACAACACACGAAAAACAGAATCTGTCAAAAACAGAACTGTCTGTACTAATCTGTAACTAACGCAAACTTCTGGAACTCCAAAAATTCAGCCAAAATAGGAAGAACTAGAAAATTTGTTTATTGATCATTAGTAATTGGAATCAATATTTTATCACGTCCTGGTGATTTTTAACAATTATTTTCGTGAACAGAAAGTTTCTACAATTTTCAGCAAGATCAAATAACTATCATCCAAGAAGATCCTATAGGTTTAACTTGGCACAAACACTAATTAAAACATAAACACATCTAACTAGTGGCTAGATCAAAGATTTATTCCTAAACAGAAGCAAAAAGCAAAAAAAAAATTGTTGCCTCCCAACAAACGCTATCATTTAACGCCCCTAGCACTACAAAAAAATACACTTCCGTGATGATACGTGTTTGTCATAGTAGGTTGCGTTTTTTGTCATGCATGTACATCCATGACAAATTTATGACAGAATCAAGATAGTCATACCTGTGCTGTCATAGAAGTGTTCCATGACATTACCAAAATTATCATCACGGAAGTGTCCACTTCCATGACGATAAATCGCGCGTCACAGAAGTGATTTTGTCAAGGGTGACCGACACGTGGCATCCACCGTAACGGAACGCCGTTAAGCTATCTGGTCGGGTTTTGGATCCGATAACCCGTTAACAGCCCCGACCAATGGGGATTTTCCACGTGTAAAATCATCATTGGCTAGAGGCAACACGTGTCGGCTCACCTTTGGGGACAGATGTCATCCACTCATTGGATGAAGGCGCCTATGATACGTCGACCGTGGCACGCCCAACAGAGGCCCATTCTCGTGAAAGGGCCGCCCATTTGACTTGGTCAAAGGTGGCGGGCGGCCCATGTAAAGCTCGTTAACGACATGTTCGATATAGCCCATTTACGCCCGCTAACCCAAGGCCCATTACGCCCTATCCGAATTAGGCCCGAGAGCGTCATCTCGCCACCCAATATGATTCCAAATTTTCACTTCCGCCCATGTATGGCCCATGACGTCTTTCGCCCATATGAGGCCCTATGTAACTCTTGGCCTATTAACGGCCCGTGGTGAAAGCGCCCGTAATGAACAAGCGGTGTATTACTTTACACCCATTAACGGCCCATGGTGAAACTGGCCCGTAATGAACAGTGTATCACTTTATAGCCATTAAGGGCCCGTTTCTAGCCCATGTTATCTTTCGGCCTTCTCAGAGCCCATTTATTCTTGGGCTCATTTCGAGCATTCGTTTACTTACGGCCCGTTCATCGCTATTTTTGCTTATGGGCCAAATTCAGCCCGTGGTTCTGATCGGCCCGCTTGTGGTCCGTTAACACGTTGGGCGTTTTCATAGCGCCATGAATACGGCCTATTAACGATGGCCCGTTATGGTCGGCCCATGAACGGGCAATTCCAACTCTAGCCCGCTTACGCCATAATGCGGCTCGTTATTGGCCCATGTTTCGCCAATCGATCATCGCCCGTATAAGGCCCATTGATGATACGCCCGTAGAAGGCCCATTGTTTCGCGGCCGTAGAAGGCCCATTGTTTCTACTGCCCGTGGAAGGCCCATCGCTTATATTGCCCGTAGAAGGCCCATCGCTTTACTGCCCGTAGGTGCAGTGTCACTACAGTAAATATTAGTACATGGTTATTGTGGCCTAGATTTAAGAAATAGGTTGTTGCAGCCACTAGCAAACCGCAGAAAAAGAACTGCACTAACTACAAGCAAACAAATAAACAAGACAACAAGGAAATAAATAAGCAAGCAACTTACACTAGGCAATCACGGCTATTACACATATTACATCCACTGGGCATCAAAGTTCGCCACCAGTGCAAATATAGGGAACACAACAGCATATAAACGCCACATCAAAACAAGTCCAGAACTGAAACCACTTCAGAAGATCTCAAGAAACAATATCCTGGGTACCCATAATGCTGGCAAGATGCTTAGCAAGCGTATTAACTTTCTCTTGTTTGGCGCTTAAGTCCTCCAACGCTTTCTTTGTTGCACCGTAAAGTATGCATCTGAATTCTGCAGGACTTCCTCGGTCCTTCGGATTCTGTCGATAACATCTCGATCGATGTCTTTCAACTTGAAGTTGAGACTCAAGAAGCCGAACTGATTCAGGCAACGAGTTCGAAGAGCTGGTGCCAGTAGTGGTAGCCAGAAACTCGAACACTACATCAAGACAGGACTTTGGGGTTGTCTCAGTGTCCTCAATATAGTTTTTATCAGCTTTCTTGGAGACCAACAGGGATGTCTCACTATCTTGAACCTTATCTGCATTACTTCCTTTACCATTGCATAACAGGGTACTCTTCTCCAATATTTTATCCGCATTCTAAAAGGGAAACAAACAAACACATCTCAGGTTTACAATGTAGTATATGAAACTCATTTTGGTAAACCAGTTCAGTAGTAAGGTGGACAGGATAACAGCATGAAACAAACATATATCTATGTAGTATGGTCACTGTATGGTCTATATCATTCTAGTTTATGTTGCCAAATCAAGATAGATACAGTTTGAATCATATCTATTTAAGACAAAGTAGCATAGACATAATATAAGTGTGGGAAACTACACAGCAATAACAACACTTGTAATGTGCATGGCATGAGAACATAACTGTTTATTCAATTGAAACTAAAATCAACATAGAGCAAGTTACAACAGCAAACAACCAAACACGTTGAAGAAACAGGTTTAAAACATACCTGTTACGCAATTGGAGTTTCAATTGCATCCTTCAAATTTGAAATTGGTTGGTATCAAGAATACTGATGATGCAAGAGCAAAGTAGTATGAACCATAGCTACGGAACCCGACACGAGAACAATTCTTCTTCTCGCTTTAAGTTACTGACTTGGGTTGGAGTGGTGGTCCTCGTGATTTGGGCACAACAGTTGCCTTACTAACTGCTCGTGTTTGGGTGCTCTGTGGTGGAGACGGTCTTGTGTCAACGGAACCGGGTGTCTATCTGCTGGGGTTGGGGTTAGAAGGGTGTAGCTGGTTCTCTGTCCAACTGGGTAGGGGTACAATCTGCATGAGTGTGGGTTATGTGTGGTGGGGCTGATTCTTGGGCAAGTACAACCGTGGTTCTATCTGCATCGATGTGTAGCACGATCTTTTTCAAGACCGTGTTTTACTCCCACAGATACCGCCATCACTCCCTCCAATTGAAATGGCTGATAAACAAGAAAAGTAATTGAATGTACAGACATTGTAAGATAGACAGGTGCAATGGATAGTAGGGAAGAAAACAGGGCATGAAATAATTCACATTTATGTTGTCTAAGCAAACAGAATAACAGGACATAATTTCACATATATGATGGCTAATTAAACAGGATATCATGCCACTATTTCACATGTATGATAGCTAACTAAACAGGATAGAATGACATACTTCAAAATATGATGACTATGTAAACAGGATGACATGATATAACTATATGATGTGTCTATTAAAGTGGTTGGCATGCCATAAATCACAAACATGCCGTCGATGGAAACATGATGGCATGATATAATTCACGGATAGAATGACATAATTTAAAATATGATGACTATGTAAACAGGATGAGATGATATAACTATATTATGTCTTCAGAAAATGGGTTGGCATGCCATAATTCAGATACATGTTGTCTATGTAAACATCATGGCATGACATAATTCAAATATATGATTTATATACTAAGGAAGTGAGCAGAGGGCAATTGCATATATGATGTGTCAACTAAGGAGATGTCATTCAATATTGTGTATATGATGTAAAAAATAAGCATTGCAATACAACATATGCATTACATGAGTAATATAACCCTGCCAAGTTTGAGCATACACCTCAGGGGGATAATAGGACTGCTCATCTGCCTCCGAATCCTCCTCTAAAGAGCTATTTGTAACCAGCAAGATATCTGCTTCAGCAGGTAGCATTGTCTGCTCTGAAGACCTTGTTTTCACTCCAGATTTCTCCATCACCAATTCAAATGGCTGATGCACAGGAAGAGCAGTTGAATATACAAACATTGTCGACAAAAGCAATGAGAAATACAAAAAAAAGGACGGCATGATATAATTCACATATATGACGCTTGCCTAAACAGCATGGCATTGCATAATTCACATACATGATGCCTTGCAACAAGATAACATTGCATAATTCACATATATAATGTCTTGCAACAAGATGACATTGCATAATTCACATATATGGTAATTAGACACTAAACAGGTGGCATTCACACAAAGCATGTCTAAACTAAGCAAATGACATAGCAATGCAAGATACCATACGCACGATATGAGTAACATAACCCTGCCAAGTTAGGGCATGCACCTCGGGAAATATGACTGGTCATCTGTCTCTCAATCCTCCTCCGAGGAGCTATCGGTAACCAACAAGACATGCGCGTGCCGATAGCATTATGCGCTCAAGACCTTGTTTCCACTCCAGATTTTTCCATGACCGTGCGAATGGCTGATGCACAGAAGAGTAATTGAATGTACTAAAATTGTTGACAAATTTAACACATAAAAAATGATGGCATGATATAATTCACATATAAGATGGTGGCTAACCAGTGGTGGCATTGCAAAATTCACATATATGATGCCTGGCTAGACAAGATGGCATTGCATGATTCACATATACGATAAAGAAACAAAACAGATGGCATTGACACAAAGCATGTCTAAACTAAGCAGATGACATCTTTAATGTATACAGTAAGCAATGCAAGGCACCATATGCATGATATTACCAACATCAGCATGCCAAGTTAGAGCGAAGACCTCATGGGGTAAATAGGAGTGGTCTTATCCTTCTGAATCTCCCTCAGAACAGTTATCTTCCTCTTGATTACGATCCGAAATGGGTGGAGGGGGACTGCCTTTGCGCCCACCATGGAACGACGTCTGCATGAAATTTTATTGCCACGCAAGGCTCGTCTCTTTTGCTCTACATGATCAGTTCCATTGTGTACAATAACTGGCATGCATAGGAATAAAACATAGTGAGATTATGTAAGGAGTGCATGCACAAATCCAGAGTGATGGTAGCAAACTGTGGATAGACCCAAAACCAATGATAGCAGGCAGATAATAGATTTAATTAAAAAATACAGATAATGGCTCCTTTAATGTTTGTTTGCACCCAACATGAAACTCATAGTAGACACCGGAGATTAACCAGATAGTAGCAGATAGTACCGATTGCTGCCCCAATATGTACCCCACAACCATTTAAAACTCAAGTTTCAGATTAGTTTGGACTGACTCGAGTCTAATAGGTGAACACGACGATAATGTAGCATGTCATCATATTAAGCGACGCATAACGTAAGCAGACACGGAAGAGTGCGACCTCTCTTGCGGACCCGTGTAGTCCTCAAGATCATTTGCTCGCTTGATGATGGTAATGCGGTTGTCGTGGCTGCACAAGGGAAGAAGATCCGAGGTGGCGAAAGACAGTCCGAGAGCGGATCCCTGCTGTGGTGAACCCTTCCGTCGTTGGTGCAGCTGAGCTGGGTGGAACACAAAGACCGCAGAGCAGGACAAACCACACAAGGTTTTTTTGACACATATCGTAATGAAGTAATTGAGTAAGGGCTTGTTTGAATTTGAGGATTCTAACAATGCAGGATAGGAAATACACAGAATAGGATAGGAATGCACGTGCAAAACAGAGAATTTAAAACACAGATTTTACGCTAACTGGGTGTTTGATTCACAACAATTGGAAGATCACAGGATGCAAAAAGCATGGTGATATTAAGTCAAACCACAAGAAATGTACGGTTATAATGCTATTATGCAACTATCTCTTAGTCTTGTGCTTGATGAATAGGGATATGAAAAGGAGAAGTGGAAATTAGAATTCCTACGGTTTTTCTTTCAAGGAGACACTAAAGGAACAAATCCTACAGTTTTCCTTTTCTCCATTCCTTTGCACCAAATTCATGAAAAGTAGTACCATAGGAAACGTTCCAATTCCTATGTTTTTCATTCACTTTTCCTTTCAAGCACTGGCGATTCTAGTAGGCAGGCTTGAGCAAGGAAAATCCTACACTAAAAAATGTTTTTGTGCTACTTCTATTACTTTGGACCCGTGCCACGCCATACTAGCTCAACTCCGTGCCCATTGACAAATGCACAGCTCAAACACGCAGAGATAAATAATGATGGCGTTCAAGAGAGTCCATCACGGATAGCTAAGTTGCACGGTACGTCACTTGCTTGTCATATAGTACGATAAAATAATCGATTTCCCGTTACTACGAGTGCTCGATGGACAATATATATAACATGTAGATTAAAAAGAGATGCAACAAGTGTACAACCTCTTTGGCGAAGCCATGTCGATCTCAGCGTGATTGGGTTGGCGGTGAGGATGCTCCGCTGACTTTCTTTGTCGGAGGAGGGAAGAAGATCTTAGGCGCCCGGAGATGGAGCCCAGGTACTGCTCCGCTGTGATGGAGGGTTTCGTCGTTGGAGCAACTCCGTGAGTTGTACGACGTCGAGGTGAAGCAGGACAAGAGAGACAACGAACAACGTTAACCTGAGTGGAATTCTAATAGCATCTCCAATACATGACGTAAAATACATATCCACAAAGTGCTAGATGTAAAATACATCAGTCGCTCATCTCTGAACTTAACTGTAGAAACTGAACTTAACTGTTGAAACTGAACCTAACTGTCCAAACTGAATTTTGCTGTCGAAACTGAATGCACTAGCAAGGTGAGGCTACACGTCGGTCGACTGACTTTTTCATCTCTGGTCAGTCGATTTTGCAGCCGTTGGATACGAAATCAAGGGCATGCGGTTCATCTTCAACCTCCACCCCTCGAGCCGCCACCACCACCGCCAAACAGCAGCCCCCCGCCGCGCATGGCGGGCGGTGTGCGCCCACCCGCCCAAAACACTCCCCACCATCGGTCCGCCGCCGCCCGTCCATCCTCTAGGCCCCCGTGCGAGCTTTTTCTCCAGCGATCCCCACGCCACCGCCCGCTAACGCCCGCCACCGGCGCACCACCGCCCCATCCTGAACCCTAAGATAGATAGTGGGTACCTCTCGGTGAGCCCCCCTCCCCGCTGCGGCTGGTTCTTCCTTCACCCCGGCGAGCCCACCCCTTGGAAATCGACTGACCCAAAAAGTCGATTCAGTCGACTGAAGTGTAGCAAAATCGAAGCAGCATCGCAAGCAAGAGCAAGAGCGAGAGCAGCAGCGCGAGCAAGAGCAATAGCAAGAGACACAGCAGGGACCGAGAGCAAGAGCAGAGCAAAGCAGCGCGAAGCGAGAGCTAAAGCAGCAGCAGCTCCTATTGATGTGGACGTCGCCGCCGAGGGAGTGACACCGTGGAGGAAGTGGCCGGCGACACCGCCGTGGATGGAGCCGCGCCGTGTCGGCTCGGGACCGAGCGCCGGCAGCACCGTGAGATCGAATCAAGAATAAAATGCGACGATTAGTGTACAACCTCTTTGGTGGAGCCGATTAGGCCGCAACTTCATCCGAGGAAACGGTGATGATGATGCTCTTCCGGTGGTGCAGGTGAAGACGGCGGTGTGGGAATGGAGGTGGCGCGAAAGACGAGGGGAACATCGGGGCAGCTCCTTGGAGGTGGAGGATGGGTGGCTGAACCGGCGGGACGATGAGATCGACGACGGATCCTCATCCGGTACGGTGGATGAGGGACGTCGAGGTGTTGCTGTGAACGACATCATCGGGGAAGAAGCTCCGGCTGGGTGGCGGACGGAGCAGGGTGTGGGGTTTCGTCGCGGGTTTTCACGGCCTCGGTGTATGAATGGGTGGGCGGATGGGATGGCAGTGGGGAACCATGGCTTAGAGACGCGCTTGTCCGAAATGTGGGGTAAGTTATGAAAGCACCCCCCACCGATTTGAGGCGGTTCTTTCGGTTCAGGGGTTCCACGGGCATTTCACGTGTCGGGATTTCATAGGAGGTGGGAGTTTTCGCGCGCGTTGTAATTTCGGAATAGCAAGGCGGGTTGAGATGGAGGAGTTGTTGAGCACAACGAGACAAAGATATATCTTAAATATTTCGGCTAACAAGCGCGGGTTGAAGAGGCGGAGTTTCGCAAAGACGACAGATGAGACGCTTAGCTTCAATTTTCGGCATAACAAGGTGCGGCTTGAAATTTCGGAAGAACAAGCTTAACGTGTACCCAAAAAAGACAATTTGCACCTCAACACGCACAACACACACACAAACAACATTTAGACTAGAGTAAGGTACACGTGCATTGCACGCATGAGATTTGGCAACCAAATTAAGAATAAATACCACATTATAGCATGCAAGCTTTGAGTCATATATGCATGATGTAGGTGTTCGTTTAATTCTTATAGTTCATTTCATTCAAAATCATCTAGTTTTTATAAGAAAGCTAATCTATTTTAAGATTCATGGAATTGTGCGTTGTAAGACATAAAGTAAAAACAAATAATGGCAAATCATGTAGAAAAACATTTGGGCAATTATGATACGGAATTTGTTTTGATGTTTGTGCATTATGCTTAAGTTCAACCATGGAGTCTTCTAGATTATACATGTGGCGAAATCTGGTGGAATCTAGATGATATCCAACGGCCAATAGTGCTCAAATTTGCCTGCTTTGGACCTTCGGGTTCGCCTCATCCAACGACCATCTTTCAAAGTTAAAGTTACCCGCTCACAATAAAAAAAATATATAATGTAATATATATAGGGGTATAGATATAGATATGTGATGCGAAAGCCGCCCATAATCTCCAATTACATGCACGGATGCGACATGGGCAAATGATGTCTGCCATCGGTATCTCAAATTCAAATCAGTCTGACCTTGTTCAATGTGTATACATTACAACATGCTTGTTTCCAAAGCACACCACACAGGTCTCCGTTATATTCATGCATGCATGGGTTTCAAACATCAGGATCTCTTATTCAAATATTTGAATTCAACTTTACATTGATTATGACCTCACCTATTCTTTTACACCCACACAGTAGTCTTCTCTTTATAATTGTACCACTAACTTTCTCTCGTGCATGCATGCACACACACTACCAGTCGGCATTATCTATCGCACGCATGCAATCTTTTTCTTCAGGTCGGTCTCCCATGAAGGCACACACCCACACACATCCCCCTCTCCCTCATACCAGACATTCTTTATCTCTCATGCGTGCATGCGTAATGATCGATGTTCCTCTACGTATTTGTGTATATAGCTAGGTATTTCATAGTTTTCCACACAAATTGATCAATCGATATATCAAGTGAGGTCTCACCCTCTTTCCCACGTCCACATCGATAATCTATACCTCTCCCACGTCCACATCGATCAATCTGTACCTCTCTATATAGGATTAACATAAATAGCTAATACACCCACATTAATTATATATCCAACGTCCCCCTCTCATCATCCATGACTTCCGCTTCATCTCTCAGATGCGTGCACAATGGCGAAGACAGGGGCGTAAGGGGCCTGCCCCCCTAACATCACTATATATCGAGGCTAATCTGAATGTGATCATTAGACAATTGCTGCTAAAAAAGGTTTAATTTCATGAATTGACCCTCCTCGTAAAGGATTAGCAATTCTTGGCCCCCTAGCTCATTTATTTTTCAAGGCTCCGCCACCGCGTGCAACAGCGCACGTGTTCGCCCCCCCTCTCTCTAAATATCGATCTCGCACTTGTGCATTCCTTCATAGTCTCAATCCAATCGGCCCCTCGCACCATCTTCTAGCCCCCACCGGATTTTGCCACATGTACAATCTAGCAGACCCCATGGTTGAACTTAAGCATAATGCACAAACCTCAAAACAACAGTGGTTCTCTTTTGTTCTAGAATCTTCCGTATCATAACTGCCCAAACTTTTTTTCTAGTTGAATTGCCACTATTTGTTTTTACTTTATGCTTTACAACGCACAATTACATGAATCATAAAATAGATTAAGGGCTTCTTTGATTCAAAGGATTCTCAAAGGAATTTTGGAGGATTCTAATCATTAGGAATTTTTCCTATCTTGGTTGTTTGATTCGTAGGATTGTAAACCATAGGAATTTTTCCATATGATTCATTTGCACTAGATATCATAGGAAACATCCCATCCACTCAATCCTCTTTGAAAGAATTCTGCGTTTTTTCTATGCACAATCAAACACTCGTACAATCCTGTAGGATTCAATACGACATTCCACTATAATCCCATGTATTTCCTATTCACGCGTTCTTAGCTTTTTTATAAAGACTAATTTGATTTTGAATGAGATGAACTATAAGAATTAAGCGAAGGTCTACATCACGCATATATGACTAAGAGCTTACATGCTATAGTGTGGTATTTATTCATAATTTGGTTGCAAAATCTGATGTGTGCAATGCACGTGTAAATTACTAGTACTTCGAGTATGTGCAAAACACGTAAATTAGAATACCAATGGCACGCTACACAGTGTCTCTCTTACAGTTCATGAAGCCACGTGGCACATGTGGAGGCGTTGTTGCGACCTCCTTGCGTGGATTGATCACAGTGACGTGCTGCTGGTTCCAGAAGAATGTACTCGTCCTCCCTGAGCCATACTGGCAGTACATGCACAAAGCGAAGATGTGCACGCACGCCATGCACGCACTCATTCCCTCGCGCGCACACGCGGGTACACGGGCGGACGCAATTTTGTACCAAGATCCACCCCATATGATAATTTGACGCGTGTAAAGTCGTTCACTTCATTGATGGTCAATTAATACAGCGCATGCAAATTGAGTGGACGTGAGGGCGGAAGAAAGACATTATTACTCCATTGCGCGCATGCGAGTAGTTAAATCATGGGTTGCTAGTAGTACTTCCATTGGTCTCCTCCGTATTTTGTGCCAATTTTTGACAGTAATATAATATTTACGCATTTGAGCAGTGTAGTCTACTTGAAATTTATGTTCCACTAAACTCATCGGGAGCCGTTTCAGGCCTCGAAACCAAAACCATCAATTAATCTTTACCTTGTTCCCATCACATTCGAAAGCCTGCTCACACCTACTAGTACTACGTACCAAACCTGAACGTGTTCCCACTATGCAGGTATTAGTACTACTAGTGCTAGTACTTAGGTTATAAAAAGGGAAACTACCTAACCGAAAATTACTCTACCTTTCCTCCTCATAAGTGCTTCTTCTTCGTCCGTCCTTACCATGGCCGGTGAGCAGAGCTCTAGGTCGAGAACTACTCGTAACAAGGGAGCGGCAACCAAGGCTGCGGAAAAAAAAGAGAGGGCTCGCCGCCACGCAGAGACCTCGAAAGATCTCTCACGGGTAGGCGATGGCTCCCAGGAGCGCCCTAGCCGCGAAGGCGAACATGCCGAGCCAGTGGAGCTGGAGTCGTTATCCCTTGACGGCATGCCCGATCAGCTCAATAAGCACCTCAATAAGCAGAAGGAGTTCATCCAAGGCTTGACGGAGTTGCTGAAGGAGAGCCTCGACGACATGCCCGCCGAGCTCAATCAGCAGGGGAGTTGACCGCCCGGCTTGGTGATCTTCTTGAAGAAGAGCATTGCCTCGGAGAAGAAGGCGTGGCGAAATCCTGCGACTTCAGGAGGACAAGGCGAAGCTCGCCACGAGATCGACCTGTTGAAGGAGAAGAACGCCGCCGGAAGAAGTTGCATGAGAATAGTAGTTCCTCGATGAAGATGTTGCAGGCCCTCGTCATGGAATAGAAGGAGGAGTTGGCGAAGCTCCGCATCAAGCACCCGGCTACTGCCAAGGTACGTAATGTGGCCGTGGAACAGATGATGAAGGCTCGCGTCGAGAAATCCCGCGTCAAGGACAAAATGAAGAAGATGGCGGAGGAGACGCGCAAGGAGATGGAGGTCGTGGAGGCGATGAAGAAGCGATTCACGACTCATGGCGTAATTAGATCATTTGGGGTGATAATCTTCCTTCTTCTTTTGCTGCTGTGTTTAATCTTTTGCTTCGGGTGTTTCGCCGCACGTGTCACGTTCTCTGCGAGGCATGAATAGAACAATGGTTTTTGTTTTTTGAGGGAATGAATAGAACAATGCTAACAATGAGATTACTAGCAAATTAGATCATTTTTTATCGCCATATGGCACTGGGCTGCCATGTTTCGTGCTCCTCCGTCGCAGTACTACTCCAGTGGAAAACTTGAGTACACCGCACGGTTCTTTGCTCCTCCTCGATCAGGTCGTATGTGCATTTATACGAGCAGTCAAATCACAAGGCCCCGCCTTCCAGCAGTAATGAACCGTCAAATCACAAAGGCCCTCGCCTCTCGTGAAACCGACCAAGCTGGACTGCCCCGCCCTCTAGCCTTTTAAAAAAATGTATACTTTTGTACAGCAGTAGTATCGATGGATTGCGCCATGGAGCAAAACTTGAAACTAAAAAAAAGGTGGTACATATAGAGAGCGCTCGTCGCCAAATTATGCATATAGTACTATTAAAAAGGCTAGTCACAATAATGGTGTCCAGCACAACCCACCTCTCAAATAAAACTAAGCACCCTGGAATTCTTTGACAAAGCACCCTGAAATTCTTTGACAACTAAACTGCTGGCTATATGATGTTGGCCATATATATTGTACACATATAATGTGAATAAACGAGAGGTGGTACTATACCAACTAAAAGATGAAATATAAGAAATACTAGTATGTAGTTACTAAAGAGTTAAAGTAACAAGAAGAAACATAACATAGTTCTGTTGGGGGCTCAGCACAACACACCCCTCAAATTAAATTAAGCACATCTGAAATTAAACTTTGCAACTATTCCGGTAGACACTGCATTAGAACCACCATGAGCAACGACACTGCCACCTTACTCGGAGTCCTCGTCCACGTCCTCGACTTCGTCCTTGTCCCTCTTCCTCTTGGCCGATACTTCTTTGCTTGAACCGCCAACTTGGTTGTTGCTCTTCATCCAACCCTTGTAGATATTGAAACAAAGGTAGCCATCCATTGCAGCATACTGGATGTGGTCTATATCTAGTACATTCCGCTGCCATGCATGATGATGAAACATGTATGGAGGTTTCTCCAGTTTACCGTATGAAGGATGAACCATGGCTCTGCCGTGGTCAAGCGTGAAGGTGACGAGAGGACACCGGCCGATTCTTTTGGAGGTCGAAGGTGTTGCCTACAACGAGGCCTATCCAACGCAGGACTTCTTTGTCGTTACCAAAGTCTCTGATGTGAATTTGACTAGGTTGCTCTCGAGGAAGTCCTTAAAATCCTAGCACTCAACGTCAGCATGGCATATGTGGTAGACCAAGCATAAGTCATGCACGCAAACCTGGATCACGGCGGGCTTCTTCCTCTCTTTGTCCTTTAGATCCTTCTCTTGTCCCACGACTGTGGTGTACTCAACATCTAGCCCGGCGACCCACTCATCATGTGAGTCTTGAACATGCGTCGAAGCGAAAGGCATCCTTTCACCGTCGCGGAAGAACGGGTGTAGATGACGTCGAACTCATCGCCGGTGATGGTTCTAACCTTGTACTCACCGCCGATCGGGGAGATTTGGGGCGCCATGGATTTGGGAGGAGGGTTAGGATTAGTGGAACTGCCGTAATGTGAATGGACGGGACAACTAGGAGCGAACCGCCGTAGTATTAAAGGACGTGCGGGGACGAGTAGGAGCGAACTGCCAGCGTGCGAACGTCAGGGTAGTGGCTTTCCATTCTCCCATGATACGGGCTTCCGAGAGCCCTAGGATCGGAGATCAAACGGTTGCATGGCGTGATTCTAGACCAATGGGTGAATATCCTATCCTGGAGGGTTATTCTACAAATTTTCAGCAACTTAGCATGCGACCGTTTGATCTCAGATCCAAGGGCTGCCAGCAGCCCGTATCATGGTCGCGCCTACCACGACCGTCGCGTCTCTCGCGCGGTCACGCCCTTGGAGATTTAACACGGTGCGTTAGGCTATCTGATGTTGGCATGTCATACATAGTCATCACTTAGTCACTCATACTACAACAAGGTTGGCTATAAGGTTGGCTATAAGTGTATTTTTTACTCCTCTCTATCTCTTTCTTCGTACTCCCTCCGTCCCATAATATAAGAACGTTTTTGACACTAGTGTAGTGCCAAAAACGTTCTTATATTATGGGACATAGGGAGTACTAGTATTTATTGCATTTGCCAAGGAGTGACCTCTTCCAATGAAATGGTGTTGCTAAGTTTGCTTCATTTAATTAGCTATAGACTCAAAATTGTCTTTTCACCTAGGTACACGCGCTTAGCACCGTTTCTTCCTTGGGTCACCAAACTAGTCTCTCTCTTCTTGATTAACTTGCCACATCAGACTTTATGCCTATGTGGCAAGCTTAAGCACCTGTAGGAGCAAGTAAGGTGCCCGTCCGTTGAGAAGAGTGAAATGCATTGATCGGGGTGTTGTTTATTTTGACAAAGGATGTGGGGGTCATCTCATGTGCAACCGGATCAACGTGTCAAGCACCAAATAATAGTGCAGAACAGCAGGGGGACGCACCCCACTCGTACCAGCCCAGTGTTAGTAATGAGCAATGAGACGTCAAATCACAATGCCGCACCTTCCTAGACGGACGAAGCAACCATTATTTCACACTTCGGTTCGACATCATCTCAAACCACGTACTAGTATTGCTTCGCCTCAAGAGGACACACGCATCGCGTTGGTACATCATGACACGTGGGACCGCATGACAGCCATGCTCCCCGCCGATCATTGGGTAAAATCACCTCATTTTACTATACTTCCTCCGGATCGGTTTACTACATGGCATGCACGTCATTCTAGGTTGAGAATTTAGCGGCTATATATATATATATATATATATATATATATATATATATATATATATATATATATATATATATATATGATGAACAGACGCCATGGATTTGGGAGGAGGTTAGGATTAGTGGAACTGCCGTAATGTGAATGGGACGGGACGACTAGGAGCGAACCGCCGTAGTATTAAAGGATGTGCGGGAAAGAGTAGGAGCGAACTGCCCGCGCGAGCGGCAGGGTAGTGGCTTTCCATTCTCCCATGATACGGGCTTCCGAGAGCCCTTGGATCTGAGATCGAACAGTTGCATGGCGTGATTCTAGACCTATGGGTGAATATCCTATCCTGGAGGGTTATTCTTAAAATTTTCAGCAACTTAGCATGCGACCGTTTGATCTCAGATCCAAGGGCTGCCAGCAGCCCGTATCATGGTCGCGCCTACCACGACCGTTGCGTTGCTCGCGTGGTCGCGCCCTAGGAGATTTAACACGGTGCGTTAGGCTATCTGATGTTGGCATGTCATACATAGTCATCACTTAGTCACTCATACTACAACAAGGTTGGCTATAAGGTTGGCTATAAGTGTATTTTTTTACTCCTCTCTATCTCTTTCTTCGTACTCCCTCCGTCCCATAATATAAGAACGTTTTTGACACTAGCTAGTGTAGTGTCAAAAATGTTCTTATATAATGGGACATGTGAGTCTTGTATTATTGCATTTGCCAAGGAGTGACCTCTTCCAATGAAATGGTCTTGCTAAGTTTGCTTCATTTAATTAGCTATAGACTCAAAATTGTCTTTTCACCTAGGTACACGCGCTTAGCACCGTTTCTTCCTTGGGTCACCAAACTAGTCTCTCTCTTCTTGATTAACTTGCCACATCGGACTTTATGCCTATGTGGCAAACTTAAGCACTGTAGGAGCAAGTAAGTACAATAGTGCGCTTTGCGCTTTACATGGCATTTTTGCATATGTGGAGGAAAGAGAGGCAAGGAAAAAGTGGAGAAGTGGGCTCTCATGCAAGAGCCAGCCTCTACTACTACATGGTGGAGCATTGGGAGAGGCACCTGTATGCAGGTGGTCAGGAATTGGGAGACTCACGTCGGTCGTAGCGCCGCAGTTAAAATGATAATGGCAAGTCAAATCATGGGGCCCCACCTATCCAGCAGTAGCTCGCTGTCAAATCACACAGCCCTACGTTTGCAGCAGCCTACTCCCTCGTCTTCTCGCGTCTCTGTCGAACCGACTAGGTGGAACTGTCCCGCCGCCTACCGGGCAGGAAAAGCCCCGCCCTCGACTTTTAAATAATATACAATATACTAATTTTGTATCCATGGATTGCGCCCGCGCCATGGAGCAAAGCGTCTAGAAAACGGCGGTACACATGTACGGAGTATACAGCACGCACGTTACGTTCGCGTCGCACCCCAGACGGTCGGTCGGTCTGGCACGCCGCTCTCCGAATGGAACGCGCGTCATATTGCGTTCGCACACATATGTGGGACGGTAATTGAGAACCGACCATAGGCACATTCCCCGACCCCGCAAGTCGGGTGACTTAATAGAAGAGGGAGACGAGCGATAGTACTAGAGAAGTGTTGTACTACGTTGGTGCCTGGACGATCCCTGCAAGACACGGAAGATCAGTTCGTCCATGCATGTGACCAGACTCCAGCAGACACGCCTGGATTGGCTATCGTCTACATATCGTGCAGGTTGTCTTGTACATGGCTGTAGCTGTGGTGAGAAATCTAAAAAAAGTTTTCTTGTCATCTCGCAAAATTATGTGTCATGTGCTTCGGATCACTGCGAGGGTTAAACAGCGACAACTGATTTGGGCTAGTCATTGGGGGCACATGCACGAACAATGACTACTCGGCTGCCATCAAGGTCAAGCCGGCTATTTTAATTAGGACATCTATCGACGGACCCCTTTTCTACGAGTTTATCTTTAATTTGAGCTTTGTTCCTCGTCTAGTTTGTCCGTCGGGATTCATGTTGTCTCCTTTGGGCAGTGAGGTTATGATTTCTTGTCATGTGGCATTTTTTCGTGTTATATGCTATAATCCGGTGCTTCAGATCAAAATGACAACAACTACGCCTCCGGGCCATGTGCATGAAGACTTCTCGACAGTCATTGACGAGGTCAAGCCGGCTCCGGTAGACAAAAGAAAACTAAGTACTACTCCACTATATAGGCAGGAGCCTCCGCGCTTGCTTGCTAGTGTTGCTCTCTTCACACCATCTCGGCCTCTCCAAATCTAAACACGACAGCGGTGGCCACACACTCTCTCTCTCTCTGCTCACCGCTGGTCACAGATCCAGCCGGATCCTCTCCGCCGGGGAAGGTGAGAAGGTGCAACGTTCACGCGGTCGTCCTCGGCGACGGCTCTTACCCACTGCTGGGCGCGTCCCGATCAGCCTGCCTTGCCGTTCTCTCCCAAGCACCGCTGGCGAGGGAGGGCCTCCGACCTCTTCTTACTTGTTGCCGTAGTGTGGGCAGATCCGGCCTCCCGCCGCCCACCTAGCGACATCCCGGCGACCATCAGGTATAACTTCCTTCGAAACCGGCCTTGCTCTACTTCCCAAGCTCCTGACGTCGCTGCATTTGTAACTTTTACTATTTCTCAGGCCCCCTCATAGATAGGATCGATCGGTTGTTGGAAAACCACCTAAATTTTTTACGTTTAAGAGGTAAAACTAGTTCATGCACTCGAATCTAGTACTACTTGGTTCAAACAAGGAAGAAAGGGGGTGGGGGTGGGGGAGGATTTGTTATCTGAATCTAGGACTTGGTCGAAAGAGGAAATAATGGGGGCGAAAAGTAGAAGAGACTGGCTATCCAACTGGTCTCTAGGTCTAATAGGGTAATAAAGGGAAACGCAGTACAAACTCAATATAAACCCGATCTATTGGTTGAAAAAGGAAAGAAAGTGGGGACTGGGGACAAGTCAACAAAGTAAGTCCAACACTAGATTTGCTAGCATCACACGGTATAAGGTGGCTATACCGAACAAAATGGGACCAACCGGATATCCATTTCGATGTTTGTTGCCCGAGCCACTCTTATGTAATGCCTTTGGTAAAATGTAGCGATCGCCTTTGTTAAAAGTAAGGACACGTTAAACCAATGTTGTTTTCGATGTAATGCCTCGATAATATGAATCAATGGCACTTCTTTACATCTCCTGCTAAAATTTCCCATTAAGATAAGTTGGTTCTTTTAGTTAGAAATGCAACATCCTGGTCCGCCTACTCTCCTGTGCCCAAAGTAATGTCGTATTTAACGGTTGTCATAGTTAATCCTGATGCCCACACTAATATCTAGCAATGCCACTGCTTTAGAAATTACTACCGTCCTTGTAGGATTGCCATTCAGATAAGGAACATGCTTCTTTTCATTTGATGCATGTTTCATCACTTGTTACTTGTTAGTCACCCTCCTTTCCACCTTTTTTGTGCAAGCAGAGATATACATTTCACGCTCGATCTTAGTTGAACTGCACAAATGATATCCAAATTATAGTTGAGCATTCGGGAGCTTCACAACCAACCTTGATGTTGCTCAATTTTATTGCAACTAATGAAGAAGAAGCTCTATGGGTTTAGTTTTTCGATGGAAATGGAACCGGGCTGGAACCTTTTCTAAATTTTTTTGAAGAAGCTGCTAGCTCACGGGACATTGCTTCATTTTAGGTGAACTGCACCAAAAGGTCCCATGAAATGAATCATCCATGTTGGTGATTGAAAGAGCCAGCTTGACATCGATCTAAGCACCCCGGCCTCCATCCTTGCGATGCACGGTACACCTCGTTTGCCACCTTTCGACCCTAGTGTCCCGATAAAATGAAGTAATAATCTGATTAAAATAGAGCGGCGTCATCTCTATCATTTCATTTCCAATGTAGATAAAGAAAGTGCTTCTCTTTGTTAAAGTATGTTTCATCAACTAGTCCCATTGTTAACGTTTAAGCGTTTACATAAGCTGGGGTGCTTTTTAGTTGCTATGTACAAAAATAGAGATTTGAATGTCTCAAAGGCGCCTCCTTGTACTCTTGTTGTACACTGATGTTCATCAGCGCGAGAAGGTGTATCTGGGAGACTTGGGATGATGTCGATATGAGGCGTGCCGTATGAGGCGTCGCGAGGCCCATCTCGCCCTCATGACATGGCATACTATGATACTATCGCAATATTTTCTTCTATTTATTTTGTGTGTTCCATCAACTAGTGCCACTATAATGTAATCACGCTTTTCATTATCTGTGCAAACAGGGTTATTCAGCTGCATTTTGGTGGAACTGCACAAATGTCGTAGGGAACCAGCATATATGCGAGTGCGAGGTGTGCCAAGTAAAATTACCGACACCAACCATGCTGCATGCATGCATTGGCATCCACCACAACCGATTGGGATGTGTGGCGCTCTCGTGGACGGATCTTTCTCGGCAACAAATCCTCTAACCAAATACTAGTAGCTTATATTGGCAGTTTTCTAGGGAGTACTCTTTTACGAAAGAAGCACCAATCTATTTTTCTTTATTTGTAAACTGTGTCACAACTTTGACCCAAAGGTCAGAGCTATTTTAGGGTGATTGGCGTAGTACTCGGAGACTGATTGTAAGCATGATTTTCATTAGCTGTCACACTGATTGCAAGCATGAGCAGGTGGAAGATTAGGTTAGTCTGAAGCTTACCTTAAACCCTCGCCGCCGTTGAAGCGAGGCGGCGTCGAGGGAACCGTGGAGAACGTCGGGGAAGCAACGTCGCGCCATCCGGCCTCCTCTTGCGGTGGGAGAACGAATACTCCTGTGGCTCCGGCTGGCTCTGCGCCCTCACGAACGGCACACCATACTCGATCGATTCGTTATCCTCTTGGGGCTCGACCTTGACCTGTCGCCCACCACCTCCGCTTTGTTGTCTCCTCGGGCGAATCATGCGCTCCATCGCCCATAGGAGATACCCGATTAACTCGGAGGACTGCGGCGTGACTGCCGCCGAGGAGTACATGTACATCGCCTCCCTCATCGCCGTCGTCTCGCTCTTTCGCATACATTGCCACATGGACCACACCGTCCTTGAAATCTCCCACTCATTGTCAAACCAACTAAGGATCTCCTTCAACCTGGCTAACTTTGCACAGTGGCCGTCGGCGATCTGCTGATTCATTCTTGCATCCTCTCCATAGATGTCGATTACGAATGGTCCGGTGCTAGCTTTGGAAGATGGGAGGAGGCGGTGGTCTTGCAATAGAGAAGAGGGAGAGGAGAGGAGGTGGTTTTGGAATGGAGATGATGGAGAGGAGAGGAGGTGGTTTTGCAATGGAGAGAAGATCGAGAAGAGGGAGAGGCGAGGCGGTGGTTTTGGAATGGAGATGATGGAGAGGAGAGGAGGTGGTTTGGGAATGGAGATGATGGAGAGGAGAGGAGGTGGTTTTGCAATGGATAAGATCGAGAAGAGGAGAGGCGAGGCGGTGGTTTTGGAATGGAGATGATGGAGAGGAGAGGAGGTGGTTTTGCAATGGAGAAGATCGGAAGAGGGAGAGGCGAGGCGGTGGTTTTGGAATGGAGATGATGGAGAGGAGAGGAGGTGGTTTTGCAATGGAGAAGAGGGAGAGGAGGCGTGCGATGGCGATTTAGGATTGGGCGAGAGGGCGGTATTTGTGACTAGATCAAAATCAAAATCAATTTACCCTTCAATTAAGAAAGCAAGCCCACATTAACTAGTCTCCCTTTTATTCTGGGTCATAATTGACCATGATTTTTGCAAATAAAACATATGTTATCGTTGCAAAAATAATATAATTTGAAAGTACATTCGAATCTGAACCAAAAGATACAATTTTTGGTGACATGCATTCACATTTGCTTGTCAAATCGAGTACATGGTCAAACTTTGACCCAAAATCATAAAACAAAAAATACTTCCAAGACCAGCGCCGCTCTTCTCCTCTTAAACCACCGCCGCTCCTCTCCTGTTCCAATCTAAATCCAGCGCCGCTCCTCTCCTCTTCCATTTCAAAACCACCGTCCCTCCTCTCCTGTTCTAATCCAAAACCAGCATCGCTCCTCTCCCGTTCTAAATCAAAACCAACGCTGCTCCTCTCCTCTTCCATTACAAATCCACCGCTTGGCAGTGAAGGTGCTATGGAGAAATAGATCGATGGAGGAGTACAACCGACACGTGAGGATCACAGAGGCGGTAACCCTGTGAAGCTAGCTAGGATGTTGGAATCACAGTCTTGGTTTGACAACAAGGACCAACTAAGCGGCGATGGCGACATCCATGGCCAAATATCGCAATGAGAGCGAAAAGGCGGCGATACTCCGGAGGATTGCGCTGAGTACATAGAGCTGCTCCTGCGGGACATGGAGCAAACAGATTCACCAAATCCGATCGTGAGGAGGCGGTGGTGGGAGTATTGATCCTAGATGGAGCATCCACGGAGATTGAAGGATCGAGCATCTCTGAGGTGCCGTTTGTGAGGGTGTCGTGCGAGAGCGAGCGGTGGAGTCTTCATCGACCGAACCCAACTGCAAGAGGAGAAAAACAGTTGGCCCGACGACGCTTCCCCACCATCCTCTTCATATGATGCACAGTCAAATTGCCCACACAATGTTGATTGTGCGAAACACAGAGAAAACGAAGGACGGAGTTTTGGCAAGTGTTGGACGTGGTTTTGGGCTGCCCCGTCTAGGCTTTCATTTTTAACATGCGCAGCCCACGACCTCGGATGGGAGGGACTGTTTGTATTTTCTTAGGGTCGTCATGTATCGACCGGTCTATGGACCTCCCATCCGAGGTTTTATTTTGGCAGCCCAATTTATGTATTTTTTGAAGAAAAGCAGATGTCTGTTCTATTTTTCTATATAAGAATAGGAGCATGAGTAAAACTTATGTTTCCTTTTAACTATATTATATATATTTAAATTATTTTATATGTTATTATATATTATTTTTATTGTCATCATATATTTATGAGATACTTACATATGTAAGAAAACAATATCCCACATATTATTAACTTATAAAATAATTTCTTAACAAATAAAATCCTGGATTGTTTTGTACGAAAATCCTAGTGATTGTGTACAAAAGCTTGGTAAGATTTAAGGGCGAATGTAATAATATCACTTATTATTTAAATATATTTATAACAAAATGCTCAGCCCTTTTTTATTTTTTGATAACATTGCTGGCCCAACCCAACATTATAATTAGAATCAGCCCAGCAAAATCGTGTATCTAGAGAAAGAGCAAATGGCCTGTAACTTTTTAGGAAATAAAATAAATGGGCTGCATGAAAGCTACATTAATTGTTCACCCAGCCCAGCTAATGGCTGTAATTCAAAAAAAAAGATCAAATTGACTGTAAATTCTACCGCACAAAAAAAGACTGTAAATTCTGAAAAAATGGGTTGAATACGTACCATATTTTTGGAGGCTGAAATGTGGGCCAATAGGTCGAAGCCAACTCAAGTCGTTGTAAATTTAGTCAACAAATGATCGTGACATGTTAGCCATTGGATATACATCCAACGGCCGGCATCTATCTTCAATCTCTCGTCTTCTTCCTCCAGCGCCGCCGGGACCACCTCCCGCCTCCTGCTGCTAGCAGCTCTGCTTAGCACGCTTCGCTATGAAGCGCTACTCCACCATTGGCCAGGCCATCCCTCCAACCCTCCACACCTCTGTTCTTCTCCACCATTGCCGAACCACACCGCACTAGAACCAGATTAACCCTCGTACACCTCTCCGTCTCGTGACTCTACTCCCGCGTCTTCCCATCTCCGGCTCGTTGCTGTCCGGGGCCTCGCCGTCGTCCACCACCTTGGATGCGCTCGGCGCGGCATGGTCAACGAACGACACCATTGGAAGTAGGTTGTGCATGGAGAGGCTGACAGCTGGGTCCACGGCCGCCACAAGGAAATGCCTCCTTATTACGCGCAAAATAATGATTCCTCCACCTGACATCTGGGACCCACCGGAAGGGCCTCTGTATTTCGTGAAAAAAATGTGCCCCCCGCTGACTTGTCGGACCCACCAGCTATCTTCGCACGCAAGGAAGTGCCTCCTTATTACGCACAAAAAAATGAATACCCTCCCTTCCAGCTGGAACCCAGCATACTGGGAGGCTGACTTGTGGGCCTACCAAGTTGACGGGGACGGAGGGCTTTGTCAACTTAGTCAATATGAACGATTCTAGCTCCTGTTACCGTACGATGTTCATCCAACGGTTGTAGTGCTTCTTCAACCTCTGGTCTTCTTGCTCCAGCCGCCCAAACCAGGGCCGGTCGTGTCGCGTGCTCCTGCCTCCCGTGGCCGGTTGTGATGCCGCGGAGGTCTCACCGCCCCCTACTACTCCTACTGCTGGCCAAGCCATCCCTCTACTCACCCACACCCCCTGTTAATCTACGGCGACAACAGCCTCATACCGCAGCCGAACCAGTGAACCCTCGTACTCCTCTTCGCGTGGGCGGCCACTGCTGCGTCTTCCGCGGCTCCGAGTCGTCCCCTTCCTAGGCCTCGTCGTCGTCCACCGCCGTGGTGCTCTCGGCGCGGCGTGGTCAACATGGTCAAGGAACGACTTCCATCAGACATGGGTATGCGTGGAGAGGCGACAGTGGGTCCACGGCCGCGACAAGGAAGTGCCTCCTTATTACGCGGAAAATAATGATTCCTCCACGGCGGTGGGGACCCACGGACGAGCCACCGTATTTCGCGAAAAAGTTTCCCCACGACTGCTGGGACCCACCAGCTACATCTTCGCACGCAAGGAAGTGCGTCCGGGCAAAAAATGATTAGCCCCAATTGCTGGGACCCACTAGCTACATCTTCGCACGCAAGGAAGTGCGTCCGGAAAAAAATGATCCGCCCCACATTGTTGGGACCCACCAGCTACATCTCCGCGCATAGCGGAAGTGCGTCGGGCAAAAAAATGATTCGCCCCTCATTGCTGGGACCCACCAGCTACATTTTCGCACGCAAGGAACTGCGGCGGTCGGGACCCACCTGGTGAAGCGTGCGTGGCGTTGTCATTCAGTCGTGACGATATGCGTACATCTTGGTCGATGTAGACGCACGCGTGTCGTAGATGTAGAGGCGCCGCACGAAGCGTGTACTGCGTCGTACAGCAGCGAGGTGCAAGAAAGAAAATCTGACCCGCGTCACGTACATACGGGCGGGGTCTCTAACGCCTATCGCGCATACGTACATGGCTGGGTCGGAGCGGAGAAACAGCGTCGTTGCCGTGTTCATAGGGGAGCCAACGGCTGGGTCGGAGCGGAATGCGTGGTCGTGTTCGCCGGAGGGCTTGGGCGGAACAAGCGATGGAAGCGAGGCTGGCGTACCGCAACAGAGAAACAGCCTTGTGTTCGACCGGCCATGTTGAAACAGGTTACATTGATCGGGAGGGGCTGGCGTCGCAAAAGCGGAGAAGCGGACCTCCTACGGTCGAAATGGGGGTCTGTTGATCGGGAGGGTGTGGCGTACCGCAAAGCGGATGAAAGCGGACTTGTGTTGGGCGCCACGGTCGAAGCGGGGTCTGTTCGCCGGGAGGGTGTGGCGTACCGCCAAAGCGGATTTAAACGAACTTGTGTTGGGCGCTACGGTCGAAAGCGGGGGGAGGGTGTGGCGTCCGCAAAGCAGGACTCCACGGATCTGTTCATCTCCACCGTCGACCTCCTCCAGCCTCCACGGGCTACCGTCGACCTCCTCCGGCCTCCACGGGCTCCTGTTCATCCAGCCTCCACCGCGCGCTACTCCACCGGCTACTGTTCAACCACCCCTCCACGGGCACCCCTCCACCGTCTACTGTTCATCCAGCCCTCCACACCACGGGGTCTTGTTCAACCACCCCTCCACGGCCACCCCTCCACCGTCTACTGTTCATCCAGCCCTCCACACCACGGGTTCTGTTCATCCAGAGGCAACGCCACCGCCACTGTTCATCAACCCCCCCATAGCGCTCCTTTGTTCATCCAGGCGGCATCAATCGGCTTGATTAGCGGCGATGGCAAGTAATCACTCCATCGGGTTGATTAACGCCATCGATCGATCGCTCGGGTTCGATAGCGTGTAGCCCGCGATCAATCGCTTCGGGTTGATTAGAGCCCAACGCCTCGCTTCGGCTTGATTCTGATAGCGCCTACGCACACAGCAGCGTGCACAGACGAGAAAGCGCAGATCGCTCTCCCACCGTAACGGCAACTCCACGAAATTTTCCTCCCCTCGCTTCTACCACGGTTTTTCCGTCATGGGCGGCCCAAAGAATGTCATGCAGTGCGTCTCCGGCCCGCCGGGACGAAAAGCCCATTTCTGTCATGATTTTTGTCATAGAAGTAGGAGCCCACCACATCTATGATGATACCGGGTTTTGTCACAATTATCGTCATAGAAGTGTCATATGTATGACAGAAAAAAAAATTGTTCGACCCAAAATGTCACGGATGTGTCTTTTTTTTGTAGTGTAGCTAGGCATAAAAGAAAGGATAGATCTAGGTATTGCCATAATAATAGGATAGATCATTAAAACTCATTTCGTATTCTCTATGTTCAGCAGCAAGTTTTCTTTGAGGCAAGCAAAAGTAATCAAAAGGGCTAAATTAATGGGAGAAAATTCCCCGAGATCAACTTTAGCAGGTATAGGTTCCTCCTTCGGCCCTTCGTATTGCACAACCAATTCATCATTATAAGCATTCTTTTGACAGAACTTTGTGAGCCTATACTCGAGAGAATATCCTAGCTCATTATTTCGAATAGCAAAATCATTATTAAGTTCAGAAATTCTATCAACTACAACATTGGTAGGAACCTTTTTTCTAAGGTTTTAATTAAAAGCAACATAATCTAGAGATTGAAAACGCATTATTTCCTCTTGATCAAATAAGATACTTTCTATGGGAGGACGGCCAGCATCCACCCTATAATGCGCAAATATTTCTTTGGCCTCTTTTATTATAAATCTAAACTCATGAGCCAAAAAGATAGTAGCGACACGCTTAACAGAAGAATGCTCAATATTAGAAAATTCTAGAAAAATCCTTTGTATGCAAGGGTGCATGTGCATAAATTGCCTTTCAAGTTCAACTACAAGCATGGCGATAGCGTCCGCAAGACTACTAGTTTTATGAAGAATAGAACTACCCATAGAAGGCGAAGCACCAGCACAAGTAAAGAAATCTTGAATAACCCCTTTTCCAATAATATTACCACTACCAATTCAGAATTATTTTGTATGTAAGGTAGGGGGTTCTTCAGCAGGAGCATCAGAATTTTCCATGTTATTACTATTGTCCATATCGACAATAGTTTCCCCAATTTCAGACATAACGGTAGAAAGTGCGAGGAGCAAAAAGAAAGAGATAGGCGAATAAAACAGCAAGGGTGAAGTGGGGGAGAGGAAAATGAGAGGCGAATGGCAAATAATGTAATGCGGGAGATAAGAGTTTGTGATGGGTACTTGGTATGTTGACTTTTGCGTAGACTCCCCGGCAATGGCGCCAGAAATCCTTCTTGCTACCTCTTGAGCACTGCGTTAGTTTTCCCTCGAAGAGGAAAGGGTGATGCAGTAAAGTAGTGTAAGTATTTCCCTCGGTTTTGAGAACCAAGGTATCAATCCAAGAGGAGACCACAGACGAGTCCCTCGCACCTACACAAACAAATAAATCCTGCAACCAACGCAATAAAGGGGTTGTCAATCCCTTCACGGTCACTTACGAGTGAGATCGATAGATATGATAGGATAATATTTTTGGTATTTTTATGATAAAGATGCAAAGTAAAATAAAAGGCAATAAAAATAACTAAGTGTTAGAAAATAGACCCGAGGGCCATAAGTTTCACTAGAGGCTTCTCTCGAGAGCATAAGTATTACGGTGGGTGAACAAATTACTATTGAGAAATTGACAGAATTGAGCATAGTTATGAGAATATCTATGTATGATCATGTATATAGGCATCACGTCCGAGACAACTAGATAGACTCCTGCCTGCATCTACTACTATTACTCCACACATCGACCGCTATCCAGCATGCATCTAGAGTATTAAGTTCATAAGAACAAAGTAATGCTTTAAGCAAGATGACATGATGTAGAGGAATAAACTCATGCAATATGATATAAACCCCATCTTGTTATCCTTGATGGCAACAATACAATACGTGCCTTGCTGCCCCTACTGTCACTGGGAAAGGACACCGCAAGATTGAACCCAAAGCTAAGCACTTCTCCCATTGCAAGAAAGTGTTGGGGAACATAGTAATTTAAAAAAAAATTCCTACGCACACGCAAGATCATGGTGATGCATAGCAACAAGAGGGGAGAGTGTTGTCCACGTACCCTCGTAGACCGAAAGCAGAAGCGTTATAACAATGTGGTTGATGTAGTCGTACGTCTTCACGGCCCGACCGATCAAGCACCGAAACTACGGCACCTCCGAGTTCTAGCACAAGTTCAGCTCGATGATGATCCCCGGACTCCGAGCCAGCAAAGTGTCGGGGATGAGTTCCGTCAGCACGACGGCGTGGTGACTATCTTGATGTTCTACCGTCGCAGGGCTTCGCCTAAGCACCGCTACAATATTATCGAGGTGGATTATAGTGGAGGGGGGCACCGCACACGGCTAAGAGATCCAAGGGATCAATTGGGGTTGTTGTGCCTAGAGGTGCCCCCCTGCCCCCGTATATAAAGGAGCCAGGGGGAGGGGGTCGGCCGGCCAGGAGGGGTGCGCCAGGAGGAGTCCTCCTCCCACCGGGAGTAGGACTCCCCCCCTTCCTTGTTGGAGTAGGAGAGAAGGAAAGAGGGGGAGAGGAGGAAGGAAAAGGGGGCTGCACCCCTTGTCCAATTCGGACCAGAGAGGGGCTGCACGCCTCCTTCCTTTCGGCCTCTCTCCTCTATTCCCGTATGGCCCAATAAGGCCCATATACTCCCCGGCGAATTCTCGTAACTCTCCTGTACTCCGAAAAATACCCGAATCACTCGGAACCTTTCCGAAGTCCGAATATAGTCGTCCATTATATCGATCTTTACATCTCGACCATTTCGTGACTCCTAGTCATGTCCCCGATCTCATCCGGGACACCGAACTCCTTCGGTACATCAAAACTCATAAACTCATAATATAGCTGTCATCGAAACCTTAAGCGTGCGGACCCTACGGGTTCGAGAACAATGTAGACATGACCGAGACCGTCTCGGTTAATAACCAATAAGCGGAACACGGATGCTCATATTGGCTCCCACATATTCTCGAAGATCTTTATTGGTCAAACCACATAACAACATACGGTGTTCCCTTTGTCATTGGTATGTTACTTTCCGAGATTCGATCGTCGGTATCTCAATACCTAGTTCAATCTCGTTTACGGCAAATCTCTTTACTCGTTCGTAATACATCATCCATAACTAACTCATTAGTTGCAATGCTCAAGGCTTAAGTGATGTGTATTACCGAGAGGGCCGAGAGATACCTCTCCGACAATCGGAGTGACAAATCCTAATCTCGAAATCGCCAACCCAACATGTACCTTGGAGACACTGTAGAGCTCCTTTATAATCACCCGATTCGTTGTGACGTTTGGTAGCACACAAAGTGTTCCTTGATGGCAGGAGTTGCATAATCTCATAGTCATAGGAACATGTATAAGTCATGAAGAAGCAATAGCAACATACTAAACGATCAAGTGCTAAGCTAACGGAATGGGTCAAGTCAATCACATCATTCTCCTAATGATGTGATCCCGTTAATCAAATGACAACTCATATCTATGGCTAGGAAACTTAACCATCTTTGATTCACGAGCTAGTCAAGTAGAGGCATACTAGTGACACTATGTTTGTCTATGTATTCACACATGTATTATGTTTCCGGTTAATACAATTCTAGCATGAATAATAAACATTTATCATGAAATAAGGAAATAAATAATAACTTTATTATTGCCTCTTAGGGCATATTTCCTTCAGTCTCTCACTTGCACTAGAGTCAATAATCTAGTTCACATAGCCATGTGATTTAACACCAATATTCATATCTGTATATGATTAACACCCATAGTTCACATCGTCATGTGACCAACACCCAAAGGGTTTACCAGAGTCAATAATCTAGTTCACATCGCTATGTGATTAACACCCAAAGAGTACTAAGATGTGATCATGTTTTGCTCGTGAGAGAAGCTTAGTCAACGGGCTGTCATATTCAGAGCCATATGTATTTTCTAAATATTCTATGTCTACAATGCTCTGCCCAGAGCTACTCTAGCTAATTGCTCCCACTTTCGATATGTATCCAGATTGAGACTTAGGGTCATCTGGATCGGTGTGAATGCTTGCACCGATGTAACTCTTTACGACGGGCTCTTTTATCACCTCCATAATCGAGAAATATTTCCTTAGTCCTCACTAAGGATATTCTTGACCAATGTCCGGTGATCTACTCCTAGATCACTATTGTACTCCCTTGCCAAATTCAGAGCAAGGTATACAATAGGTCTGGTACATATCATAGCATACTTTATAGAACCTATGACTGAGGCATAGGGATGAATTTCATTCTCTTTTCTATTTTCTGTCGTGGTCGGGATTTGAGTCTTACTCAATTTCACACCTTTGCAACACAGGCAAGAACTCTTTCTTTGACTATTCCATTTTGAACTATTTCAAAATCTTGTCAAGGTATGTACTCATTGAAAATCTTATCAAGCGTCTTGATCTATCTCAATAGATCTTGATGCTCAATATGTAAGTAGCTTTACTGAGGTCTTTCTTTTAAAGAACTCCTTTCAAATACTCCTTTATGCTTTCGGAAAAATTCTACATCATTTCGATCAACAATATGTTACTCACATATATTTATCGGAAAAGCGGTAGTGCTCCCACTCACTTTATTGTAAATCAGGCTTCACCGCAAGTCTATATAAAACTATATGCTTTGATCAACTTATCAAAGCGTATATTCAACTCGAGATGCTTGCACCAGTCCATAGATAGATCATTTGGAAGTTGCACATTTTGTTAGCACCTTTAGGATTGACAAAACCTTCTGGTTGCATCATATACAACTCTTCTTTAAGAAAACCATTAAGGAATGCAGTTTTGACATCCATTTGCCAGATTTCATAAAATGTGGCAATTGCTAACATGATTCGGACAGACTTAAGCATCCCTAAAGTTGAGAAAATCTCATTGTAGTCAACACCTTGAACTTGCCGAAAACCTTTTTGTGACAAGTCGAGCTTTGTAGATAGTAACACTACTATCAGTGTATGTCTTCCTCTTGAAAATCCATTTGTACAATATGGTTTGCCGATCATCGGGCAACTCCACCAAAGTCCATACATTGTTCTCGTACATGGATCCCATCTCAGATTGACCTCAAGCCATTTCGCGGAATCTGGGCTCATCATCGCTTCCTCATAGTTCGTAGGTTCATCATGGTCTAGTAACATGACTTCCAGAACAGGATTACCGTGCCACTCTGGTGCGGACTTTACTTTGGAAGACCTACAAGGTTTTGTAGTAACTTAATCTGAAGTTTCATGATCATCATCATTAGCTTCCTCACTAATTGGTGTAGGAATCACTGGAACTGATTTCTGTGATGAACTACTTTCCAATTCGGGAGAAGGTACAAATTACCTTATCAAGCTCTACTTTCCTCCCACTCACTTCTTTCGAGAGAAACTCCTTCTCTAGAAAGGATCCATTCTTAGCAACGAATGTTTTTCCTTCGGATCTGTGATAGAAGGGGTACCCAACAGATTCCTTTGGGTATTCGTGAAGACGCACTTCTCGATTTGGGTTTGAGCTTATCGGGTTGAAACCTTTTTCACATAAGCATCGCAACTCCAAACTTTAAGAAACAACAGACTTAGGTTTCTTGCTAAACCATAGTTCATACGGTGTCGTCTCAGCAGTTTAGATGGTGCCCTATTTAAAGTGAATCTAGCTATCTCTAATGCATAACCCCAAAGCGATAGCGGTAAATCGGTAAGAGACATCATAGATCGCACCATATCTAGTAAAGTACGATTCTGACGTTCGGACACACCATTACCTTTGTGGTGTTCGGTGGCGTGAGTAGTGAAACTATTTCTCATTGTTTTAACTGAAGGCCAAACTCGTAACTCAAATATTCTCCTCTACGATCAGATTGTAGAAACTTTATTTTCTTGTTACGATGATTCTTCACTTCACTCTGAAATTCTTTGAACTTTACAAATGTTTCAGACTTGTGTTTCATTAAGTAGATACAGACATATCTGCTCAAATCATTTGTGAAGGTCAGAAAATAACGATACTCACCACGAGCATCAATAATCATTGGACCGCATACATCGGTATGTATTATTTCCAACAAGTCAATAGCTCGTTCCATTGTTCCGGAGAACGGAGTTTTAGTCATCTTGCCAAAAAGGCACGGTTCGCAAGCATCAAATGATTCATAACCAAGTGATTTCGAAAATCCATCTTTATGGAGTTTCTTCATGCGCTTTACACCGATATGACCCAAACAGCAGTGCCACAAATAAGTTGCACTATCATTATTAACTTTGCATCTTTTGGCATTAATATTATGAATATGTGTATTACTACGATCGAGATCCAACAAACTATTTTCATTGGGTGTATGACCATTGAAGGTCTTATTCATGTAAACAGAATAATAATTGTTCTCTGACTTTAAATGAATAACCGTATAGCAATAAACATGATCAAATCATATTCATGCTCAACGCAAACGCCAAATAACATTTATTTAGGTTTAACACTAATCCCGAAAGTATAGGGAGTGTGCGATGATGATCATATCAATCTTGGAACTACTTCCAACACTCATCGTCACTTCCCTTCAACTAGTCTCGATTTATACGTAACTCTTGTTTGAGTTGCTAATCTTAGCAACCGAACAAGTATCAAATACACAGGGGCTACTATAAACACTAGTAAGGCACACATCAATAACATGTATATCAAATATACCCTTGTTCACTTTGCCATCCTTCTTATCCACCAAATATTCAGGGCTTTCCGCTTCCGGTGACCATTTCCTTTGCGATTGTAAGCACTTTCGGTTTAGTGCTTTGGTCCAGCTTTGGTATTCTTCACGGGAGTGACAACTTGTTTGCCATTCTACTTGAAGTTTCCTTTCTTTCCTTTGCCCTTTTCTTGAAACTAGTGGTCTTGTCAATCATCAACACTTGATGCTCTTTCTTGATTTCTACCTTCGTCGATTTCAACATCACGAAGAGCTCGGGAATCGTTTCCGTCATCCCTTGTATACTATAGTTCATCACGAAGTTCTAGTAACTTAGTGATGGTGACTAGAGAATTCTGTCAATCACTATCTTATCTGGATGATTAACTCCCACTTGATTCAAGCGATTGAAGTACCCAGACAATCTGAGCACATGCTCACTAGTTGAGCGATTCTCCTCCATCTTTTAGCTATAGAACTTGTTGGAGACTTCATATCTCTCAACTCTGGTATTTTCTTGAAATATTAACTTCAATTCCTGGAACATCTCATATGGTACATGACGTTCAAAACGTCTTTGAAGTCCCGATTCTAAGCCGTTAAGCATGATGCACTAAACTATCAAGTAGTCATCATATTGAGCTAATAGCGTTCATAACGTTTGCATACGCTCTGCAATAGGTCATCACCTAGTGGTGCATTAAGGACATAATTCTTCTGTGCAACAATGAGGATAAACCTCAGATCACGGATCCAATCCGCATCATTGCTACTAACATCTTTCAACACAATTTTCTCTAGGAACATATCAAAATAAACATATGAAAGCAACAACGCGAGCTATTGATCTACAACATAATTTGCAAAATACTATCAGGACTAAGTTCATGATAAATTAAAATTCAATTAATCGTATTACTTAAGAACTCCCACTTAGATAGACATCTCTCTAGTCATCCAAGTGATCACGTGATCCAAATCAACTAAACCATGTCCGATCATCACGTGAGATGGAGTAGTTTTCAATGGTGAACATCACTATGTTGATCATATCTACTGTATAATTCACGCTCGACCTTTCGGTCTCCGTGTTCCGAGGCCATATCTGTATATGCTAGGCTCGTCATGTTTAACCCGAGTATTCCGCGTGTGCAACTGTTTTGCACCCGTTGTATTTGAACGTAGAGCCTATCACACCCGATCATCATGTGGTGTCTCAAAGACGAAGAACTTTCATAGCGGTGCATACTCGGGAGAACACTTCTTGATAATTAGTGAGAGATCATCTTAAAATGCTACCGTCAATCAAAGCAAGATAAGATGCATAAAGGATAAACATCACATGCAATCAATATAAGTGATATGATATGGCCATCATTATCTTGTGCTTGTGATCTCCATCTCCGAAGCACCATCATGATCACCATCTTCACCAGCGCGACACCTTGATCTTCATCGTAGCATCGTTGTCGTCTCGCCAATCTTATGCTTCTACGACTATCGATACCGCTTAGTGATAAAGTAAAGCATTACAGGGCGATTGCATTGCATACAATAAAGCGACAACCATATGGCTCCTGCCAGTTGCCGATAACTCGGTTACAAAACATGATCATCTCATACAATAAAATATAGCATCACGTCTTGACATCACATCACAACATGCCCTGCAAAAACAAGTTAGACGTCCTCTACTCTGTTGTTGCAAGTTTTACGTGGCTGCTACGGGCTTAGCAAGAACCGTTCTTACCTACGCATCAAAACCACAGCGATAGTTCGTCAAGTTAGTGATGTTTTAACCTTCTCAAGGACGGGCGTAGCCACACTCAGTTCAACTAAAGTTGGAGAAAGCAGACACCCGCCAGACCACCGGTGTGCAAAGCACGTCGGTAGAACCAGTCTCGCGTAAGCGTCTGGCGCAATGTCGGTCGGGCCGCTTCATCCAACAATACCGCCCGAACCAAAGTATGACATCTTTGGTAAGCGGTATGACTTGTATCGCCCACAACTCACTGTGTTCTACTCGTGCATATAACATCTACGCATAAAACCTAGGCTCGGATGCCACTGTTGGGGAACGTAGTAATTTCAAAAAAAATCCTACGCACACGCAAGATCATGGTGATGCATAGCAACGAGAGGGGAGAGTGTTGTCCACGTACCCTCGTAGACCGAAAGCGGAAGCGTTATAACAACGCGGTTGATGTAGTCGTACATCTTCACGGCCCGACCGATCAAGCACCGAAACTACGTCACCTCTGAGTTCTAGCACACGTTCAGCTCGATAACGATCCCCGGACTCCAATCCAGCAAAGTGTTGGGGGTGAGTTCCGTCAGCACGATGGCGTGGTGACTATCTTGATGTTCTACCGTCGCAGGGCTTCGCATAAGCACCGCTACAATATTATCGAGGTGGATTATGGTGGAGGGTGGCACCGCACACGGCTAAGAGATCCAAGGGATCAATTGTTGTTGTGCCTAGAGGTGCCCCCGCCCCGTATATAAAGGAGCAGGGGAGGGGTCGGCCGGCCGGAGGCGGCGCGGGAGGAGTCCTCCTCCCACCGGAGTAGGACTCCCCCTTCCTTTTTGGAGTAGAAGAGAAGGGAAAGAGGGGAGAGGAGGAAGGAAAGGGGCTGCACCCTTGTCCAATTCGGACGAGAGGGGGCTGCGCCTCCTTCCTTCGACCTCTCTCCTCTATTCCCGTATGGCCCAATAAGGCCCATATACTCCCGGCGAATTCCGTAACTCTCGGTACTCGAAAAATACCGAATCACTGGAACCTTTCCGAAGTCCGAATATAGTGGTACAATATATCGATCTTTACGTCTCGACCATTTCGAGACTCCTCGCCATGTCCCCGATCTCACAGGACTCGAACTCCTTGGTACATCAAAACTCATAAACTCATAATATAAGCATCGCATCGAAACCTTAAGCGTGCGGACCCTACGGGTTCGAGAACAATGTAGACATGACCGAGACACATCTCCGGTTAATAACCAATAGCGGAACCTGGATGCTCATATTGGCTCCCACATATTCTACAAAGATCTTTATCGGTCAAACCGCATAACAACATACGTTGTTCCCTTTGTCATCGGTATGTTACTTGCCCGAGATTCGATTGTCGATATCTCAATACCTAGTTCAATCTCGTTACCGGCAAGTCTCTTTACTCGTTCCGTAATACATCATCCCACAACTAACTCATTAGTTGCAATGCTTGCAAGGCTTAAGTGATGTGTATTACCGAGAGGGCCCAGAGATACCTCTCCGACAATCGGAGTGACAAATCCTAATCTCGAAATACGCCAACCCAACATGTACCTTCCGAGACACCTATATAGCTCCTTTATAATCACCCAGCTAAGTTGTGACGTTTGGTAGCACACAAAGTGTTCCTCCGATAAACGGGAGTTGCATAATCTCATAGTCATAGGAACATGTATAAGTCATGAAGAAGCAATAGCAACATACTAAACGATCAAGTGCTAAGCTAACGGAATGGGTCAAGTCAATCACATCATTCTCCTAATGATGTGATCCCGTTAATCAAATGACAACTCATGTTTATGGCTAGGAAACTTAACCATCTTTGATTCACGAGCTAGTCAAGTAGAGGCATACTAGTGACACTATGTTTGTCTATGTATTCACACATGTATTATGTTTCCGGTTAATACAATTCTAGCATGAATAATAAACATTTATCATGAAATAAGGAAATAAATAATAACTTTATTATTGCCTCTTTGGGCATATTTCCTTCAGAAAGATCAATCTATTAGGCCAAACCGAGCTGATAATTCGAAGAGACTTGCAAAGATAACCAATCATACATAAAAGAATTCAGAGAAGATTCAAATACTGTTCATCGATAAACTTGATCATAAACCCACAATTCATCGGTCTCAACAAACACACCGCAAAAGAAGATTACATCAAATAGATCTCCACAAGAGAGGGGGAGAACATTGTATTGAGATACAAAAAGAGAGAAGAAGCCACCCAGCTAATAACTATGGACCCGAAGGTCTGAGGTAAACTACTCACAGATCATCGGAGAGGCTACGGTGTTGATGTAGAAGCCCTCCGTGATCGATGCCCCCTCCGGGGAGCTCCGGAAAAGGCCCCAAGATGGATCTCACGGGTACAGAAGGTTGCGGCGGTGGAATTAGGTTTTTTTGCTCCGTATCTGGTAGTTTGGGGGTACATAGGTATATATAGGAGGAACAAGTACGTCGGTGGAGCAACGTGGGGCCCACGAGGGTGGAGGGTGCGCCCAGGGGGTAGGCGCGCCCCCCTACATCGTGCCCTCCTGGTTGATATCTTGACGTAGGGGCCAAGTCCTCTGGATCACGTTCGTTCCGAAAATCACGTTCCCGAAGGTTTCATTCCGTTTGGACTGTGTTTGATAGTCTTTTTCTACGAAACTCTGAAATAGGCAAAAAAAAACAGCAATTCTGGGCTGGGCCTCCGGTTAATAGGTTAGTCCCAAAAATAATATAAAAGTGTATAATAAATCCTGATAATGTCCAAAACAGAATATAATATAGCATGAAACAATCAAAAATTATAGATACGTTGTAGACGTATCAAGCATCCCCAAGCTTAATTCCTGCTCGTCGTCGAGTAGGTAAATGATAAAAACAGAATTTTTGATGTGGAATGCTACTTGGCATAATTTCAGTGTAATTCTCCTAATTGTGGTATGAATATTCAGATCCAAAAGATTCAAGATAAAGGTTTAATATTGACATAAAAGTAATAATACTTCAAGCATACTAACTAAGCAATTATGTCCTCTCAAAATAACATGGCCAAAGAAAGTTCATCCCTACAAAATCATATAGTTTAGTCATGCTCCATTTCCGTCACACAAGAATGCTCTCATCATGCACAACCCCGATGACAAGCAAAGCACTTGTTTCATACTTTAGTAATCTCAAACTTTTTTCAACCTTCACGCAATACATGAGCGTGAGCCATGGATATAGCACTATGGGTGGAATAGAATATAATGATGGGGGTTATGTGGAGAAGTCAAAAAAGGAGAAAGTCTCACATCAACAAGGCTAATCAATGAGCTATGGAGATGCCCATCGATTGATGTTAATGCAAGGAGTAGGGATTGCCATGCAACGGATGCACTACAGCTATAAATGCATGAAAGCTCAACAAAAGAAACTAAGTGGGTGTGCATCCAACTTGATTGCTCACGAAGACCTAGGGCATTAGAGGAAGCCCATTTTTGGAATATACAAGCCAAGTTCTATAATGAAAAATACCCACTAGTATATGAAAGTGACAAAACATATCATGAAGATCATGGTGCTACTTTGAAGCACAAGTGTGAAAAAAATGATGGTAGCATTGTCCCTTTTTCTGGGCCTCCCTTTTTTTGGCCTTTCTCTCTCTTTTTTGGGACAATGCTCTATGAATGATGATCATCACACTTCTATTTATTTACAACTCAATGATTACAACTCGATACCAGAACAAGGTATAACTCTATACGAATGCCTCCGGCGGTATACCGGGATAACAATGAATCAAGAGTGACATGTATGAAAAATTATGAACGGTAGCTTTGCCACAAATACGATGTCAACTACATGATCATGCAAAGCAATATGACAATGATGAGCGTGTCATAATAAACGGAACGGTGGAAAGTTGCATGGCAATATATCTCGGAATGGCTATGGAAATGCCATAATAGGTAGGTATGGTGGCTATTTTGAGGAATATATAAGGAGGTTTATGTGTGAAAGAGCGTATCATATCACGGGGTTTGGATGCACCGGCGAAGTTTGCACCAACTCTCAATGTGAGAAAGGGCAATGCACGGTACCGAAGAGGCTAGCAATGATGGAAGGTGTCGGGGATATACCCCGCGGGGTAAACCGGCCGGAAGTTAACCCGGCCGGACTTGGCGGTTTATTTGAGGTCCCGCTGGCACTTGGCGATATTCATCTGGCGACCCCGGACACGGCAATTTACGGATGACCCGCCAGATGTTGTAACTCACTTGGTGACCCGTGGACGGGTCGAGGAGCGACAAGACCGGTGGCCCGTCTGGCGGTTCATGAAGGCGGTTCAACTCGTGGGCGGTTTAAGAGGAAAGGCATGAGGAATATTTACCTTACAAGGAGTTAAGACCAGGACTTGTATCCGGTTTTCATTAGAGATAGACTAGTCCTAATCCTAATAGGAATCCACATGTAACCCGCCCCTTCAACATATATAAGGAGGGCGGGGCTCCAAAGAGGGAGAAGCGACAAGCTACAAGTAAGAAGAAACAATCTTAGGGCTAGAGACAAAGAGGAGAGCCGGTTTCTGGCGACTCCTCGTGATGATAATGAGACCTAGCCTCAAACAGCATGTAGGGTTTTTACCGGATGATGTTTCCGGGGCCAAGCTGTCTAAATCCCTCGTGCGGTGTTGCGTCTCTCGATTCCGCTCAACCCTCTCAAGCTACCACATAGATGCGTTGGCCTCGCGACTAAGTCGACACTAAGGACATCGACGTGACAAATCCACGACAGTTGGCGCCACCGTGGGGCCTGCGCCTGCAGTGGTGTTGAGTTCTTGGAGGATCTCTCCCAAGGATCGAGAAGTTCGTGATATACCGGAAAAAGAAGAGAACTTCATGGAAGGATCTGCGGGCTCGACGAACAGTTGTATTGGCGTGTACGAAATTGAGATCAAGAGTTAGGGTTGCATCTGTGATCCGTTTAATCCGACAGCAATTGATGTTCGTTGCTGCGCCACCTACGAAGCCGCCAGGTTGAAGATTCTCTACGACTTGGTCCGAGACTAAGTGGAATCAGTTTTTTAATCTACTCGGTCTGCTAGTCGCTGTTTACGTGTATATACATAGTGTCTCGCGTGCCTGGCCGCTGCTGCATATTCCACGAGTAATCTGCTGGATCAAGTACCGAGGTGTGTGGGTCGTGAAGCAACAAGGATTCGCCGCAATGAGTATTGCCGCTACTTCACGTCAATTGATTCAAGGAAGAGTACTTCTCATGTGAAGACAAGGACAAGGTTATTGATTGGACTTGATGGCTATTGCTTACGTGAAGGACAGAAGACCCGTACTAGATAAGCATTAGATCGGATTTGTTTTTCTACATACGGCCAAAGCATATTATCAGCGGTTGAAAGTTACTATGAATAGCAACTGGAATGATTGGTCTCCGCCTCGGTCTTTGTTTTCGAGCCGGTCGCAAGTCACCTAGCCGTACCCTCCGACCCGCTGCTACGACCCGGCACCGCTGCTGGATTCGCCTCTACTACTTTGGCCGTAGCCGCCTGTCACGGTCCAGTTTACATCAAAACGCGCCAGCTGACTCGCCCATCCATGCCGCCTTACAACGCCATGGATGACTCGCCCGTCCTCCCTCGCGGCCGGTTCACGTGTCCGCGCCGGCTTACAAACGTTGCGGCCGACTCAGTCGTCCGCACCGGTTTACCACGCCACGGCCGGTTCACCCGTGAGCAACTTCAACTCCACCTAGCGATCATCGATTTCATGGCGGATTATTTCCGGCCTGGCACATCAGGTGATATTCATCTAAAATATATTTTATTAGTGCATATTATTTTTTTCAAAGAGCGGTTTATCTTTGCCTTGGTCTGCAATATTGTATGCAGGGCAATTGTTCATTATAAACGTGGTTTATACCATGGGTACGAAGCACGTGCTGGCAACGTCCTGCCCGGTGTTCGTCCATGCCACATTACACGGTGAATGGACGCGTGCAAGACGCCGCCCTTACGGCCCGGTTTACATCAGCTTGTCGGGACCGTGCCTGCGTTTGACTCGCCCGTCCGAACCGGTTTACAACACCGTGGCCGGTTCATCTACCCAAGCCACCTCTAATACTGTGGACGTCTCTACCGTCCATTTATTGCGGCCTGGTCTACATCAACATACCAGGCCGCACTTTGTCCGCATGAGCAAGTCACAGCTTGGGTAGCCCGGTTTTGTTTCAAAATGGAGGCAAATTATCATATACTATCAACCGCTATCTACCTTTGGATGGCTCAATGGGCGGCGACAAGTCGCCGCCACTACAGATTTGGTTAACTTCAAATCGCCATTGGAAGGAACCATTGGCGAGTTCTTGACATGGCTCATACGGGATCATTTATAACCCGCCGCAGTCATCACAACCTTCTGTGGATTCACATTGTGTTATCAACACCAATGATATACAAGTTATGCTGGTTTATATCACAGTCAAATATGGAGAGTTTCAAGCCAACTCCTCGAGTCACCTTGAGACTGGGGCTACGATGACATGACTAAGCAAATCTTGCCAGCAAATTTAAGAACCCGTGACGATGGAGGGAAATATAACCCGTCCCGGAGGCTATGTTATTTGAAGGCCGTCAGAAAATTTCCGGCTTAGTAAGTATATGACAGTTAGAAAATCCCGGCTCAATGAAGAAGTTCCGGATCATCAGAAAGGATTCCGGTTTAAAATCTGGTTCAAGGGAAATATATCCTCCCACAAAGCTCTCAAGCGCTCAAATCCGGTTTAAAAATGTCCGGTTCAAAAAGGAATTAACTTCGCAAGTTCGAGTTGAAAGGCCATCGAAAATTTCCGCCGAAAATGAAGATTCCGTTTAATCCGGTTCAAGGAAAGATGTCTCCACAAAGCTTTGAAGCTTTCAATATCCGGTTCAAAATCCGGTTCAAGAAGGATTTATCTCTTGCAAAAGTTAAAGGGTGCTAAAGAGGACCTGCTGCTGAAGCTTGGTCCAAACATGGGTATCATGCCTTATTGGCTTATCATATTGTTGGTCACTTGGGGCTTGGTCGTATCCGAACCATAGCCACGCCTCTTGATCGCCTAGTGCCACAACATCACTTGGGGGCTTGGTCGTGTCCAAACCAATGCAACACCTTTTGATAGGCGAAAGCCACTAGATCACTTGGGGACATGGTCAAGTCTGAACCATCCGCCTCTTGATCGGCCTAAGGCCATAGAGTCACTTGGGGCTTGGTGAACCGAACCATTGCCACGCCACTTGATCGGCATAATGCCATGGTTTCAGCTTGGGGACTGGCTGACTTGAACCATAGCTACACCTTATTGGGAGCTTGGTCGTGTCCGACCATGGTAACACCATCGATCGGCTCAAGAAAGCCTCATTTGCAATGGTTTTATTTTGCCTTTGCTTGAATTCTGTTCTTTTTGCTAAAGAACTTTTACTTCTATGCTTTTAAACCGACATTGTTAATCCGGTTCAAGCTGTCAATTACAAATTGGCGGAACACGGTCAAATCTTAATCAGGAGACTATCGCCCGGTTTGATTTATGTTACCATCTTATTATGGAGTAAACCGGTGTTCATTAACCCGCTTGACTTTCAATTACAAGTTGTCAAGACATGATCAAATCATAATCCGAGACTATCCGCCTCGCCTGGTTTGACTACGAGTCGCCATATTATATATGGTTAAACGGTGTTTATCACAACCCGATGCGGTTTCATCATAAACCGCACAAGATGAAAGGAGTTATCATTACTCAAGATTGGGGTTATTACCCTCACTACAAAAAGTTGGTAAACCAATGATGTGATTCAATGTCACGGTATGATATATTTCATTGATTATTCTTAAGTGCAGCCTTGGTTATACACCGGGTTATATGTTGGGCATTATGACCCGTCCGTGATAAACCGCCAGACACTTTAAACTTGTCGTATGCAGAGACAGGTTGAATAAAGCATGATGATAAATTATCCGGAGTTTATTAAACCGGCCTAGCTTTAAGATGATAAGTCGCCAGTATATGATGAGAAATTACCCGGTGTTTGTTAACCCGGCCTGGCTTTGGACTATAAGTCGCCAGTGCATATTTGGATTGCGCCATTGGAATCATGCGCTTATAAATCATTGGGTTATATTATTCAAATAGCCAAACTTGGTTGAATTTTCATTATGATAATGAATGAATAAGGTTTTTCATACCAGATTATGTTATCTTTAATAGCCAACACGGCTGGATTTTTATTATGGTTATCAATAACCAATATGATAATCGAGGTTTTCAAAGTCGCTTTTAGCGCAATGGTTATCATATTATTAATGGATATGATTTATTCTACAATTGAAGGAATAGTCCCGACTCGCTGCAGGCTTACGACCCGCACTCGGGGGCTACATTATTTAAATTGAGATTACATCAAATGTGCAAGTCTCATGTCGCTGCAAGCATGCACCATGACACTTGGGGCTAATGCAAAGTAATTTTTGCTCATATTATTGAAGACCCGACTCATCACATTATAATGAGTCGGCCCTTGGGGCTACACATCATTGCTCAAATCTAAATGATTATACCTACAAAGTCCCCTGCTCATTATTGCATAATGACCCGGCCCTTGGGGGCTACACTGGTTGAAGTTTTTATAAGACAATTACAAGTCCTGTGTTCTGCAAGCATGACAACCCGCACTTGGGGGTTACATAATATGGAGTATTCAGTTTTTACTAAGGAGTGGGATGAATAACATGGATTTCTTCTTAAGTGGCAGCATTTATATTGAAGCAAGTCTTAAGCCATCACTTTGTTCTGCTCAAGACTTGGGGGCTACAGGTATTATATTATTATTGAAGAAATATTTTCAAATTCTCTGATTGAGCAAACTAGGTTGACCCGGCGTCACCAATCATTATGACCCTGTGGCTGCAACCCGGCGTCATTAATAATCATGAACCGGCGTTGGCAACAATCATGAACCGGTGTCTGCAACAATCATGACTCGAAATTATCAAGTTTTTATAACCCGACAGTCTTTGGCAATGATAAAACCGGCAAGTTCTGCATCTTCAAACCGGTTGAATATCAGATGAGTATTTCAAGACCAATATTTCTTAAACCGGCGCTTTGGAAGCCGACTCAAGTGGATTATTCTTCACAATATTTTTTCTATAAGAAGCCAACATCAGCAATTTGAGTATGAAGCTGGTTATTGACCCGGATTTTCTAGAAGGAGGAAATGACAAAGGACTTAAGGACGATCGGTGCGGTCTACAAGAATTCTTAACCCGGAGCACAACCTGCCAAATTTGTTACGGTGTTTATTTATAAAGATAAGTTTACCTATGGATAAATCCAAGCTAAACTTGGGGCTAATGTCGGGATATACCCCTTGGTGTAAACCGGCGGAAGTTAACCCGCCGGACTTGGCGGTTTATTTGAGGTCCGCGGCACTTGGCGATATTCATCGGTGACCCGCCTGACACGGCAATTTACCGGATGACCCGCCAGATGTTGTAACTCATTGGTGACCGGCGGACGGGTCGAGGAGTGACTAGACCGGTGGCCCGTCTGGCGGTTCATGAAGGCCGGTTCAACTCATGGGCGGTTTAAGAGGAAAGGCATGAGGAATATTTACCTTACAAGGAGTTAAGACCAGGACTTGTATCCGGTTTGCATTAGAGATAGACTAGTCCTAATCCTAATAGGAATCCACATGTAACCCGCCCATTCAACATATATAAGGAGGGGCAGGGCTCCCCAAAGAGGGAGAAGCGACAAGATACAAGCAAGAAGAAACAATCTTAGGGCTAGAGACAAAGAGGAGAGCCGGTTTACGGCGACTCCCTCGTGATGATAATGAGACCTAGCCTCAAACAGCATGTAGGGTTTTTACCGGATGATGTTTCCCGGGGCCCGAAGCTGTCTAAATCCCTGTCTGGTGTTGCGTCTCTTGATTCCGCTCAACCCCTCTCAAGCTACCACATAGATGCGTTGGCCTCGCGACTAAGTCTTGACACTAAAGACATCTGACGTGACAAATCCACGACAGAAGGGTAAGAGTGCGTATAATCCATGGACTCAACATTAGTCATAAAGAACTCACATACTTATTGCAAAAATCTACAAGTCATCAAAAACCAAGCACTACGCGCATGCTCCTAGGGGGATAGATTGGTAGGAAAAGACCATCGCTCATCCCCGACCACCACTCATAAGAAAGACTATCAAAGAACACCTCATGTTTCAAATTTGTTACATAACGTTTACCATACGTGCATGCTACGGGACTTGCAAACTTCAACTCAAGTATTTCTCAAATTCACAACTACTCAACTAGCACAACTTTAATATCACTACCTCCATATCTCAAAAAATCATCAAGCATCAAACTTCTCTTAGTATTCAGCACACTCATAAGAAAGTTTTTTACTAGTCTTGAATACCTAGCATATTAGGATTATTTAAGCAAATTACCATGCTGTTTAAGACTCTCAAAATAATATAAGTGAAGTATGAGAGAATAATAGTTTCTATAAAAAAAAAACACCACCGTGCTCTAAAAGATATAAGTGAAGCACTAGAGCAAAAACTATATAGCTCAAAAGATATAAGTGAAGCACATAGAGTATTCTAATAATTTCCAAATCATGTGTGTCTCTCTCAAAAGGTGTGTCCAGCAAACATGATTGTGGTAAACTAAAAGGAAAAGACTCAAATAATACAAGACGCTCCAAGCAAAACACATATCATGTGGTGAATAAAAATAAAGCTCCAAGTAAAGTTACCGATGCAAGTAGACGAAAGAGGGAATACCTTCCGGGGCATCCCAAGCTTTGGCTTTTTGGTGTCCTTAGATTATCTTGGGGTGTGTCGTGGAATTGTCACGGTAGATGTCCTCTTGCAAGAACTTAGTCGTGGAGCCATCGCAACTAGGAAGCTTAAAGGGGTCAATCGGGACAAAGGACACGAGAGGTTTATACTAGTTCGGCCCCTTACGATGAAGGTAAGGCCTACGTCTAGTTGGGTTGGTATTGCTTGATGTTTCGATGACCAGGGAGCAAGATACGCTATGCCCAGCTCTCGATGAGTTGTTTCTTGCCCTAAGCCGCCAGCAGGTCGTCCCCTTATATACACGGGTTGACGCCCTGCGGCCTACAGAGTCCCGGCTAGCTCATAAGAAGTGTACGGCTCGGTGACTAGTTAATTCTACCTTACGATACAAGTCATGCCATCATGGCGGTTTACCACAACGGGCCTTAAGTCGCCTGTGGGCTTTAGACCCTTTATTGAACCGCCATCTTCACGCTTGGTCTTGGGCTTCTTCTGATGAATCCCTCTTTGCGTAACCCGGCCCCTCAAGTCGGCTTACACAAATAGTTATATCCCCAACATTAGGCCCCAGATTGATTTGAACCGGTTCATATCAATCTTAAAATACCTTAAAAACAAGCCTTTCTTTCTTCTGTCAGTGCAAAGGTCATAACCCGCCGTGACGTCATCTTCTGGATCCGTGTTAACCCGCCGTGACGTCATCTTCAATTAAATTCCTATTTTATTTTGTCATATCTTCAAAGGATCTTGCCTTCACTGACCATCCCGAAAACCGAGGCGTCGGGGCCGCTGGATAATGATGCTCGGTCTCCTTGTTTCTCGCGCCGTCTCAGTCGGCCTTTCCTTATAAATAGGCTCAACCTAGATCTTCTTCATTTTCTCCCCTCAGTCGTCTTCCTCCGCTCGCTCTCTCCCAGTCGCTCGAGCTCCGCCGCTGCCGCCGCCGCCGCCGAGTTCCTCGTCTTCATCAACTCAGGCCACTGCATCACCCTGAATCTGATCAGAGAAACGCGATGAACCTCCGCCACAGCCCTGCATCTGTAAGTCCCTTTTCTTTCCTGTCTTAGATTTGCATTACAGTTTTCTTCGAGTTCGTCGGTGTTCATCGCCGCCCGCTACAAACCCTTGATAGATCTCACCCCCAACGCCATTTTCTGATCGTCGGATGGTATAGAACTGCTGCGGTAGCTGTTTCACCCCTATTTTATATGCAAACAGATCCCTTTTCCTTTGTTCAGAAGCTTCTTTCGAGTGTATGAACTTCTCTGCACTTGTTTTAGGTCTAGAAATTTTTCTTTTCAGAACGACCATTTGATCCAAAATAATAGCTGTAACTTATGAAATCTGTTTGTTCCACACTTAGCCAAAAATTGCATCTATTAGATCTGTTTAGCCACGGTAACCTATGTAGCCGGTTTAAGAAGACAACATGATTATCCGCCTTGCTTGCTTACGGCGACTTAAGATAACTTAATCGCATACGGAACCCGTAGCAGCTTAAATATCAAAACACAATTAGCCATATGTCATTAGGCCCCTTCTTAAGCTGCCATCTTGAATAGATTTTAAAATGTTTTCCTCCAGGTTAAATTTGAACCGGAACTTCTTATTTTTCATAGGCTTCAATTTATACAATGGCACCCAAGGCTCCCAAAGCTCTGTGACTCGCAAGCTGGGTCAAATCCTTTATTCTGAAAGCACTTTGTCGACTTTGTGAAATCCGCCATCTCGCCCAAGAGAGAGGTCATGTCTTATCGTGCTCCTAACCCGTCAAAGGAGAAGCCTCAACCCAAGGAAGGGGAGGTGATCGTGTTTACTGATCACATGACCCGGGGCTTCGCTCCACCCGGTTCAAAATTCTTGAGGATGTTTTACATTTCTTCGACCTCATACCTCAAGACATCGGGCCCAATTCATGTCAAATATTTGCAACTTCCAAGTCTTCGCGAGGTGTACCTTGGGGAAGAACCCAACTTACTTTTATTCAGAGAATTGTTTTACTTAAACCGCAGTAACTAACAGCCAACGGGCCCAGCTCGAACTTGGTGGCATCTCGATTCAGCGGCGGAGAGCGCTTTTTCCTTGCTGAATCGCCGAGTCATCCAAAGGATTGGAATCGAGACATGGTTCTACTGCGAGGATACTTCTCCGGCTGACGAAAATCCTCTGCCCGGCTTCCGTGCCTTGCGCCTTGATTCCAACCACCCGCTGCCGGATAAACGGACTGTTGTTGAACGTCTGCCACTCGCTCCCACCATTAGTAAAATCAAAGCTCTTTTGGGAAATGGCTTAGATGGTATTGACCTGGTCCGAGTCTGGGTCGCTTGGCGAGTGATTCCGTTAAGCCGCTGCCCCGGCTTAATGTGCACTTACTCGGGCGAGAAGAATGACCCACTGCGTCATAGTCCCGACGACTTACTAGATGATGTAGTGGATGCTACGACCCAGACGTTGCTGAAAGAGGGCACGGTGACCAGTAATGCCTTTGGTTTACTTCCTTTTCTGCAAGAAGAACCCGGCCCCTGCAGTAAGTCATCAACCTCAATAATTACTCCTTACTGTGTTACACCTTACTTTTATTCATAACCCCTTATCATTGTTCACAGGCCGATGATAACTTCTGGAAGGTCAAGTATAACCATGAGGCGGCCAAACAAGCCAGAGCGGCAAAAAGAGCCGAAAGGAAAACCGCCAAGACTGGAACTTCGAAGAAGAGGAAGCCAAGCGCTTCAGATATGTTTAAACTTGACGATACTGATGATGATGAGGAAGAGGTAACTTTTTAACTCCTTTGACTCTTTATCATTACCTTGCTAACATTAAATCTTTTCAGGAAGACAAGGGGAACAGCCGAGCCGTCGAGGAAGAGGTAACTATAATCTCCTCCGACTCCGAGCCCCTGCCGCGTCAGAAAATTCGAAGAGTAACCCGGAAAGTAAGATTTTCACATCCTTTGGCTTACCAAGATCCTCAATTTCTGTTGAAGCAACAGCAATTTGAAAGCCGGAGGCGCACCGGACCAACAAGGATATAGAGCTCTCCTCCGCTTACGACGTAACCGAGAAGCGTCGGGCTGAGGTTATCTCTAATTTATGTTCTGTTTACCCTTTGGCGGGTTTAATTCGTCAACCTCTCAATTCATCTGACTCCAATTATCAGGATACCTCTCCATCCTCCGGCGAGTCTATGCAATCTAACATGCCGGCTTTCAAAACTGCCCCTGGGTAATATAATTTTGTTTACCTTATGCTTTACTTTACTCTTGCTTTTGTAATCATCCTTCTGCCTTTGTCCACAGCGTACAAGTGAAAACCAGTAAGAGGGCAAAAAAGAGCAAGCCGTCCCAAGACCCGGCCGTGACTGAACCGGAGCTTGACACAGCCGCTCCTGACAGTTCTACCCATCAGCCGCCGCCCGAACCAGCCTCTGACATTCCAGTACCAGCCTCTGAAGATACTCTCAACAGCTCTGATAACCCGGAAGCTCCTAGCCCGGCCAAAACAATTGATCCGGAAATTGAGATTCTGAAGACTCAATTTGTTGAGCCGGGCAACCTTCGTCCCGCCAAGTGCTCTGCCAAGGAGGAGCTTCTGGAACGCCGAAAGGCCAAGCTAGATATTGCTGACTATACTCATCTAAGTATTGGAGATATAGTCTCTGGATATATCAACCAAGTACATAGCAGCCGTGACCTGGAAGTTAATATGGTGAAGCAAATACAGCAAAAATCTGAGGTACAACTTATGTTACTTTTCTTAACCATACTTACTGCATCATCCCCCAAGTCTATTGCTTATGAACAAATATGTTCTAGACTTAGAAACCTGCCTAGCACTGCTTTGTCCGATTTATAAAGAAGATATTTAACCCGGTTGTAACATGATACCTTGAATTTGCAATACACATTAGCCCCAAAGTGTCAAGTATCTTTTCTTGCAAAGTGCTTGGGACTTAATTTCCATGAACCGGCATTGTACGTTAAATTTCTTCAGCATACATTAGCCCCCAAGTGTCAAGTACTTTTGCTTGCGAAGTGCTTGGGACTTCATGATATCTTACCATGATTCTGACTATAACTCGGCATCAATGCAGGCCACCACAAGTCAATTTGAGTCGGAGATTGCTGACCTGAAGAGCCGCCTGGCAGCTCAAGAACTTGAACTTCATAAGGCCAACTCCAAATTTGAATTCAGCATCTCTGAACAAGAGAAGTTGAAGAAGAATTTTGATGTGGAGAAGAAAATCTGGGCTGATGAGAAGGCCTCACTGGTGACCCGGGCCGAGACAGCAGAAACGTCACTTGCAGAAGCAACAGCCGAGCTGTCCGGCTTAAAGCGCCAGATATCTCAAATGGTCTCAGCAATCCTCGGTAAGTTACTATATACAACCTTGAATATTGCAATCTTTCCTTTGATGACTATTTTAATTGCCATCTCCGGCTCACCTCATGTTTATGAACGCAGGCCCCAAGAGCACAAACCTCAAGAAGAACATGTTGATCAAGCTGAAGGCGGTTTACACTCTGGTGGAGCAACTGTACACCGGGTCACAACGTGCTTTTGCCGTTGTGGCTTTATCAAATGACGTTCCCCATCTCCTGCAAGATGTGCTAAAGCGGCTTGCCGTGCTACCCCAGCGGATCCAAGAGCTAAGACGGGCATCTGCCAGAACCGGGGCTATAGTCGCCTTGAGCCGGGCTAAGGCGTTGCTTCCAGAATTAGACATGGCAGACGTTGCTCTTGGATATCCCAGCTTGAAGGAAGACGGCTCTTCATTCGACGAGACAGACTTTACTGCTTGTGTGAAAGTCGTACGTCCTGTTGCTACTATCATTGGGAACGATATTGACCTTACCAAGTATCGGCCGAGCTATGAGAGCGAGAACCAGAGAATTCCAACACCTCACTATGATGACGTCAGCCTGATCCCTCCAACTCGTAAGCACACCTTTGCCCCTTAAGTTGACCCAGCCGGTTTAATAGATGATGAAGCTGAGTTTGAAGCCTTAAGCGGCATTGGTGGCCTCGTCAACCTTCCAGACAGGGCAGCAAGCGGAGAGGCGGAGAAGGATAACCCGGAATCTTCAAGCCCACCAAAGGAGTGAACGCTTGAGCGTTTATGACTTTGCGAAAACAATGCTTCATTATTCAGACTCGGGGAGTCTTGTAATAGGGTAGAGAAACCTCTCAATTTTTGTCATGCTTTCACGCATGTTTGTGGCGCTTAATACTTTCGTAAGCCGCCATCGCTATATACTTTCCAGCTTATGTTGATCTTTCCTTGATGTTTAAAAAACTCGCTTGCCTTATCCTGCATATAAAACAAACAGAATTCCCTTGGCGACTTATCGCATCCGGGGTCACGTAAAGTATTGATAACCCGGAGTACGAACCAAAACATCATATAAAAGGCCGGTTTATGATTATAATCACAATAGCATACCTGCGATCTTTTTTGGTATTCTCGCCGGCTTATGTGACCCAAATCATGAGAGTGAGTTTAACACCTGAAAGTTGGCACATATAATGTTCACCTGGCCCTTAATAATATTAACACTTACAAAGTATGATGAATAGTAAACTTAATTTCAAAGGCCTCTGATTTGAATACGATCAGTGAACCGTTCCAAAGGGGTTAAGCTAAGATTCGGATACGATCATATAGCCCCCAGTGGCTTTGGCGATGCCAATCAAGTGGGTATCGACAGCTATGTTCTCTTTGGTTCGAATACGACCTATGTTTGAACAGGAAGCCCCCAAGTGACCATAAGAGTTGTTTAATGACGCTGATTCGAATACGATCCACGTCAGACCCAAAGAGGTTAAGCTATGATTCAAATATGATAAAGAAGCCCCCAAGTGGGTTTGGCGTTATGCCGATCAAGTGGGTATCGATGACTATGTTCTCTTTGGTTGAATCGACCTATGTTTGAACAGAAGCCCCCAAGTGATCATGGCTAGATTCAGATATGATCATAAGCCGGACCAAAAGGAAAGCCGGATTCAGATATGATCCGCTCCCTGTTGGTTGTTTCCACCACCTGATAAAGAGGACATATAAATCTTTGAGGGTAAAAAGGACAGAGGTCCTGCTTTATTGCTTTATATAATATATATAGTTTTAAAATATATACATCTTGAGAGCCGGTGGCTCAAGTATAGTAAGGCCAAAGATGAGCGATGTTCCACGGCCGGCGGGTCTCTTCCTCCGACTTAGGTGAGTCTTTGTGCTCTCGAACATCGATGAGGTAGTATGACCTATTGTTCAGATTCTTGCTGACCACAAAGGATCCTTCCCAAGGAGGGGATAGCTTGTGCATATCAGACTGATCCTGGATGAGCCGGAGCACTAAGTCGCCTTCCTGAAAGGCTCTGCTTCTAACCCGGCGGCTGTGATAGCGGCGCAGGTCTTGCTGGTAAATTGCCGAGCGGGCTATTACCAAGTCTGGATCCTCATCCAACAAGTCAAGTGCATCCTGACGAGCTTTTTCGTTATCAGCCTCAATGTAAGCCGCCACGCGGGGTGAGCCATGCCGGATGTCACTCGGCAGGACTGCCTCTGCTCCGTACACCATGAAGAAAGGTGTATAACCTGTAGATATGTTAGGCTTAGTGTTGATGCTCCACAGTACAGAGGGTAGCTCCTCCACCCAACAACCCGGAGTTCGTTGTAAGGGGACTAAGAGCCGGGGTAAATACCCTTCAGGATCTCCTGATTAGCTCTCTCTGCTTGACCATTGGATTGAGGATGAGCAACAGCCGAAACATCAAGCCGGATATGTTCTCGTTGACAGAACTCTTCCATGGCACCTTTGGAGAGATTAGTGCCATTATCAGTTATGATGCTGTGTGGAAAACCAAAACGAAACTGAACCGCCGTGGTTGCATCACACTTACTGACCGGCTCTGCCTCAACCCACTTTGTAAACTTATCCACTGCCACCAGGAGGTGTGTCTTTTTATCCTTGGACCTCTTGAAAGGTCCAACCATGTCTAGCCCCCAGACTGCAAACGGCCAAGTAATTGGAATCATCCTCAACTCTTGAGCCGGCACATGAGCTCGTCGTGAGAATTTTTGACATCCATCACATTTTCTAACCAGATCCTCTGCGTCAGCATGAGCCGTCAGCCAATAGAAACCATGACGGAAAGCTTTGGCAACAAGAGATTTTGAGCCAGCATGATGACCACAGTCTCCTTCATGGATCTCACGAAGTATCTCCTGACCCTCCGCAGGCGACACACAATGTTGAAACGCCCCAGTAACACTGCGGTGATGTAACTCGCCATGAACAATCGTCATAGATTTGGATCGCCTGATGATTTGTCTCGCCAAAGTCTCATCCTCAGGCAATTCTCCCCGGGTCATATAGGCCAAATACGGCACCTTGTCAATCCGGGATGGCGTGCGGGGAGCTGCCACTAGCTGTGCCTCCGGTCAGCACTGCTAGTTCTTCCTCTAGAGGTATCTTGACGAAGGATTATGCAAAACATCGAGAAAGGTGTTAGGCGGCACCGGCTTACGCTGAGATCCCAACCGGCTTAAAGCATCAGCTGCCTCATTCTTCCTTCGATCAATGTGCTCCACTTGATAACCTTTGAAGTGCCCAGCCACAGCATCAACTTCACGACGGTAAGCCGCCATTAAGGGATCCTTAGAATCCCACTTGCCTGATACTTGTTGAGCTACAAGATCTGAGTCACCCAAACACCTTACCCGGCTCAAATTCATCTCTTTGGCCATCCTGAGACCATGGAGTAAGGCCTCATACTCAGCTGCATTGTTAGTACAAGGAAACATAAGCCGGAGCACATAACAAAATTTTTCACCTCGAGGGAAGTTAAAACGACTCTAGCCCCCGAGCCTTCCAACCTACTGGACCCATCAAAGTGAATAGTCCAATATGTGTTATCTGGCTTCTCCTCAGGTGCCTGTAACTCTGTCCAATCATTAATAAAGTCCACTAAGGCTTGAGACTTAATAGCAGTACGTGGCATGTACTTCAAATCATGAGGCCCAAGCTCAATGGCCCACTTAGCAATTCGTCCCCGTGGCTTCCTGCTCGGATGATGTCTCCCAAGGGGGCAGAACTTACCACAGTTATGGGATGACCTTGGAAGTACTGTTTCAGCTTCCGGCTTGCCATAAACACTCCATAAACAAGCTTCTGCCAATGCGGATACCTTTGCTTGGACTCTATGAGCACCTCACTGATGTAATAAACCGGCCGTTGAACCGGATGCTCCTTACCAGCCTCCTTACACTCCACCACAATGGCAACACTGATAGCTCGTGAGTTAGCAGCCACATATAACAGCAACGACTCTTTGTCAATGGGAGCCGCAAGGACCGGCGGCTCAGAAAACTGTCTCTTTAAGTCTTCAAAGGCAGTATTATCAGCATCACTCCAGACAAAAGTGTCTGTTTTCTTCATCATCGTCTGCGATAGGGCCTTCTCACCTAACCGACTTATGAACCGCTTAAAGGCGCAACATGACCCCTTGATCGCTAAACATCATTGATGCACGCCGGTTTAGCCAAAGAGGTAATTGCCTTGATCTTCTCCGGATTAGCTTCAATGCCTCTGTTTGAAACTAGGAAACCCAAGAGCTTGCCTGTAGGTACACCAAATACACACTTTGCCGGGTTAAGCATCATCTTATAAACCCGGAGATTATCAAAGGTCTCTTTCAAATCAGATATCAAGGTTTCTTTCTCTCTGGACTTCACCATGATGTCATCCACATAAGCATGAACATTGCGCCCAATTTGATCGTGGAGACAGTTCTGTACACATCGCTGATAAGTAGCCTGAGCACTCTTGAGCCCAAATGGCATAGATACATAGCAGAAGGCTCCAAACGAAGTGATGAACACCGTCTTCTCCTGGTCCTTAACTACCATTTTGATCGATGATAACCGAGTAAGCATCCAAAAGCTCAACGCCGCAACCCGCCGTAGCATCAATGATTTGATCAATACGGGGAGAGCAAAGGATCAACCGGACAAGCCTTATTTAAGTCCGTGTAATCTACACACATCCGCCAGTGCCGTTCTTCTTGAGCACGAGCACGGGTTAGCCAACCACTCGGTGAAAAACTTCCACAATAAACCCAGCCGCTAAGAGCCAGGCGACTTCCTCTCCAATAGCTTTTCGTCTCTCTTCGTTGAACTATCGAAGAAACCGCACGACCGGCTTATACTTGGATCAATATTGAGAGTGTGCTCAAGAAGTTCTCTCGGTACACCCGGCATGTCAGAAGGTTTCCATGCGAAGATGTCCCGGTTCTCACGGATGAACTCGATGAGCGCGCTTTCCTATTTAGGATACAAATTGGTACTGATACTAAACTGCTTAGATGAATCGCCTGGAGTAAAATCAACAAGCTTTGTTTCAGCAGCTGACTTAAACTTCATCACTGGGTCATGCTCGGTGGTTGGCTTCTTTAGAGAGGTCATATCCGCCGGGTCAACATTGTCTTGATAAAACTTCAGCTCCTCCGCTGCACAAACAGACTCAGCATAAGCCGCGTCGCCTTCCTCACATTCCAGGGCTACCTTTCGACTTCCATGCATGGTGATGGTGCCCTTGTGACCCGGCATCTTAAGCTGCAGATAAACATAACATGGTCGTGCCATGAACTTGGCATAAGCCGACCGACCAAACAGAGCATGATATGGACTCTTGTTTTTGACCACCTCAAAAGTTAATTTCTCAGCTCTAGAATCATACTCATCTCCAAAGGCCACTTCCAGTTCAATCTTGCTAACTGGTAAGCCGACTTACCAAGCACCACTCCATGAAAGACAGTGTTGGACGTCCTCAAGTCCTTATCAGTCAATCCCATGCGGTGAAAGGTCTCATAATAGAGGATATTGATGTTGCTACCTCCGTCCATGAGTACCTTAGTAAATTTATATCCACCAACCTGAGGTGCTACCACTAAGGCCAACTGACCCGGATTATCAACTCGGAGGGGGTGATCTTCCCTGCTCCATACAATGGGTTGTTCTGACCACCTCAAATAACAGGGAACCGCCGGCTCAACAGAATTCACGGCCCTCTTATGAACCTTCTGGTCACGTTTTCACAAATTAGTGGTGAACACATGATACTGCCCACCATTCAGCTGCTTCGGGTGGCTTTGATAACCTAACTGCTATTGCTGCTGTCCCCCTTGACCAGACTGCTGTTGATTATAGTCGCCTTGATTTCCTTGAAAGCTGGAACTTGAACCGCCGCCCGGGCCATGAAAGCCGCCGGCTCCTGAGCCGCCGCCCGACCCATGATTGCCATCAAACATGTTGGAATTCTTGAAAGCCTTCATGATCGCGCAGTCTTTCCATAAGTGAGTGGCGGGTCGTTCCCGGGTGCCGTGTCTCGGGCAAGGCTCATTGAGTAGCTGCTCAAGAGATGGGCCTGACCCACCAGACCGAGGGGGCGGCTTGCCCTTACGTCTTTGATTGTTACCCTGTGCATTGGCGTTGGCTACAAACTCCGGGTTACCCTCAGCCTTACGCTTATTGCCTCCTTGATTCGTTGGGTTATGCTGCTGACCCTTTCCATTGTCGTTCTTCTTTCCCTTCTCTGTCTTTTCCTCATCAGACGCAGGATCCTTGGTACTATCAAAATCAGCGTATTTGACTAAAGCTGCCATCAGCGTACCCATATCATTGCAATCACGCTTAAGGCGCCCCGGTTTCTGTCTTAGCGGCTCAAAGCGGCAGTTCTTCTCCAACATGAGGACTGCAGAACCAGCATCCATCTTATCAGACGAATGTATTATCTCCTTGACCCGGCATACCCAATGAGTCGTGGATTCACCTTCCTCCTGCTTACAATTTGTCAGGTCCACAATCGACATAGATTGCTTGCAAGTGTCTTTGAAGTTCTGGATGAATCGGGCTTCTACCCATGAGCTAATGGAATTGGGTGGCAAGCCCTTTAACCAAGATCGGGCCGTTCCATCTAACATCATGGTGAAGTACTTAGCCATTGCCGCATCACTGACCTCCAACAGCTCCATGGCCATCTCATAACTTTCGATCCATGCCCCGGGCTGCAAGTCGGCCGTGTAATTCGGCACCTTCAAGGTCCTTGAAGTCCTTGGGTAGCGTACATTGCGTAAAGCGGCACTAAGCAAGGAACACCGCGGTTCTGGTAGCCACTCCGCCTCAACGGAAGTCGTGGAATAACTGGAAGGTCCCGATGAGCCGTTTGTTGAGCCGCTAGCTGAGCCGCCCGCTCGTCCTCCCGACGATCCGGTCCTGCACGGGTTATATCCACCGGCGGGTTACGGCTGGCGTTGCTTGACAAAGCTTCGACTCCATGTACTGCTGTAACTTCGGACTCGGTTTTGTGGCCGGAGCTAACCAAGGCGGAGGAGTTGAATGAATCCTGCCCTGGCTGTAAGAATAAGTCTCTTGCTGAGCTAGGGCTGTCTGGACAAGGTCTCTGATCCTTCGGGTCTCCACCGTCGTCGGATCATCACCATCCACTGGGAGCCGCCAAACGCGTCGATGCTGCGATTAAGTTCTCCATCGGGTTGGAAAAATGACCCGGTGGTATTGGTACATAGCGGGGCGGGGCCATACTCCCATGAGGAGGTGCCATCTCTCGAGGCTGAGCCGATCCTCCTGCTCCGGCCGTCATAAACTGATTTGCTTCGAGCGGGTTGCTAGGACCGGCACCGGGTGTAGCGAAAAGGTTCCGAGGGTCGTAAACCAGAGGCAAATGGGATTGAGTTTTCTGGTGCCTCCTTCTCATCACCTCATTAGATGCGTTCAGGCTCATATTAAGCTGGAAAGCCTCGACCGAGTTGTTGCGCCGTGCATCCAAAGCCGCCTGATTCAGTAGCTAACTTTGGCGTCCTCGGTGCCAAGGCCTCCTTGGCCCGAGCTATCTCCTCACGCACCTTTGCCACCTCCGCGTTATGCTCATCTTGATTTGCAGGAATAACCGTGGCGGTTAACAGGGCCGTCAGCTTATCCATGAGGTCCATCAAGACTGAGCCGGCGGGCGACAGGCCTCTGCCCGGCCGCTCGACCGGACGTTATTGCTGTTGCAGCCGTTGAGTTTTGACCTGGTTGAGTACCAGCCATGAAGACTCCTGCCCAGCTTGGCGGCTCATAGGAGTCCGGAATACTAGAGCCGTCAGAACAGCCCCCAAGCATGCCCTCTTGGACTTGATATAGCGAATCTGTTGAACCGGAGGAAGAATCACCGTCAGAGAGGACGACCGTCTCACCACCATCTTCAGATCCTTTAGAAAGTTCCTCTCCGTGGATGCAGCCCATGAAGGCACGCTTCATGCAGGGTTGAACTCGGGCGGGTCTCGTGCGCTGACCCGTCTCGACGAGGTCGATGCAGTTGTCCGGCTCAGGGCCCGGCTCGCCAATCCGGCCGATGAAGACGTGGATTCCGCCGAAGGGGACCCGGTACCCATACTCAATTGAGTCGGCGTCGGGGCCCCAGCCTTCGTTGTCGATGTAGATCTTGCCGCGACGACTCTTGGTCATCCGGCCCACTGTGTATCCCTTGAGCCCTTCGAAGCTGCCCTTCAAGAACTCAAATCCACTGTGCGCTGGCCCCATGGTGGGCGCCAACTATCGTGGAATTGTCACGGCAGATGTCCTCTTGCAAGGACTTAGTCGTGGAGCCATCGCAACTAGGAAGCTTAAAGGGGTTAACCGGGACAAAAGACACGAGAGGTCTATACTAGTTCGGCCCCTTACGGTGAAGGTAAGGCCTACGTCTAGTTGGGTTGGAATTGCTTGATGTTTCGATGACCAGGGAGCGAGATACGCTATGCCCGGCTATCGATGATTTGTTTCTTTCCCTAAGCCGCCAGCGGGTCGTCCCCTTATATACACGGGTTGACGCCCTGCGGCCTACAGAGTCTCGGCCGGCTCATAAACAGTGTCCGGCTCGGTGACTAGTTAATTCTACCTTACGATACAAGTCATGCAATCATGGCGGTTTACCACTACGTGCCTTAAGTCGCCTGTGGGCTTTAGACCCTTTATTGAACCGCCATCTTCACGCTTGGTCTTGGGCTTCTTCTGATGTATCCCTCTTTGCGTAACCCGGCCCCTCAAGTCGGCTTACACAAATAGTTATATCCCCAATAGGGTGCCTTGGGCATCCCCAAGCTTAGGCTCTTGCCACTCCTTGTTCCATAATTCATCAAATCTTTTACCCAAAACTGAAAACTTCACAACACAAAACTTAACAGAAAATCTCGTGAGCTCCGTTAGCAAAAGAAAAGAAAACACCACTTCAAGGTACTATAATGAACCCATTCTTTATTTATATTGGTGTTAAACCTACTGCATTCCAACTTCTCTATGGTTTATAAACTATTTTATTAGCCATAGATTCATCAAAATAAGCAAACAACACACGAAAAACAGAATCTGTCAAAAACAGAACAGTCTGTAGTAATCTGTAACTAACGCAAACTTCTGGAACTCCAAAAATTCAGCCAAAATAGGAAGAACTAGGAAATTTGTTTATTGATCAGTAGCAATTGCAATCAATATTTTATCACGTTCTGGTGATTTTTAACAATTATTTTTGTGAACAGAAAGTTTCTGCAATTTTCAGCAAGATCAAATAACTATCATCCAAGAAGATCCTATAGGTTTAACTTGGCACAAACACTAATTAAAATATAAAAACACATCTAACCAGAGGCTAGATCAAAGATTTATTCCTAAACAGAAGCAAAAAAGCAAAAAAAATAAAAGAAAATTGGGTTGCCTCCCAGCAAACGCTATCGTTTAACGCCCCTAGCTAGGCATAAAAGCAAGGATAGATCTAGGTATTGCCATAATAATAGGATAGATCATTAAAACTCATTTCGTATTCTCTACATTCAGCAGCAAGTTTTATTTGAGGCAAGCAAAAGTAATAAAAAGCGCTAAATTTAATGGGACAAAAGTCCCCAAGATCAACTTTAGGAGGTATAGGTTCCTCCTTCGGCCAACCAATTCATCATTATAAGCATTCTTTTGACAGAACTTTGTGAGCCTACACTTGAGAGAATATCCTAGCTCATTATTTCGAATAGAAAAATCATTATTAAGTTCAGAAATTCTATCAACTAGAACATTGGTAGGAACCTTTTTTCTAAGGTTTTAATTAAAAGCAACATAATCTAGAGATTGAAAACGCATTATTTCCTCTTGATCAAATAAGATAGTTTCTATGGGAGGACGGCCAACGTCCACCCTATAATGCGCAAAGATTTCTTTGGCCTCTTTTATTATAAATCTAAACTCATGTGCCAAAAAGATAGTAGCGGCACGCTTAACAGAAGAATGCTCAATATTAGAAAATTCTAGAAAAATCCTTTGTATGCAAGGGTGCATGTGCATAAATTGCCTTTCAAGTTCAACTACAAGCATGGCAATAGCGTCCGCAAGACTACTAGTTTTATGAAGAATAGAACTACCCATAGAAGGCAAAGCACCGACACAAGTAAAGAAATCATGAATAACCCATTTTCCAATAATATTACCACTATCAATTCGGAATTTTTTTGTATGTAAGGTAGGGGGTTCTTCAGCAGGAGCATCAAAATTTTCCATGTTATTACTATTGTCCATATCGACAATAGTTTCCCCAATTTCAGACATAACAGCAGAAAGTGGAGGAGCAAAAAGAAAGAGAGAGGCGAATAAAACGGCAAGGGTGAAATGGGGGAGAGGAAAACGAGAGGCAAATGGCAAATAATGTAATGCGGGAGATAAGAGTATGTGATGGGTACTTGGTATGTTGAATTTTGCGTACACTCCCCGGCAACGGCGCCAGAAATCCTTCTTGCTACCTCTTGAGCACTGCGTTGGTTTTCCCTTGAAGAGGAAAGGGTGATGCAGTAAAGTAGCATAAGTATTTCCCTCAGTTTTTGAGAACCAAGGTATCAATCCAGTAGGAGACCACGCACGAGTCCCTCGCACCTACACAAACAAATAAATCCTCGCAACCAACGCAATAAAGGGGTTGTCAATCCCTTCACGGTCACTTACGAGAGTGAGATCTGATAGACATGACAGGATATTATTTTGGGCATTTTTATGATAAAAATGCAAAGTAAAATAAAAGGCAATTAAAATAACTAAGTGTTGGAAGATTAATATGATAGAAAATAGATTCGGGGGCCATAGGTTTCACTAGAGGCTTCTCTCGAGAGCATAAGTATTACGGTGGGTGAACAAATTACTGTTGAGAAATTGACAGAATTGAGCATAGTTATGAGAATATCTAGGTATGATCATGTATATAGGCATCACGTCCGAGACAAGTAGATCGACTCCTGCCTGCATCTACTACTATTACTCCACACACCGACCGCTATCCAGCATGCATCTAGAGTATTAAGTTCATAAGAACGAGTAACGCTTTAAGCAAGATGACATGATGTAGAGGATAAACTCATGCAATATGATATAAACCCCATCTTGTTATCCTCGATGGCAACAATACAATACGTGCCTTGCTTCCCCATCACACCGGAAAGGACACCGCAAGATTGAACCCAAAGCTAAGCACTTCTCCCATTGCAAGAAAGATCAATCTAGTAGGCCAAACCAAACTGATAATTTCGAAGAGACTTGCAAAGATAACCAATCATACATAAAATAATTCAGAGAAGATTCAAATATTGTTCATAGATAAACTTGATCATAAACCCACAATTCATCGATCTCAACAAACACACGGCAAAAGAAGATTACATCAAATAGATCTCCACAAGAGAGGGGGAGAACATTGTATTGAGATCCAAAAAGAGAGAAGAAGTCATCTAGCTAATAACTATGGACCCGAAGGTCTGAGGTAAACTACTCACACATCATCGGAGAGGCTACGGTGTTGATGTAGAAGCCCTCCGTGATCGATGCCCCCTCCGGCAGAGGTCCAGAAAAGGCCCCAAGCTGGGATCTCATGGGTACAGAAGGTTGCCGCGGTGGAATTAGGTTTTTTTGCTCCGTATCTGGTAGTTTGGGGGTACGTAGGTATATATAGGAGGAAGAAGTACGTCGGTGGAGCAATGTGGGGCCCACGAGGGTGGAGGGCGCGCCCAGGGGGGTAGGCGTGCCCCCTACCTCGTGCCCTCCTGGTTGATGTCTTCACGTAGGGTCCAAGTCCTCTGGATCCCGTTCGTTCTGAAAATCAAGTTCCCGAAGGTTTCATTCCATTTGGACTCCGTTTGATATTCTTTTTCTACGAAACTCAAATAGGCAAAAAAGCAATGCAGGCTGGGCCTCCGGTTAATAGGTTAGTCCCAAAAATAATATAGAAGTGTATAATAAAGCCCAATAATGTCCAAAACAGAATATAATATAGCATGGAACAATCAAACATTATAGATACGTTGGAGACGTATCATCAGTATATAGGCATTACATCCGTGACAAGTAGACCGAAACAATTATGCATCTACTACAATTAATCCACTTCGAGAGCGCTTCTATGCTTGACTCTCTAGGTATTAAGTCCATAACAAATAGAGTAATGCTTGAAGCATGATGACATAATGTAGAGAAAGTAAGACCAACTAATATGATCGAATCTTGTCGTTTTACCCTTAGTAGTAACAATACAATAAGGTGATCCTGATATGTCCCGATATTCACCGAAACCCTTTCGCTGACCCCGAAATGCTTCCGGAACCTCTTGGAAGTTGGAACAATTCTGGATATTAATGAAACAATTCCACAAATATATTCTCATTACTCCTGCTCCACTAACACTCATAAGATCATGATTACCTTAAGCTTGCTACCCCGTAGGTTCGGTAAATCATAGACATGAACAAAACCCCTTCGTTCAATGACCGATAGCGGAACCATGGACATCCATGTCGGTCTCGATGATTACACGAATGATATTCGAATGAACCTTTAGTTATCATGTGATGTTACCTTTGCTTCACGATACTTTACAAAACCAGGTGTGCATCGGTATCCCCGTAAGTCATCACCGTGCTTACTATACCGTTGCTCCCGTTACTAGTTTTGTTATTCTTTCTCGTTGACGTATTTCGGCATCCCCGTGACTGGTATGTCTCCGACGTATCTATAATTTATGAAGTATTCATGCCATGTTTACAACAATTTTCTATGGTTTTGGTATGATTTGATTAGAACTAACCCAGACTGACGTTGTTTTCAGCAGAACTACCGTGGTGTCGTTTTTTGTGTAGAAATAAAAGTTCTTGGAATGGGCTGAAATTTTACGGTGATTTTTTATGGAGCAAAAGAGAACCCCGAAGCACAAGAGTTGGACCAGAAGAGTCCCGAGGCGACGACAAGGTAGTTGGGCGCGCCCTACTGCTACCTCTTGAGCACTGCGTTGGTTTTCCCTTGAAGAGGAAAGGGTGATGCAGTAAAGTAGCGTAAGTATTTCCCTCAGTTTTTGAGAACCAAGGTATCAATCCAGTAGGATATCACGCTCAAGTCCCACGCACCGACACAAACAAATAAGAACCTCGCAACCAACGCGATAAAGGGGTTGTCAATCCCTTCACGGTTCACTTACGAGAGTGAGATCTGATAGATATGATAAGATAATATTTTTGGTATTTTTATGATAAAGAAAAATAAAGATGCAAAGTAAAATAAACGGCAATAAAAATAGCTAAGCGTTGGAAGATTAATATGATGGAAAATAGACCCAGGGGCCATAGGTTTCACTAGTGGCTTCTCTCAAGAGCATAAGTATTACGGTGGGTGAACGAATTACTGTCGAGCAATTGATAAAATTGAGCATAGTTATGAGAATATCGAGGTATGATCATGTATATAGGCATCACGTCCGCGACAAGTAGACCGAAATGATTCTGCATCTACTACTATTACTCCACACATCGACCGCTATCTAGCATGCATCTAGAGTATTAAGTTCATAAGAACAGAGTAATGCTTTAAGTAAGATGACATGATGTAGAGGGATAAACTCATGCAATATGATATAAACCCCATCTTTTTATCCTCGATGGCAACAATACAATACGTGTCATTTCCCCTACTGTCACTGGGATTGAGCACCGCAAGATTGAACTCAAAGATAAGCACTTCTCCCATTGTAAGAAAGATCAATCGAGTAGGCCAAACCAAACTTATAATTCGAAGAGACTTGCAATGATAACCAATCATACATAAAAGAATTCAGAGGAGATTCAAATATTGTTCATAGATAATCTTGATCATAAACCCACAATTCATCGGATCTCTACAAACACACCGCAAAAGAAGATTACATCGAATAGATCTCCAAGAAGATCAAGGAGAACTTTGTATTGAGACCCATCGTGCTCTCCTCGTTGATTGCTTTACGTAGACTCCGAGTCCTCTGGATCACGTTTGTTCCAAAAATCACGTTCCCGAAGGTTTCATTCCGTTTGCACTCCGTTTGATATTCCTTTTCTGCGGAACACTGAAATAGGCAAAAAATAGCTATTTGGGTTGGGCCTCCGGTTAATAGGTTAGTCCCAAAAATAATATAAAAGTGTATAATAAAGCCCATTAAACATCCAAAACAGAATATAATATAGCATGGAACAATAAAAAATTATAGATACGTTGGACGTATCACCTACCCCCCGGGAGGGTGCTCCTACCTTGTCGCTGCTTCGTGGACCCCCTTGACGTGAGACTGACGCCAAAAATTCCTATAAATACCAAAGCCCCCAGAAATAAACCTAGATCGGAAGTTCCGCCGCCGTAAGCCTATGTAGCCACGAAAAACCAATCTAGGCCCTCTCTGGCACCCTGTCGGAGGGGCCCATCATCACCGGAGGCCATGGAGGAGAATCCCGGAGGGGGCCATCATCACCATGGAGGCCAAGGACCAGAGGGAGAACCTCTCCCCATCTAGGGGGGAGGCCATGGAGGAGGAAGCAAAAGGGGGAGACTCTCTCCCCCTCTCTCTCGGTGGCGCCAGAGTGCCGCCGGGGGATCCATCGCCGCGGTGATCGTCTTCATCAACATCACCATATTCATCACCATCCTCATCTCTTTTACGCGGTCCACTCTCCCGCACCCCGCTGTAATCCCCTACTTGAACATGGTGCTTTATGCCACATATTATGATCCAATGATTTGTTGCCATCCTATGATATTTTGAGTAGATTTCTTTTGTCTTTTGGGTTGATTGATGATCTAGATTGGTTTGAGTTGTATGTTTTATTTTGTTGCTGTCCTACGGTGCCTTCTGTGTCGCGCACGCGTGAAGGATTCCCGCTGTAGGGTGTTGCAATACGTTCATGATTCGTTTATAGTGGGTTGCTAGAGTGACAGAAGCTTAAACCCAAGTAAGGGGGTTGTTGCGTATGGGATAAAGGGGACTTGATACTTTAATGCTATGGTTCGGTTTTACCTTAATGATCTTTAGTAGTTGCGGATGCTAGCTAGAGTTCCAATCATAAGTGCATATGATCCAAGGAGAGAAAGTATGTTAGCTTATGCCTCTCCCTCATATAAGATTGCAATGACGACTACCGATCTTGTTAACAATTGCCTAGGACAATTCCGCACACCAATCCATCATTATTCCACACTCGCTATTTATAATATATAGTAATATATTCTAACTTTATATTAATAGCACCTACTTTTATATTTTAGTTCTCCGATATCATGCAAAGTTATCCTCTTCATACCCACAACGTAGTTTTATTTCTCGTTTCTAGATGGAAGCAAACGTTTGGTGTACGTAGAGTTGTATCAGTGGCAGATAGGACTTGAGAGAATATTGATCTTACCTTTAGCTCCTTGTGGGTTCGACACTCCATACTTATCACTTCCACCTTTGAAAATTGCTACGATGATTCCTTGCACTTGGGGATTATCAGTGACGTAGTCACCTATGTCTGGCCAGACGATTATGGATGCCGTCACACCGAGAGGGCCCTAAGAATATCTCTCCATCATCGGAGGAGCAAATCCCACTCTCGAGCTATCCGATCACTTGTCAAACTGTCTGGTGAGCCTGAAAGTTGTCGTTATGATCACCTTGTTACAGATGACGTTCGAGCAAGCCCAAAGCCCACCGTCTGGTAGGAAGTGACCGAGGCATTCTCATGGTCCGAGGAACTAAAACACATGCTAACACTCCGTGTTATAACAGATGATTTTAGATGATATAATCACAAAGTATAATAGTCAAGTATTGGGTCGATTTAATATGAACGTTCTTCTAACGTCATACCCTCAATGTTTTTTAGGACTATCATTACACTTAATGATATCCTAAGATCCGGAAAACGTGATCACCAACAACACTTGAGCCAGCCTTAGAGGCGAGACCGGGAACCTATTGTTTACCATTTAGCATTTCACACGTCCATATGAGTTTTCCACTAAATCGCATATTCTAGGATCATAGCAGTTATAGCATGAAATATAAACTCTTAATTATGAATAATGGAAATATAATAATACAATATTATTGCCTCTAGGGCATATTTCCAACACCACCATCATCAACCCATCAGAGATAAGGATGGCAGCTCAAGACCACGCTAAGAACCTATGGTCGGATACCGACTAGGCCGACCACTGAGAGCTAACAATCGACTAGGAAGACGAAGGGAGCAGCCCACTAGACCATCAGTCGAAAGCTACCTAGGATGTCTCTCACCCACTATGCCTTAATGATGGCAGTTACCCAACGACGGTATAATCCAGTTAAATATGACAGCTACCAGTAGTAAATGCTAGGTAACATTCGGACACACCTGAGGCTATGAGCATCATTAGTACTAGCTCATAATGTGCCCCCTCCTAGCGCACTCCATGTAAGATGAGAGGGAAGATCCTTGCTAAGGGTTGAACCTCCACGCTTTTGTACCTTACACCAAGAAAGCACCATAGGAGTAGGGTATTACCTCCACCGTAGAGCCTGAATCTGTATAAATCCTTGAGCGTACTCTCAATTGCATCGTTCATTAGATACGATTACCTCTACATTCCTTCTGCCCTAGTATTGTCAGGATTATTTTCATGACATGAAAAGTCGACTGATAGGCACCAGAATGCATCTAGATGGTATATGCTAAATTATGGCGTGGGAGATAGGCCCCTTCTTTGGTGGGTATTGGCCACCTTATGTTGAGATTCGCGAGTTGGTTGTCTTGGGAGTCCTTCTCGAATTCAGCTTCCTTTGTGTACTCCAAGCCGGTTACACTTTCCATGTTGATGTGTTGTCCTTGGGCCTTTGGGGTGGCCAATAGAGCGACGATGAGGACCAACCCGCACGTGATTTGACTTATCATCGGCAGAATTCATGTTATATCCTTGCAAACTGAAGGTACCTTTGAGGTGGTTGGACAAGGTGAACAAGTGAGAGAGAGAGAATGTTTGATCAATCTAGAAATGACGATTCAACTTCTAATTGGGTCGGATACACCAAACTGCCAACGGACTACCTATGAGTTACACTTCATCTCTTATTTAACCCACCCATGTGCCTCCCCGCATCCATGCAATGGACCCTATTTCTGCTTCTAACACATTACCATCTTTGAATACTATTATCACCACTGATAGAACCTTCTCCTTTTGCTACCAAATTTGTAACCAATGTCTAATTTACTGACGGTCCACGGCACATATATGACTCCATTTCATCTCTTGTTTAATGCCCTTCCTCCTCTTCCCCCGGACGCCATCCCATGAACCCTAATTCATGTTCTAACACATCATCAGACTGATATCCTACTGTCACAGCTATTAGAATGTTCTCCTCCTTCCACAACTAGAATTTACCGCCCTCCCCTCACCAACCCTTTCATTTTTGCCATCAGGAAACTTTTCCCAACCCTAACACATCGCTAGCTTGTAATCGACAGAGCCGAAAACTTCTCCTCTTCTTGCAACTAAACTTTACTCATTCCCTCACCGACGCCCTCCTCCTACTACTTCCCCTCTATCATTGTTGGGTTACACCTTAAATATGGTCTATTTCCACATTAGCTTCAGGTATCCATGGTGTCGCTGGGGTTGGTGTTGGATGCGTCGAGTCAAATCTTGGTGTTGCTCCAGACAACTTTTGAAAGCTTTCCATTTTTCTTTTCTTCACATACAAATGTTTTCTTTACTTATCTATTTTCATAGAAATTTTCACTTATCTATTTGTATAAATCCACAAGCTTTATTGTTGCAGTGATGATTTGGAACATGTAACTTGGTTTTGAAACTAGAAACTTGAAAGTGGTTAATTCTTACTTCTTGCAAGAAAAATGTAAGGCGCACTTGACATTTCATGGTCTTTGATGCACGTTTTTGAACTAATACACACCAAAATATATGAATTAGGCATATTTGAATGGTATTATTGTTTTTTATGTTATGAACTAATTTAACATCATATATCTATATTATAGTTTTGTAGACGTATTGTACCAAAAAGTCGCATTCAAAGTTGCACATGAAAAAAATAGAAAAGGTTAATCACACCTCATATACATTTGGGGTGGGAGTGCATTGCTATCCAATGGTTACAACATACCGCTGGGTAGTACATCACTCAATTTGTTTTTCCACGACAAGGTCTAAAGGGGAAATATGCAAGTTCACGGAAGATATCTAAAATAATTATGGATATGCTTAAACAAAGGGTATTTATTTGGGGAAACGCCTACACTTTCATGAAAAGAAGGATCACTTCCCTTTGCTCCTTCTTTCGTCCAATCACCTTCGTACGTCCTCCCCTCTTCCTGTTTCGATCCCCCCCCCCCCCTCTCAAACCTTTGTTTTTCCTTCGGTTTCCCTAGAGACCGCCTGAACCGCCACCAAAAAAACGGCCACTAAAGTATCCCCCGCAAAAATAATACCTTTTAGGTTAAGCAATTAAGTGTTAATTAAATCAGCTATTAACCACCCCCGAGTAGAAAAACACAGACAACTAAAGTTTTTGTTTGCCATAATATGTATGCCTCCGTTGCAATATGCAATTTCCTAGTATAAATATAATGTTTATTAGAGAAAATGCCTGCACTTCTCTCACCGAAAGGAGTGTAATGTAAATTGACACAAAATCTGAAAGTATTTATCCTTGCGCTTTTGAAAGGGTACTTATTAAGGAAACACATGCGACTTCCCCCTACGAAAAGGAGATCATTTCACATAAAGTCAAACGATACTCCCTCTATAAAGAAATATAAAAGTGTTTAGGTCACTACTTTTATATTTAAGGGAGCACTTATCAGCGTATATGGTTTGAAAAGATTACTTTCAGGAGAAACACCTGCACTTTGCCCTCGCGAAAAGAAGTCAGTAGCAGAATAAAACGTTCACCAAAACGGCACCCATTTCCATGGCATTGCCGGCAAGTGTCACCGTCGCTTGCCTGCTTTGGCCTCCGTACGCGGTGATAGATCCAACACACACCACGCAGGAGGTGGGTCTACGCGACGGCACCTAAAATATCCTCCCCCATCGACACGAAACCTAGGCGGAAAAACAACAGCTAACAACACGTAAAAGTGCGAAAGTGCATTTCTGCTCCCGAGCTCATTTAAGCTCGGTGTGAACAGTAAAATCGAAAAAAATTCAAAAAAAATTCAAAAAATTTCAAAAAATTTCAAAAAAATCTCGGAGAAACATTGACAAAAGTTCTAAGTGCTTGTAAAAATTCATCATGAAATCACATTCCTGTAAGGCGTGACAAAGAAAACAAATTCAGCCTCCAAAATGCTTTTGAAAGTAGCATTTTCGGAGTATCGATTTTGTTTTTTTGCCACGCCTTCTAGAAATGCGATTTCATGATGAATTTTTGCAAGCACTTAAAACTTTTGTCAATATTTATACCAAATTTTTTTTGGAATTTTTTGAATTTTTTTTCGATTTTACTGTTCACCCGAGCTCATATGAGCTCGGGTGCAGAAACTCCACGTCCGTAAAAGTGAACCTTTTTTATTGGTATAGTCCACCTTTGGAAGAAACAAGCTCTAGTAGCTCACGAGTTTACTATCCGCCCCAGTCGCCCAGAGGGAGGAGGGGCCCCGTGCCCCCGTCAGCCCGTCGAAGACGACTAGTCCGCCTCGACAGCGTGGGGGAATACGCTCGCCGACTTCTTTCCAGTCCGTTGGGCGCGAATACGTACGCCCGCGCCGTCGCGCGTACGTATGGCCGCAGCGCAGCGGCTTCCGTTGGCGGTGGCGCGCGGGCGAGCGCGTCCGTTACTGCCTGCCGTGCCGTGCCCCGAGGCGCGGGCGGGGGCGGGGCGACACGACAACCCCCACCGCCATGTGGATAACGGCGATCTCTGAGCAGCCGCGCTAGCTTAGCTGGGGCCAGCATCGCTTTCCGCCCTTATCAACTCCGGCCGGGGAGATCCAACCGCTGGCCACCGCGTGCTTCCATTTCCCTTCGCTGGACACGACACGACTCCCCCTCCTTTTCCGTCCTAGCCGCAGACATCTTCGCTCACCTGACGATTAAATCCGTTCTTCCCAGAAAGCATCCCATTTTTCTGAGGGACCAAGCAGTAGCATCGCAGCCATTTTTCATTTTTTTCCGAGGGACCAAGTAGAAGTAGTAGTAGCAGCATCTTTTTTTTTTGCTCGAGTAGCAGCATCTCATTGGTGTATAACGTAAATGTACAGTACCAGCAGTACTGGTACTTGTACAGTACTTGCGGCGGTATCAGCTGGTCGACCATACGTAGGTACGTGGAACTGAGGGGGAGACGGCACAGTGATGGAGGCGATTGGACACGGGCGATTTTTCTCGGGGTGTGGGGCTGGATTTAAAAGGGGGCAAGCTAGCCACCAAAAAGGGTGTCCCCGCAGGGCAGTAAACGGCAGGGCGAGACCACGTGCGCACGAATCACGGCGCGGAATCCGACGGCGGCGAGGGGACGCTACCCACCCCGCACCCAAAAGCCAACGTGCCGGATTGGCACCGCGCGGTACACACCACCCCACGGTCCCCACCCCACCCGAGCGAGCACCGCAACGCCAACGCCTCATCCCGATGCCGCGGCCGCTCTGACTCCCATCCATCTCCCCACACCCCCCAACCCCCAATCGAAAGCAAGACAAGCCAAGCCAGCCAGCCAGCCAGCCAGAGAAGAAGCGAAGAAAGGAGGGGAGAGAGAGAGAAAAAAAATCCTCCGTCCACCGCCTCCGCCGCCGCCGCGCCCTCCGTTCGCTGACGCGGGTCGTCTGGGCGTCGATAAGGGGCAGCTGGAGGGCTGTGAGCTGAGCGGAGCGGCGGCCGCGGCGCCAGATCGACCGGGGATGCCGCCCAATCCGACGGAGCCGGAGCAGCCGGAGGCGGCCGCGACGCCGGCGCCGCCCAAGAAGAAGAGGAACCTCCCCGGGACGCCAGGCGAGACCGCGTGCTTCGGGTTTTGCGGGGTGGTTGGTACGGCTCGCGCGAGCTTTCTTGGTCTGACGGTGGTCGGTTTCCGTGTGCTTGTGCAGATCCGGACGCGGAGGTGATCGCGCTGTCGCCGGGGACGCTCATGGCGACCAACCGGTTCGTGTGCGAGGTGTGCGGCAAGGGCTTCCAGAGGGACCAGAATCTGCAGCTCCACCGCCGGGGGCACAACCTTCCGTGGCGGCTGCGGCAGCGCGGCCCCGGGGCGGCGCCGCCGCGCCGGAGGGTCTACGTCTGCCCGGAGCCCGGCTGCGTGCACCACTCCCCCGCCCGCGCGCTCGGGGACCTCACGGGCATCAAGAAGCACTTCTGCCGCAAGCACGGCGAGAAGCGATGGGCCTGCCCACGCTGCGGCAAGCGCTACGCCGTCCAGGCCGACCTCAAGGCTCATGCCAAGACCTGCGGCAGCCGCGAGTATCGCTGTGACTGCGGCACACTCTTCACCAGGTACTGCTTCCAGCTCGGTTCCCCCCAATTTCGGTGCTCCTTTTTTCTTCCCTTGAGGGGCAAATGTTTGTGCTTTTGTTTCATTCATCAGTCGGCGTGCTGGCTTGATTCAGGAGAGACAGTTTCGTGACACATCGCGCTTTCTGTGGCGCTCTCGTCGAGGAGACCGGCAGAGTGCTCGCTGTTCCGGCGCCGCCTTCGCCTCGGCCACCTGATTTGGAGGAGGTTGAGGAGAATGTGGACAAGGACAAGGAGAAAGAAGAGGAGAATGTGGATAAGCACAAGGAAAAGGAGGATGAGGGGGACAAGGGGGGAGAAGATGAAAATGAGACTTCTGCCGTGGCCGAGGTGGATGAGCCACAGCACGTTGAGGCAGCAATGGAGGAGCCACAGCCGCAGCGGATTCCGTCGTCGCCATCTCCAACGCCGCCATCTCCAACGCCACAGGAGCAGCAGCCAATGGTGGCAGTTGTGCCAAATTTGGATGGTATGCTTCTTTTGCATTTTGCAATGTGTTTGTCTTACTATCTATTCATAGACTATGTTAGATTTATAGCAAAGTCATTCTCCCTAAATCCATCTTTATTTGTTATTACTGTAACAAGAAAAGGAATACATGAGTCTTGTTTCTTTCCCAATTTAGCTAGTCTTATGATCATTTAGGCAACAATGATGAGTGACTTGTTCTTCCGTACTGTGCCTATATGTTACAGAGCCAGTGGTGGTTGTGGAGCCAATTGTGGATATCAAGCAAGAGGAGGAAGATAAGCGAGATGAAGATGTTTGCTTCCAGGAAGCTGATAAGTACAATGTCGCTGAACTAGAAGACTCCAACTTGCCAGATAATGATACCCCGATGCCTCCTTGCTTCCTCCCCTCGCCCTCGGATGCCATTGGTACAGATGGCAGCAGCACCAGCTGTGGCACAGTCAGCAGTGCATCCAATTCCATTGCGCCAGCAACGACGACTAGCACATTTGCGGGGCTGTTTGCATCAGCCACAACAAGCACCACTCCCCAGAGTAGATCGCTGCGTGATCTTATCGGTGTTGATCCCACCTTCCTTTGCCTTGCAATCGGTACACCATCCTCTCTGTTCTCGCAGACAGATGCAAGCAACCCTGGCACCTTTGCTCCACCACCAGCACCGCACATATCTGCGACTGCACTCCTGCAGAAGGCTGCTGAGGCTGGAGCTTCGCAAGCAGGCACATCTTTCTTGAAGGAGTTTGGTCTTGCAAGTTCCTCCTCATCAACCCCATCCAGACCACCTCAAGGAAGGTTCATTGACAGCAGCTCAACGCAATCCCAGCAGCCCCAAGGAAGGTTCATCGAGAGCAGCTCAACACAATCCCGGTTACCTCAAGACAGGTTCATCGACAGCGGCTCAACACAATCCCGGTTACCTCATGACAGGTTCACTGACAGCATCTCAACACAATCCCGGTTACCTCAAGACAGGTTCATCGAGAGCAGCTCAACACATTCCCGGTTACCTCAAGACAGGTTCATCGAGAGCAGCTCAACACAATCCCGGTTACCTCAAGACAGGTTTATTGAGGGCAGCTCAACACAATCCCGGTTACCTCAAGACAGGTTCATCGAGAGCAGCTCGACACAATCCCGGTTACCTCAAGACAGGTTCATCGACAGCTCAACACAATTTCGATTACCTCAAGACAGGTACATCAATAACTCGATGCCATCCAAGCTATCTCAAGGGAGATTCATGGATACCTCACTGCCATCCCAGCAGCTGCTACCTCAAGGAAGGTTCTTCGACAACTCGCCAGCATCAAATCTGTCTCAAGGAAGGTTCTTTGATAACTCTCAACCATCCAATCCAACTCAAGGAAGGTTCTTCGTCAACTCGCCACCATCCAATCTACCTCATGGAAGGTTCACTGATTATTCGACACCAGGAAGGTTGCCTCAAGGAATGTACATCGATGGCTTGCCACAATCCAGGCTACCACAAGGAAGGTACATCGACAACTCACCACAGGCCAAGCTACCACAGGGGGGAAGGTTCGTTGATAGCAATCCACAGCAATGGCACCAAAGGAGCAATAATCATAACCAGCTAATGGATATGGAGCCTGGGCCGATGGTATCTGGTAGCCTTGGACTTGGTCTCGCCTATGAAGGTTCAAATCCAAGGTTGCCAGATTTGATGATGGGGCAATCACCACTGTTCGGTCCCAAGCCTGCCACTCTGGACTTCCTTGGGCTTGGCATCGGAGGGACCATGGGCGGCTCCACGGCCAGCGGTGGCCTACCGGCATTGATGGTGGGAGGAGAGCTGGACATGGGGTCTGCCGCACAGCCGCCCTCTCCATGGGAGGAGGCACAGAGAAAGACCAACGGCCGCACAATCCTGTGAGGTTCTCTTTTTTGTAAACCTTAGGGGGCTTTTGTGCTTTGGCTCATCCATTCTTTCAGCTGTTGTGTTGTGTTGGGTGGTGGTAGTAGGAAAGCTAGAACCGTGCATGTGAGCTGCAGAACCTGTACATAGATCTTCCGTCTCCCCATCCTCCTTTCCTGTCTAAATTAAAAGCTATTACTATAGAGAGAATTTGATCCTTGTGACCTTTATGGCCTGTTCCTGTCGAGATGCAACGAGGTGGTAACAGTAGTAGTAGGGGTAAGTAGAGTGGTTCGGTTAGTTGCCTTTACTAGTGATGGCTTGTGGTGCCAAATTGCCGACGCAGGATTGCTTCGGAAAAAGAAAGGCTGTGAGACTGGGACAGCGAGGGCCATGTGAAAGGTGTTTTTAAGTTTTCGCCTGTTGCTATCGGTCAATATACTTCAGCCAAATATCCTCACTCGAGTCTAGCCTGCTTTTGAGAATCACCGCGCCGTTTTTTTCCCCAAGCCGGTCTTCTTTGCTTTGCGTTTTGTTGGCCAGGTCGTCACCGGTGAATGTGACGGGGCATCAATCTCTTTTGCGTATCGTGCTACATGTTTTTTCACCGGTGTTGGGTTATCAAATCAGTTGTTTCTGTCACAACAGAAACGGCCTGAGGGCGATATCCTCGTTGACGGTAACTTTTTTTCCTTTTCTTATTATGCCGACAAATGGTTGGTGTAAGCTCTGCAGCAGAACCAGTGGATCGTTCCATTTAGAGCCGCGAGTGCAATTGACAGTGTACGATTTGCAGCTCGTTCTGATGCCCAAACACACGAGTTCCTGATTCGAAAGCAGGCAGGCACGCTCGGCTAGGAGGGGCCTAGATCTAGCTAGCTCCTAGAGAGATAAGCTAAAGCTGTTTAGTAGATTGACGGCACTGAACTTTGGGATCGCCTAGCCTTGTGGGGGAACCCAGCCAGTAGAATCGAATCGGATCCCCCATCTCCCTGTAGCTCCCGTCCACAGAATACAAATGAGCAAATTTCATACAGTTATTATTAGGAGTTTGGCAGGTTAAAGTTATGCCGCGACAAAAATTTATCCAGGCTCTAAAATATATATCCCTTAGATATACTCCATGCACGGGAGATAGAACTCGGTTCAACAAAATCCTCCCTCCTTTCAACTAGCAGTTTTAAATATGCTGCTTCGCTAGTTGATGATGAGTTTCATACTTGTCTAAACAATGTTCCCTAAAATTTCCTCCCTCCTTTCAACTCTATAACCTACCTACAAAATACTCTTTTCGTCCCACGATATAAGACGTTTTGCAAGCTATGACAGTCAGAGAACTGTCAACCAAGATTTGCAACCAAGTTTTTTGAGTGGCTGTGTAGGACTGATCAAATTCCCGGCAAGTAAAGAGTGGAACGGAGTCTGTCAGTACACAGATACTGTAAGTATCCTCGGAGTCCTGTCATTTTCTTTTGTCAGGAACAGGCTAAACGGCGTACATGTTTCCTATCCTTCTTGGACACGTGCTGGCGCCCTTCTGGAATGGCAAACTGATGGTGGCGGCAACATACGTTGTTCATGTCAGGCTACAGTCTTCTTTTGTTCCTCTCAGGACCGGTTCTTTTCATTAAAACATGTCGTGTTCCTCTCGGATAAAACGCAAGGGATTGAACGTGTCGAGATTCTGGACGCAGGTCGTACAAACTCTACAGCTTTGGTGGTTTGACATGTCGCGCGCAGCCCAATCAGTGGAGTGAAAGTGAAAACGCAAGACACCCCGTTTTTCTAAGTAGAAGAAAGTAACACCAAGAGGCGCAAAAATATCTAAGACAGCGGACCAGGTTTCAGAGAACAGGATAACTCGTAACCTGCACCACGGAGTGTTCAACTAAATAGAATATGCTTTATACTCAGAAAGAAAAAAAGTAAGTAGAATCCTATAGCAATCTTTCTTTTTCTTTTTCTTTTCTGCGGGGGAATCCTATAGCAATCTTATTCGAGCACGCCCACATCAATGAATTTCACACAAGCAACAATCTGCCAAGCAGAGAATCGATTAAGACCGAATATAGTGCAAAAAGCCTATGGTATTATTGAAACTGGATTTTAAAAAAGCTTTTGACATGATTGAACACAACACAATCTTGGAGATACTTAAGGCAAGAGGGTTTGGAGATAGATGGATTATGTGGATTAAGATGATTTTTTCTTCTGGGGTCACTTCTGTGCTACTAAATGGGGTGCCCGGAAAGCAGTTTCATTGTAAAAGAGGAGTGAGGCAAGGAGATCCTTTATCTCCACTCATTTTTGTGCTGGCTGCTGATTTCCTTTAGACAATTTTAAATAAAGCTATGAGAGCAGGTTTAATTCAAGCACCAATTGAATCAACATCCAACCCTGATTTCCTGTCATACAGTATGCAGATGACACAATCATAATCCAGCCTCGCAGTCTAATTCAAGTGGAGCAAGTGAATAATTTGTTGAAGCACTTTGCCAACCAAACCGGGCTTAAAATAAACTACCACAAATCAGTCATGATTCCTATAAATGTGCAGGAAGAGGTTTGCTGTCAGATTTTACACTCCCTGGGATGCAAAAGGGTAACCTTCCCATTTACATATTTGGGCCTGCCATTAAGTGCTAGTAGGCTCAAAGGAGAGGATTTCCCCCCGATATGTCAGCAAATAGAGAGAAGACTGTCTGGATGTTCTACAATGCTTTCCTACGATGGCAGACTGCTTCTTATAAAATCTGTTTTCTCTGCCCTGCCAAGTTTTTTCATGAGCATTCTGCCACTGCCTGCATCAATCACGAGCCAGATCAACAAATACCTCAGAAACTTTCTGTGTTGAAAGTATGGAGAGTTAGTGGCTGGACCAACACTAATTGCCTGGGAAAAAGTCGAATATAGGGTGGGCTTGGAATTTTGGATGTGAGTTGCACAATAAGGCCTTAATGATGAACAATGTGCAGAAGTTCCTTAATATGGAATCACTACCTTGGGTTCAACTGATCTGGGAGAAGTATTATTCTCAGACAATGCCAAGTGACAAGTTAGTTGGATCCTGCTGGTGCAGAACTCACCTAAGATTGCTTGAAAATTACAAATCTAACTCACTATGTAGACGGATCCCGCTGGTGCAGAACTCACCTAAGATTGCTTGAGAATTACAAATCTAACTCACTATGTAGACTGGGCAATGGTCAGGCAGTTCTACTTTGGCATGATAATTGGACTGATCAACCTCTCAAGGACAAATTCCCTGAACTTCTCTCATTTGCGAAGGATGATGCTTTATCAGTAAATGACTGGAAAAATGCTGAGGATCAAATCCATTTGTTCAACACTCCACTCTCCACTCATGCATTTTCTCAGTTCAATGAGCTACAAAGATTAATACATACATAGAGGAATGATCGCCAGAAAGATTCCTGGAGTTGCAAGGGACAGAAAAACAAATATTCCTCCATTCTGATGTATCATCACTTAAGCCCTCAACATCAAGAACAGTAGATCTTCAAATGGTTGTGGAAGATCTCATGTAGATTGAGACACAAATTCTTCTTCTAGCTCCTCCTGCATGATAGGGTAAACACCAGAAATTTACTTAAAAGGAAATCTTTCACACTAGAAAGTTACACATGTGTGTTCTGCCTGTTGGAAATATGCCCTAGAGGCAATAATAAAAGCATTATTATTATATTTCCTTGTTCATGATAATTGTCTTTTATTCATGCTATAAATGTATCATACGGAAATCGTGATACACGTGTGAATACATAGACCACAATACGTCCCTAGTGAGCCTCTAGTTGACTAGCTCGTTGGTCGACGAGATAGTCATGGTTTCGACTATGGACATCGATGTCATTGATAACGGGATCACGTCATTAGGAGAATGACGTGATGGACAAGACCCAATCCTAAGCATAGCACAAGATCGTGTAGTTTGTTTTGCTAGAGCTTTTCCAATGTCAAGTATCTCTTCCTTAGACCTTGAGATCGTGTAACTCCGGATACCGTAGGAATGCTTTGGTGTACCAAACGTCACAACGAATCGGGTGACTATAAAGGTGCATTACGGTATCTCCGAAAGTGTCTTTTGGGTTGACACAGATCGAGACAGGATTTGTCACTCCGCATGACGGAGAGGTATCACTGGGCCCACTCGGTAGTGCATCATCATAATGAGCTCAAAGTGATCAAGTGTCCGGTCACGGGATCATGCATTACTGATATTGAGTAAAGTGACTTGCCGTAACGAGACCGAACGAGGTATTGGGATACCGACGATCGAGTCTCGGGCAAGTAACATACCCGTCGACAAAGGGAATAGAATACGGGTTGCTTGAACCCTAGACATCGTGGTTCATCCGATGACATCATCGAGGAGCATGTGGGAGCCAACATGGGTATCCAGATCCCGCTGTTGGTTATTGACTGAGAGCGCCCCGGTCATGTTCAGATGTCTCCGAACCCGTAGGGTCTACACTTAAGGTTGGTGACGCTAGGGTTAATAGGAAGACTTGTATGTGATTACCGAATGTTGTTCGAGTCCGGATGAGATCCCGGACGTCACGAGGAGTTCGGAATGGTCCGGAGGTAAAGATTTATATATGGGAAGTCGTCAAACGGACACCGGAAAGGTTTCGGGTCATATCGGTATTATGGAGGGTCCACCGGAAAGGTTCCGGAGGACCACCGGGAGGGGCCACCCCTTTTGCGGGGCCACTTGGGCTGCGTGGGAGGCAGCCAGCCCCTGGTGGGCTGGGCGCACCCTCCCTTGGCCCATGCGCCTAGGGTTGAGGGGGACCCTAAAGGGGCGCCTTGCTTGGGGGCAAGCCCTCCCTTGGCCGCCGCCCCCTCTAGATGCATCTAGAGGGGTCGGCCCTCCTCCCTTCCCTTATAAATAGAGGGGTGAAGGGAGGGCTGAACACACCATTGAAGGCGCAGCCCTCCCTCCCAACACCTCTCCTCCTCCGCGTAAGCTTGGCGAAGCCCTCTGGGAGAACAGTCCTCCATCTGCATCACGCCGTCGTGCTGCCATTGGAGTGGTCTTCCTCAACCTCTCCTTCCTCCTTGCTGGATCAAGACGAAGGAGACGCCGTAAATCCGCACGTGTGTTGAACGCGGAGGTGCTGTCCGCTCAGCACTTGGTCATCGGTGATCGGAATCACGTTGGGAACGTCTTCATCATCACCACTCCCTCGAACGCTTCCGCACTCGATCTACAAGTGGTATGTAGATGCAAACTCTCTCTTGACTCGTTGCTTAGTAGAACTCATAGATGGATCTTGGTGAAACCGTAGGAAAAATTTTAATTTTCTCGCAACGCTCCCCAACAAGTGGCATCATGAGCTAGGTCTATGCGTAGTTCTCTATTGCACGAGTAGAACACAATTTAGTTGTGGGCGTGGATCTTATCAACTTACTTGCCGCTACTAGTCTTATCTTGCTTCCGCGGTATTGTGGGATGAAGCGGACCGGACCAACCTTACACGTACGCTTACGTGAGACCGGTTCCACCGACTAACATGCACTAGTTGTATTAGGTGGCTGGCGGGTGTCTGTCTCTCCTACTTTAGTTGGAGCGGATTCGATGAAAAGGGTCCTTATGAACGGTAAATAGAAGTTGACAAGATCACGTTGTGGTTATTCGTAGGTAAGAAAACCTTCTTGCTAGAACCCAATTGCAGCCACGTAAAAGATGCAACAACAATTAGAGGACGTCTAACTTGTTTTTGCAGCAATTGTCATGTGATGTGATATGGCCAAGTTGTGATGAATGATGAATGACATATTGTGATGTATGAGATCATGTTCTTGTAATAGGAATCACGACTTGCATGTCGATGAGTATGACAACCGGCAGGAGCCATAGGAGTTGTCTTTATTTTGTATGACCTGCGTGTCATTGAAGAACGCCATGTAACTTACTTTACTTTATTGCTAAACGCGTTAGCCATAGAAGTAGAAGTAGTCGTTGGCGTGACAACTTCATGGAGGCACAATGATGGAGATCATGATGATGGAGATCATGGTGTCATGCCGGTGACAAGATGATCATGGAGCCCCGAAGATGGAGATCAATGGAGCTATATGATATTGGCCATATCATGTCACTACTATATAATTGCATGTGATGTTTATTATGTTTATACATCTTGTTTACTTAGAACGACGGTAGTAAATAAGATGATCCTTACAACAATTTCAAGAAGTGTTTCCCTAATCGTGCACCGTTGCTAAAGTTCGTCGCTTCTAAGCACCACGTGATGATCGGGTGTGATGGATTCTTACGTTCACATACAACGGGTGTAAGACAGATTTACACACGCGAAAACACTTAGGGTTTACTTGACGAGCCTAGCATGTACAGACATGGCCTCGGAACACGGAGACCGAAAGGTCGAACACGAGTCGATAGAAGATACGATCAACATGAGAATGTTCACCGATGATGACTAGTCCGTCTCACGTGATGATCGGACACGGCCTAGTCGACTCGGATCGTGTAACACTTAGATGACTAGATGGATGTCTAATCTGAGTGGGAGTTCATTGAAATAATTTGATTAGATGAACTTAATTATCATGAACTTAGTCTAAAACTTTTGAATGATATGTCTTGTAGATCAAATGGCCAACGCCATGTCAACTTGAACTTCAACGCTCCTAGAGAAAACCAAGCTGAAAGATGACGGCAAGAACTATACGGATGGGTCCGAACTTGAGGATTATCCTCATAGCTGCCAGAAACAATATGTCCTAGAAGGACCGCTAGGTGACGCCCCGTCGTCTGCAGAACCAAGACATTATGAATGCTTGGCAGTCTCGTGCCGATGATTACTCCCTCGTTCAGTGCGGCATGCTTTACAGCTTAGAACCGGGGCTCCAAAAGCGTTTTGAGCATCACGGAGCATATGAGATGTTCGAGGAGCTGAAACTTGTTTTCCAAGCTCACGCCCGGGTCGAGAGATATGACATCTCCGACAAGTTCTATAGTTGTAAGATGGAGGAAAACAGTTCTGTCAGTGAGCACATATCAAGATGTCCAGGTTGCACAACCGTATGACCCAACTGAATATTAACCTCCCGATGAGGCGGTCATTGACAGAATCCTCGATCGCTCCCACCAAGCTACAAGAGCTTTGTGATGAACTACAACATGTAGGGGATGGTAAAGACCATTCTGAAGTGTTCTCTATGCTGAAGTCACCGAGGTTGAAATCAAGAAAGAACATCAAGTGTTGATGGTCAATAAGACCACTAAGTTCAAGAAGGGCAAGGGCAAGAAGAACTTCAAGAAGGACGGCAAGGAGGTTGCCGCGCCCGAGAAGCAAGTTGCCGGAAGAAGTCAAAGAATGGACCCAAGCCCGAGACCGAGTGCTTTTATTGCAAGGGAGGGGTCATTTGAAGCGGAACTGCCCCAAATACTTAGCGGACAAGAAGGCCGCAACACCAAAGGTATATTTGATATACATGTAATTGATGTGTACTTTACCAAGACTCGTAGTAACTCCCGGTATTTGATACCGTGCCGTTGCTCATATTTGTAACTCACAGCAGGAGCTGCGGAATAAGCGGAGACCGGCAAAGGACGAGGTGACGGCGCGCCGGGAATGGTTCCAGAGTCGATGTGATCGCCGTCGGCACGCTACCTCTTCATTTACCTACGGGATTAGTTATGAACCTTAATAATTGTTATTTGGTGCCAAGTTTGAGCATGAATATTGTATCCGGATCTCGTTTAATGCGAGATGGCTACTCATTTAAACCGAGAATAATGGTTGTTCTATTTATATGAGAGATATGTTTTATGGTCATGTCCGATGGTCAATGGTTTATTCTTAATGAATCTCGAGCGTAGTATTACACATGTTTATAGCGTGAATACCAAAAGATGTAAAGTTGATAACGATAGTCCCACATACTTGTGGTACTGCCGCCTTGGTCACATTGGTGTCAAGCGCATGAAGAAGCTCCATGCTGATGGACTTTTGGAGTCTTTAGATTATGAATCATTTGACACATGCGAACCATGCCTCATGGGCAAGATGACCAAGACTCCGTTCTCCGGAACAATGGAGCGAGCAACCAACTTGTTGGAAATCATACATACCGATGTGTGCGGTCCAATGAGCGTTGAGGCTCATGGAGGATATCGTTATGTTCTCACTCTCACGATGACTTGAGTAGATATGGTTATGTCTACTTGATGAAACACAAGTCCGAGACCTTTGAAAAGTTCAAGGAATTTCAGAATGAAGTAGAGAATCAACGTGACCGAAAGATAAAATTCTTACGATCGATCGTGGAGGAGAATATTTAAGTCACAAATTTGGTACACACTTAAGAAAATGTGGAATCGTTTCACAACTAACGCTACCGAACACCTAGCGAACGGTGTGTCCGAACGTCGTAATCGCACTCTATTGGATATGGTGCGGTCTATGATGTCTCTTACCGATTTACCGCTATCATTTTGGGGATACGCCTAGAGACAGCTACATTCACTTTAAATAGGGCACCGCCTAAATCCGCTGAGACGACACCGTATGAATTATGGTTTGGGAAGAAACCTAAGATGTCATTTCTAAAAGTTTGGGGATGCGATGCTTATGTCAAGAAACTTCAAACTGAAAAGCTCGAACCAAGTCGGAAAATGCGCCTTCATAGGATACCCTAAAGAAACCATTGGGTATACCTTCTACTTAAGATCCGAGGGCAAGATCTTTGTTGCCAAGAACGGATCCTTTCGAAAAAGAGTTTCTCTCGAAAGAAGTAAGTGGGAGGAAAGTAGAACTCGATGAAGTACTACCTCTTGAACAGGATAGTAGTGCAGCTCAGAAAATGTTCTGTGATGCCTACACCAACCAAGAGGAAATTAATGATGATGATCAAGGTACTTCGGATCAAGTTGCTCTTGAATCAGAGGTCCACTAGGACACGTTCCGCACCTGAGTGGTACGGCAACCCTGTCCCGGAAATCATGTTGTTAGACAACAATGAACCTTCGAACTATGAAGAAGCGATGGCGGGCCCAGATTCCAACAAATGGCTAGAAGCCATGAAACCGAGATAGAATCCATGTATGAAAACAAAGTGTGGACTTTGACCGACTTGCCCGATGATCGGCGAGCGATAGAAAACAAATGGATCTTTAAGAAGAAGACGGACGCGATGGTAATGTCACCATCTACAAAGCTCGACTTGTCGCTAAGGGTTATCGGTAAGTTCAAGGGATTGACTACGATGAGACTTTCTCTCCGTAGCGAAGCTTAAGTCCGTCTCAATCATGTTAGCAATTGCCGCATACTATGATTATGAGATATGGCGATGGACGCCAAAACAGCGTTCCTTAACGGATATCTTAAGGAAGAGGTGTATATGATGCAGCCGGAGGGTTTTGTCGATCCTAAGAATGTTGACAAAGTATGCAAGCTCCAGCGATCCATTTATGGGCTGGTGCAAGCATCTCGAGTTGGAACATTCGCTTTGATGAGATGATCAAAGCGTTTAGTTTATGAGACTTATGGAGAAGCCTCGTTTACAAGAAAGTGAGTGGGAGCTCAGAGCATTTCTCATATTATATGTAGATGACATACTTTTGATGGGAAATGATATAGAATTCTTGGACAGCATTAAGGCCTACTTGAATAAGTGTTTTCAATGAAGGACCTTGGAGAAGCTGCTTATATATTAGGCATCAAGATCTATAGAGATAGATCGAGACGCCTCATAGGTCTTTCACAAAGCACATACCTTGATAAGATTTTGAAGAAGTTCAAAATGGATCAGTCCAAGAAGGGTTCTTGCCTGTGTTGCAAGGTGTGAGATTGAGCTCAGCTCAATGCCCCACCACGGCAAAAGATAAAGAAGAGATGAGTGTCATCCCTATGCCTCAGCCATAGGATCTATTATGTATGCCATGCTGTGTACTGACCTGATGTAAACCTTGCCGTAAGTTTGGTAGGAAGGTACCAAAGTAATCCCGCAAGGAACACCGGACAGCGGTCAAGAATATCCTGAAGTACCGAAAAGGACAAAGGACATGTTTCGTTTATGGAGGTGACGAAGAGCTCGTCAGAAGGGTTACGCCGACGCTTAGCTTCGACACAGATCCGATGACTCTAAGTCACAAACCGGATCGTGTATATGTTGAATGGTGGAGCAAGAGCTGGTGCAGCTGCAAGCGAAGCGCCGTGGCGGGATCTACATGTGAAGCGGAGTACATGGCATCCTCGGAGGCAGCGCATGAAGCAATTTGGGTGAAGGAGTTCATCAGCGACCTAGGAGTCATACCCAATGCGTCGGGGCCGATCAAACTCTTCTGTGACAACACTGGAGCTATTGCACTTGCCAAGGAGCCCAGGTTTCACAAGAAGACCAGCACATCAAGCGTCGCTTCAACTCCATCCGTGAAAGTGTTCAGGATGGAGACATAGAAATTTGTAAAGTGCATACGGATCTGAATGTCGCAGATCCGCTGACTAAACCTCTTCCATGGGCAAAACATGATCAACACCGAACTCTATGGGTGTTCGATTCATCACAATGTAACTAGATTATTGACTCTAGTGCAAGTGGGAGACTGTTGGAAATATGCCCTAGAGGCAATAATAAAAGCATTATTATTATATTTCCTTGTTCATGATAATTGTCTTTATTCATGCTATAAATGTATCATACGGAAATCGTGATACACGTGTGAATACATAGACCACAATACGCCCCTAGTGAGCCTCTAGTTGACTAGCTCGTTGGTCGACAGATAGTCATGGTTTCGACTATGGACATCGATGTCATTGATAACGGGATCACGCCATTAGGAGAATGACGTGATGGACAAGACCCAATCCTAAGCATAGCACAAGATCGTAGTTCGCTTTGCTAGAGCTTTTCCAATGTCAAGTATCTCTTCCTTAGACCTTGAGATCGTAACTCCGGATACCGTAGGAATGCTTTGGGTGTACCAAACGTCACAACGAATCGGGTGACTATAAAGGTGCATTACAGGTATCTCCGAAAGTGTCTTTTGGGTTGACACGGATCGAGACAGGATTTGTCACTCCGCATGACGGAGAGGTATCACTGGGCCCACTCGGTAGTGCATCATCATAATGAGCTCAAAGTGATCAAGTGTCCGGTCACGGATCATGCATTACGGTACGAGTAAAGTGACTTGCCGTAACTAGACCGAACGAGGTATTGGGATACCGACGATCGAGTCTCGGGCAAGTAACATACCGTCGACAAAGGGAATAGAATACGGGTTGCTTGAACCCTAGACATCGTGGTTCATCCGATGACATCATCGAGGAGCATGTGGGAGCCAACATGGGTATCCAGATCCCGCTGTTGGTTATTGACCGAGAGCGCCCCGGTCATGTTCAGATGTCTCCGAACCCGTAGGGTCTACACTTAAGGTTCGGTGACGCTTAGGGTTAATAGGAAGACTTGTATGTGATTACCGAATGTTGTTCGAGTCCGGACGTCACGAGGAGTTCGGAATGGTCCGGAGGTAAAGATTTATATATGGGAAGTCGTCAAACGGACACCGGAAAGGTTTCGGTCATATCGGTATTATGGAGGGTCCACGGAAAGGTTCCGGAGGACCACTGGAGGGGCCACCCCTTCGGGGCCACTTGGGCTGCGTGGGAGGCAGCCAGCCTGGTGGGCTGGGCGCACCCTCCCTTGGCCCATGCGCCTAGGGTTGAGGGGGAACCCCAAAGGGGCGCCCCTGCTTGGGGGCAAGCCCCTCCTTGGTCCCCCTCTAGATGCATCTAGAGGGGCCGCCCTCCTCCCTTCCCCTATAAATAGAGGGGTGAAGGGAGGGCTGAACACACCATTGAAGGCGCAGCCCTCCCTCCCAACACCTCTCCTCCTCCGCGTAAGCTTGGCGAAGCCTGCCGGAGAACAGCCACTCCATCCGCATCACGCCGTCGTGCTGCCATTGAGTGGTCTTCTCAACCTCTCCTTCCTCCTTGCTGGATCAAGACGAAGGAGACGCTGTCGCCCCCGCACGTGTGTTGAATGCGGAGGTGCTGTCCGCTCAGCACTTGGTCATCGGTGATCGGAATCACGCTGGGAACGTCTTCATCATCACCACTCCCTCGAACGCTTCCGTACTCGATCTACAAGTGGTATGTAGATGCAAACTCTCTCTCTTGACTCGTTGCTTAGTAGAACTCATAGATGGATCTTGGTGAAACCGTAGGAAAAATTTTAATTTTCTGCAACGTTCCCCAACACTGCCATGAAGACACGGAAGAAACAACACGACATCTTTTTTGGAGCTGTGGATTCTCTCAAGACGGCTGGCACAGTATACTTCCCAGAAGAAAACTTGGTATTTCATTCTTAGATGATATCCTCCTGGCAAGAGCTGAATTACCGAGCCGTATTCCATTGGAAATCATAGTACAAGGGTGTTGGGCCATATGGGGGCAAAGAAATGGAAAAAAATTCAGAAAAGAAGTTCGGAGTGCAAACTGTTGGAAATTCAAATTAAGAGAGGACCTCAAACTTCTTGAGCACGGAATCAAAGCAAAGTGCTTGGAGGCTTCACAAAGATGGATCAGTGATCATCTAGGATGAACACTATGCTACCTCTTGAGCATGCGTTGGTTTTCCCTTGAGGAGGAAAGGGTGATGCAGCAAAGTAGCATAAGTATTTCCCTCAGTTTTTGAGAACCAAGGTATCAATCCAGTAGGAGGCCACGCTCAAGTCCCTCACACCTACACAAACAAATAAGAACCTTGCAACCAACGCGATAAAGGGGTTGTCAATCCCTTCACGGCCACTTGCAAAAGTGAGATCTGATAGAGATGATAAGGTAATATTTTTGGTATTTTTATGATAAAGATAAAAAATAAAGATTGCAAAATAAACGGTAATAGAAATAGCTTGTTGACGGAAGATTAATATGATGGAAAATAGACCCAGGGGCCATAGGTTTCACTAGTGGCTTCTCTCAAGATAGCATAAGTATTACGCTGGGTGAACAAATTACTGTCGAGCAATTGATAGAATTGAGCATAGTTATGAGAATATCTAGGTATGATCATGTATATAGGCATCACGTCCGTGACAAGTAGACCGACTCCTACCTGCATCTACTACTATAACTCCACACATCGACCGCTATCCAGCATGCATCTAGAGTATTAAGTTCATAAGAACGGAGTAACGCTTTAAGCAAGATGACATGGTGTAGAGGGATAAACTCATGCAATATGATATAAACCCCATCTTTTTATCCTCGATGGCAACAATACAATACGTGTCGTTTCCCCTGCTGCCACTGGGATCGAGCACCGCGAGATTGAACCCAAAGCTAAGCACTTCTCCCATTGCAAGAAAGATCAATCTAGTAGGCCAAACCAAACTGATAATTCGAAGAGACTTGCAAAGATAACCAATTATACATAAAAGAATTAAGAGGAGATTCAAATATTGTTCATAGATAATCTTGATCATAAACCCACAATTCATCGGATCTCGACAAACACACCGCAAAATAAGATTACACTGAATAGATCTCCAAGAGAATTGAGGAGAACTTTGTATTGAGATCCGAAGAGAGAGAAGAAGCAATCTAGCTAATAACTATGGACCCGAAGGTCTGAGGTAAACTACTCACACATCATCGGAGTGGCTATGGTGTTGATGTAGAAGCCCTCCGTGATCAATGCCCCCTCCGGCGGAGCGCCGAAAAAGGCCCCAAGATGGGATCTCATGGGTACAAAAGGTTGCGGCGGTGGAAATAGGGTTTTGGCTCCTCCTCTGATGTTTTCAGGGTACGTAGGTATATATAGGAGGAAGAAGTAGGTCGGTGGAGCCACGAGGGGCCCACGAGGGTTGAGGGCGCGCCCAGGGGGTAGGCACGCCCCCTGCCTCATGGCCTCCTCGTTGATTGCTTGACGTCCACTCCAAGTCCTCTGGATCACGTTTGTTCCAAAAATCACGTTCCCGAAGGTTTCATTCCATTTGGACTCCGTTTGATATTCCTTCCCTTCGAAACACTGAAATAGGCACAAAAACAACAATTTGGGCTGGGCCTCCGGTTAATAGGTTAGTCCCAAAAATAATATAAAAGTGTATATTAAAGCCCATTGAATATCCAAAACAGATAATATAATAGCATGGAACAATAAAAAGTTATAGATACGTTGGAGACGTATCAAGCATCCCCAAGCTTAATTCCTGCTTGTCCTCGAGTAGGTAAATGATAAAAACAGAATTTTGATGTGGAATGCTTCTTAACATAATTTTCAAATGTAATTCTTTTTATTGTGGCATGAATATGTAGATCCGAAAGATTCAAGATAAAAGTTTAATGTTGACATAAAAACAATAATACTTCAAACATGCTAACCAAGCAATTATGTCTTATCAAAATAACATAGCCAAAGAAAGCTCATCCCTACAAAATCATGTAGTTAGGCCATGCTTCAATTTCGTCACACAAAACGTTCTCGTCATGCATAACCCCGATGACAAGCCGAACAATTGGTTCATACTTTTTAACGCGCTTCGGCCTTTTTGTAAGTGCATCTAGTGCCACCCCTAGTTGGTTTTGGAGTATTGACGACAAATTTGGTTGAGGGACTAATGTGTTTGTGAGAATTGCATGATAACACAGGTAGTGTCCCTCATTGATTCGGTTTACCTACCGGAGATGGCCCCTAAAAATGTATGAAGACATTAACGACAATGGTGGTATATGAAGATATTCATATTGAAGACTATGACAAGAGAAGACATTGAGTGAAGACTATGGAGCGCGAAGACTGTGTCGTTTCGTTGTTTCATTTCTCTTCGTTGTTGAGTCATAGGAACCACCGTACTGTTAAGTGGGGTCCAAGTGAACAAAGTCAGAATGGCTGAAGTGATGCTCAACCCAAATCCTATGTCTTCGAGCGAAGACAATGAGAGCAAATCTTATCCAGAGCTGGATGAGTCAGCTTTGCTTGTAGCCCAAGTAAAGTTGCCGTGTGTGTTTGAAATCGACCGTTGGAACACGTGTCGGTTCCTTAGTGACCCGAGTCATTTCGGACATATCGGTCGGGTTGCCTAGTGGCTATAAATAGCCCACCCCCTACACCATAAATTGGTGGCTGCTCAGAGTTAGTGCACGGCTTTTGTCGTTTGAGAGCAACCCACCTCGAAGCCTTTGAGAAATCCTTGCGAGGACAAAGCCCAAACACCCAGAGCCAAAGAGTGTTAGGCATAACTGAAGTCTTTCTGTCTGCGTGACCTGAAGACTTATTACACTTGAGGACTGTGAATCCTCCAACCGGTTAGGCTTCGCGTTCTGAGCATCCAAGAGTCATTGTGGATCGCCGGTGAACAAAGTCTGTGAAGGTTTGGAAGTCTACCTTGAAGACTTACCAGAGTGATTGGGCGAGGACTGTGTGTCCTTAGATCAAGGGGAATAAGGTGAAGACACGGTCTTCTGAGTTGAATCTCAGCCTCCCTAACCAGACGTACAGTTGTCACAGCAACTGGAACTGGTCCAACAAATCCTATGCCTTCAACAAGTGACTGGTTCTATCCTCTCCCTTCCCTTACCTATTGTTTGCCTTCGTGAAGTCATTGCCTATTTGTCGTACCTGTTTGACTTCATTGCTTGACTACTATAGTTTATTGGCTTCATGCTATCTTCCATCCTGATCCTTACTACCAAGCTGCTATCAGTCTTTGTACCTTCACTTTACTGCATACTTGACTATGGTTTGCTTGTTGTAGTTTATCTTCTGCTGCATATCAATTAGGTCATTTCTATTGGTTGTCTTTGAAACTTCCACGTTTTGAAGACTTTCATAAAAATCGCCTATTCACCCCCCCTCTAGTCGATAACTAGCACTTTCACTTTTCAACCCTTACGCAATACATGAGCGTAAGCCATGGATATAGAACTATGGGTGGAATAAAGTAAAATGATGGGGGTTATGTGAGAAGAAAAAAGGTAGAAAGTCTCACATTGACACGGGTAATCAATAGGCTATGGACATGCCCATCAATTGATCTCAATGAGAGGAGTAGGGATTGCCATGCAACAGATGCACTAGAGCTATAAATGTATGAAAGCTCAACAAAAGAAACTAAGTGGGTGTGCATCCAACTTGCTTGCTCACAAGACCTAGGGAATTTTGAGAAAGCCCATCATTGGAATATACAAGCCAAGTTCTATAATAAAAAATTCCCATTAGTATATGAAAGTGACAACATAGGAGACTCTCTATCATGAAGATCACGGTGCTACTTTGAAGCACAAGTGTGGAAAAAGGATAGTAACATTGTCCCTTCCCTCTTTTTCTCTCATTTTTTTCTTTCTTTTTTTCTTTCTCCCTTTTTTTGGGCCTTCTCCTACTTTTTTTTGCCTCTTTTTTTGTTTAGTCCGGAATCTCATCCCGACTTATGGGGGAATCATAGTATCCATCATCCTTTCCTCACATGGGAAAATGCTCTAATAATGATGATCATCTCACTTTTATTACTTACAACTCAAGAATTACAACTCAATACTTAGAACAAAATATGACTCTATGTGAATGCCTCCGGCGGTGTACCGGGATATGCAATAAATCAAGAGTGACATGTATAAAAAATTATGAATGGTGGCTTCAAATATGGTGGCTTTGCCACAAATATGATGTCACCTACATGATTATGCAAAGCAATATGACAATGATGGAGCGTGTCATAATAAACGGAACGGTGGAAAGTTGCATGGCAATATATCTCGGAATGGCTGTGGAAATGCCATGATAGGTAGGTATGGTGGCTGTTTTGAGGAAGATATAAGAAGGTTTATGTGTGATAGAGCGTATCATATCACGGGGTTTGGATGCACCGGCAAAGTTTGCACCAACTCTCAAGGCGAGAAAGGGCAATGCACGGTACCGTAGAGGCTACAAAATTGTGGAAGGTTGAGAGTGCGTATAATCCATGGACTCACATTAGTCATAAAGAAATCATATACTTATTGCAAAAGTTTATTAGCCCTCGAAGCAAAGTACCGTGCCCCTAGAGGGATAGATTGGTAGGAAAAGACCATCGCTCGTCCCCGACCGCCACTCATAAGGAAAGCAATAAAAGAACACTGTAACATCCCAAATTTTCAATTTGGAATGTTATACATTAGGTCATCATGCATATCATATTTTCTCGCATTTTTTTTCCGATCCTAGAAAATTTCACGCAACTCAAGGACCCTCGGAGAGAGTTGGAAGTTTCATTATTTTCATATTTGGGATTTCTCAAATTTTGAAAATAGGATCATTTGGATTTATTTAATTATCTTCATAAAGTTTTCCTATAAAAAAATTAAGAGAGGGAATAATATGACTTTCCCAACATTTAGGAAAAATGAAGGTTTTATAAATAAATCAAATTTGGCTTTTGGAAGATTTATTTTGCTTAGGCAAAAATGAGCATTTTAAAAAAAATTATGCATGTTTGCCGTTTTAAAGTTCATTTTGTTCGACTCATTTTTAGGAGTCGGGGAAAATTATTTTTATTAAAATCGGAGTTCGTTTGGTATTTTTTTAATTCGTTTGGTTTAGTAAAAAAAAAAAACTGGGCCAAGGCCAAGGCCCAGCCAGCCCGGCGCGCCCAGCCCGGCCCTCCTCCCGCCTCCTCTCTCCCTCGCCACAAGCCGAGCCACAGACGCCGCCGCCGCCGCCCGAGTCCGCCTCCGCCTGCCCCGGCCTGCTTCTCCCCAAGGCGCCGCCACCCCCTTAAATACCGGACCCCCCCTCTCTCTCTCCCGCCCACACCGCACCCTAAGCCGAGCCGCCATTGCCGTTCCCATTGCCGTTCCCCGCTGACGCCGAGCCGCCGCCCCTCGCCGCCCTCCCGACCCCGCCGCCCCCTCGAGCCCGGGCCCGCCGAGCCCATGCTGGCGAAGACCACCGAGGTAGCCGCCGCCCGATCCGGTTTTCCGATCTGGTTTTTTAGAAAACCCGATCCGGTTTTCTCGTGATGTTCGGTTTTTAAAAACCCTAGATGGTTTTATTTTTTGGTTTTCTTAATTAACTAACGCTCACCGAACCGCTCGCTTCAATGAATGTGTTCGTTGGATTAGTTCTGTTAACTAACGCCCATTATCTAATCCGCTCGTTTTCTTTTAAATCGGAATTAATCCGTTATTTTTCAGATTCGATTTCGATCCGATTTTCAAATCTGTTTTATTTCTTGCTCGCTTATCGGAATCAGTGATTCAAGCGCTGGAGTTTCATATTGAAACCGCCGTCCGACTACCCTACTTACAGAGTTTTACTACTGTGAAATTTGACCTAGTTTCAGATTACTAAACCGAGTCGTTTCTCTCGAGTTTCGACTTTCGATGCTTGATTTGATTCGATTCTTTTGCAACTGTGGTTCTTAAGATGAACTATCTGGTTAGATCTTTTATTCGAGATTTCCCGTGCATTAGATGAGTACTTATTGTATGCTTGTTGTTTGTCTGCGTTAGATCACCCGAGTGCGCCGCTTGTTACTTGAATCTCTAGGTCTCATGGATCATCGCAAGGCAAGTAACACTTGATCATACCTTTTCTACTACCCAGTTTTATTGCATTAGATCAAACCTCAAACACTTGCATGTTTAGGATCTAATTAAATTGTGGGATGGGAAGTAGATTGAGGTAGTACCTATTACTGTTTTACTTATGAAACCTTGGGAGCTACTTCTACGCTTGCTTATTGTGCCATGCTATGCTAGTAGACGTGGATTGGGTGAGTGAATATCCATGACAGATGTGAGATTGTTAATTAATGGTTTATCTAAGGTGGCAACCTAAACACACATCTGGGTGGATTGAGGCACTGGTTTCCATCAGATTTGCTCAGATTTCTTGGACCGCCACCTGTGCTCTAAGGGATCATAAGATTATTCAAATTGAAACTTCCGTGTGCAGCCACAAGCCAATTATGGGCTCTGGCGTAGTTGACTAAGTTGTGCGAACTCTTACGGGTAGGCTAGCTGATGTAGGGGATGTAGGTTGGTACGGTCTACCCACATGTAAGGTGCTAGCGCTTCGAAAGACTATGTCTCGGTCATCCGCTTCTCAAACACCATGCAAAGGCGAGAACCAAGCGGAGGCGATCGAGTCTTGTGGGGAAAAGTCATAAACCTCTGCAAAGTGTATAAACTAATCATGATTAGCCGTGTCCCCGGTTATGGACGTTTTGAGTATCCGTGATTGAATATCATGTGAATCTCAACATGTTACTTCTAATAAATGTATTGGGTTTTGATGAGTACTTTTTAATTGGGATTGAGGATGTGTCAACCGTTCTCAATGTTTAACAACCACCATGATAGTTAAATAAAATTATTCCTTTGGTGTAGGGAAAATCAGCTTTATGCAAATGTAATCAGAGAGCCTTACCACCAGCCAAATATGCATGTAGTATAGGCTTATTCCTTCATTGCTCTTATGTGTTACATTGCCGGCATATTCCATGTCTGAATTGTTTGGGCTGCAACTTTCACGCTGCAGACTTTTCGATTTATTTAGTAAGGTGATAGGTCATGGTTCTATACTCGGTGATGCCGATGGAGTTGATGGACTCGCTTATCTTCCAAGCCTTCCATTGTTATTATTAGATGGCCTTAAGCCATATTATTGTATCCAGTTCCCTTGTGGACAACGATGTAATAAGTGTGCGATTGCTACTCCGCTATAAATCCTTCAAGCTTGTGTGGTGTCGGCATATCGATCCGTGGATGACACCGAGCACGAGACTTGATCCATTCGGTCTGGTCGCTCAGAGAATGGTATCGAGCACACGCTGACCTGTAGGGACACGACCACTAAGTTAAAGCCATAGATCACTACTCTCTTCCCATTTTCTAAGTCCTCATCTTTTCTACTCTTTAGGATGACGGACGCGAAGATCAAGTACACCCAACCGGATGAAGGCACACCTTTTGGATTTCACTTGAAGGAAGTTACCAAGTACCTGAACATTGGACTACCAAGCTTCACGGGACTTTCAACGCCACTCTGCTCAAGAGGAGCGCTGGAAGATTCACGCCACGTTCCAGAAGGACATTCGCCCCAATCACCAAGCCTATAGATAGTGTTTTCAGTGCACCCACTTGGAGTCCGGGAAAGAGCATGGCAGCTCACATCACCATGGGACGCATTGGAGAAGTTTATCAAGAAGACCTCAAGGACACCATCTACCAGATTTATGACGCCGAGATGACAACTGGGACGTTGTCGGCACCAAGAAGGATAGATCCATTGCAGCTTTCATCCAGAGTTAAATCAGCACATTCGACGCCGGGAGAACCAAATGTGCAATGATATGTTGGAGTTGCGAAGACAAAGGAAGGATCATCGAACCGAAGGAGAACTAAAGACTACACGCAAGGACTACATGGACGAGATCGTAGCTCTCGGCAAGACACAATAACGATCTTAAGTACGAGATCAAGAACTCAAGAAGAAGTTGGCACTCAGAATGAAGACCAAGATGTCGATTACCCAAGCGACTACATCAACATCGACGACACCGATTCGGATCCAAGTGAACCCGACTTTGAAGACGAAGTGGAGCGGACATCATGGAGTCTTCCACGGTTCAAATTAGTAGAAGTCCCCCACATATTAGTAGTATTTCCCTCCATGTAAACATTGTAGTACACGCACTTTTGCGCTAGTTAGATCGTTGTAAGCCCTTGTTTGATTGAATGAAGTGATTTTGTGTGCTTTTGCTCATGTGCATTTGGGTAGTGATTCCCCTTAGACCTCATTCTATTCTAAATTTATCTTCTTTTCTAAACCCATCGATGCCTCCGAGACGCGACCCGGATTCGCTTTTCCGCCAGAGATCACCCAATTGATCCAGCAGAGCAGAATACCCTGATTCAAACATTGGTGCGAACCAGGCAACAACAACAACAACAACAACCCACCACCACCACCACCTGCGGATCATCTGACTCGTTTCCTTAGACTAAACCCGCGGTGTATTCCAAAGTAGCACCGAGCCGATTGTAGCAGATGACTGGCTCCGCAAGATAGGAAGGGAGCTGACCACCGCAGGATGCACAGATGGTGAAAGAGTGAAGTTTGCAGCACATCAGCTTGAAGGACCCGCAGCAGCATGGTGGGAGAATTTCACAGCCACTTACCCGGTTGACACTGTCACATGGGATCAATTTCAGCAAGCTTTTCGCACCGCCCATGTTTCAGCAGGAGCCATGGCTATGAAGAAGCGTGAGTTTCGCAACTTACGCCAAGGAGGAAGGACTGTTGGCAAGACGTGGATGACTTTAGCAAATTAGCACGTTATGCCCCGGATGACGTTACTCTGACGCAGCTAAACAGAGAAGTTTCTAGAAGGACTGAATGATGAGTTCAAGATGCCGTTGATGGTAGCCAGTTTCAACAACTACCGGGAGTTGGTAGACCGAGCCTCATGATTGAAGGAAAGCAAAGAAGAATTGAGAACTGCAAGCGGAAGTATGGACAAGGGAAGTATAACTCGAGCTCAGCAGAAACCACGTTATACCCTAAATCAGGAATTCAGTTTCACATACCCATGGAGGAGGAAATTAGCACAACCATAATGGCACCAAGAATGGGAACGGAATGGAGGAAGCAACGACAGAATCGCACCAACCCGTCAACACCATCCAAGGTAGACTTGAGTCACATTACTTGCTTTAAGTGCCGCAAGACTGGGCACTATGCAAATGACGCCCGTAAGGCCGAATGGAAATGGCAATGGAAGCTCGGAAAGAAGCCCAACCCTTTCAACAGGGGATGTGAACCACATTGATGTGGAGGAGGTTGAAGATCACCGATGCACGAATCGGTAAGTTTTGGTTAAGTCATTTACTGCAGTTGTTCTTTTTGATAGTGGTGCATCGCATTCATACATATCAAGGGGATTTGTGGATAAGTACAAGTTACCGACCCAAGCCCTTAGGTCCTCCATGCTAGTAACCTCACCCGGAGCAGAGTACATGGCTAGTAAATGGTGTGATCGACTGCCATTAAGGATTGGACACTATGTTTTCCCCTCAGACCTAATAATTCTAGAATCCCAAGGATTGGATGTGATATTAGGAATGGATTGGTTATCAAAGTATGGAGGAAACATAGATTGCACCACAAAGTCAATTTTGCTCACCACACCAGAAGGAAGAAGGATCAAGTATGTATCACGGCACAAGCCGAGAAGAGCGCAAGTTAATTGCTTATCAGGAGTGGTACAGGAAGAAGTACCAGTGGTGAAGGATTATCCTGATGTATTTCGGAAGAGTTGCGTGAATGCCACCGGATAGAGACATTGAGTTTTTGATCGAGCTGTTGCCAGGAACAGGCCCGATATCGAAGCGACCGTACAGGATGCCCGCAAAGGATTTGGCGGAAATCAAGAAGCAGATTAAGGAACTATTGGATAAAGGTTTTATACGCCCAAGTTCTTCACCTTGGGGATCACCCGTGTTGTTAGTGGAGAAGAAGGATGGATCTTTGAGAATGGTTGTTGATTATCGTGGATTGAATGAAGTAACAATCAAGAACAAGTACCCACTACCTATGATAAATGATCTGTTTGATCGCTTGCAAGGAGCCAAAGTGTTTTCCAAGATCGACTTGCGATCAGGGTACCATTAGTTGAAGATTCGGGAGCAAGACATACCCAAGACAGCTTTTACCACGAGATATGGACTGTACGAGTATACCGTTATGTCATTTGGACTGACTAACGCACCAGCCTATTTCATGAACCTGATGAACAAAGTGTTTATGGAGTTTTTGGATAAGCTCGTCGTGGTGTTCATTGATGACATTTTGATTTTCTCAAAGAATGAAGAGGAACACAAGGAACATTTGCGATTGGTTTTGGAGAAACCGAGGAACACCAGCTTGTATGCCAAGTTCAGCAAATGTGAGTTTTGGCTAAAGGAAGTTGGATTTCTCGGACATGTTATATCCGGAGAAGGAATAGCATTGACCCCACAAAGGTTGAGACCGTAATTAAATGGGAAGCACCAACGACAGTTGGAGAGATTCGAGTTTCCTTGGACTCGCAGGATACTATCAAGATTCATTGAGAATTTCTCAAGGATTGCCAAGCCTATGACAGAATTGTTGAAGAAGGAAAACAAATTCATATGGACTGAGGACTGCGAGGCAAGTTTTCAGGAGTTGAAGAAAAGATTGGTTACCTCACCAGTTTTGATATTGCCAGATCAGACTAAGGATTATGAGGTGTATTGCACGCTTCACGCCGAGGACTTGGAGCCGCATACTTATGCAAGAAGGAAGAGTTGTTTCAGTATGCTTCACGACAACTTAAGCCCCATGAGTTGAATTATGCCACTCATGATTTGGAGTTAGCAACCGTTGTGCATGCCACGAAGACGTGGAGACATTTTCTCATAGGAAATCATTGTGAAGTATATACGGATCACAAGAGTTTGAAGTACATCTTCACACGTATGAATTGAATCTCGGACAAAGGAGATGGTTAGGACTTATCAAGGATTATGACATGAGATTGCATTATCACCCCGGAAAGGCTAATGTCGTAGCAGACGCATTGAGCCGTAAGAGCCACGTCAATACCCTAATGATGGGAGGGATACCCGATGAGTTAGCCGAAGACCTTCGAGAGCTATGGTTGGAAATAGTTCCGAGAGGCTATGTAGCAGCATTGGAGATTCAGTCGACACTAATCAGAGAAGCCCAAAAGGCAGATAAGGAAGTTGCCTCTATAAAGGAGAAATTGAGCAAAGGAAAAGCTAAAGGATTTCGTGAGGATGAGCACGATACCCTATGGTTTGAAGACCGTGTTTATGTGCCCAATGACCCAGAAATCAGGAAGTTGATTTTACAAGAAGCTCATGATTCACCCTATTCGATTCACCCAGGAAATACCAATATGTATTTGGATTTGAAGAATATTTTCTGGTGGACCGGAATGAAGAAGGATATTGCGGAGTATGTAGCAATTTGCGATGTATGTCAGAAAGTAAAGGCAGAGCATCAGAAGCCAGCAGGATTGTTACAACCGTTGCCGATACCCGAATGGAAGTGGGATAAACTAGGCATGGATTTCATCACAGGTTTGCCAAAGACCCGTTCAGGTTATGACTCGATTTGGGTTATAGTCAACCGTTTGACAAAGGTAGCTCATTTCATTCCAGTCAAGACTACCTATAGCAGTGCTAAATTGGCAAAGATATACATGACCAGAATTGTGTGCTTACACGGAGTTCCGAGGAGCATCGTATCAGATAGAGGAACCCAGTTTACCTCGAAATTTTGGAACCAGTTGCACGAAACATTGGGAACCAGGCTGGAATTCAGTACAGCTTTCCACCCACAGACCGATGGACAGACCGAGAGAGTCAATCAGATTTTGGAGGACATGCTGAGAGCTTGTGCATTAGATTATGGATCTAGCTGGGATGATCATTTGCCGTATGCAGAATTTTCCTACAATAACGATTACCAAACCAGCTTAAGGATGGCACCTTCGAGGCTCAGATGGAAGATGGTGCAGGACACCGTTGTCATGGGACTAAACCGAGAACGCCGATTGTTTGGACCAGATTTGATTAAGGAGTGCGAATGAAGGTTAAGTTGATTCGAGACAGGCTCAAGGTAGCCCAGTCCGCATAAAAGAGCTATGCCAATTCAAAGCGCCAGCGATTGAGTATGAGGTTGGAGACAGAGTATATCTCGAGTATCCCCGCCGAGGAGTTAAGCGTTTTGGAGTGAAAGGAAAGTTAGCACCCGCTTAGTTGGACCGTATAAGATTTTGCAACGCATGGGAGAAGTTGCGTATAAGTTGGAATTGCGGAAGGACTGTCGGGGAGTTCATGATGTATTCCATGTTTCTCAGTTGAAGAAATGTCACCCCGAGATAGCAGAGGCAACGTTAAGAGACATAGTGCCACTAGAAGCAATTCAGTTGAAGGATGACTTGACATATGAGGAAAAACCGGTTAAGATTCTCGATTATGCCAGTAGAGTTACCCGCAGCAAAGTTATCAAGTTTTGCAAAGTTCAATTGGAGCCACCACACCGAGGATGAAGCCACCAGGAAAGAGAGGAAGTTTTGCTCAAGGACCACCTCACCTATTTTCTAGTTAACCCGAATCTCGAGTAGAGATTCATCTTAAAGGGTAGGTTTGTAACATCCCAAATTTTCAATTTGGAATGTTATACATTAGGTCATCATGCATATCATATTTTCTCGCATTTTTTCCGATCCTAGAAAATTTCACGCAACTCAAGGACCCTCGGAGAGAGTTGGAAGTTTCATTATTTTCATATTTGGGATTTCTCAAATTTTGAAAATAGGATCATTTGGATTTATTTAATTATCTTCATAAAGTTTTCCTATAAAAAATTAAGAGAGGGAATAATATGACTTTCCCAACATTTAGGAAAATGAAGGTTTTATAAATAAATCAAATTTGGCTTTTGGAAGATTTATTTTGCTTAGGCAAAAATGAGCATTTTAAAAAAAATTATGCATGTTTGCCGTTTTAAAGTTCATTTTGTTCGACTCATTTTTAGGAGTCGGGGAAAATTATTTTATTAAAATCGGATTTCGTTTGGTATTTTTTAATTCGTTTGGTTTAGTAAAAAAATCGCCCCACAGGCCAAGGCCCAGCCCGGCCAGCTGAGCGCCCGACCCAGGCCTTGCCCGCCTCCTCTCTCCTCAGACGCTGCCGCCTGGAGACCCCGCCACAAGACGTCGCCCGCCCTGAGTCCGCCTCCGCCGGCCCGGCTTGCCCTCCCCAAGCGCCGCCACCACCCCCTTAAATACGGACCCCCTCTCTCTCTCTCACCCGCCGCCACCGCCCCCAAGCCGAGCCCTTGCCGCCGTTCCCGCCGCCGCCCGTTTGCCGCCACGACCCGCCGCCCCTCGCCGCCCTCCCGACCCCGCCGCCCCGCCGCCCGGAGCCCCGCCGAGCCCCCCGGCGAAGACCACCGGAGGTAGCCGCCGCCCCGATCCGGTTTTCCCGATCCGGTTTTTTTTAGAAAAACCCGATCCGGTTTTCTCGTGATGTTCGGTTTTTTTTTAAAAACCCTAGATGGTTTTATTTTTTTTGGTTTTCTTAATTAACGAACGTTCACCGAACCGTTCGTTTCAATGAATGTGTTCGTTGGATTAGTTCTGTTAACGAACGTCCGTTATCTAATCCGTTCGTCGTTTTCTTTTAAATCGGAATTAATCCGTTATTTTTCAGATTCGATTTCCGATCCGATTTTCAAATCTGTTTTATTTCTTGCTCGTTTATCGGAATCAAGTGATTCAAGCGCCTGGAGTTTCGTTACGAAACCGCCGTTCCGACTACCCTACTTACACAGAGTTTTACTACTGTGAAATTTGACCTAGTTTCAGATTACTAAACCGAGTCGTTCTCTCTCGAGTTTCGACTTTCGATGCTTGATTTGATTCGATTCTTTTGCAACCAGGGTTCTTAAGATGAACTATCTGGTTAGATCTTTTATTCGAGATTTCCCCGTGCATTAGATGAGTACTTATTGTATGCTTGTTGTTTGTCTGCGTTAGATCACCGAGTGCGCCGCTTGTTACTTGAATCTCTAGGTCTCGCGGATCATCAGCAAGGCAAGTAACACTTGATCATACCTTTTCTACTACCCAGTTTTATTGCATTAGATCAAACCCTCAAACACTTGCATGTTTAGGATCTAATTAAATTGTGGGATGGGAAGTAGATTGAGGTAGTACCTATTACCTGTTTTACTTATGAAACCTTGGGAGCTACTTCTACGTTTGCTTATTGTGCCATGCTATGCTAGTAGACGTGGATTGGGTGAGTGAATATCCATGATATATGTGAGATTGTTAATTAATGGTTTATCTAAGGTGGCAACCTAAACACACATCTGGGTGGATTGAGGCACCTGGTTTCCATCAGGATTTGCCTCTATTTCTTCGGACCGCCACCCAGGCTCTAAGGGATCATAAGATTATTCAAATTGGAAACTTCCGTGTGCAGCCACAAGCCAATTATGGGCTCTGGCGTAGTTGACTAAGTTGTGCGAACTCTTACGGGTAGGCTAGCTGATGTAGGGGATGTAGGTTGGTACGGTCTACCCACATGTAAGGTGCTAGCGCTTCTGAAAGACTATGTCTTGGTCATCCGTTTCTCAAACACCATGCGGTCACGAGAACCAAGCGGAGGCGATCGAGTCTTGTGGGGAAAAGTCATAAACCTCTGCGAGTGTATAAACTAATCATGATTAGCCGTGTCCCGGTTATGGACGTTTTGAGTATCCGGTGATTGAATATCATGTGAATCTCAACATGTTACTTCTAATAAATGTATTGGGTTTTGATGAGTACTTTTTAATTGGGATTGAGGATGCTGTCAACCGTTCTCAATGTTTAACAACCACCATGATAGTTAAATAAAATTATTCCTTTGGTGTAGGGAAAAATCAGCTTTATGCAAATGTAATCAGAGAGCCTTACCACCAGCCAAATATGCATGTAGTATAGGCTTATTCCTTCATTGCTCTTATGTGTTACATTGCGGCATATTCCATGTCTTGACCCATTTTGGGCTGCAACTTTCACGTTGCAGACTTTTCGAACGACGAGTAAGGTGATAGGTCGTGGTTCTATACTCATGATGCCGATGGAGTTGATGGACTCGCTTATCTTCCAAGCCTTCATTGTTATTATTAGATGGCCTTAAGCCATATTATTGTATTCAGTTCCTTGTGGACAACGATGTAATAAGTGTGCGATTGCTACTCGCTATAAATCCTTCAATCTTGTGTGGTGTCAGCATTACTGATCCAGGATGACATCGAGCACGAGACTTGATCCATTCGGTCTGGTCGCTACAAACACCTTATGTGTCAAAATTGTCACACAACTTTTACCATACGTGCATGCTACGGGACTTGCCAACCTTAACACAAGTATTTCTCAATTTCACAATTACTCAACTAGCACACTCTAATATTACCACCTTTATATCTCAAAACACTTATCAAGTATCAAACTTCTCATGATATTCAATGAACTCAATATGGAAGTTTTTATTATGCTCATCTTGGATGCCTATCACATTGGGATTAATTTCACAATTAAAGCAAATTATCATGCTGTTTAAGACTCTCAAAATAATATAAGTGAAGCATGAGAGATCAATAATTTCTATAAAATAAAACCACCACCATGCTCTAAAAGATATAAGTGAAGCACTAGAGCAAAAACTATATAGCTCAAAAGATATAAGTGAAGCACATAGAGTATTCTAACAAATTCCGAATCATGTGTGTCTCTCTCAAAAAGTGTGTACAACAAGGATGATTGTGGTAAACTAAAAAGCAAAGACTCAAATCATACAAGACGCTCCAAGCAAAACACATATCATGTGGTGAATAAAAATATAGCTCCAAGTAAAGTTACCGATAGACAAGATTTAAAGAGGGATGCCTTCAGGGCATCCCCAAGCTTAAACTCTTGCCAATCCTTGTTCCATAATCCATCAAATCTTTACCCAAAACTTGAAAACTTCACAACACAAAACTTAACAGAAAATCTCGTGAGCTCCGTTAGCGAAAGAAAATAAAACACCACTTCAAGGTACTGTAATGAACTCATTCTTTATTTATATTGGTGGTAAACCTACTGTATTCCAACTTCTTTATGGTTTATAAACTCTTTTACTAGCCATAGATTCATCAAAATAAGCAAACAACACACGAAAAACAGAATCTGTCAAAAACAGAACAGTCTGTAGTAATCTGTAACTAACGCAAACTTCTGGAACTCCAAAAATTCTAAAATAAATTGGTGGAACTGAGGAATTTGTCTAGTAATCATCTGAAAAAATAATCAACTAAATAGCACTCTCCAGTAAAAAGTTGAAGCTAATCTCGTGAGCGCTAAAGTTTCTGTTTTTTACAGCATGATCATAAAGACTTCACCCAAGTCTTCCCAAAGGTTATACTTGGCACAAACACTAATTAAAACATAAAACCACATCTAAATAGAAGCTATATGGATTATTTATTCCTAAACAGAACCAAAAAGAAAGAAACAAAAATAAAATTGGGTTGCCTCCCAACAAGTGCTATCGTTTAATGCCCCTAGCTAGGCATGATGATATCAATGATGCTCACAAAAAAGATACGATTGAAACATAAAGAGAGCATCATGAAGAATATGACTAGCACATTTAAGTCTAACCCACTTTCTATGCATAGGGATTTTGTGAGCAAACAACTTATGTGAACAATAATCAACTAGCATTGGAAGGCAAAACAAGCATAACTTCAAAACTTTAAGCACATAGAGAGGAAACTTGATATTATTGCAATTCCTACAAGCATATATTCCTCCCTCATAATAATTTTCAGTAGCATCATGAATTAATTCAACAATATAACCAACACCTAAAGCATTCTTTTCATGACCTACTTGCATAGAAATTTTATTACTCTCCACATAAGCAAAATTCTTCTCATTCGGAATAGTGGGAGTATCATAAGAGACTTGAATACTATAAATTGTCTCCACATTAAAAGAGTAATGTTCAGAGAAAGGGTATTCATAATCATGACAAGTTTTATAAATATAATCATCACTACTTTTTATATCATAAGTTCTATCACAATAATCATCATAAGTAGAAGGCATGCTATCATCATAACAACTTTGCATATTGAAACTTGAAAGGCTAAAAATATCATCATTATTAAACATAGCATCCCCAAGCTTGGGACAAACATTAATTGCAGCAAATATATTCTCAAATATTTCATCCTCATCAAACATAGCTTCCCCAAGCTTGGGCCTTTTCATATCATAAGCATAATCACTCTCATTATTAATAGTATGGATAACACCAATAGTATAGCAAACATTATTATCATATTCTTTCAAGCAAGTGCCAAAAAGATTTTCAAGATCATAAGAAGTATCATTATCTTCCCAATCATAATCATCACAACAAGCAATAGGCATAATGAGATCATCATCAAGTGTATCATCTTCATTTTCATTAGGCACAACAATAATAGGCATAACTTTATTTGGGAGAGATACTGTAGCGACCCGACCTCCGAGGGTCAAGTCTCTGTGTTTCAGTTTCATCCCTGGATCAGTAATGCTGACACACACAGTACTCGAAGGATTTATAACAGAGTAGCAATCACACACTTATTACATCGAATGTCTCAAAAGAGAACTTATTACAATAATATGGCTTAAGGCCATCTAATACGATAACAGCGGAAGGCTTGGAAGATAAAGTGAGTCCATCAACTCCAATGGCATAGCTGAGCTGCACGGCAACGACCTATCGAACCTTACTCCTCGTCTGAAAAGTCTGCAACATAATATTTTGCAGCCCGAGAACGGGTCAGCACATGGAATATGCTGGCAATGTAACACAATAGAGCAACAACAGAATAATGCTACCACTACATGCATATTTGGCTGGTGGAAAGCTCTAAAGTTAAAGTTTTTGCGAAAAGCCAATTTTTCCCTACAACAAAGGAATAAATTTTAATTTAACTATCATGGTGGTTGAAACATCATTGAGAAGGTATAACCCCAACTCAATCCCAATTAAGGTAATTAACATCCCAGCAATATTAGTTAAGTGTGATGAGATACATGTGAATACTCAAGTACTAGATACTCAAAATTGTCCATAACCGGGGACACGGCTAACCATGATTAGATTGTACACTCTGCAGAGGTTTGCACACTCTTCCCCACAAGATCGATCGCCTCCGTTGATTTCTCGCACTACATGGTGTTTGAGAAACGGATGACCGAGACACAGTCTTTCAGAAACATTAACTCTCTACTCAGGGTAGACCATACCAAACCTACAAAACCCACTACCTGCTGATCTACCTCTTCAAGAGCTTCACGTAACTTACTCAACTATGCTAGAGCCCATAATAGCTTGTGGCTGCACACGTAAGTTTCTAGCATGAATAATCTCAGTTCCCTTTGAGCCTGGGTGACGGTCCATAGGAAGATCACACGGGTACCCCGGGATTTCCAAAAAAACAGACAACACTGGGTTCCCCAAGTGCCTCAATCCACCCAGATGTGTATTTAAGTTGCCACCTTAAGTTGAACCATTAATTAACAATCTCACATCTGTCATGGAATACACTCAAACCCAATCCACGTCTACGAGCATAGCATAGAAATATAGGCAATACGTAGAAGTAACTCCCAAGGGTTTGATAGTATGAGGCAATAGGTTCCTACCTCATCATCTACTTCCCAACCCACAAATTAATGACATCCTAATCATGCAATGTTTGAGGTTGAAACTAATGCATAAAACTGGGTATGAAAAGAGTATGATCAAAGTGTTACTTGCCTTCTTGACGATCCGTGAATCCTAGAGACTCGTAGTAACACGCTTACGCACTCCGGGAATTCTATCGCAAGCAAACAATACATACATAAGCAACAAGCAAAGATGCACAAAAGAAACTTCAACTGAAAGAGGCCGACCAGAAAGTTCAAATTAAGAACTCCGGTTCGCAAAAAATAAAATAAAATCAAACCAAACGGAGCAATGAAACTCAAACGGCGAAAGAAAAACAATCCGTTTACTAATCTGAACTAGGGTCAAATTTTATAGAGACAAAAACTTGTTTGAGTTGGCTATTCGGAAAGAGGGTTTTGAGATGAAACTCAGCGCTTGAATCGCTGATTCCGATAAGCGGCGAAAATTTAAACTAAATACGAACATCGGATCGAAATCGCGATCGGGAAAATCGCGGAATAAATCCGATAAAAAGAAAAACGATGAACGGCTTAACGAACGAACGTTCGTTAGCAGAAACTAAATGACGAACACGTTCGTTAAAGCGAACGAGCAGTGAGCGCTTCGCTAAGCAAATAAATCGGAGAATAAAACCGATCTATATAAAAAAACAAACTAGGGTTTTTATAAAAAAACCAAAGGGGTTTTTCTTTAAAAAAACCAGGCGGCTACCTCCGGCGAGGTCGTCCGGTGAGGCGGGCGGCTCGCTGGGCTCGGCGAGGGGGCGGGTAGCGGCAGGAGGGCGGCGGCGGCGCTCGGGCGGCGGCTCGGGCTCGGGCTCGGCTCGAGCTCGGGCGGTGGTGGTGGTGGCTAGAGGGGGGGTGGCGTATATAAAGGGGGGCGGGCGGCGACTTGGAGGAGGGCAAGGCGCGGTGGAGGCGGAGTCCCACTCGGACTCTGGTCCGAAAAGGTCGGGCGTGGCGCTGTGTGTGCAGGAGGCGGCGTGGTGGGCGGCTTGGGCGGCCTGCTGGGTGGGCCCTAGGCCAAGTCAGGCTGGTATCTCTTAAAAAATACGTTCATAAAACTTAGAAAAATCCTAGAAAAATAAATAAAATCTAAAAATACCAAAACAAGTTTTCTCCGTCTAAATGAAATATTTAGAACAGGATGAACTTTTCTTGGCCCCTAAAATGCAATTTTTTAAAACATGCAAATTTTTCTAGGGCAAATAAAATCACATAAAAACCAAATAATGATTTTAACATTTTCCTCCGATATTTCAATTATTTTGGAGAAGTCATATTATCTCCCTCATTTATTATTTTAAGATGAAATATTTTCCGGAGAGAAAATAATTAAAATCAAAATCCTCATCTTCATTATTTGATAAAATTCAAATATGAAAATTTGGGAAATCCCCAACTCTCTCCGAGGGTCCTTGAGTTGCTTAGGATTTCGAGGATTGCAAACGAAATGCAATAAAATATGATATGCATGGATGACCTATGTATAACATTCCAAATTGAAAATTCGGGATGTTACAAACCTACCCCCCTTAAGATGAATCTCGCCCTCGAGATGCGGGTTGGATAGAAAATAGGTGCGGGTGGTCCTTGCGAATATCATCTTCTCGTTCCCAGGTGGCTTCCTCCTCTGTATGGTGGCTCCACTGAACTTTACAAAACTTGATAACCTTCTTGCGGGTGACTCATTTGTCAAAGTCAAGAATCTTTCTTGGCTTTTCCTCATAAGTCAAATTACTATCCAGCTGTATCGCCTCTAGGGGCACTGTATCTCTTAACGGTATATCGGCCATCTCAGCATGGCACTTCTTCACCGTGATCGTGAAACACATCGTGAACTCCTGACAATCCTTGAGTAACTCTAGCTTGTAGGCAACTTCTCCCATCCGTTCCAAAACACGATCACGGTCCTACAAATCTTGGGGCTAACTTTCCCTTAACTCCAAAACGTTTCACTCCCCTCAAGGGTGATACTCATGAGATAGGCTCTGTCTCCAATTTCATAGGTTACTTCCTTGCGTTTTGAATCTGCATAACTCTTACATGCGGGTGAGCAATCTTTAGTCATCTCTCGATCAGTTTAACCTTCTCTTCGATTCCTTGATCAAATCTGGTCCAAACAATGGCGATCTCCTACCTCATCCCACATCAATGGTGTTCTACATCTGCGTCCATATAGGGCTTCGAACGGTGCCATCTTCAAACTGGCTTGGTAGCTGTTGTTATATGAGAACTCTGCGTACGGCAAATTGTCATCCCAACTAGATCCATAATCTAGCGCACAGGCTCTCAACATGTCTTCCAGAATCTGATTGACTCTCTTGGTCTGTCCATCCGTCTGTGGGTGGAAAGCGGTACTGAACTCCAATCTGGTACCCAAAGTCTGGTGTAATTGATGCCAAAACATTGAAGTAAACTGCGTTCCTCTATCTGATACGATGCTCCTCGGAACTCCATGCAAACATACGATCCTAGACATATATATCTTGGCCAACTTGGCACTTGTATAGGTTGTTTTCACTGGGATGAAGTGAGCTACTTTGGTCAAACGATCCACAACTACCCATATTGAATCATATCCTGCCTTGGTTCTGGGTAATCCGGTAATAAAGTCCATGCCAAGTTTGTCCCACTTCCATTCGGGTATTGGCATAGGCTGTAACACTCCTGCTGGCTTCTGATGCTCTGCCTTCACTCTTTGGCATACATCACATACGGCTACATACTCGGCAATATCCTTCTTCATACCAGTCCACCAGAAACGTTCCTTCAAATCCAAATACATCTTGGTGTTTCCGGGGTGAATCGAGTATGGTGAGTCATGGGCCTCCTGAAGTATTAACTTCCTGATCTCCGAATTGTTGGGCACGTAAATACGGTCCTCAAACCACAAGGTATCGTGCTCATCCTCGCGAAAACCTTTGGCTTTACCTTCGCCCATCTTCTCTCTTATCTCAGCAATCTCTTTGTCCTCCTTCTGAGCTTCTCGAATCTTGTCCAACAATGTCATTGAACCTCCGGGGTTGCAATGAAACCTCTTGGAACAATTTCCAACCGAAGTTCCATGATCTCCTCAGCTAACTCCTTTGGCAATCCTTTACTTTCAAGGATATTAGCATAACTCTTCGGCTCAAAGCGTCGCTCTGACGTTGGCCTTTCTGGATGATAGTGTAGCTTCATATCGTAATCCTTTATAAGTTCCAGCCATCTCCTCATCGAGGTTCAACTCATACGTGTGAAAATGTACTTCAAACTCTTATGATCCGTGTACACATCACAGCAGTTTCCAATGAGATAATGTCTCCGGTCTTTAATGCATGCACTACGGCTGCTAACTCCAAATCATCGTGGCATAGTTCAACTCATGAGGCTTCAGTTGTCGTGAGGCATCTGAAACAACCTTTCCGTCTGCATAAGCACACATCCAAGTCCCAAGCGTGAGGCGTCACAATACACTTGAAACTCCTTATGTATATCTGGCAATGTCAGCACTGGGGCTGTAGTCAACCGTTTCTTCAACTCCTGAAAACTTGCCTCGCAATCCTCTGTCCATTTGAACTTAGTATCCTTCTTTAGCAATTCAGTCATTGGCTTAGCAATCTTGGAAAAATTCTCAATGAATCTCCGATAATATCCTGCCAGTCCAAGGAAACTGCGGATCTCGCCAACTGAAGTGGGTGCCAACCATTCGATGTTGGATGAACCTTCTTGGGATCTCTTGCTATACCCTCTCGATATAACATGCCCAAGAAATCCAACTTCCTTCAACCAAAACTCGCACTTGCTGAATTTGGCATACAACTGGTGTTCCACGAGTTTCTCGAGAACCAAGCGCAAGTGTTCGCGTGCTCCTCTTCGTTCTTGAGTATACCATAATATCATCAATAAACACCACAACAAACTTGTCCAAATACTCCATGAACACCTTGTTCATCATACTCATGAAATAGGCGGGGAGTTAGTCGGTCAAATGACATGACCATATACTCATATAATCCATACCGTGTAGTAGCGTTGTCTTGGGTATATCCTTCTCTCGGATCTTCAATCGATGGTATCCCGATCGTAGATCAATCTTTGAAAACACCTTAGCTCCTTGCAACTGATCAAACAGATCATTAATCATTGGTAAGGGATACTTGTTCTTTATCGTTACTTCATTGAGCTCGGTAATCAACAACCATCCTTAGGGATTTATCCTTCTTCACCACCAAAAGTCTTGGGGCTCCCCAAGGTGATGAACTTCTCTGAATGTAACCTTTCTCCAATAACTCCTTGATCTGCTTTTGATTTCCTCCGGATCATTTGCGGGCATCCGATAGGGTCTCTTGGATATTGGCCTGTGCACTGCAATAGCTCTATCAAGAACTCGATGTCTCTATCCGGTGGCATGCCTAGTAACTCTTCAGGGAAAACATCCGGAAAATCTTTTACTACAGGTACTTCCTCCTGTACAACTCCCGTGAGGGTATTCACTTGGCTCCTCCTAGGCACATGCCTAGACACATATAATCCTTTTTCCCTCCGGGTGGTAAGATAAATTGACTTGCTAGCACAGTCAATACTTCCTCCATACTTCGACATCCAGTCCATACCTAATATCACATCCAATCCTTGTGACTCCAAGATGATTAGGTCAGACGGAAAAACATGCGTGCCAATGATTAGGGGTATCTGGGTGCACCATCTGCTAGCCATGTACTCTGCTCCAGGCGAGCTCACTAAAAGAGGGGTCCTAAGGGTTTGGGTTGGTAACTTTAACTTTTCCACAAATCCCCTTGATATGTATGAATGCGATGCACCAGTATCGAAAAGAACAAGAGCGGTAAATGACTGAACCAAAAACTTACCTATTACCGCGTCCGGCTGCTCTTCGACTTCCTCCACGTTAACGTGGTTCATTTGTCCTTTGTTGAATGGATTGGGCTTCTTCCCAGCGCTCCCATTTCCGTTTCCATTCCTTCCTTCGGGGCAGTCATTGGCATAGTGCCCCGTCTTTCCGCACTTAAAGCAAATAACTTGGCTTAAGTCCCTCTTGGCGGGTGTAGATGGGTTAGAGCGATTCTGATTATTGTTGACTCCATTCCCATTCCCGTTCTTCGCACCATTTTGATTATGCGATCCTCCTCCAGTATGGTTATGACCTCCATGGTTATGAACAAGTCCTCCCGAGTTCGGGGTTAGCGAGGCTTCGGTGAGCTCTGAGTTGTACTTCCCTTGTCCATACTTCCTCTTACAGCTCTCAATTTGCTGCTGCTTTCCTTCAATCATTAGGGCCTTATCTACCAACTCACGGTAGTTGTTGAAAGTTGCCACCATCAACTGCATACTCATCTCATCATTCAGCCCTTCCAATAACTTCTCACCTTCGTGGCATCTGTGGCCACATCATCGAGGGCATAGCGTGATAACTTGCTAAACTCATCCACGTCTTGGGCCACGAGACGGTTCCCTGGCGTAAGTTGCGAAACTCACGCTTCTTCATCTGCATGGCTCCAGTTGAGACATGGGCCGTGCGAAAAGCTTGTTGGAACTGGTCCCAAGTGACATTGGCTATAGGAAAAGTAGATGTGTAATTCTCCCACCATGCGGCTGCTGGTCCGTCCAATTGATGTGCGGCAAAGTGCACCTTCTCAGCATCCGTGCATCCTGTGGTGGTTAACTCCCTTCCAATACGGCGTAGCCAATCATCAGCAACTATTGGCTCGGTGCTACTGGAAAACACCGGCGGTTGTAACCTCAGAAAACGGGCTAAATTGTCCACGGGCGGCGGGTTGTTGTTGTTGTTGTTGGCATTGCCCTGGTTCTGAACTAGCAATAGCATCAAGGCATTCTGCTGCTGGATCAACTGGGTGAGCTCCGGTGGGAAAACAAAACCGGGGTCACGTCTTGGAGGCCTCTGGTGGGTTTAGATGGAAGAGATTAGAATAGAAAGAGGTCTAGTGAGAAAACACTACCCATATGCACATGAGGCAAACACAAACATTTATTCAATCAATCAAGCAAGGGCATACAAACGGTCTAGGACTATCGCAAAAGTGCTCAACTACTACTAGTTACATGGGGGAATACTACTATTATATGGTGGTCATCTAGAAATTTTGATCGGTGGAAGACTCCATGATGTCTGCTCCAGCTTCGTCTTCATAGTCATCATCACTTGGATCGGAATCGGTGTCGTCGATGATGATGTAGTTGTCCGGACAAGCGGGATCTTCTTCCTCTTCTTCCGGTGCTGGTCCTCCCATGAAGACTCCGATCTTCTTGACTAGGTCGTCATTCTTATCCAGTAGTGTCTTGATTTCCTCCTCATATCCATCGCGTGTAAACTTGAGTTCTTCCTCCAGCTCGATGATCCTAGTTTTCGCCTTATTCATCTCCATCATGTCTGCGCACATCTGGTTCTCCTGATGTCGAATGTGCTGGTTTAACTCCTGGATGTAAGATGCAACGGATCTATCCTTCTTGGTGTTGATTACTTCCCATTGCTCGTCTCGGCGCCCACATATTTGGTAGATGGTGTCCTTAAGCTCCCTGCTGTAGACTTCTCCAATGTGTCCCATGGTAATGTGAGCTGCCATACTCTTGCCAAGGCTCCAGGTGGGTGCTTCGAAAGAAAACTCTATGGGCTTGGAAGTTGGCGAGAATGTCCTTCCTGGAACTTGTACTTGAATCATCCAACGCTCTTCTTGAGTAAAGTGGCGTTATGCGTCCGGTGAAGCCTGGTATTCCAATGTTCAAGTACCTAGTGACTTCCTTCAAGTGGCGTCCAAAAGGTGTGTCTTCATCCGGTTGTGCAAACTTGTTCTTCATCTCCGTCATCCTAAAGAGTGGAAAAATGGAGAGGAGTCGAAATGAGTAGAGAAGAGTGACCTATGGTTTATCTTAGTGGTTGTGTCCTACACTCAGCGTGTGCTCGATACCATCTTGTAGCGACCCGACCTCGGATGGTCAAGTCTCGTGTTTGAGTGTCATCCACGGATCGATAATCTTGACACACACGTACTCGAAGGATTTATAACGAGTAGCAATCACACACTTATTACATCGAATGTCTCAAAGAGAACTTATTACAATAATATGGCTTAAGGCCATCTAATACGATAACAGCGGAATGCTTGGAAGATAAAGTGAGTCCATCAACTCCAACGGCATAGCTGAGCTGCACGGCAACGACCTATCGAACCTTACTCCTCGTCTGAAAAGTCTGCAACATAATACGTTGTAGCCCGAGAATGGGCCAGCACATGGAATATGCTGGCAATGTAACACAATAGAGCAACAACAGAATAATGCTACCACTACATGCATATTTGGCTGGTGGAAAGCTCTACGGTTAAAGTTTTTGTGAAAAGCCAATTTTTCCCTACAACAAAGGAATAAATTTTAATTTAACTATCATGGTGGTTGAAACATCATTGAGAAGGTATAACCCCAACTCAATCCCAATTAAGGTAATTAACATCCCAGCAATATTAGTTAAGTGTGATGAGATACATGTGAATACTCAAGTACTAGATACTCAAAATTGTCCATAACCGGGGACACAGCTAACCATGATTAGATTGTACACTCTGCAGAGGTTTGCACACGTTTCCCCACAAGATCGATCGCCTCCGTTGATTTCTCGCACTACATGGTGTTTGAGAAACGGATGACCGAGACACAGTCTTTCAGAAACATTAACTCTCTACTCAGGGTAGACCATACCAAACCTACAAAACCCACTACCTGCTGATCTACCTCTTCAAGAGCTTCACGTAACTTACTCAACTATGCTAGAGCCCATAATAGCTTGTGGCTGCACACGTAAGTTTCTAGCATGAATAATCTTAGTTCCCTTTGAGCCTGGGTGGTGGTCCATAGGAAGATCACACGGGTACCCCGGGATTTCCAAAAAAAAAGCAGACAACACTGGGTTCCCCAGGTGCCTCAATCCACCCAGATGTGTATTTAGGTTGCCACCTTAAGTTGAACCATTAATTAACAATCTCACATCTGTCTTGGAATACACTCAAACCCAATCCACGTCTACGAGCATAGCATAGCAATATAGGCAATACGTAGAAGTAACTCCCAAGGGTTTGATAGTAACAGGGAAATAGGTTCCTACCTCATCATCTACTTCCCAACCCACAAATTAATGACATCCTAATCATGCAATGTTTGAGGGTTGAAAGTAATGCATAAAACTGGGTATGAAAAGAGTACGATCAAAGTGTTACTTGCCTTGCTGACGATCCGTGAATCCTAGAGACTCGTAGTAACACGCTTCGCACTACGGGAATTCTATCGCAAGCAAACAATACATACATAAGCAACAAGCAAAGATGCACAAACGAAATTTCAATTGAAAGTGGCCGACCAGAAAGTTCAAATTAGGAACTCCGGTTCGCAAAAAAATAATAATCAAACCAAACGGAGCAATGAAACTCAAACGGCGAAAGAAAAACAATCCGTTTACTAATCTGAACTAGGGTCAAATTTTATAGAGACAAAAACTTGTTTGAGTTGGCTATTCGGAAAGAGGGTTTCGAGATGAAACTCCAGGCGCTTGAATCGCCTGATTCCGATAAACGAGCCAAAAGTTAAACTAGTACGAACATCGGATCAGAAATCGCGATCGGGAAAATCGCGGAATAAATCCGATAAAAAGAAAAACGATGAACGGCTTAACGAATGAACGTTCGTTAGCAGAATCTAAATGACGAACACGTTCGCTAAAATGAACGACCGAGTGAACGCTCGCTAAGCAAATAAACCGGAGAATAAAACCGATCTATATAAAAAACAAACTAGGGTTTTTCTAAAAAAACAAAGGGGATTTTCTTTAAAAAAAACCGGGCGGCTACCTCCGGCGAGGTCGTACGGCGAGGCGGGCGGCTCGTGAGGCTCGGCGAGGGTGGCGGGTGGCGGCGGGAGGGCGCGGCGGCGCTAGGGGGCGGGCTCGGCTCGGGCTCGAGGCGGTGGTGGTGGTGGCTAGAGGGGGGGTGGCGGCCTATATAAAGGGGGGGGCGGCGACTTGGAGGGGGGCAGGCGCGGAGGCGGAGTCCCACTCGGATTCGGTCTGAGTCTTGTGTGTGGCCATGTGCTGCAAGAGGCGGGCGTGCTGGGCGGGTGGGCCCTAGGCCCAGTCGGGCGCGGGTCTCTTTTTTCTAAAAAGAACGTTCCGCTGAAACTTAGAAAAATCCTAGAAAAATAAATAAAAATCTAAAAATACCAAAACAAGTTTTCTCCGTCTAAATGAAATATTTAGAACAAGATGAACTTTTCTTGGCCCCTAAAATGCAATTTTTTAAAACATGCAAATTTTTCTAGGGCAAATAAAATCACATAAAAACCAAATAATGATTTTAACATTTCCCTCCGATATTTCATTTATTTTGGAGAAGTCATATTATCTCCCCTCATTTATTATTTTAAAATGAAATATTTTCCGGAGAGAAAATAATTAAAATCAAAATCCTCGTCTTCATTATTTGATAAAATTCAAATATGAAAATTTGGAAAATCCCCAACTCTCTCCGAGGGTCCTTGAGTTGCTTAGGATTTCGAGGATTGCAAACGAAATGCAATAAAATATGATATGCATGGATGACCTATGTATAACATTCCAAATTGAAAATTCGGGATGTTACAGATACCTTTTTACCTCTCTTCCTTTTCCTTTTCTTCTTCTTTACCACATCATGTGTGGGTTCAATCCTCTTATTGGAGCTCCTTATTAATGAGATTGGTTGAATGGAAGGCTCCTCCTCGTTACCTGATTCATCATAAGAAATAATAGGAGGATATTGGGAAGTCTCTTCCCTTTCATTAGTATTCTCTTCATCCTCTATTTGTTTTCTTTTCTTTATGTAATTGGCAATATAAGGATTTTCAATACAATTCACCGCACAATACATATAAATTTCTTCTAGATCAAAGCCAAGAAGTTTGTAACGGGCAAATTCTGGAAGATCATTAGTTAAACGTTTCATTTCTTCATAACCCATAAGGAAACTAAGTTCATTATAATGTGCAAAGGAGATCAAGTCATCACAATTTTTGGACACAATTAGATCGTGAAACAATTTGCATCAGATAGCTAAATGACCACTTTCATTGCAAAGTCCACAAGTACGGCCAAGATAATTTAAATTTTCAGCACATTCATCTAGCTCTTCTTGCAACAATTTTGTTTCTAAGTACTTATGCTTCTTGCAATATCTATCTTCCCTATTTGGTGTGTACTTACAAACCCAATGCACTCCACAAAAATTGACATGTTTATAGGAGGCATTTTCATCATAACTAGTGCAATCATCATTAGCATCATGGATATTCAAAGAAGTCATACTAACAACATTGCAATCATGCTCATCATTCAAATATTTAGTGCCAAACATTTTAGAGATTTCTTCTTCTAGTACTTGAGCACAATTTTCTTTTCCATCATACTCACGAAAGATATTAAAAAGATGAAGCGTATGATGCAAACTCAATTCCATTTTTTTGTAGTTTTCTTTTATAAACTAAACTAGTGCTAAAACAAGAAACAAAAAGATTCCATTGCAAGATCTAAAGATATACCTTCACTTACCTAGCCTCCCCGGCAACGGCGCCAGAGAAGAGCTTGATGTCTACTACACAACCTTCTTCTTGTAGACGTTGTTGGGCCTCCAAGTGCAGAGGTTTGTAGGACAGTAGAAAATTTCCCTCAAGTGGATGACCTAAGGTTTATCAATCCATGGGAGGCGTAGGTTGAAGATGGTCTCTCTCAAGCAGCCCTGCAACCAAATAACAAAGAGTCTCTTGTGTCCCCAACACACCCAATACAATGATAAATTATATAGGTGCACTAGTTCGGCGAAGAGATGGTGATACAAGTGTAATATGGATGGTAGATATAGGTTTTTGTAAACTGAAAATATAAAAACAGCAAGGTAGCAAGTGGTAAAAGTGAGCGTAAACGGTATTGAAATGATAGGAAACAAGGCCTAGGGTTCATACTTTCACTAGGTCAAGTTCTCTCAACAATAATAACATAATTGGATCATATAACTATCCCTCAACATGCAACAAAGAGTCACTCCAAAGTCACTAATAGCGGAGAACAAATGAAGAGATTATGGTAGGGTACGAAACCACCTCAAAGTTATTCTTTCCAATCAATCCGTTGGGCTATTCCTATAAGTGTCACAAACAGCCCTAGAGTTCGTACTAGAATAACACCTTAAGCACAAATCAACCAAAAACCTAATGTCACCTAGATACTCCAATGTCACCTCAAGTATCCGTGGGTATGATTATACGATATGCATCACACAATCTCAATTCATCTACTCAAACCAACACATAGAATCTCAAAGAGTGCCCCAAAGTTTCTACAGGAGAATCACGACGAAAACGTGTGCCAACCCCTATGCATAGGTTCATGGGCGAAACCCGCAAGTTGATCACCAAAACATACATCAAGATGAATCACGTGATATCCCATTGTCACCACAGATACGCACGGCAAGACATACATCAAGTGTTCTCAAGTCTTTAAAGACTCAATCCGATAAGATTACTTCAAGGGGAAAACTCAGCCCATTAGAAGAGAGAAGAGGGGGAGAAGAAACATAAGATCCAACTATAATAGAAAGCTCGCGATGCATCATGATCGTGCCAATTCAAGAACACGAGAGAGAGAGAGAGATCAAAAACATAGCTACTGGTATATACCCTCAGCCCCGAGGGTAAACTACTCCCTCCTCGTCATGGAGAGCGCCGGGATGATGAAGATGGCCACCGGTGAGGGTTCCCCCCTCCGGCAGGGTGCCGGAACAGGGTCCCAAGAGGTTTTTGGTGGCTACGGAGGCTTGCGGCGGCGGAACTCCCAATCTATCTTCTGTTCAGGAAGTTTTAGGGTACGTGGATATATATATAGGAGCCGGAAGTACGTCGGAGGAGCCACGGGGGCTCCACGAGGCAGGGGAGCGCGCCCCCACCCTCGTGGGCAGCCCGTATCTCCCCTGACATGCACTTCAAGTTCCCTGGGTTGCTTTCCTTCCAAAAATAACTTCTCCAGTTGATTTCGTTCTGTTTCGACTCCGTTTGATATTCCTTTTCCTCGAAACACTGAAATAGGCATATACAACAAATCTGGGCTGGGCCTCCGGTTAATAGGTTAGTCCCAAAAATAATATAAAAGTGGATAATAAATCCCAATATTGCCTAAAACAGTAGATAATATAGCATGGAGCAATCAAAAATTATAGATACGTTGGAGACGTATCAAACGTCAAAAATTTTGGTTCGAATTGCCATGGTTACAGTGGTCATTGATAAGTCTCCGTCGTATCTACTTTTCCAAACACTTTTGCCCTTGTTTTGGACTCTAACTTGTATGATCTGAATGGAACTAACCCGGACTAATGCTGTTTTCAACAGAATTGCCATGATGTTGTTTTATGTGTAGAAAACAAAACTTCTCGAAATAACCTGAAACTCCACGGGATGTCTTATAAAAAATAATAAAAAATCCTCGCCAAAGATGAAGACCAGGGGGCCCACACCCTGTCCACGAGGGTGGGGGGCGCCCCCCCCTTCTAGGGCGCGCCCCCTACCTCGTGGGCCCCATGGACCTCCTCCGATGCCAATTCCAACTCTACATATTTTCTTTCGGGGAGAAAAAAATAGGAGAGAAGAAATCATCGCGTTTTACGATACGGTGCCGCCGCCAAGCCCTAAAACCTCTCGGGAGGGCTGATCTGGAGTCCGTTCGGGGCTCCGGAGAGGGGGATTCGTCGCTGTCGTCATCATCAACCATCCTCCACCACCAATTTCACGATTCTCACCGCCGTGCGTGAGTAATTCCATCGTAGGCTTGCTGGACGGTGATGGGTTGGATGAGATTTATCATGTAATCGAGTTAGTTTTGTTAGGGTTTGATCCCTAGTATCCACTATGTTCTGAGATTGATGTTGCTATGACTTTGCTATGCTTAATGCTTGTCACTAGGGCCCGAGTGCCATGATTTCAGATCTGAACCTATTATGTTTTCATGAATATATGTGTGTTCTTGATCCTATCTTGCAAGTCTATAGTACCTATTATGTGTTATGATCCGACAACCCCGAAGTGACAATAATCGGGATACTTCTCGGCGATGACCATAGTTTGAGGAGTTCATGTATTCACTATGTGCTAATGCTTTGTTCCGGTTCTCTATTAAAAGGAGGCCTTACTATCCCTTAGTTTCGATAGGACCCGCTGCCACGGAGGGTAGGACAAAAGATGTCATGCAAGTTCTTTTCCATAAGCACGTATGACTATATTCGAATACATGCCTACATTACATTGATGAATTGGAGCTAGTTCGTGTCACCCTATGTTATGACTGTTACATGATGAACCGCATCCCGCATAATTATCCATCATCGATCCGGTGCCTCACGAGCTTTCCATATCTGGTTCTCGCTTATTTACTTTCCGCTGCTATGTTACAATCACTACAAAATACCAAAAATATTGCTTTTACTTTTATTGCTCTTTTGTTACCGTTACCACCACTATCATATTACTTTGCTACTAAACACTTTGCTGCAGATACTAAGTTTCCAGGTGTGGTTGAATTGACAACTCAGCTGCTAATACTTGAGAATATTCTTTGGCTCCCCTTGTGTTGAATCAATAAATTTGGGTTGAATACTCTACCCTCGAAAACTGTTGCGATCCCCTATACTTGTGGGTTATCAAGACCTTTTTACGGCGCCGTTGCTCGGGAGCATAGCTCTATTCTTTGAGTCACTTGGGATTTATATCTGCTGGACACTATGAAGAACTTGAAAGACGCTAAGACAACAATTTATCCCTCAACTACGAGGGGAGGTAAGGAACTGCCATCTAGCTCTGCACTTGATTCACCCTCTGTTATGAGTAAGCTAGCGACACCTAAACTTGCTTCTGCTATTCGTTCCGATATGTCGCATGTTATTGGTGATGCCACTTCTGCTATGCATGATACTTATGATGAAACTGCTTCTATGCCTGATACTACTGTGCCCCTTAGTGAATTTCTTGATGAACAAATTGCTAGGGATAGAGAGAAAGAAATTATTGAATCTGAATATAATGATGAAGGTGATGATGAAGATAGGCCTATTATTCTTGAGGGTTATGTTTTTGATATGGAATCTTCTGCCGCTATTTTAGCTTGCAAAGATAGATATGAGCTCAAGAGGTTATTAGCTAAATGGAACAAAGAATCACTTAGAGATAGAATGAGGCCTGATCCTGCTTTTTCTACTTCGCCTATATGTGTTCCTAATAAAGATTATGAATTCTCTATTGATCCAGATATTATTACTTTGGTTGAATCTGATCCTTTTTATGGCTATGAATCTAAAATTGTTGTGGCACATCTTACTAAATTAAATGACATAGCCACCCTGTTTACTAATGATGAGAGATCGCGCTACTTTTATATACTTAAAATATTTCCGTTCTCATTAAAGGGTGATGCTAAGATATGGTTTAATTCTCTTGATCCTGGTTGTGTGCGTAGTCCCCAGGATATGATTTATTACTTCTCTGCTAAATATTTTCCTGCTCATAAGAAATAAGCTGTTTTAAAGGAAATATACAACTTTGTGCAAATTAAAGAAGAGAGTCTCCCACAAGCTTGGGGGAGGCTTCTCAAGTTACTTAATGCTTTGCCTGATCATCCTCTTAAGAAACCTGAAATACTTGATATCTTTTATAATGGACTAACCGATGCTTCTAGAGATTACCTGGATAGTTGTGCTGGTTCTCTTTTCAGGGAAAGAACACCGGATGAAGCTGAAATTCTATTGAATAATGACAAATGAAAATAATTTGGCACCTCCAGAGCCAGCCCCAAAGCCAGCTCCTGCTCCAATTAATGATCCTATTCCTAAACCAACTCTGAAGAAGAGAGGTGTTCTATTTCTCAGTCCCGAAGATATGCAAGAGGATAAAAGAAAAAGGTATTAAAGCTGAAGATGTTAAGAATTTACCTCCTATTGAAGAAATACATGGTCTTAATATACCGCCTGTTGAAGAAACATATGATCTTAATCCGTTATTTATTGAAGAACCTCCTGATCCAGATATCCCGACACTGGCAGTAAAGGTAAATTCTCTCTATAGATATGATAAAGCTGAAGTCCCTCCTACTAAAATTGCTAGTAAGTGCTTGGATGAGTTTGATAACTTTATGTTTAAGCAAGACGACTTCAATGCTTATTTTGGTAGACAATTAAAAGAAAATGCTTATATGATTAGACGCTTGGGTGATTATATGGCTAATATTAGAGGTGAACTTAAACTTGTTAGTAAACATGCTTCTATGGTTACCACTCAAGTAGAACAAGTACTTAAAGCTCAAAAAGAATTGCTTAATGAAATGAATAGTAAGAAAAATGATTATGCTGTTAGAGTGGCTACTAGAACTGGTAGAATGACTCAGGAACCTTTGTATCCTGAAGGCCACCCTAAGAGAATCGAGCAAGATTCTCAGAGAAATATTATTGATGTTCCTAGTTCTTCTAAAAGGAAGAAAAAGAAGAATGATAGAATTGTGCAAACTTCTAGTGAACCTATTGCTGAACCACCTGATAATCCAAATGATATATCTATGTCTGATGCTGAAACACAATCTGGTAATGAACATGAACCTAGTGAAAATATTAATGATGATGTTCATGATGATGCTCTACCTAGTAATGATAATGATGTAGAAATTGAACCTGCTGTTGATCTTGATAACCCACAATCAAAGAATCAACGTTATGATAAGAGAGACTATGTTGCTAGGAAACATGGTAAAGAAAGAGAACCATGGGTTCAGAAATCCATGCCTTTTCCTCCCAAACCATCCAAGAAAAAGGATGATGAGGATTTTGAGCGCTTTGCTGAAATGATTAGACCTATCTTTTTACTTATGCGATTGACTGATGTGCTCAAAACTAATCCTTATGCTAAGTACATGAAGGATATCATTACTAATAAAAGGAAGATATCGAAAGATGAAATTTCCACCATGCTTGCTAATTATACTTTTATGGGTGGAATACCAAAGAAACTTGGAGATCCAGGAGTACCTACTATACCATGCTCCATTAAAATAAATTATATTAAAACTGCTTTATGTGATCTTGGAGCCGGTGTTAGTGTTATGCCTCTCTCTTTATATCATAGACTTGACTTCAATAAGTTGACACCTACTGAAATATCTTCGCAAATGGCTGATAAATCAACTGCTATACCTGTCGGTATTTGTGGGGATGTGCCTGTTGTGGTTGCAAATGTTACTATTTTAACGGACTTTTTTATTCTTGATATTCCTGAGGATGATAGTATGTCTATTATTCTTGGAAGACCTTTTTCTTAATACTGCAGGGGCTGTTATTGATTGCAACAAAGGCAATGTCACTTTTCATGTTAATGGTAATGAGCATATGGTACACTTTCCGAGGAAACAACCTCAAGTTCATAGTAGCAACTCTATTGGAAAAATTCCATCGATTATATTTGGAGGTTTTGAATTTCCCCTTCCGACTGTCAAAAAGAAATATGATATACTTATTATTGGGGATGTGCATATCCCCGTTGAGGTAACTTAGTGTTATTCGTAATTTCTCGGGTTCCATGATTATCGGAATGAGTTTGTTAACAAGACTTGATCAACCTTGTTAGTGGATTCCTTTTGATGATCATGAGACGGATGAAACTAGAAGCACAAACTTCTGTACCCCTTCTATACTTTCTCTTATTTAGTAGAAAAAGTAAAAATAGTATTTTTCTGTCTGTTTCCTGACTTATCCGTGCAATATAAAAATATCCCAAAAATAAAAGTCCTCAGAATGCCATGCCAATTTAATATGATTTTTTCGGGAATATTTGAGGATTTACTGTGCAAAAATTACCGCAAAGGGAGCTGCCACGTGGCTACGAGGGTGGAGGGCGCGCTGTAACGCCCTCGATGCGGCTATATCTCCCACGTGTCGAAGCACGACTTAGAGGCATAACCGCATTGAAAGCGATGTCGCAAGTGAGGTAATCTTCACACAACCCATGTAATACATAAGGGAAAGAGATACATAGTTGGCTTACAATCGCCACTTCACACAATACATGAGTAAAGCATTACATCATACAAATACAATCAAGGTCCGACTACGGAACCAAAATAAAAGAAGACTACCCCAAATGCTACAGATCCCCGATCGTCCCAACTGGCTCCACTCTTGATCAACTGAAACGAAACAACACAATGAACAAGATCTTCATCGAGCTCCTCCTTGAGCTCAAAAGGCCACCGCACGGTTTCATTGGCACCGCAAACTGGTTTTGGAAGTATCTGTGAGTCACGGGACTCAACAATCTCACACCAGCGAGATCAAGACTATTTAAGCTTAAAGGTAGGACAGGGTAGTGAGGTGGAGCTGCAGCAAGCGACTAGCATATCTGGTGGCTACAATCGCAAAAGAGAGCGAGAAGAGAAAGCAAAAGCAAGGTCGAACAACTATGATCAAGAAGTGATCCTAGAACAACCTACGGCAAACATGACTCCAACACCGTATTCACTTCCCGGACTCCGCCGAGAAGAGACCATCACGGTTACACACGCGGTTGATGTATTTTAATTAAGATCAACTTCGGGTTTTCTACAACCGGACATTAACAAATTCCCATCTGCCTCATAACTGCGGGCACGGCTTTGAAAGATAATACCTGCAGGGTGTCCCAACTTAGCCCATTATAAGCTCTCACGGTCACGAAGGATATTCCTTCTACCGGGAAGACCCGATCGATCTCGAATCCCGGACTACAAGACATTTCGACAAACAATAAAACAAGACCAGCAAGACCACCCATTTGTGCCGACAAATCCCGATAGGAGCTGCACATATCTCGTTCTCGGGGCACACCGGATAAGCTAAGCGTCAGTACCGGCGTAATCCAAGTTGCCAAGGAATGGTCCCATACGGTGCTCTAGTTTGGACCAACACTCGAAGGAGCACCGCCCGGGGTAAAATAAAGATGACCCTTGAGTCTGCAGAACCCAAGGAAAAAGGCTTAGGTGGCAAATGGTAAAACCAAGGTTGGGCCTTCTTTGGAGGAGTCTTATTCAAAGCGAACTGTCAAGGGGTCCCATAAATCACCCAACCGTAAGGAGCGCAAAATCCGGGAACATAACACGGTATGACGGAAACTAGAGGCGGCAAGAGTGGAACAAAACACCGGGCATAAGGCCGAGCCTTCCACCCTTTACCAAGTATATAGGTGCATTAATTAAATAAGATATATTGTGATATCCCAACAAGTAAACATGTTCCAACAAGGAACAAACTTCATCTTCACCTGCAACTAGTAACGCTATAAGAGGGGCTGAGCAAAGCGGTAACATAGCCAAACAACGGTTTGCTAGGAAAGGATGGTTAGGGGCTTGACATGGCAACATAGGAGGCATGATAAGCAAGTGATAGGCATCGTAGCATAGGCATAGAAAAAGAGCGAGCATCTAGCAAGCAAAGATAGAAGCGATTTCGAGGGTATGGTCATCTTGCCTGAAATCCCGCAAGGAAGAAGAACGAGTCCATGAAGAAGACAAATGGACGAAGTCGAACGAATCCTCACAACTCCGGAACGAAACCGAAGGCAACCCGAAAAGAAGCAAACAACATGGTAAACACACAAGCATAATCATGGCATGATGCACAAACAAATATGATGCATGACCGGTTTAATGAGGCATGGCATGGCAAAGTGCAACAAACAATACTACAAGTTAAGTGGAGCTCAATATGCAACGAGTTGCATATTGACGAAACACCACATGCAAGTATTTAGTTCTCTCTCGGTTATGTACCCAACAATATTAAATTTTGATTATCATGGCAAGGGGTGAAGCACAACAAAACTACCTAACTAGGCAAGTTTAAATGAGGCCGGAAACAACGAACAACAAGTCCGGAAAATCCTCATGTGCATATTTATGGATTAGGTACTGTTCTGCCCTAAACACAATTTTAGAGTTGTTAAACATGCAAAGCAAGTACACCATGTTAAACTAGGCATTTTTCCACCCCATTTACATATAAATTTTATTTAAAATGGAGCTACGGTTATTTAGTTATGAAATAAAGCATTTTAGCATGGCAATTAAGCAAATTAATGCAAACAACAATGTTAAACATTTTAACATGGGATGAAAGTGGCATATTATGAAACTAGATGAAAAACTAAGCATTTTTCATATATAAATCATTTTAATCCGATGCACGGTTTGTGAGATATTAAATGCATGAATATGAGGGTTTTTCTGCAAATCTGTAAATCCCTGGTTAATTAGCAAATTCGCAGAACGAAAAAAAAACCACTCTGGGCCGAAACTGGCTAGCCCCATAGAGGAGAGGCCAGGGGGCTGCTCACCATGGGCTTTGGCCCGGTCGGTGGAGCAGGAGGAGCGACAGGCCGGCTGGGCCTCGGCGCCATCGTGGCCCACGCGCGGGACGACGGAGTCAACGGGCACGGGCGAGCGTTCTCTTGCTCGATTCTGAAGAACAGAGAGAGAGATATTCAGAGAAGCAGAACGGGGAAGAAGAGAGAAGGCGAGGGCGACGGCGCGCGACCTGCAGGACTCCGGTGGCGCGGCCGGGCATACGCGAGGAGGAGGCACGGGGTTGCGGATCTGAACGACGGGGGTCCTTCGGGTCCTTGCTCCGGCTTGCAGAAGAACGAGCGGCCATGGCGGGGAGGCGCCCCGAGACGAAGATGCGCAGGCGGAGGCGACCTCCGGTGACGCGGGAGAGGCGAGGGAGGCTGGACGGAGCCGATCTGGGAGGACCCAAGGCGGAGTAGCGGTTCCCGATGGTGGCTTGAGCATCGGGCGGCCATGGCGTGGGGTGCTCCTGTCGTCAGAGAGAAAAATGAGAGGGATGAGCGTCAGAGGGGAGGCGAGAAGGAGCAGAACGGGAGGAGGAGGCACGGCGACCTGTGGTGCTCCGGCGTCGCGCTCGCCGGCGCTGCGGAGGAGGCCAGGATGGCGAGGTTGTCGGGACGTCCATGGCGGCCGGGGACTTGGAGCTCCACGCGGGGCGGCTTCCATGGCTGGACACGAAGGGTACGCAAGGGACAGGCGCAGCGAGGCGGAGGGAGACAGGCGGCACCGTGGCCTGCTGGTGCGAGGCGCACGACGTGGGGTCTCCGGGTCAGCGTGGCTGGGCTTGAGATCCATGGCGGGCTCTGTACATGGTGCTCGGGAGGAGTCTCAGATGAAAGAACGAGGAGAGAGATCAGGGGACGGGGAGAGCAAGGGAAGAACGAAGCAGAGAAGAAGGGAGGCGCTCATCTGTTGGCTCCGGCGAGCTGCTGGTCGCCGGCGACGGTCGCGGTCAGGGACGAGGGAGCCGCTGCTGCTTACAGCGGCACTCGAGGCAAGCCCCACGGGCACAGGCAGGAGGGATCAGGTGGAGGCGCGAGCATCCGCGGAAAACAAGGAAGGTGGTCGGGGAGGATTAGGATCGAGGAGAGTGGTTGGCTGGTGGATTTTTGGATCGGGAGCGATCCCAAGGAAGAGGGTGGCGGCGGCCGACTGGGCAGGGGGAGGATTTGACGGATGGGACGGCATCTAGGGTTAGGACAAAATATATACATTAAGTGGATTAGGTTAGGGGCTACCCCATCCCTACGATCGTAATCGGACGGTCGCGAATAAAATAGTTAGGGAGCCCAATTAGCAAAACAGAGATGTTTTGTAGACGTTAGGGGATGATCCGGACACAACGGTAGCGACAGTCCGGTTTGGGTCAAGGGGAGTTTTTGGACGCGCTAGAGGGGTCTATGCACTGTGCAGAGAGGGTTTCGGACCGTGCGGCTGCATCGGACAACTCCGGAAGCGAAGAGGGGAAGGAGGATGGACTAGGTGGGCTGTGCAGAGAGGCTTAAACGGTCGGACAACAAATGAACGGTTGCTCTCGAAAGGGACAACGAAGGCAAGGGGGGAACGCGGCAACTACGAACGGATGCAAGATTTATAAAAACATGCAGATGCAAAGCACATGATGACATGAGATGAGATGCATAACAAGAACAAAATGCAAAACAACAGACAAAAACCCAACCACGGAGGAAATAATAAATCACATAGCCGGAAATGGCAAGAGTCGGAGTTACGAATATGGAAAATTGTATCCGGGGCGTTACACGCGCCTCCGTGCCTCGTGGGCCCACGGTGGCCCCCCTCCACTTATTCATGCACCCATCTTCTTCTTCTTCCTCACACAAACACGAAAAACGAACTCAAGCACGAGTTCCAGCCACTTTTGCTGTGATTTTTGATCTCCTTGCTCAAAGCACCTCTCGCAAAACTGCTTGGGGGAGATTGTTCCTTGGTATGTGACTCCTCCATTGGTCCAATTAGTTTTTGTTCTAGTGCTTTATTCTTTGCAAATTTGTGCTGCATATGTGACCATGTTCTTGAGCTTGCATGTCAAATTTATATGGTTCCAAGTAGTTCTAATGCTTAATATAGGCTCTAGGCACTTGTAGGAGTAGTTGCTATCAGTTTTATTGAAGTTGGTTCACTTTTGTTTGAAGTTACTAAAAATTTCAGATTATTTCAGAAAATAATGAAGAGACTTTTGAGAGGCTCATCGAACCGAAGCTCAAAGGAGAAACAAAATGAAGAAGCTCAGAGGCCCAAATACAATTTGCCTCATACCGCGGAGATACGGCCGTGTGAATGGCCCTCTGATAATTTCTTGAGAGAGGCCGGAATTTATGAGGATTTCTATTCATTGATTGAGAATGCCGGCCTCGTCCGCGACCAACATCCTCAGTATCTCTTACTCACAAATACTTTTGTGCAAAACTTCTACTTTTTCCCTAAGGAATCACCTCCTTCAGTAGAGTTTCATTTATATGCCATTGTTAAGAAGATACCATTAGATGAATTTTGCAAGATTTGCAACATACCCCCTGAGGGTACCATGGATGAACCCCACCGTCATGAGGTGGAGACGTTCATTAAAACTATCTCTGTGGGAGAAACCAGGAAGGTTTCTGATGCAAGAATCACTAGCATACATTTTCCTGTATTACGCTATTTTGCATTATTTGCTAGTCGATGCTTGATTGGTCGCGGGAACTGTGGGAATCTTAGCGTTCCTGATATTATTATTCTGTTCCATGGTTTATACCGCGACAACACTGTTAGTATGGGCGGAATTGTTGCTAGACGGTTAAGTCTTAACCGTACTAAGGATCCCATCTTTGGAGGCATTTATGCTTCACGCCTCGCTGCACATTTTAACATAGCTATTAGGCATTATGAGAACGAATAAAAATTGCTGCCTAGTGCTTATCTAGATTATAAGAGTATGATAGCACATGATTTTCTTGTTAAGGGCAGGAATGGAGAGCTCAAATATAAATTATTCTTTGATAAACATTATCCTGAAACTGTTACCTTGCCTGCTCCTTCCTTGTTTAATTTTGTAGGACCTTATCTCGTTACGTGGGCTGCCGTCCAAGCTTACAAGAACCCTGCACCAGCCCCGGAACCGGAACCACAGGATGAGCCTCCACGACAATCTATTTATTCTTGGGATCCGGAGACGACTGTCAGCCAATGGCAGTCAGAGTCCTCTTCATCATCATATGATCCCAACTATTCTTCGTCGCAGTACGACCCCAGCTACACCTATGGGTATCCGCCAGGCTATCCCTGGCAATAGACCAACTTAGGACAAAAGCCTAAGCTTGGGGGAGTACGTATTTCTCACCGACATTACATTTATGTTCACACACACTCATTGCTAGATGTCGGTGCTCATACTCTTTCACTATAATATCCATGCTAGTTTATTTTCTTTCTCCTGCTTCTTCTTGTGTGTTTGTTAAACCTTAAGAAAAACAAAAAAAAAATTAGTAGTAGTTTATTTTCCTGCTGTAGTAATAATTAAAAAGAAAACCCAAAAAATATTTCCCGTTCTTCTTTTGATTGTTGGGAGCTTTCCCGTGTAAATATTTTGTATTTTCATTTCTTTTCCTTGGGGGTCAGTAGGAGAAGACCATGATTAAATTATTGAAGTGGCTCTTATATGCATTATTGTTGATTTAAACAAGAGCCCATATTGTTTTGTTTTCTCCTGTTTATTGAATGCTCGCAGATTCCAGCTTAGTCCAATGCACGTGCACTCTTATTATTATTCACACCGTTCAGTCGTGCAAGTGAAAGGCAATTATGATGATATATATGATGGACTGACTGAGATGAGAAAACTTGGTATGAACTCGACCTCTTTTGTTTTTGTAAATATGATGAGTTCATCATTCTTGATTCAGCTTGTTATGAATAAACATGTTTGCAATGACAATTAGAGATCATAGTTGCTTGTGCCATGCTTGATTAGCTATGAGTTATAATGGTTTACCTTGCGTGCCAACATGCTATTGAAATGGTTGTGATGTGGTATGACGGGGTGGTATCCTCCTTTGAATGATTTGAGTGACTTGACTTGGCACATGTTCACGCATGTAGTTGAAACAAATCAACATAGCCTTCATGATATTTATGTTCATGGTTGATTATATCCTACTCATGCTTGCATCCAATGTTTATTAATTTTAATGCATGTACACGGCTGTTGTCGCTCTCTAGTTGGTCGCTTCCCAGTCTTTTGCTAGGCTTCACCTGTACTAAGCGGGAATACTGCTTGTGCATCCAATCCTTTAAACCCCAAAGTTATTCCAGATTAGTCCACTATACCTTCCTATATGCGGTATCTACCTGCCGTTCCAAGTAAATTTGTATGTGCCAAACTCTAAACCTTCAAATAAACATTCTGTTTTGTATGCTCGAATAGCTCATGTATCAACCAAGGCTGCCCTTATCTTCCATGTTAGGCGGGTTATTCTCAAGAGGAGTGGACTCCGCTCCTCACTAACAAGAAAATGGCTGGTCACCGGGATGCCCAGTCCCATGCTTTATGCAAACTAAATCAAAATTAATTGCAAACAAAACTCCCCCTAGGACCTGATGTATGTTGGAGGCACTCGTTGTTTCGAGCAAGCCATGGATTGATGCTTGTTGGTGGAGGGGGAGTATAAACTTTACCATTCTATTTGGGAACCGCCTATGATGTGTGTGATATGGAAGATATCACCATCTCTTAGTTGCTATGTTGACAATGAAAGTATACCGCTCAAAATATAATTTATCTCTATTTCAAAACCGAGCTCTGGCACCTCTACAAATCCCTGCTTCCCTCTGCGAGGGGACTATCCATTTACTTTTATGTTGAGTCATCTCCCTCTTATTAAAAGGCACTAGCTGGAGAGCACAACTGTCATTTGCATTCATCACTATTAATTTATATTGGGTGTGACTATGATTGGATCTCTTTTACCATGAATTACAATGTCTAGTCAGTCCTTTTTCTTTAAAGGTGCTCTGCATTTCTGTTTTGCGGTCTCAGAAAGGGCTAGCGAGATACCATCTTGTTATATCAGATTATGATTGTTTTGAGAAAGTGTTGTCATCTGAGATTTATTATTATGGCTTGCTAGTTGATTATGCTATTGATATGAGTAATTATGAGACCTGAGAATTATTGCAAATGTGGTTAGTTATGATTCTAGCTGAAAACCTGAATGCTGGCTTTACGTATTTACAACAACAAGAGCAAACAGAGTTCGTAAAAGTTTTTCTTTCTCTTTCAGTTTGTCAACTGAATTGCTTGAGGACAAGCAAGAGTTTAAGCTTGGGGCAGTTGATACGTCTCCGTCGTATCTACTTTTCCAAACACTTTTGCCCTTGTTTTGGACTCTAACTTGTATGATTTGAATGGAACTAACCCGGACTGACGCTGTTTTCAGCAGAATTGCCATGATGTTGTTTTATGTGCAGAAAACAAAAGTTCTCGGAATGACCTGAAACTCCACGGGATGTCTTATAAAAAATAATAAAAAAATCCTTGCCAGAGATGAAGACCAGGGGCCCACACCCTGTCCATGAGGGTGGGGGGCGTGCCCCCCCTCTAGGACGCTCCCCCTAGATCATGGGCCCCCTGGACCTCCTCCGACGCCAATTCCAACTCTATATATTTGCTTTCGGGGAGAAAAAAATAGAAGAGAAGAAATCATCACGTTTTATGATACGGAGCCGCCGCCAAGCCCTAAAACCTCTCAGGAGGGCTGATCTGGAGTCCGTTTGGGGCTCCGGAGAGGGGGATTCATCACCGTCATCATCATCAACCATCCTCCATCACCAATTTCATGATGCTCACCGCCGTGCGTGAGTAATTCCATCGTAGGCTTGCTGGACGGTGATGGGTTGGATGAGATTTATCATGTAATCGTGTTAGTTTTGTTAGGGTTTGATCCCTAGTATCCACTATGTTCTGAGATTGATGTTGCTATGACTTTGCTATGCTTAATGCTTGTCACTAGGGCCCGAGTGCCATGATTTCAGATCTGAACCTATTATGTTTTCATGAATATATGTGTGTTCTTGATCATATCTTGCAAGTCTATAGTCACCTATTATGTGTTATGATCCGACAACCCCGAAGTGACAATAATCGGGATACTTCTCGGTGATGACCATAGTTTGAGGAGTTCATGTATTCACTATGTGCTAATGCTTTGTTCCGGTTCTCTATTAAAAGGAGGCCTTAATATCCCTTAGTTTCCGATAGGACCCCGCTGCCACGGGAGGGTAGGACAAAAGATGTCATGCAAGTTCTTTTCCATAAGCACGTATGACTATATTCGGAATACATGCCTACATTACATTGATGAATTGGAGCTAGTTCTGTGTCACCCTATGTTATGACTATTACATGATGAACCGCATCCGACATAATTATCCATCACTGATCCGGTGCCTACGAGCTTTCCATATACTGGTTCTCGCTTATTTACTTTCCCGCTGCTACTGTTACAATCACTACAAAATACCAAAAATATTGCTTTTACTTTTATTGCTCTTTTGTTACCGTTACCACCACTATCATATTACTTTGCTACTAAACACTTTGCTGCGGATACTAAGTTTCCAGGTGTGGTTGAATTGACAACTCAGCTGCTAATACTTGAGAATATTCTTTGGCTCCCCTTGTGTCGAATCAATAAATTTGGGTTGAATACTCTACCCTCGAAAACGGTTGCGATCCCCTATACTTGCGGGTTATCAGTCATCCACGTCATTGCACAATTAGGGTACACAAAGAAGACTACACCACACCCACACTTCTTAATCGAGCAAGTTCAACAATTAAATAGAGCTAGCAGACCTAAACATTAATCTAACAAATTAAAGACCGACACTCTTATAATTAAACAAAACAAAGAGTACTAGTGCTACGGCTGGTGCTCGTCGATCTCCGCCACTGCCTCCATGTGTAGCGACCCGACCTCAGACGGTCAAGCCTCTGTGTTGCTGTGCCATCCCTGGATCAGTATGCTGGCACACACAGTACATCAATGTATATATCAAAGTGCAATCACATGTATAATTAACGTAAAACTGATATATACCTTATAAGTCACAGCGGAAACAAATAGTCGGGTGTGGAGTCCCATCAACGCCATCGGCAGGTTGAGTGTAGACCGTAACCTGGTACCGTATTCTTACTCGTCGGAAGAAAGTATCTGCAACATGATACGTTGCAGCCGTGTAGGTCAGTACATTGAATGTACCGGCAAGATCACAATATGAGAAAACAGATGATAAAACTATACTATATGCAATATGGCTTTATGGCTCTGTATCTGAATTTTGTTTGCGTAAAAGCTGGTTTTATTTTTCCTACACCAAAAGGATAAATGAAGTCTGTACTATGGAGTTTTCTATCATGACATGGTTCCGCCAACCGATGTCTCATAGCCCAAAATTCATCATATGTTGCCCACAATTAAGTTATCAATCCGGTGTTGAGAGTTCCGAGATAGATCCAAGTCCAGAGGCTCAAATTGTCCGTAACCGGGGACACGGCTAATCGATTAGGTTTAAACCCTCTGCAGAGGTTTGTACACTTTACCCGCAAGATTCGATCCTCTTTTACGTTCTCGCACTTCAGAGTGTTTGAGAACAAGATGACCAAACATGGTCTTCCAAAGAGTTCCTCGACCACCGTCCGGTACCCATCCAATCCTACCGTAGTTCTACATCTGCTAGCACCGCCCCAGCCAGAGTCACAACTAAGGTCAACCAAGCAGAGCCCATAATGACTTGCGGTTGCAGGTAAGCTTCCGGCGTGAAGTATTCTTCCGTCTCTTTGAGTCTGGGTGAAGCTTTCCGCAAGATGTCATGGCGCTTCTCCATGCATCCCGGCCAACCACTGGTTTCTCCAGGGTGCCCGTCAACCGTCCTTCACCCAGTAGTGTGTATTGAATTCTTGTCTCGAGTCTTGAAGTCTTGAGGCCTTGAAGATGCAGTCCTTGCAGATTCCATCATGGAGTTGTCGCCATTGACGAGATCCTCCATTCTCACACCACTCCCGAGCACTCATACCAACCCCGTCTACTATAGCGTAGCATTAAAATAAATAACGTCCCGGGCTTGGTAACAGGGTGATGGGTTCCTACCTCATGCATACTACTCAACTACAAGGATTCAATATCACTACTGGAGGGATTGTTGCGAAGATGACACTAGATGCAATAAAACACATAGGTATGAAAACATGGTCAAAGTGAACTTGCCTTGTTGACGATCTTCGGAAAACTAGGGTTTCAGAGTAGCAATCTTCGCGACCAAAATTCTACCGAGGCAAACAATAACTATAATAAGCACATAGCATAACATCACTTAACACAATAACATAACAAAGTAACACACCAAAACCAACAAAAGCAAAACCCAAAGGAAAACTTAAAGAAAAACAACTCAAAGTTTTCCTACTTCAAATAACAACAAAAAATAGTTTTATATAACAAAATTTTCTTAACATCACCTAATCATGTTTTTATGTTAACTAAACAGAAAATATTTCATTAAGCAACTAGGAGCAAAAAGAATTAAATAAAATCTATTTTAAACTCCCGAATAAGCAAAACAAGCTTTAATTCAAATCTGATCTAACTCAATTTTTATAAATCCAAACATAGACAAATTATATATTTTTGAAACTACAAGAAAATTGTGATCTAACGCAAAAATAATCAGCATCATTGGACTTCTAGATCAAAAGTTATAAGCTAAACAAGAACGGAACTAAATCTGTTACGGAAATAAATCTGAAAAACGAAAACGGAGTTACCTGACGTGAGGTAGAGATGGCAGGAAGGAGACGGCGATGTGGAGGGCTGCTCGGCGAGGGGGCGAGGTCGCCGGCGAGGTGGGGTGGCGGAGGAGGGTCGGCGCTTGGGAGGTGGCTGGGCGCCTCAGTGCTGCTCACTCCTGGCGCCGGGCTCTGGGAGCGTTCTAGGCAGAAAAAGGAGGACGGTGGCGAGAAGGCTACGGGCAGGGAGGCGTGGTGATGGGAAAAATGGAACGAGGAGAGGGAGGGGGTTTTATAGGCGGTCTCGGGAGGCGCTGGGATGGAAAGACGAGGGAGATCGGGAAGGTGGAGATTTCCTGTCTCCATGGACATGGAAAGCTTCTGTAACGTGAGAGGAAACAGAGGAAGGAGATGATCTCTTGTTGGGCTAGAATAGGAAAGTGCTTAATGGGCCAGGTTTTTTTCCTAATAAAAACGATTCCATTCCTATTTTTAAAATTAGGAAACTAAAACAATAAAAAGGAAATCAAATCAATTCGAAATCAAGAGTTTTTATATACTAAAATTATCAGAAAAATAAAATGTAGATGATGAGCATTATTCCACGGCCAAAATAAAAACTTAAAAAAAATGTTTTTCAGAAAATCCCTAAAGGCTTTATTTCTTTTTGCAAATAATTTTTAAATAAAAACTTTGGTTTTCTTGGCTCAATATTTTCAAAATGCCCTGATTTTGAGGGTCATTTTCTCCGCTCTTTCTTGCTTGCAAGAATTTATTTTTCGGGTATTTCTCGGGAAGAAAAATAGAGAAGCAAGTGCAAATATTTGAAAGAATTAAATTGCAAAACTCCGCTCAAATTCTTTATAGTTGAAGAAGTCATGTCATCTTCTCTCATTGATTTTAATAGGATGAATTTGAATTTACCGGAGAAGGGGAAAGTCATTTTATTCCCTCTCTTTCAATTTTTTTTGAAAAGGTTCAAATTTCACTCAAGTTTAATTCACTCAAGCAAACAAACAAACAATTCAATTAATTATATTAACATTCCAAAATTTGGGATGTTACACCATGTCCAGCTCGTGCCCGACGGTCTCCTGGGGAAGGGGCTCCATGGCATCCATCGCACCATACTCGGCAAGCATCTCGCCATCCGCGTCCGCCATCTCTTTGGAAAAGACCGCCACGAGCTGGGCGTTGGCGGCCGCGATCTGGGCTTGGACGGACTTCGTCGTCGCAAGGTATGCGGCGGAGGAACGGACGGCTGCTCGAACGCTCTCGGCGATTGCCAACTCTTCGGCCGTGGGTTGTCGACCATTGTCGAAGAAGCTTCGTTCGATTTGTGCGGTGACCTCCATGATCTAGGAATGGGCAGCCTCGACATGGTCATGGGCGGCCTCCATCAGGGCTAAGGCCACCGCTGCGAAACGGACAGCTGCTGTGCCGCTCTCGCCAGGTTCTATCCCCGAGGCAGATGTTGCTGCCACCACCTGAGAAGCAACAACGGCCATTTGGGCTGCCTTAGCTGCCCGGTTGCAAATTGCGGCCGCGCTCATGCACCTTGTTAGCATGCGCATGGAGGCTGCGACCGCGCTCTCGCCGGAGTGGGCCACCTAAGTTGCGGGTCCACGTGCCCATCTTTCACCGACGAGGATTGAACAGTGAAATGATATTTGGGGGGTGAGCAAGTGTGCTTGAGACACCGGCTGTGGACTGTAGCCGACGCACCTTCTCGCGTAAGCCATAGGCGTACTATATATACACCGACGGTGCTCCAGGATATTTTGTGCTGCATCTCACATGGTTGGTGATAATAAACTGTGTGGGATCTACTTGATTTTTCATCTTGATTTGAATTACATAATGGGGTAACAACGGCAATGAACGGTGTTTGAATTGCTAGACCTTTTATCTGTAGTGAACATGGAACTATATGTGTGTCGTAAAAGAATTGGAATTATTCAGGGTCCGTTTGAACATTTTATACATTAAATTGGTTTTCTAGCCATTTCAGGTGCACAATTCAAAATTAAACTACATGCACATGCTCCGGTGCACCAACATGGGTTGTAAAATCATATATGTGTCCATGGGATTATGCTTATGTCCCATGCAAGAAATGGGGATGAAATTCGAACACCACGGCACCGTGGCTCTCCGGCAAACGTCGACGTACTTGCGTTTGTAATTCTAGAAAATCCAAAATTCGTCTGAAAGTCATGAAACTTGGCATGCTATCATGTAGCGGCATCAACATGTCGTGGTAAACTTTTTGTCCCATTTGGGGCAGGTTTGGGTATAAGCTTCTCATAAACTAGAGCTTCTCACAACAAGTGTGATGGTTTTGGTAGGGAACCTTTCACCTTTCTGGACGAAACGATATCCATTGCCTCTTCTCGATTGCAAATTTTTTCCTAGTGTCAACATGGAACAACAGGAGTGTTGTGTCAATTTTTGGGGTTTTTTGGGGTTCACTTGGACATTTCTATACATTAACTGAGTTTTCTATGCATTCATGTGCATAATTCAAATTTGAACTACAGGCACATGCTCTAATGCATATAAAATAGGTGAAAATTCAAATTTGTGTCCTTGGTTGCCTGCTTAGGTCCCAAGCAAGAAATGGGAATGAATGTCAAACACCTTGCCACCATCACTCGGCCGCAAACATTGAGATACCTGGTTTTTAAATTCTAGTAAATCCAAAACTCGTCTGAAATTCATGAAACTTGGCATGCTATCATGGAGCGGCATCAACATGTCGTGGTAAATTTTTTGTCCCATTTGGGGCAGGTTTGGGTATATGCTTCTCACAAACCAGAGCTTCTCACAACAAGCATGATGGTTTCGGTAGGGAACGTCCCACCTTTCGGGATGAAACGATATCCATTGCCTCTTATTGCTTTCAAAAATGTTCTCGTGTCAACATAGAACAACAGGAGTGTTGTGTCAATTTTTGCGATTTTTTGGTGTTTGTTTGGACATTTTTATGCATTAACTGAGTTTTCAATGCATTTATGTGTATAATTCAAATTTGAACTACATGCACATGCTCCAGTGCATATAAATTGGTTGAAAAATCAAATCGGTGTCCTTGGGTGCATGCTTAGGTCCCATGCAAGAAATGGTGATGAATTTCAAACACCAGGGCACCGTTGATTGCCGGCAAAACATTGAGATACCTAGTTTTTAAATTCTAGTAAATCTAAAACTTGTCTGAAATTCATGAAACTTGGCATGCTATCATGGAGCGGGATCAACATGTCATGGTAAATTTTTTGTCCCATTTGGGGCAGGTTTGGGTATATGCTTCTCACAAACCAGAGCTTCTCACAACAAGCATGATGGTTTTGGTAGGGAACGTCCCACCTTTGGGGACGAAATGATATCTATTGCCTCTTATTGCTTTCAAAATTTTTCTCGTGTCAACATAGAACAACATGAGTGTTGTGCCAGTTTTTGTGATTTTTTGGGGTTCGTTTGGACATTTTTATGCATTAACAGAGTTTTGAATGCATTTCTGTGCATAATTCAAATTTGAACTACATGCACATGCTCCAGTGCATATAAATTGGTTGAAAAATCAAATCTGTGTCCTTGGGTGCATGCTTAGGTCCCATGCAAGAAATGGTAATGAATTTCAAACACTAGGGCACCGTTGATTGCCAGCAAAACATTGAGATACCTGGTTTTTAAATTCTAGTAAATCCAAAACTCATCTGAAATTCATGAAACTTGGCATGCTATCATGGAATGGCACCCGACATGCTGTGGTATTTTTCGTGTCCATTTTGAGAGAAGGCGCACTCGAATAATGACAACCAACAAAGCCATTTTGAAAAAATAGCTGCCACTTTAATATCTCAAACGTTTGTATAATTCAAACCGCGTGCGTTCTATTAACCATTCACGTGATGCCATGTGTCTTAGTTTTAATGGCTGTACGAGGTGCCAGGCGGACATCTGCTTGACCTTGACTAAACGGGATGCGTGCGAGTGTAGTCCGTTGTGTAGGCTGAACGAGAGGCGTGCAAGCTGTCCTCGAATGCGCAGGCTCACAAGGAAGCGTTCAAGCTGTACGCTGTGCAGGCTCACTGGGAAGTGAGCCCTTTGAATTCCATCCAAAGAGTGGCCCTTAGAGTGGTTTTATATTGAAGACGTCATTCTTTAGGACCCAGTCTGACGAGGCGTACCCGAATTTTCCAACGCTCCGTTAAAGAAACACCACAGCTGGCGCCCCCGGAGCCTCGAGGAGGAAGATAGCACGGAGGTTAAGAAGTTAATGGCCAAGATAAAGATCCTCGCCCAATCCGGACTGTCCATAATTGAGGTCATGGCGATTTCCATAACGCGAGGTGTTCAGCCACTCCAATCCAGAGGACTCCCCATGTGGAACTACAACGGGGAGGATGACACATCTGGCTACGGGCGCAAGGGTCTGGACAACTTCGCCGCCCTGGCCGCCATGTTGGCTGATCTTAATAAAGGGGAGAAAGAAGAGTTCACTCGCCTTAAATGCCGAGAAGGCTTTTCCATGTATAATCCTCCCAGCTGGGTGAGCCTTTACTTCATAACTTTACTCGATCTCTTCCCGAGCCGTACTTATTTGAACTTTAATCCGACTACCTTTAATAGGAATGGAGGAAGGCTGTCGCGGGGATTTATAGCCCTGCTCCGTAGCCATAGGATTATATTCGGGACCTGGATCCCGGATTTGAGGAGGATCCGGATATATTCGTAGAGCTCAAGGAGGGGGTCTTCTACCAGGCGAGCTACGACAGTACAAAAGTGGCCATTATAGCCGATTACCCCGGCCTTCTCCCTTCCTCTCATGTAAGTACCCCAAAGATGTCTCCTCCCAAAGAGTTTCCTCAATGCGCTTCACCCACTGCAGTGTTTCTGTTTTAAAGGGGCGGCGCTCCTCTCGCCACTCCGCACGAGAGGCATCTCTTAAAAGGGCGGAGCCTGTGCGAGGTGGGTCTTCGAAGAGAAAGGCGGATGGTGACACTGCCAAGCCTTCATCGAAGAGGTATGGTTTTTAATATGCCCCATGGCCATCATACCGAATTATAACGTTCCTTACTACACCGCATTTCAGGAAGAGCATTCGCCGGACTGTATCCGGAGACCTTGTCGGACATGCGTCCACCAATCCGACCCCGGACCCTGCCTCCAGGGCTAGAGTTGATATGGGTGTAATGCCGAATTGTCCTATCTCCGAAGATTCGGATAATGTATCCGTCACCCACTCCGAAGTGGAGAGTGCAATGAACCATCGGTGCCGGAGGGCCGCTATGCGCGACCCTAACTTTACTGAAGAGGCATTCAATGCCTTCTGCTCGGCAGACGCATACATCTGAGCTGCTTGGGATGGGCTTACTGGAGTCACTTACCAGCTTTCAAAAGATATGCAAGTAAGATCGTACTACGCAGATTTAATAATCACATATCAGTAGCCCCCGAGACTTAAAACAGTTGGAGAAACTGATTTTAAGGATCGTTGTATAATCATGTACTCACGGAGAAGAACAACATTGTTGTCTTAGGAGCTGGAAAAGTGTCGGACCCAGCTAACTGCTGTTACCGCCGTACTGGAGAAGTCCAAGGAGGCACCGACTGGTAAAGTCCCCTTCTGTACGGAAAATATAATCATGTTCTAGCAATGTTTAGTCAAATAAACATTGTTGTATTTATGATGGTAGGTTCGTCGGATCAGCTGGAAGAGAAACTAAAGGTCGCGCAGGCGGATAAACAACATGCCGAAAGGCAAGAGGCCGCTGGTCAACGTATACTGACATGAACCAGGGACGAGAAAAACAAGCTGCAGGATGCCAACACCCAGCTCGAGAAGAGCTGAAAGACGTGCGAGCCCAACTGGCGGACGCCTTGAAGGAGAACAGAAATCTGAGAGGTGGTATATTCAGTATGCCTTTTAACTTACTGTCATACAGTTCGTGATGCGAATCCTAACAAGTTTATTTCTGTAGATGTGTTGACTGGGCGGCCCGAAGGAGAGGTGTCTGGACTTCAAGGTGACCTGCTACAAGAGCTGTCCAAGGTGCATGAGTGAGCGCGGAAGGCGATGAGAAACATCGCTGAGGCTTTATGGCCAACCAATTCTCCTCCAGGAAGTATGGAGGAACTCGTGAATTTATTCAAGGGAGCTCGGCGCCGTTTTGGGCTATGGAAGATATCGGCATGCCGAGAAGGTGCTCGGGAAGCCTGGGCCATGGTAAAAACACGGTACACCGGGCTTGATCCAAATCATATGGCGCGGGTCAGACCTCGAGGATCCGATGGACAGGAAATTCCTGTCAGCCTGGTGTACGGCCAAGTGAAGGTGGCCGCCAAGTTTTCACAACAGGATTGTAAACTAGACAACCTGTTAGAGGGTCTAGAGGAAGAAGAAGTTTTTGAGACCAAGTAGCAATGTACTTTTATCGACAAACTTGTCTCCAGCCGAATTTCTAAAACCATTGTCATGGAAGACTTTCTGCTTCAACCTCGGAAAACCCGAGGTTTGGAGTGTTTCCGAATACTATACCGTAGGTAAACACCAAATTATGTTCGGAAACCAGGCACTCCGGTCATAGTTGCTTGAACAGACAATTTGTATTTGGGGAGTTATGTTATATTACAGTTAATCATAAGAAACATCTTCCAGGGAGAATAGTTCCGTTAAGGGTTCCTTTCCCTGGGCCATCATCATTGTTTTTTTATGCATGCGGAAGTTGTGATGCTAAAAATCACAGTACACGCTATAGTCTGGGGGTTTTGTATTGCAACAAGGGCAGTTCATCTTTTGCTCACCGACCAATCAATCCCTTAAGAATGCTAGCTTTCGGCTTCACCCGTCTGAGGTACACGTCCAGATAACCCGACTGTAACAATCGCAGAGGTGCTCCCTTTATGCCCTAGCCGAACAAGCGGGAACGTAGGGCATAAGAACAGGAGCCAGGTGAGGGAGTCCTGGATTGAGGGGTCCTCGGGCGTCCAGACTATGTAACATGGGCCGGACTAATGGGCTATGAAGATACAAGACAAAAGACTTCTTCCCGTGTCTGGATGGGACTCTTGTTTGCGTGGATGGCAAGCTTGGCGTTCGGATATGTAGATTCATTCCTTTGTAAACCGACTCTGTACAACCCTAGGCCCCTCCGTTGTCTATATAAACCGGAGGGTTTAGTACGTAGAGGCAATCATAATCATAATCACACATGCTAGACTTCTAGGGTTTAGCCATTATGATCTCGTGGTAGATCAACTCTTGTAATCCTCATATTCATCAAGATCAATCAAGCAAGAAGTAGGGTATTACCTCCATCAAGAGGGACCGAACCTGGGTAAACATCGTGTCCCCTGTCTCCTGTTACTATGGACCCTAGACGCACAGTTCGGGACCCCCTACCCGAGATCCGCTGGTTTTGACACCGACATTGGTGCTTTCATTGAGAGTTCCGTTGTGTCGTCATCAGAAGGTTCGATGGCTCCATCCATCATCTACAACAACGCTTCCCTGGGGGAGGTTTTTCTCCCCGGCCAGATCTTCGTATTCGGCGGCTTCGCACTGCGGGCCAACTCGCTTGGCCATCTAGAGCAGATCGATAGCTATGCCCCAGGTCACCAGATTAGTTTTGGAAATCTGGACTATGTCGCGGATATCCGAGGAGACTTGATCTTCCAAGGGTTCATGACTCCAACCTCTGCTCTGGCTTTAGATCCAGAGCGTGTCGCCATGTCCGAAGACAGGATTCCTGAGCCCGCTGGACTATATGCGACCACTAAACCCAGTACGGGAAAACCAGAGGAAGTAGTGTCGCTGGCAACCATTATGGAGCCAAACTCTACTCCGGACACTGGCTCCGAATCCTCGGAGTCAGCATGGTGTGAGCTCGGCCAACACTACAAAAAAATACACTTCCGTGATGATACATGTTTGTCACAGTAGGTCGCTTTTTCTTTCATGCATGTACATCCATGACAAATTTATGACAGAATCAAGATAGTCATACCTGTTGTGTCGTAGAAGTGTTCCATGACATTACCAAAATTATCATCACGGAAGTGTCCACTTCCATGACGATAAATCGCGCGTCACAGAATTGCTTTCGTCAAGGGTGACCGACACATGGCATCCACCGTAATGGAACGCCGTTAAGCTATCGGGTCGGGTTTTGGATCCGATAACCCGTTAACAGCCCCGACCAATGGGAAATTTCGACTTGTAAAATTCGCATTGTCCGGACGAAACACGTGTCGGCCGTCGATGGGTCGATAGGCGCCTATGATACGCCGACCGTGGCACGCCCAACAGAGGCCCATTCTCGTGAAAAGGCCGCCCGCTTGACTTGGTCAAAAGTGGCGGGTCGCCCATGGAAAGCTCGTTAACGGCCTGTTGAATATAGCCCATTTACAACCCGCTAACCCAAGGCCCGTACGCCCTATCCGAATTAGGCCCAAGAGCGTCATCCGGCCATCCAATATGATTCCAGCCGTTTTACCGGCCCATGTATGGCCCATGACGTCTTTCGCCCATATGAGGCCCTATGTAACTCTTGGCCTACTAACGACCGTGGTGAAATCGCCCGTAGTGAAAGGTATCACTTTACACCCATTAATGGACCGTGGTGGCGGCCCGTAATGAACAAAGGTATCACTTTATACCCATTAACGGCCCGTTATTCCGCTGGGCGTTTCAGCCCATGTTATCTTTCAGCCTTCTCGAGCCCATTTATTCTAGGGCTCCTTTCCAAAGATTCGTTTACTTACGGCCCGCCATCGCTATTTTTCGCTTGTGGGCCAAATTCAGCCCGTGGTTACAGTCGGCCCGTTTGTGGTCCGTTAATACGTTGGGCCGATTTCATAGCGTCATCAAATATGGCCTATTAACGATGGCCCGTCATGGTCGGCCCATGAACGTACGATTCCAACTCTAGCCCGTTTACGGCCATAATGCGGTCTGTTTGGCCCATGTTTGGCCAATCGATCATACGGCCCGTATAAGGCCCATTGATGATACGACCCGTAGAAGGCCCATTGATGATACGGCCCGTAGAAGGCCCATTGTTTCTATGGCCCGTAGAAGGCCCACTTCTTCTACGGCCCATAGAAGGCCCACTGTTTATACGGCCCGTAGAAGGCCCACTGTTTATACGACCCGTAGGAGGCCCAGTGTCACTACAGTAAATATTAGCCCATGGTTATTGTGGCCTAGTTTTAAAAAATAGGTTATTGCAGCCACTAGCAAACCGTAGAAAAAGAACTGCACTGACTACAAGCAAACAAATAAACAAGACACCAAGGAAATAAATAAGCAAGCAACTTACACTAGGCTATCACGGCTATTACACATATTACATCCACTAGGCATCAAAGTTCGCCACCAGTGCAAATATAGGGAACACAGCAGCATATAAACGCCGCAGCAAAACAAGTCCAGAACTGAAACCACTTCAGAAGAGCTCAAGAAACAATATCCTGGGTACCCATAATGCTGGCAAGATGCTTAGCAAGCTTATTAACTTTTTCTTGTTTGGCGCTTAAGTCCTCCAAATTGTTGTTGCACCGTAAAGTATGCATCTGAATTCTGCAGGACTTCCTCGCCCTTGGCTTCTCGTCGATAACATCGATCGATGTCTTTCAACTTGAAGTTGAGACTCAAGAAGTCGAACTGATTCAGCAATGAGTTCAAGAGCTGGTGCAAAGAAGTGGTAGCCAAGAACTCGAACACTACATCAAGACAGACTTTGGGGTTGTCTCAGTTGTCTTCAATATAGTTTTTATCAACTTTCTTGGAGACCAACAGGGATGTCTCACTATCTTGAACCTTATCTGCATTACTTCCTTTACCATTGCATAACAGGGTACTCTTCTCCAATATTTTATCCGCGTTCTAAAAGAGAAATAAGCAAACACATCTCAGGTTTAAAATGTAGTATATGAAACTCATTTTGGTAAACCAGTTTAGTAGTAAGGTGGACAGGATAACAGCATGAAACAAACATATATCTATGTAGTATGGTCACTGTATGGTCTATATCATTCTAGTTTATGTTGCCAAATCAAGATAGATACAGTTCGAATCATATCTATCTAAGACAAAGCAGCATAGACAGAATATAAGTGTGGGAAACTACACAACAATAACAACACTTGTAATGTGCATGGCATGAGAACATAACTGTTTATTCAATTGAAACTAAAATCAACATAGAGCAAGTTACAATAGCAAACAACCAAACACGTTGAAGAAACAGGTTTAAAACATACCTGTTGCGCCATTGGAGTTTCAATTGCATCCTTAAAATTTGAAATTAGTTGGTATCAGTAAATACAGTGATGCAAGAGCAAAGTAGTATGAACCATAGCTACGGAACCTGACCTGAGAACAATTCTTCTTCTGCTTTAAGCATTTACTTCGGGTTCGGAGTGGTGGTCCTCGTGATTTGGGCACTGCCGTTGCCTTACTAACTTCTCGTGTTTGGGTGCTCTATGGTGGAGACGGTGTTGTGTCAACGGGAACTGGGTGTCTATCTGCTGAGGTTGTGGTTAGAAGGGGTGTAGCTGGTTCTCTGTCCAACTGGGTAGGGGTACAATCTGCATGAGTGTGGGTTATGTGTGGTGGGGCTGGTTCTTGGGCAAGTACAACCGTGGTTCTATCTGCATCGACGGTAGCACGATCTTTTTGAAGACCGTGTTTTACTCCCACAGATCTGCCATCACTCCCTCCAATTGAAATGGCTGATACACAAGAAAAGTAATTGAATGTACAGACATTGTAAGATAGACAGGTGCAATGGATAGGAGGGAAGAAAACAGGGCATGAAATAGTTCACATTTATGTTGTCTAAGCAAACAGAATAGCAGGACATAATTTCACATATATGATGGCTAATTAAACAGGATAGCATGACACAATTTCAGATGTATGATGGCTAACTAAACAGGATAGAATGACATACTTCAAAATATGATGACTATGTAAACAGGATGACATGATATAACTATACGATGTGTCTAATAAAGTGGTTGGCATGCCATAAATCACAAACATCCGTCGATGGAAACATGATGGCATGATATAATTCACGGATAGAATGACATAATTTAAATATGATGATTATGTAAACAGGATGAGATGATATAACTATATTATGTCTTTAGAAAATGGGTTGGCATGCCATAATTCAGATACATGCTGTCTATGTAAACATTATGGCATGACATAATTCAAATATATGATTTATATACTAAGGAAGTGAGCAGAGGGCAATCGTGATATATGATGTGTCAACTAAGGAGATAGCATTCAATATTGTGTATATGATGTAAAAACTAAGCATTGCAATACAACATATGCATTATATGAGTAATATAACCCTGCCAAGTTTGAGCATACACCTCAGGGGGATAATAGGACTGGTCATCGCTCTCAATCCTCCTCTCAAGAGCTATATGTAACCAACAAGATATCTGCTTCAAAGTAGTAGCATTGTCTCTCTCAAGACCTTGTTTTCACTCTAGATTTCTTCATCACCAATTCAAATGGCTGATGCACAGAAGAGCAGTTGAATATACAAACATTGTCGACAAAAGCAATGAGAAATACAAAAAAAAGGACGACATGATATAATTCACATATATGACGCTTGCCTAAACAACATGGCATTGCATAATTCACATACATAATGCCTTGCAACAAGATAACATTGCATAATTCACATATATAATGTCTTGCAACAAGATGGAATTGCATAATTGACATATATGGTAATTAGACACTAAACAGGTGGCATTCACACAAAGCATGTCTAAACTAAGCAAATGACATAGCAATTCAAGATACCATATGCACGATATGAGCAACATAACCCTGCCAAGTTAGGGCATGCACCTCGGAGGGGGGGGGGGGAATATGACTGGTCATCTGTCTCTGAATCCTCCTCTGAGGAGCTATCGGTAACTAGCAATACATGCGTTTCGTCAGATAGCATTGTCTGCTCTGAAGACCTTGTTTCCACTCCAGATTTTTCCATGACCGTGCCAAATGGCTGATGCACAGGAAGAGTAATTGAATGTACTAAAATTGTTGAAAAATTTAACACGTAATAAAAAAATGATGGCATGATATGATTCACATATAAGATGACTGGCTAACCAGGGTGGCATTGCAAAATTCACATATATGATGCCTGGCTAGACAAGATGGAATTGCGTGATTCACATATACGATAAAGAAACTAAACAGATGGCATTGACACAAAGCATGTCTAAACTAAGCAGATGACATCTTTAATGTATACAGTAAGCAATGCAAGGCACCATATGCATGATATTACCAACATCAACATGCCAAGTTAGAGCGAAGACCTCATGGGGTAAATAGGAGTGGTCTTCTCCTTTTGAATCCCCCTCATAACAGTTATCTTCCTCTTGATTACGATCCAAAATGGGTGGAGGGGGGGCTGCCTTTGCGCCCACCATGGAATGACGTCTGCATGAAATTTTATTGCCATGCAAGGCTCGTCTCTTTTGCTCTACATGGTCAGTTCCATTGTGTACAATAACTGGCATGCATAGGAATAAAACATAGTGAGATTATGTAAGGAGTGCATGCACAAATCCAGAGTGATGGTAGCAAACTGTGGATAGACCCAAAACCAATGATAGCAGGCAGATAATAGCTTTAGTTAAAAAATACAGATAATGGCTCCTTTAATGTTTGTTTGCACCCAACATGAAACTCATAGTAGACATGGAGATTATCCAGATAGTAGACAGATAGTACCGATTGCTGCCCCAATATGTACCCCACAACCATTTAAAAACTCAAGTTTTAGCATTAGTTTGGACCTGACTCGGAGTCTAATAGGTGAACACGACGATAATGTAGCATGTCATCATATTACGCGATGCATAACGTAAGCAGACACGAAAGAGTGTGACCTCTCTTGCGGACCTGTAGTCCTCAAGGTCATCTGCTCAGTTGATGATGGTAATGCAGTTGCTGTGGCTGCGGCGTGGCGGGAAGAAGATCCGAGGCGGCGAAAAGACATCTGGAGAGTGGATCCTGCTGTGGTGAACCTTCCGTTGTTGGAGCAATGAGCTGGGTGGAACACGCCAGAGGAGCAGGACAAACCACACAAGGTTTTATTTGGCACATATCTGTAATGAAGTAATTGAGTAAGGGCTAGTTTGAATTTGAGGATTCTAACAATGCAGGATAGGAATAGACAGGAATAGGATAGGAATGCACGTGCAAAATAGAGAATTTAAAACACAGGATTTCGCCAACTGGGTGTTTGATTCACAACAATTGGAAGATCACAGGATGCAAAAAGCATGGTGAGATTAAGTCAAACCACAAGAAAATGTACAGTTATAATGCTATTATGCTACTATCTCTTAGTCTTGTGCTTGATGAATAGGAATATGAAAAGGAGGAGAAGTGGAAATTAGAATTCCTACGGTTTTTCTTTCAAGGAGACACTAAAGGAAAAAATCCTACGGTTTTCCTTTGCTCCATTCCTTTGCACCAAATTCATGAAAAGTAGTACCATAGGAAACTTTCCAATTCCGATGTTTTTCATTCACTTTTACTTTCAAGCACTGGCGATTCTAGTAGGCAGGCTTGAGCAAGGAAAATCCTACACTAATTTTTTTGTGCTACTTCTATTACTTTGGACCCAGGCCACTGCCATACTAGCTCAACTCCCAGGCCCATCGACAAATGCACAGCTGAAACGCGCAGAGATAAATAATGATGGCGTTCAAGTGAGTTGTACGATGCCGAGGCTGAAGCAGGACAAGAGAGACAACGAACAACGTTAACCTGAGTGGAATTCTAATAGCATCTCCAATACATGACGTAAAATACATAACCACAAAGTGCTAGATGTAAAATACATCAGCCGCTCATATCTGAACTTAACGTCAAACTGAACTTAAGCGTCGAAACTGAACTTAAGCGTCAAACTGAATTTTTTGCCGTCGAAACTGAACGCACTAGCAAGGTGAGGCTACGTCGGTCGATCGATTTTTTCATCTCTCGGTCATCGATTTTGCAGCCGTTGGATACGAAATCAAGGGCCTGCGGTTCATCTTCAACCTCCACCCCTCGAGCCGCCAAACAGCAGCCCCGCAGCTCATGGGCGGGCGGCGGCGCGTCACTACCGCCTCGAAAACACTCCCCACCCCGGTCCACCGCCGCCTGCCATCCCTCTAGGCCCCCGTGCCGAGCTTTTTCTCCGGCGATCCCCACGCCAGCGGCCGCCATCATGGCGACCACCGCCCCATCCTGAACCCTTAGATAGATAGTGGGTACCTCTCATGAGCCCCTCCCCCGCAAGCGGCTAGTTCTTCTTTCACCCCGCGAGCCCCCACCCTGAAAATCGATCACCCAAAAGTCGATTCAGTCGAGTGAAGTGTAGCTAAATCGGAGCAGCATCGCAAGCAAGAGCAAGAGCGAGAGCAGCAGCGCGAGCAAGAGCAATAGCAAGAGCAGAGCAGGCAGGGGATCGAGAGCAAGAGCAGAGCAGCAGCGCGAGCGAGAGCTAAAGCAGCAGCAGGTCCTACTGATGTGGACGTCGCCGCCATGGGAGCGACGCTGTGGAGGAAATGGCCGGCGACGCCGCCGTGGATGGAGCCGCGCAGTGTCGACTCGGGACCGAGCGCCGGCAGCACCGTGAGATCGAATCAAGAAGAAAATGCGGCTATTAGTGTACAACCTCGTTGCTGGCGCCGATTAGGCCGCAGCTTCATCCGAGGAAACGGCGATGATGATGCTCTTCCGGTGGTGCAGGTGAAGACGGCGGTGTGGGAATTGAGGTGGCGCGAAAGACGAGGGGAACGTCGGGGCAGCTCCTTGGAGGTGGAGGATGGGGTGGCTGAACCGGCGGGACGATGAGATCGACGACGGATCCTCATCCGGTATGGTGGATGAGGGACGTCGAGGTGTTGCTGTGGACGACATCGTCGGGGAAGAGGCTCCGGCTGGGTGGCGGACGGAGCAGGGTGTGGGGTTTAAATCGCTGGTTTTCGCGGCCTCGTGTATGAATGGGTGGGCGGATGGGATGGCAGTGGGGAACCATGGCTTAGAGACGCGCTTGTCCGAAATGTGGGGTAAGTTACGAAAGTACCCCCACCGATTTGAGGCGGTTCTTTCGGTTCAGGGGTACCACGAGCATTTCATGTGTCGGGATTTCATAGGAGGTGAGATTTTTTACGCGCGTTGTAATTTAGGAATAGCAAGGCGCGGGTTGATATGGAGGGAGTTTTCGGAGCACAACGAGACAAAGATATAACTTAAATATTTCGGGCTAACAAGGCGCGGGTTGAAGAGGCGGAGTTTCAAGAAGACGATAGACAGAGACGCTTAGCTTGAATTTTCGCATAACAAGGCGGCTTGAAATTTCGGAAGAACAAGCTTAACGTGTACCCAAAAAAAGACAATTTGCACCTCAACACACACAACACACCCACAAACACCATTTAGACTAGAGTAAGGTACACGTGCATTGCATGCATGAGATTTGGCAACCAAATTATGAATAAATACCACGTTATAGCATGCAAGCTTTGAGTCATATATGCATGATGTAGATGTTCGCTTAATTTTATAGTTCATTTCATTCAAAATCATCTAGTTTTTATAAGAAAGCTAATCTATTTTAAGATTAATGGAATTGTGCGTCAGAAGACATAAAGTAAAAACAAATAATGGCAAATCATGTAGAAAAACATTTGGGCAATTCGATACGGAAGATTCTAGAACAAATAAGAAGTGCTTGTGTTTTGATGTTTGTGCATTATGCTTAAGTTCAACCATGGAGTCTTCTAGATTATACATGTATAAATCTGGTGGAATCTAGATGATATCCAACGCCAAGAGTGCTCAAATTTGCCATCTTTGGACCATCGGATTCGCCTCATCCAACGCACCATCTTTCAAAGTTAAAGTTACCCGCACACAATATAAATAAAATAAATAAATAAATAAATAAATAAATAAATAAATAAATAAATAAATAAATAAATAAATAAATAAATAAATAAATAAATAAATAAATAAATATATATATATATATATATATATATATAGGGGTATAGATATAGATATGTGATGCAAAAGCCGCCCATCATCTCCAATTAGAATAGTGTGTCCATGCACGGATGCGACGTGGCCAAATGATGTCTGCCATCGGTATCTCAAATTCAAATCAGTCTGACCTTGTTCAATGTGTATACATTACAACATGCTCGTTTCCAAACCACACCGCGGAGATCTCCGTTATATTCATGCATGCATGGGTTTCAAACATTAGGATTTCTTATTCAAATATTTGAATTCAACTTTACATTGATTGTGACCTCACCTATTCAGCTATTCTTTTACACCCACACAGTAGTTTTCTCTTTATAATTGTACCACTAACTTTCTCTCGTCCATGCATGCACACACACTACCAGTCGGCATTATCCATCACACACATGCAATCTTTTTCTTCAGGTCGGTCTCCCATGAAGGCACACACCAACACACATCCCCCTCTCCATCATATCGGGCATTCTTTATCTCTCACGCTGCATGCGCAACGATCGATGTTCCTCTATGTATGTGTGTATATAGCTAGGTCTTTCATAGTTTTCACACAAATCGATCAATCGATATATCCAAAGGAGGTCTCACCCTTTCCCACGCCCACATCGATCAATCTATACCTCTCTATATAGGATTAACATATATAGCTAATACACGCAAATATTTGAAAAATTAAATTGCAAAACTCCGTTCAAATTCTTTATAGTTGAAGAAGTCATGTCATCTCTCTCATTGATTTTAATAGGATGAATTTGAATTTACGGAGAAGGGAAAGTCATTTTATTCCCTCTCTTTCAATTTTTTTGAAAAGGTTCAAATTTCACTCAAGTTTAATTCACTCAAGCAAACAAACAAACAATTCAATTAATTATATTAACATTCCAAAATTTGGGATGTTACACCATATCCAGCTTCGTGCCCGACGGTCTCACGAGGGGCTCCATGGCATCCATCGCACCATACTCGGCAAGCATCTAGCCATCCGTCCGCCATCTCTTTGGAAAAGACCGCCCGCGAGCTGGGCGTTGGCGGCGCGATCTGGGCTTGGGCGGACTTCGTCGCAAGGTATCGCGGCGGAGGCAGACGGCTGCTTTCGAGCGCTCTCGGCGATTGCCAACTCTTGGCCGTGGGTTCGACCATTGTCGAAGCTTCGTTCGATTGTGCGGTGACCTCCATGATCTAGGAATGGGCAGCCTCGACATGGTCATGGGCGGCCTCCATCGGGGCTAAGGCCACCGCTGCGAAGCGGACAGCTGCTGTGCCGCTCTCGCCGAGTTCTATCCCGAGGCAGATGTTGCTGCCACCACACGAAGCAACAACGGGCATGGGCTGCCTTAGCCGGTTGCAAAATGCGGCAGCTCATACCTTGTTAGCATGCGCATGGAGGCTGCGACAGCGCTCGCGGAGTGGGCCACCTAAGTTGCGGGTCACGTGCCCATCTTTCACCGGCGAGGATTGAGCAGTGAAATGATATTTGGGGGTGAGCAAGTGTTGAGACACGGCTATGGCTGTAACCGGCACCTTCTCGCGTAAGCCATAGGCGTACTATATATACCGGCGGTGCTCCAGGATATTTTGTGCTGCATCTCACATGGTTGGTGATAATAAACTGTGTGGGATCTACTTGATTTTCATCTTGATTTGAATTACATAATGGGGTAACAAGCGGCAATGAGCGGTGTTTGAACCTTTTATCAGTGAACATGGAACTATATGTGTGTAAATTGGAATTATTCGAGGTCCGTTTGAACATTTTATACATTAAATTGGTTTTCTAGCCATTTCAGGTGCACAATTCAAAATTAAACTACATGCACATGCTCCGGTGCACCAACATGGGTTGTAAAATCATATATGTGTCCATGGGATTATGCTTATGTCCCATGCAAGAAATGGGGATGAAATTGAACACCGGCACCGTGGCTCTCCGACAACGTCGGCGTACTTGTTTGTAATTCTAGAAAATCAAAATTAAAAGAAAGTCATGAAACTTGGCATGCTATCATGTAGGCATCAACATGTCGTGGTAAACTTTTTGTCCCATTTGGGGCAGGTTTGGGTATAAGCTTCTCATAAACTAGAGCTTCTCACAACAAGTGTGATGGTTTTGGTAGGGAACCTTTCACCTTTTCGGGCAACGATATCCATTGCCTCTTCTCGATTGCAAATTTTTCCTAGTGTCAACATGGAACAACAGAGTGTTGTGTGTCAATTTTTGGGGTTTTTGGGGTTCACTTGGACATTTCTATACATTAACTGAGTTTTCTATGCATTCATGTGCATAATTCAAATTTGAACTACAGCACATGCTCTAATGCATATAAAATAGGTGAAAATTCAAATTTGTGTCCTTGGTTGCTGCTTAGGTCCCAAGCAAGAAATGGGAATGAATGTCAAACACCTTGCCACCATCACTCGACCATAAACATTGAGATACCTGGTTTTAAATTCTAGTAAATCAAAACTCGTCTGAAATTCATGAAACTTGGCATGCTATCATGGAAGGCATCAACATGTCGTTAGTAAATTTGTCCCATTTGGGGCAGGTTTGGGTATATGCTTCTCACAAACGAGCTTCTCTAACAAGCATGATGGTTTGTTAGGGGCGTCCCACCTTCGGGATGAAAGCGATATCCATTGCCTCTTATTGCTTTCAAAAATGTTCTCGTGTCAACATAGAACAACAGGAGTGTTGTGTCAATTTTGCGATTTTTGGTGTTTGTTTGGACATTTTTATGCATTAACTGAGTTTTCAATGCATTTATGTATAATTCAAATTTGAACTACATGCACATGCTCCGTGCATATAAATTGGTTGAAAAATCAAATCGGTGTCCTTGGGTGCATGCTTAGGTCCCATGCAAGAAATGGTGATGAATTTCAAACACGAGGCACAGTTGATTCTGGCAAAACATTGAGATACCTAGTTTTTAAATTCTAGTAAATCTAAAACTTATGAAATTCATGAAACTTGGCATGCTATCATGGGCGGGATCAACATGTCATGGTAAATTTTTGTCCCATTTAGGGGCAGTTTGGGTATACTTCTCTGAGCAGGCTTCTCACAACAAGCATGATGGTTTTGGTAGGGAACGTCCCACCTTTGGGGCGAAATGATATCTATTGCCTCTTATTGCTTTCAAAATTTTCTCGTGTCAACATAGAACAACATAGTGTTGTGCGTTTTTGTGATTTTTGGGGTTCGTTTGGACATTTTATGCATTAAGAGTTTTGAATGCATTTATGCATAATTCAAATTTGAACTACATGCACATGCTCGGTGCATATAAATTGGTTGAAAAATCAAATCGTGTCCTTGGGTGCATGCTAGGTCCCATGCAAGAAATGGTAATGAATTTCAAACACTAGGGCACCGTTGATTGCCAGCAAAACATTGAGATACCTGGTTTTAAATTCTAGTAAATCAAAACTCATCTGAAATTCATGAAACTTGGCATGCTATCATGGAATGGCACCGACATGCTGTGGTATTTTTAGTGTCCATTTTGAGAGAAGGCGCACCGAATAATGACAACCAACAAAGCCATTTTGAAAAAATAGCTGCCACTTTAATATCTCAAGCGTTTGTATAATTCAAACGCGTGCGTTCTATTAACCATTCACGTGATGCCATGTCTTAGTTTTAATGGCTATGCAGGCGTTGGGCTCTAATCGAACCCGAGCGAGGCGTTGGGCTCTAATCAACCCGAAGCGACAGACCGCAGTTACGCAAGCATCGAACCCGAGCGATCGATCGATGGTTGTTAATCAACCCGATCGAAGCGATTCTTTGCTACTGCTGCTAATCAAGCCGATCGATGGGATGAAATAGTGAGCGCTATGGGGGTTTGATGAACAAGTGGCGGTGGTGTTGCTCTGGATGAACAGGACCCCATGGTGTGGTGGAGGGCTGGATGAACAGTAAACGATGGAGGGGTGCCCGTGGAGGGGTGGATGAACATGACCCCGTGGTGTGGAGGGAAGGATGAATAGTAGACGGTGGAGGGGTGCCCGTGGAGGGGTGGATGAACAGGACCCCGTGCTGTGGAGGGTAGGATGAATAGTAGACGGTGGAGGGGTGCCGTGGAGGGGTGGTTGAACAGGACCCCGTGGTGTGGAGGGCTGGATGAACAGAGACGGTGGAGGGTGGTTGAACATTAGCCGTGGAGTAGCGCGGTGGAGGCTGGATGAACAGGAGCCCGTGGAGGCCGGAGGAGGTCGACGTTGGATGAACAAGAGCTCGTGGAGGCCGGAGGGGTCGACGGTGGAGATGAACAGATCCGCTGGAGTCCCGCTTTTGCACGCCACACCCTCCCGGCGAACAGGACCCCTGCTTTCAACCGTAGCGCCCAACACAAGTCTGCTTCTCCGTTTGGCGGTACGCCACACCCTCCCGATCAACAGACCCCGCTTTCGACCGTAGGGAGGTCCGCTTCTCCGCTTTTGGCGGTACGCCACACCCTCCCGATCAACAGACTCTGCTTCGACCGTAGGAGGTCCGCTTCTGCTTTGGCAGACGCGCACTTCTCCCGGCGAACAGGATCCTGTTTCAGACGTGGCCGGTCCGTATCCTCCGCTGTGTGGTACGACAGCCTCGCTTCCATCGCTTATTCCGCCCAAGCCTCCCGGCGAACACGACCACGCATTCCGCTCCGACCCAGCCGCGTTTCTCGGCGAACACGACGATTCCGCTGCCTCCCGGCGAACACGACGCATTCCGCTGTTTCCCATGAACACGACGGCGACGCTGTTTCTCCGCTCGACCCAGCCATGTACACGAGCCTCGCCAGACGAGCGCGCGAGTAGGCGTTCGAGACCCGTTCAGATGTACACATACGCGGGTCAGATTTTCTTTCTTGCACCCTGGCCGCTTACTACTACGACGCGCGCGCTACTACATCCACCAGATATATGTACGCATATCGTCGCACTGAATGACAACGCCACGTGACGCTTCGACCTGTGTGGGTCCCGACCGTCAGCACTTCTTGCTCGCGAAGACGAGCTGGTGGGTCCCAGCAGTCGGGGCGAAACACGGTGGCCCGTCCGGTGGGTCCCTCGCTGTCGTGGAGGAATAATTATTTTGCACGTAATAAGGAGGCACTTCCTAGCTGCGGCCGTGGACCCAGCTGTCAGCCTCTCCACGTACAGTCCACGTCCGATGGAATTTGTTCCTTGACCACGTTGACCATGCCGCGCCGAGAGCACCAGGGCGGTGGACCACGCAGGCCTAGGAAGGGACGAGGGGAGCCGGGAAGACGAAGAAGGAAGCCTCGCGCCGGAGAGGAGTACGAGGGTTCACCGGTTCGGCTGCGGTGTGAGGCTGCTGCCGCCGCAGGCCGGCCGCCAGTGGAAATAGTAGGGGACGTGAGGCCTCATGCGGCAGCACACCCGCCACGGAGGCAGGAGCACGCGGCACGACCGACGCTGCTTTGGGCGGCTGGAGCAAGAAGACCAGAGGTTGAAGAAGCACTACGGCCATTGGATGGACATCGTACGGTCACTGGAGCTAGAATCGTTTATATTGACTAAGTTGACAAAGCCCTTCGTCCCCGTCAACTTAGTAGGCCCACAAGTCAGCCTCCTACCAAGGTGGGTCTAAGCTAGCCGGGGGAGTATTCATTTTTTTGTACGTAATAAGGAGGCACTTCCGGTGGGCCCGAGCTGACAGCGGGGGGACGTTTTTTTCGTGAAATACGGTGGCCCGTCCGGTGGGTCCCAGCAGTCAGGGGAAAATGATTTTTCGCGAAAATACCGTGGTCCGTCCGTGGGTCCCTCACTGTCGTGGAGGAATAATTATTTTGCACGTAATAAGGAGGCACTTCCTTGTCTGCGGTCGTGGACCCACTGTCACCTCTCCACGACAAATCCATGTTCGATGGAAGCCGTTCCTTGACCATGTTGACCACGCTGCGCCGAGAGCACCAGGCGGTGGACGACGGCGAGGCCTAGGAAGGGACGACGCTGAGCCGGGTAGACTAGGCAAAGGATGCCCACGCCAGAGAGGAGTACGAGGGTTCACCGGTTCGCCGCGGTGTGAGGCTGCCGACGCCACAGAATAACAGGGGGTGTGGGTGAGTAGAGGGATGGCCTGGCCAGCGGTGGGAGTAGTAGGGGCGGTGAGGCCTCCACCGCATCGCAGCCGGCCACAGGAGGCAGGAGCACAAGGCACGACCGGCGCTGGTTTGGGCGGCTGGAGCAAGAAGACCAGAGGTTGAAGAAGCACTACGGCCATTGGATGGACATCGTACGGTCACTGGAGCTAGAATCGTGCATATTGACTAAGTTGACAAAGCCCTCCATCCCCGTCAACTTAGTAGGCCCACAAGTCAGCCTCCCACCAAGGTGGGTCCCAGCTAGCAGGGTGTAGGGGATATAACTATTTGTGTAAGCCGCCTAGGAGGGGCTGGGTTACGCAAGGAAGATTCACCAGAAAGAAGCCCAAGACCAAGCATGAAGCTGGCGGTTCAATAAAGGACCTAAGGCCCATAGGCGACTTAGGGCCCGTTGTAGTAAACCGCCATAATGGCATGACTTGTATCATAAGGTAGGCTTAACTAGTCACCGAGCCGGACATTGTTTGTAAGTCGCCGACTCAGAGGCCACATGGCGCCAACCCGTATATAAGGGGACGACTGTCAAGCGGCTTAGGAAAAGAAACAACCCATCGAGAGCCGGGCATAGCGTATTCCGCTCCTCGGTCATCAAACATCAAGCAATACCAACCCAACTAGACGAGGCTTTCCTTCTCCGCAAGGGGCCGAACTAGTATAAAACCTCTCGTGTCCTTTTGTCCCGATTAACCCTTTAAGATTCCTAGTTGCGATGGCTCCATGACTAAGTCCTTGCACGAGGACATCTGTCGTGACAATTCCACAATAGTTGGCGCCCACCGTGGGGCTAGCGCACGGTGGATTTGAGTTCTTGAAGGGCAGCTTCGAAGGGCTCAAGGGATACGCAGTGGGCCGGATGACCAAGAGTCGTCGCGACAAGATCTACATCGACAACAAAGGCTGCAGCCCCGAGGCCGACTCAATTGAGTACGGGAACCGGGTCCCCTTTGGCGGAATCCACGTCTTCATCGGCCGGATTGGTGAGCCGGGCCCTGAGCGGGACAACTGCACCGACCTCATCGAGACGGCTCAGCGTGTGAAACCCGCCCTAGTTCAACCCGTCATGAAGCGTGCCTTCATGGGCTATGTCCACGGAGAGGAACTTCCTGAAGGATCTAAAGATGGCGGAGAGACGGCCGTCCCATCGGATGATGATTCGTCCTCCGGTTCAACAGATTCTTTGTAACAGGTCCAAGAGGGCATGCTTGGGGGCTGTTCTGACGACTCTAGCATTCCGGATTTCTATGAACCGCTGAGATGGGCAGGAGTCTTCATGGCTGGTACTCAACCCGGTCAAAACTTGACGGCTGCAACAGCAATAACGTCCGGGTCAGGAGCAGCCGGGGCAGGAGGCCCTGTGCGCCCGCCGGCTCAGGTGCTGATGGATCTTATGGACAAGTTGACAGCCCTGTTAACCACCACGGTTATTCCTGCAAATCCAGATGAACATAACGCGGAGGTGGCAAAGGTGCGTGAGGAGATAGCCCTAGCCAAGGAGGCCTTGGCGGCTGAGGACACCAGGTTAGCTACAGAGCGGGCGGCTTTGGATGCACGGGCGCAGCGACTTCAGTCAGAGTGTAACGCCCCGGATTCGATGCGCCAGGTGTCCGCCAGTTATTCGCCGTCATTGCCATGTCATTTGCTTGCGTGTTGCACTTTGCCATGTCATCATATGCATTTCATATCATGTCATCATGTGCATTTCATTTTGCATACGTGTTCGCCTCATGGATCCGAGCATTTTCCCGTTGTCCGCTTTTGCAATCCGCACTCCTATGTCTCCGGCGCCCCTTTTCCTCTTTTCATGTGCGGGTGTTAAACGGCCTCGAATGGGCCGAGGTTTGTCAAGCGGCCTTGGTATAACACCGTAGACCGCTTTGTCAAGTTTCATGCCATTTGGAGGTCGTTTATACTCCAACGGTTAACCGGTAACATAAAAGCCTCTTTGTTGCAGCCCAACTCCCTTTCTAAGTGGCCCAAAACCCACCAAACTCCCTCCATGTTCTCGGTCGCTCGATCACGAACGCTGGGCTAAAACCGCACCTCATTTGGAATCTCCTAGCTCCTCTACCTATAAATTAGTCCCCCTTCAAAATTGCGGATGAATTTGCAGATTTAACCCTAGCCCCTTCTTCCTCCGTGGCCGGACACGCCCGCCGGAGCGGACGCGCCCAGCCGCCACCTCACCTCGCCAATGGGCGCGCCACCTCAGCCCCCCGCCGCCTCAGCTAACCTGGCGACACGTCATCCGCCGCGCCCGCCCGCCCGCCCGGGTTTCAGATCCGCCCGCCCGGGCCGAACTGGGCCGCTGCGCCGCCCGCCTGCAGGTTTCCGCCTGGCCTCTCCGCCTCGCGGACGATTTCGCCTGGCTGGCGCCTCCCCGCCGCCTCGCTCGGGACTTCGCCTCCGTCATGGCAAGCGCCTGCTGCGCTGCTCAGGCCTCGCTGCCTCGCCCGGGCGCTGCCGGTGGTCGCGCCGGTGGTTCGCGGCGCCGGCGCGCTTATGGTTGCTGCCTCCTGCTGGAGCTTCGCCGCCGCTTCCACCATGCCGGCGCCACCTAAGTTTTCCACCGCCGCCGCCGGATCCTTCCGCCGGGCGATTTCGCCCCCGCCGGTCCGACCTCCTTCGCGCCTCCGTCGCCCTCGTCGCTCCGCGCCGCCCGAAGCTTCGCCGAGACCGCCGCTCCGCCGAGTCAACTCCGCCAGATCCGTCCGGTGGACCAGATCCACCGTTCGCCATCCAAACGCCCGCCCCCATTCGGATCCCTCCGTCCCGCTCCTCCTCATCCCGCGTTGACTCCTCGGGGGGTAAAAATCCACTAAGTCCCGAAATCTGTAGTAATTTTGTTCCATTTTCATTGCATCATATCTCTGTCATCGTTGCTCCGTTTTGCGCGTGTAATATGTCAATTTGTTCGTCTAGAAGAATAGATCATTTCATCTCATTGCATCATTTTCATTTGAGCTCATCTTGGTGCCGGAAATGCTGTTAGAAGAGTGCTATGTGATGTTAGTTTCTGTTTCTTAACAGAACTTGCACTTTTGTCATTTTTGCCATGATTGATGTGTGCATCCTATGGGCTTGAGCCCTACATGTGTTTTGTAATATGCCATGCCATCTTTCCAGGGGTGTATGCCATGTATTTTTGTGATCTATGTGGTGACTAGCACAAGCATGCAAACTAGGTGTCTTGTTGTTGCTGTTTTCAGCCCTGTTTTGCTGTTATTTTGATGCCATGTTAACTTGATGCTACAGAGAGATCCATGCATATTTTGAGATACTTCAGTAAGGATGTTTTGTTATAAATGTCTTGCTCTATCCATCCATGCCCTTGTTTGCAATTATGGAGTGCCATAGCTTGAGTCAATCGAGCTCTACTTTTGCTTCAAAATGTTTCCTGGCAGATTGTTTACATGTTATTCAATTTTGCCAAGGTTGTTGTGGTTGATCCTTGCATGCTATGTTGTTGTTCTTGCCATGTATAGCTTCTATGCCATGTCTTCTTACTGTTGGTTGCCTTGCCATGCCATGTATTGCTCTGTGGTGAGTGGTTCAAGCTCACCAACATGCCTACTCATTGTTGTTCCTGCCATGTTCAAATCTGTAATATAACTTGCCATGTTTACATGGGTGCCATCATATTTTGTGATCCTTTTTGGCTTATGCTCAGTAAGGGACTTTTGTTCTATGCTTTGACTAGATTCATGCCATGCCTTTGTTTGCCATGATAAGTTCCTGTAACATGTTGTTTAATAGCTCTAAACATTGCAACCTGATGTTAATTTCTGCAATGCCTGAAACTGTTATTAGTTGCAATCTTGCCATGTCATTTTGAGCATGTTCTAGTCATTTCTGGAGGTAGCTCAGTGTTCATGTTTTGTCATGCTTTACCTGTAGATCATGCCCATGCCTTTTGTTATCATGTTGAGATACTGTAGCATGTTGTTTTGATGCTTGCAATATGCCTAGTGGCTGTTTTGGACAGATTGTTACTATGACTTGTATAGGGTGTATGTGTTGAACCGTTGCTCCGTTTTGAGTGTGCTCTATATGAAACTTGCTTGATTTTGCATGTAGTTTCATATTATCATGTTGGATCCTTGTTTTGAGGTGTTTTCTTGATGTTTGTATGCATTTTGCATCAATGCCATGCTTATCTTGTTTTGCTCATATCTTCTAGACCGTAGCTCCGAATCTAATGAACTTTATATGTAACTTGACTAGAATTTCGTGTAGATCATCGTGGTGCATCTTGACTTGCTGTTTAACAACTTGAACCTAAGGTTTATTCAGATCTGGAACAATTTCGAAATTTGCATATGAGGACTTACCGGAATTGTTATATGTTGTTCCCGGCCTCATTTAAACTTGCCTTGATGTGTTGTTCTTGTTTGCATCCTCTCTTGCCATGAGTAGCTTCATCGAGATTTGTCATGCATCATGTTTGTTGTGCATCTTGTCTTGTTCATGTGTGGTGTGTTTACTATGTTGTGTGCTTCTTCTTGTTAGTTCCTGCTTGTTGCGATCGTGAGGATTCGCTCGCTCACGCTTGGTTCGGCTTCATCCGTTCGTCTTCTTCATGGACTCGTTCTTCTTCCTTGCGGGATTTCAGGCAATATGACCGCTACCCTGGATCTCACTACTATCATTGCTATGCTACTTGCTTCGTTCTATCGCTATGCTGCGCTACCTATAACCTGTTTATCAAGCCATCCCAAATTGCCATGTCAGCCTCTAACCTTTTGCACCCTTCCTAGCAAACCATTGTTTGGCTATGTTACCGCTTTGCTCAGCCCCTCTTATAGCGTTGTTAGTTGCAGGTGAAGATGAAGTTTGTTCCTTGTTGGAACATGGAGATGTTGTTCCTTGTTGGAACATGTTTACTTGTTGGGATATCACAATATTTCTTATTTAAATTAATGCATCTATATACTTGGTGAAGGGTGGAAGGCTCGGCCTTATGCCTGGTGTTTTGTTCCACTCTTGCCGCCCTAGTTTCTGTCATATCGGTATTATGTTCCCGGATTTTGCGTCCCTAACGCGGTCGGGTGATTTATGGGACCCCTTGACAGTTCGCTTTGAATAAGACTTTTCCAAAGAAGGCCCAACATTGGTTTTACATTTGCCTCACCTAGCCCTTTTTCCCTTGGGAGTCGCTCTCAAGGGTCATCTTTATTTTACCCCCAACCAAGTGCTTCTCCAAGTGCTGGCCCAAACCGAAGCGATGTCCGGCGCCTGGGCAATCGGGGTTTATGCCAACCCGACGTCTGCTCATCCGGTGTGCCTCGAGACCGAGATATGTGCAGCTCCTATCAGGATTTGTCGGCACATCCGGCGGCTTTGCTGGTCTTGTTTTATTCTTGTCGAAATGTCTTGTAGCCGGATTCGAGACTGATCGGGTCTTCCGGGAGAAGGAATATCCTTCGTTGATCGCGAGAGCTTATCATGGGCTTGTTGGGACACCCTGCAGGTATAAACTTTCGAGAGCCGTGCCCGCGGTTATGTGGCAGATGGGAATTTGTTAATGTCCGTTGTAGAAAACCGAAGTTGATCTTAATTAAAATACACCAACCGTAGTGCGAATCGTGAGTGTCTCTTTTCGGGTTGATCGAGAGGAGAACACGGTTTCGGGTTATGTCCGACGAAGTAGGAGTTCAGGATCACTTCTTGATCATTACTAGTTGACGACCGTGCCTTTGTTTCTCTTCTCGCTCTCTTTTGCGTATGTTAGCCACCATATATGCTTAGTCGCGCTGCAACCTCACCACTTTACCCCTTCCTTTCCCATTAAGCTTTGCTAGTCTTGATACCCATGGTAATGGGATTGCTGAGTCCTCGTGGCTCACAGATTACTACACCACCAGCCAGTGTACAGGTTGCGATGCTCATGACGCGAGAGCGATGTTTGCTTGTGTTGGAGTTCTTCTTCTTCGCTTCTTCTTCGATCAGGGATAGGTTCCGGTCGGCAGCCCGGGCTAGTGGTGGATGTCGCTTGAGTTTTGTTTATGTTTCATCCGTAGTCGGATGTTGATCTCTTGTATATGATGTTGATGTATTCTTGTGGCATTTGTGCCTTATGTATGTATCCCTATGTATTATGTAATGTTGATGTAATGATATCCACCTTGCAAAAGCGTTTCAATATGCGGGTCTATCCTTGGTGGGACCTTCGAGTTCCTTTTGGATAGGGTCGCATATTGGGCGTGACACAGAGGCTTTCCAGATTAATATGAGTCTGAACGCATCCAATGAGGTCATGAGAAGGAGACATCAGAAAACCCAGTCCCGTCTGCCTCCGGTTTATGATCCTCGAAATCTTTTCATGACACCCGGAGCTGGTCCCAGCAACCCACCCGAAGCCAATCAGTTTATGACACCCGAAGCTGGAGGGCTGGTTCAGCCCCGAGAGATGGCACCTCCCCACGGGAGTATGGCCCCGTCCCGATACATACCAATACCACCGGGCCACTTCTCCAACCCAATGGAGAACTTGATAGCAGCATCGGCGCGTCTGGCGGCTCTTCCAGTGGACGGTGATGACCCAACGGCGGTGGAGACCCGGAGGGTCAGAGATCTCATTCAGACGGCCTTGGCGCAGCAGGAGACCTATTCTTACAGCAGGGACAGGATTCATTCAACTCCTCAGCCTTGGCTCGCACCTCGTCAAAACCGGAGCCCGAGTTACATCAGGCACATGGAGTCAGAAGCTTTATCAAGCAATGCCCAGCGTCAGAATTCAGCCCGGTGGCTATAACCCGTCCAGACCGAATCGTCGAGGAGGACGCAGGCGGCTCGTTAAGCGGCTCAATAGACGACATATGAAGGTCTCCTAGAGTATCCGACGACTGCCGTTGGAGCAGGAGTGGCCACTAGAACCGATGGTGTCCCTTGTTTGGTGCCGGCTCTGCGGGACGTACGTCTGCCCAAGGATTTTAAGGGACCTCGAAAGGTGCCGAATTATACGGCCGACTTATAGCCTGGGGCATGGATCGAAAGTTACGAGATGGCCATGGATCTATTGGAGGTCAGCGACGCAGTAATGGCTAAGTATTTTACCATGATGTTAGATGGAACGGCCCGGTCTTGGTTGAAAAGTTTGCCTCCCAATTCCATCAGTTCATGGGCAGAGCTAAAGGACCGGTTTATCCAGAACTTCAAGGACACTTGCAAGCAGTCTATGTCAATTGTGGACTTGACCAATTGTAAGCAAGAGGAGGGTGAATCCACAACTCATTGGGTGCGGCGGGTCAAGGAAATAATACACTCATCTGATAAGATGGATGCCGGCTCTGCAGTACTTATGCTCCATCATAATTATCACTTTGAGCCGCTGAGACAGAAGCTGGGGCGCCTTAAGCGTGTTTGCAATGATATGGGTACGCTAATGGCAGCCTTGGTCAAATACGCTGATTCTGATACTACCAATGATCCCGCGTCTGAGGAGGAAAAGATAGGGAAGGGAAAGAAGAACGGCAATGGAAAGGGTCAGCAGCATAACCCGGTAAGTCAAGGAGGCAACAAGCGTAAGGCGGAGGGTAACCCGGAGTTTGTGGCCAATGCTAATGCGCAAGGTAACAACCAGAAATGTAAGGGGAGACCACCCCCTCGATCTGGTGGCTCAGGCCCATCTCTTGAGCAGCTTCTGAATGAGCCTTGCCCGAGACACGGTACTCGGGAGCGTCCCGCCACCCACTTATGGAAAGACTGCGCGATCATGAAGGCTTTCAAGAATTCCAACATGTTTGATGGCAATCATGGATCAGGCGGCGGCTCAGGGACCGGTGGCTTTCATGGCCCGGGTGGCGGTTCAAGTTCCGGCTTTCAGGGAGGTCAAGGTGGCTATAATCAGCAGCAACCCGGTCAAGGGGACACAGAAGAAGAAGAGTAAAGTTATCGAGCCATCCAAAATAGCTGAATGGTGGGCAATACCATGTGTTTACCACTAACTTGTACAAACGTGACCAGAAGGTTCATAAGAGGGCTATGAATTCGGTTGAGCCGGCGGTTCCCCGTTACTTGAGGTGGTCAGAGCAGCCCATCATATGGAGCAGGGAAGATCACCCCCTCCGGTTGATAACCCGGTCGGTTGGCCTTGGTGGTGGCCCCTCAGGTTGGTGGATATAAATTCACTAAGGTACTCATGGACGGAGGAAGCAACATCAATATTCTCTATTATGAGACCTTTCGCCGCATGGGGTTGACTGATAAGGACTTGAGGACGTCCAACACTGTTTTTCATGGGGTGGTACCTGGTAAATCGGCATATCCAGTTGGTAAGATCGAGTTGTAAGTAGCCTTTGGAGATGAATATGATTCCAGGGCTGAGAAACTGACGTTTGAGGTAGTCAAAATCAGGAGCCCGTATCACGCTCTGTTTGGACGGCCGGCTTATGCCAAGTTCATGGCACGACCGTGTTATGTTTATCTGCAGCTCAAGATGCCGGGTTACAAGGGCACCATCACTGTGCATGGGAGTCGAAAGGTAGCCTTGGAATGCGAAGAAGGCGATGCGGCTTATGCTGAATCTGTTTGTGCTGAAGAGGAGCTGAAGTTTTATCAAACTAATGTTGACCCGGAGGATATGACCTCTTTGAAGAAGCCAACCACAGAGCAAGACTCAGCGTTGAAATTTAAGTCGGCCGCCGAGACAAAACTGGTCGACTTCACTCCAGGCGACTCTTCCAAGCAGTTCAGCATCAGTACAAATTTGGATCCCAAATAGGAAAGCCCGCTCATCGAGTTCATCTGTGAGAACCGGGACATCTTTGCATGGAAGCCTTCTGACATGCCGGGTGTCCCGAGAGAACTCGTTGAGCACACTCTTAATATTGATCCGAAGTATAAGCCGGTCAGGCAGTTTCTTCGGCGATTCAATGAGGAAAGACGAAAAGCTATCGGGGAGGAGGTCGCTCGGCTCTTAGCGACCGGGTTCATCGTGGAAGTCATTCACCCGGAGTGGTTGGCTAACCCGGTGCTTGTGCTCAAGAAGAACGGCACCTGACGGATGTGTGTAGATTACACAGACTTAAATAAAGCTTGTCCGGCTGATCCCTTTGCTCTACCCCGCATTGATCAAATCATTGATGCTACAGCGGGTTGCGAGCGTTTGAGTTTTTTGGATGCTTACTCTGGTTATCATCAGATCAAAATGGCAGTTAAGGACCAGGAGAAGACGGCTTTCATTACTCCGTTTGGAGCCTTCTGCTATGTATCTATGCCATTTGGGCTCAAGAGTGCCCATGCGACTTATCATCGGTGTGTACAGAATTGTCTCCACAATCAGATTGGGCGCAATGTTCATGCTTATGTAGATGACATTGTGGTGAAGTCCAGAGAGAAGGAAACCTTGATATCTGATTTAAAGGAAACCTTTGATAACCTCCGGTCTATAAGATGATGCTTAACCCGGACAAGTGTGTGTTTGGTGTACCTGCAGGCAAACTTTTGGGATTCCTGGTCTCAAACAGGGGCATTGAAGCTAACCCGGAGAAGATCAAGGCGACTACCTCTCTGGCTAAACCGGCGTGCATCAATGATGTTCAGCGACTGGCGGGTCGCGTTGCTGCTTTAAGCCAGTTCATAAGCCGGTTAGGTGAGAAGGCTCTACCACTGTATCAGATGATGAAGAAAACATACACTTTTGTCTACAGTGAGGCTACTGATACTGCCTTTGAAGATTTAAAGAGACAATTGTCTGAGCCGCCGGTTCTCGCGGCTCCCATTGATAAAGAGCCGTTGCTGTTGTATGTTGCTGCTAACTCACGAGCTGTTAGTGTCGCTATCGTGGTGGAGCGTAAGGAGGCTGGCCAGGAGCATCTGGTTCAATAACCGGTTTATTACATCAGTGAGGTGCTCATAGAGTCCAAGCAAAGATATCCGCATTGGCAGAAACTTGTTTATGGGGTGTTCATGGCAAGCCGGAAGCTAAAGCAAGTACTTCGTGGTCATCCTATAAGCGTAGAAGTTCTGCCCCTTGGGGGACATCATCCAGAACAGGGAAGCCACCGGACGAGTCGCCAAGTGGGCCATTGAGCTTGGGCCTCACGGTTTGAAGTATATGCCACGTACAACTATCAAGTCTCAAGCCTTGGTGGACTTTATCAATGATTGGACGGAGTTGCAGGCACCAGAGGAGAAGCCAGATAACACATATTGGACTATTCACTTGATGGGTCCAGCAGTTGAAGGCTCGAAGTGGAGTCGCTTTTAACTTCCCCGAGGTGACAAATTTTGCTATGTGCTCTGGCTTATGTTTCCCTGTACTAACAATGCAGCTGAATACAAGGCTTTACTCCATGGTCTCCGGATGGCCAAAGAGATGATTTTGAGCCGGGTAAGGTGCTTGGGCGATTCAGACCTCGTCGCTCAACAGGTGTCAGGCACGTGGGACTCCAAGGATCCCCTTATGGCGGCTTATCGTCGTGATGTTGATACGGTGGCCGGGCATTTCAAAGGTTATCAAGTAGAGCACATTGATCGAAGGAAGAATGAGGCGGTTGATGCTTTGAGCCGGCTGGGGTCTCAGCGTAAGCCGGTGCCTCCTAACACCTTTCTTGATGTTTTGCATAACCCTTCTGTCAGAGTGCCTACAGAGGAAGAGCTAGCAGTGCCAGACCAGGAGGCACAGCTGGTGGCGGCTCTCCATGCCATCCCAGATTGTACATTCCCATATTTGGCCTATATGACCCGGGGAGAGTTGCCTGAGGACGAGACCTTGGCAAGAAAAATCATCAGGCGGTCCAAATCCATGACAATTGTTCATGGCGAATTGCATCACCACAGCATCACTGGGGCGTTTCAATGTTGCGTATCGCCTGCAGAGGGCCAGGAGATACTTCGTGAGATTCATGAAGGAGATTGCGGTCATCATGCCGGTTCAAAGTCTCTGGTGGCCAAGGCTTTTCGTCATGGTTTCTATTGGCCGATGGCTCATGTTGATGCGGAGGATCTGGTCAGCAAATGTGACGGATGTCAAAAATTCTCACGACGAGCTCATGTGCCGGCTCAAGAATTGAGGATGATTCCAATTACTTGGCCATTTGCAGTCTGGGGGCTTGACTTGGTTGGACCTTTCAAAAGGTCTAAGGATAAGAAGACACACCTGTTGGTGGCAGTGGATAAATTCACCAAGTGGGTTGAAGCAGAGCCGGTCAGTAAGTGTGATGCAGCCACGGCGGTTCAGTTCATGAAAAAGGTGATCTTCGCTTTGGCTTTCCACACAAGATTATAAGCGATAATGGTACTAATCTCTCTAAGGGTGACATGGAAGAGTTTACATCAACAAGAGCACATCCGCTTGATGTTTCTGCTGTTGCTCACCCTCGCCTAATGGTCAGCGTAAAGAGCTAATCAAGAGATCTTGAAAGGTATCAAACCCCGGCTCTTAGTTCCCTTACAGCAAACTCCGGGTTGTTGGGTGGAGGAGTTACCCTCTGCGCTATGGAGCATCAACACAACGCCTAACAGATCTACAGGTTATACACCTTTCTTCATGGTGTACGGAGCAGAGGCGGTTCTGCCAAGTGATATCCGGCATGATTCACCCCGGGTGGCGGCTTACGTTGAGGCTGATAATGAAAAAGCTCGTCAGGATGCACTTGACTTGTTGGATGAGGAGCGAGACTTGGCAATAGCCCGCTCGGCGATTTATCAGCAAGACCTGTGCCGTTATCACAGCCGCCGGGTTAGAAGCAGAACTTTTCAGGAAGGCGATTTAGTGCTCCGGCTCATTCAGGATCAATATGATATGCACAAGCTGTCCCCTCCTTGGGAAGGACCCTTTGTGATCAGCAAGAATCTCAACAACGGGTCATATTACCTCATCGATGTTCTAGAGCACAAAGACTCACGTAAGTCGGAGGAAGAGACCCGCCGGCCGTGGAACATAGCGCATCTCTGGCCCTACTATACTTAATCCACCGGCTCTCAGAGTATATTTGTTTATTTTTTAGCAATGTATATATTATATAAAGCAATAAAGCAGGACCTCTTTTCTTTCCACCCTACATGGTTTATGTATCTTCTTTACCAGGTGGTGGAAACAACCAACAGGGAGCGGATCATATCTGAATCCGGCTTTCCCTTTGGTCCGGCTTATGATCTTGAATCTAGCCATGGTCACTTGGGGGCTTCCTGTTCAAACATAGGTCGTATTCGAACCAAAGAGAACATAGGTGTCGATACCCAATTGATCGGCATACTGCCAAACCTACTTGGGGGCTTCTTGATCATATTTGATTCATAGCTTAACCCCTTTGGGTCTGACATGGATCGTATTCGAATCAGCGTCATTAAACAACTCTCATGGTCACTTGGGGGCTTCCTGTTCATACATAGGTCGTATTCGAACCAAAGAGAACATATCTGTCGATACCCACTTGATCGGCATCGCCAAAGCCATTGGGGGCTATATGATCGTATCCGAATCTTAGCTTAACCCCTTTGTAACGGTTCTACTGATCGTATTCGAATCAGAGGCCTTTGAAAATTAAGTCTATTTTACTTTGTAAGGGTAAATAATATTAAGGGCCAGGTAAACATTATATGTGCCAAGTTTCAGAAGTTAAGTTTAACTGTCTGCTTTTTGGGATCACATAAGCCGGTAAGGTATGCTTCAAATAAGATAGCAGGTATATTATTATGGTCATGATCATAAACCAGCTGTTTTTTATGATGTTTTAGTTCATACTCTGGGTTATCACTATTCTATATGACCCCGGATGTGATAAGACGCCAAAGGAATTCCGTTTTTTTGTTTTATACACAGGATAAAGCAAGAAAGTTTTGGATGTCAAGGAACAATTCACATAAACCAGCAGTATACAACGGTAACTGCTTATGACAATATTAAGCACCACAAACATGTGCGAAGGCATGACAAAGTAAGAGGTTTTTTCTACCCTATTACAAGACTCCCCGAGTCTGAATAATGAAGCATCATTTTTTCAAAGACATAGCACCAAGCGGGTTACTCCTTTGGTGGGCTTGAAGATTCCGGGTTATCCTTCTCTGCCTCTTCGTCTGCTGTTTTGTCCTGGAAGGTTGACGAGGTCCAGTCAATGCCGCTTAAGGCTTCAAATTCAGCTCCATCATCTATTAAACCGGCTGGGTCAACTTCAGGAGCAAAGGTATGCTTACGAGTTGGAGGAATCAGGCTGACGTCGTCATAATGAGGAGTTGGAATCCTCCGGTTCTCGTTGTCGTAACCCGGTTGATACTTGGTAAGATCAATATCATTGCCAATGATGGTGGCCACAGGACGTACGACTCTCACACAGGTGGAGAAGTCGGATTCATGAATACAGAGCCATCCTCCTTCAAGCTGGGATATCCAAGAGCAACGTCTGCCAGGTCTAACTCTGGAAGCAACGCCTTGACCCGGCTTAAGGCAGCTATGGCCCTGCTCTCGCAGATGCCCGCCTTAGTTCCCTCGAATCCGTTAGTAACACGGCAAGCCGCTTGAGCACATCCTGCAGGAGATAAGGAGCATCATTTGATAAAGCCACAACGGCTAGAGCACGTTGTGACCCGGAGTATAGCTGTTCCACCAGCGTGTACACCGCCTTAAGCTTGATTAGCATACTCTGCTTGAGGTTTGTGCTCCTGGGGCCTGTGTTTATACATATAAGGTAAGCCGGAGATAATTATTGAAATATTCATCAAAGAAACCATGGTAATGTTCACGATTATACATAGTAACTTACCGAAGATTGCTGAGACCATTTGAGATATCTGGCGTTTTAAGCCGGATAGCTCGGCAGTTGCTTCGGCAAGAGTTGCTTCTGCTGTCTCGGCCCGGGTCACAAGTGAGGCCTTTTCATCTGCCCAGGTTTTCTTCTCCGCGTCAAAATTCTTCTTCAACTTCTTTTGTTCAGAGACGCTGAATGCAAATTTGGAGTTGGCTTTTTGAATCTCAAGTTCTTGGGCTGCCAGCCGAGTCTTCAGGTCAGCAATCTCCGACTCAAATTGACTGGTGGAGGCCTGCGTTGATGCCGGGTTATAATTAAGGTTATGGTAAGATATCATTAAGTCCCAAGCACTTTGCAAGCAAAGACACTTGACACTTGGGGGCTAATGTATGCTGAAGAAACTTTTACTTTATAATGCTAGATTATGCATATTAAAGTCTCAAGCACTTTACAAGTAAAGATACTTGACACTTTGGGGCTAATGTGTATCGCATGTTCTAAGTTATCATATTGTGACCGGGTTAAATATATTTTCCTTTAAACCGGACGAACTAACAGTAAGCAGGTATCTGAGTCTACAGCATATTTATTCATAAGTAGTAGACTTGGGGGCTGGTACAGTAAGTAAGATTCAGGAGAATAGTATGAGTTATACCTCAGATTTGTGCTGTATTTGTTTCACCATGTCAATTTCCAGGTCGCGGCTGTTATGCACTTGATTCAGATAGCCTGAGACTATATCACCAATTCTTAATTGGGCATAATCAGCGATGTCCTGTTTGGACTTCCAGCGGTCGATAAGTTCTTCCTTGGCAATACATCTGGCAAGGACAGTAGGCCGCCCTGGTTCAACAAACTGGCTTTTCAGAATCTCAACCTCCGGGTCAGTCGTCTTGACCGGGCTAGGAATTTCCGGATTATCGGAGCCGTTGAAAGTATCTTCGGCAGGCGGGTCAGAAGATGGCGCTAGAATTTCATAGGCTGGTTCAGGAGGTGGTTGACGAGTAGAAGCATCAGGGGCAACTGTTCCTTTTTCTGGCTCAGTTGTGACCGGATCTTCGGATGGTTTATTCTTTTTTTCCCTCTTACTGGGCTTCATCTGCACGCTGTGGACAAAACAGAAGGGTGAGTTCAAAATATTAGTAAGGCAAAGTATAAGGATAACAAAAGGTATATTACCCAGGGGCAGTCTTGAAGGCCGGCATATTGGATTGCATAGATTCGCCGGAGGAAGGAGAGGTATCCTGATAATTGGAGTCAGATGAATTGAGAGGTTGACGAATTAACCCGGCCAAAGGATAAATAGAACGTAATTTGGAGATGACCTCAGCCCGACGCTTCCTGCTTATGTCGGGTAAGGCGGAAGAGAGTTCTGCATCCTTGCTTGTCCGGGTCTGCCTCCGGCTTTCAAGCTGTTGTTGCTTCAAAAGAAATTGAGGATCTTGATAAGCTAGAGGATGTGAAAATCTTACTTTCCGGGTCACCCGTCGGGTTTTGTGCTTTGGCAAAGGCTCTGAATCGGAGGAGATTATAGTTACCTCTTCACCAGGAGCTTGGCTGTTCCTGTATCCTCCTCGAAAGGCGGAAACATCAATAAAATAATAACAAAGGAGTTAAGAGAGTAAGGATTACCTCTTCCTCATCGAAGAAGAGTCATCCAATTTGAGCAAATCGAGGCGCTGGGTTTCTTCTTCTTTGAAGTTCCTGTCTTGGCGGCTTTCCTTTCGGTTTTCTTGGCTGCCCTGGCTTGTTTGGCAGCCTCATGGTCATATTTAACCTTCCAGAAATTATCACCGGCCTGTGGAAAAAGATAAAGAATTATAAGTGCGAAGGAGGTAAACATGTTAAGGAATATTTATTAAGATTGGTAACTTACTGCAGGGGCCGGGTTCTTTTTGCAGAAGGGAAGTAAGCCGAAGGCATTACTAATAACAGTGCCCTCCTTCAGCAGTGACTGGGTTGTAGCATCCACCACATCGTCTGGTAGGTCGTCAGGACTATGACGCATTGGGTCGTTCTTTTCGCCTATATAAGTACACATTAAGCCGGAGCGGCGGTTTAATGGGAGTATTCGCCAAGTGACCCAGACTCGGACCATATCGATGCCATTTAAACCATTTCCCAAAAGAGCTTTAATCTTCTTGATGGTGGGATTGAGAGGCAGACGTTCAACGGCGGTCAGTTTATCCGCCAGCGGATGGTTGGACTCAAGGCGCAGGGCGCGAAAGCCGGGCAGAGGCTTCTCATCAGCCGGAGAAGTGTCCTGACAGTAGAACCATGTCTGGTTCCAATCTTTGGGGTGACTCGGCAACTCAGCATAAGGAAACAGGCAGTCTCTCCGTCGCTGGATCGAGATACCGCCAAGCTCAAGACTAGGCCCGTTGGCACGTTCATTCTGCCAGTTCAAGTAAAACAGTTATCTGAACAAAAGCAGACTTGGCTCCTCTCCCAGGTACACCTCGCAGAAGACTTGGAAATTGCAAAGATTTGACACGGAATTGGGTCCAATGTCTTGAGGTCTAAGATCAAAGAAATTCAAAACTTCTCTGAAGGACTTTGAGCCGGGAGGGAATCCCCGGCTCATGTGATCCGTGAAAATTATCACCTCCCCTTCTTTGGGTTGAGGCTTTTCTTCAGATGGGTCAGGAACACGATAAGACATGACCTCCTTTTTTTGGAGATGGCCAGACTTCACAAACTCAGCCAGTTTACTCTTAGTGACTGTGGATGGGACCCAGTTGCAGGTTACAGGAGCTTTGGTCGCCTTAGGTGCCATAAGAACAGTTGGCCTATTACAAAATAAGAAGTTCCGGTTCAAATTTTAACCCAGGAGAAAATATCCAAATCAATGAAGGTAGCGGCTTACGAAGGGGCCTAATGATGTAAGAATAACTAGGCAACAATATTTAAGCCGCTACAAGCATTAAGAGCAGTTCAAAATTCTTAAAGATATGAGAAGTAGGCAAGGTTCATAGATCATTGGTATGCATTTAAAACCGGACACCTGGACAGTTATGTTTTGGGGCATTTAACAGAAGAAGTTTTCCGGGTGGTAAAAAGAGGTTTCATAATTTTCTGCTAAAATTTGAGATCAAAGGTCTGTTCTGGTAAGAAAGTTTTCTAGACCTAAAAACTGACGCAGATGTGTTCATAGGCTCGAATGAGGATTTTATACAGAGAAAGTGACCTGTTTTTTATCCAAGACAAGTGCGAAAACAACTACCGCGGCTATTTTATATCATTCTCAGATCAGAAGAGGTATCTAGGAGGAAAGCTAACAAGGAGTTGGTTCCAATGGTGATGAACTCCGACGAACTCGAGGAAGCTCTAATGCAGATCTAAGCAAGGAAGGGAAGGGAACTTACGAATCTGGAGGGGCTGCGGAAGTTCGCCGGCGTTTTCTGATCCGGTTCAGGTTGATGCAGCGGCCTGGGATGGTGAAGACAAGAAGCTCGATGGCGGCGGCGGCGGAGCTTGAGAGGAGGCAAGAGGAAGAAGATGACTGGAAGGGTGAGAATAGGAGACCTAGGTCGCGCCTATTTATAAGGAGAGGATACCTGAGATGGCGCTGGAAACGAGGAGATAAGAGTTATTGTCCAGCGGCCCCGACGCCTTGGTTTTCGGAACAGTCAATAAAGACAGAGATCAGTTGGAGGATATGGTGGAATAAAAAAGGAATTTAAGAAAACATGACGTCATGGCGGGTTAATATGGATCCAAAAAATGACATCATGGCGGGTTAAGGAAAGTCTTTTTCGCACAGTCAGAAGACTGAAGATTTATGTTTTGAGGTATTTTAAGATTGACATGAACAGGTTCAAATCAATCTGGGGCCTAATGTTGGGGATATAACTATTTGTGTATGCCGCCCAGGAGGGGCCGGGTTACGCAAGGAAGATTCACCAGAAAGAAGCCCAAGACCAAGCATGAAGCTGGCGGTTCAATAAAGGGCCTAAGGCCCACAGGCGACTTAGGGCCCGTTGTAGTAAACCGCCATAATGGCATGACTTGTATCATAAGGTAGACTTAACTAGTCACCGAGCGGGACGTTGTTTATAAGCCGGCCGGGACTCTGTAGGCCACAGGGCGTCAACCCGTGTATATAAGGGGACGACCTGCTGGCTGCTTAGGGAAAGAAACAACCCATCGAGAGCCGGGCATAGCGTATTCCGCTCCCTGGTCATCGAAATATCAAGCAATACCAACCCAACTAGACGTAGGCTTTCCTTCTCCGCAAGGGGCCGAACTAGTATAAAACCTCTTGTGTCCTTTGTCCCGATTAACCCCTTTAAGCTTCCTAGTTGCGATGGCTCCACGACTAAGTCCTTGCACGAGGACATCTGTCGTGACAATTCCACGACACAGGGGGTATTCATTTTTTTGTGCGTAATAAGGAGGCACTTCTTTGCGTGCGAAGATATAGCTGGTGGGTCCGAGCTGTCAGCGGCGACAACGTTTTTTTCGCGAAATACAGAGGCCCTTTAGGTGGGCCCCTGATGTCAGGTGGAGGAATCATTATTTTGCGCGTAATAAGGAGGCATTTCCTTGCGTGCGGCCGTGGACCCAGCTGTCGGCCTCTCCACCTAAAGTCCACTTCAGATGCATGTCGGTCATTGACCACGTTGATCAGGCCAAGCCGAGAGCACTAGGGCGGTGGACGACGGCGAGGCCTAGGAAGGGAATGACACGGCGGCAGGGAAGACTCGGCAGTTGTTTCCCACGTGGAGGGGAGTACGACTGTACGAGGCCTCGCCGTCACCGGAGAATAATAGCAGGTGTGGGTGAGTAGAGGGATGGCTAGGCCAGCGATGGGAGTACAGTGGGGCGGTGAGGCCTGCGCGGCAGCAGAGCCGGCCGCGGGGAGGAGGGAGCAGGCAGTCCCGCCGGCGCCTGTTTGAGCGGCTGGAGCAGGAAGAGCAGAGATTGAAGAAGCACGACGGCCGTTGGATGGCCATCCAACAGTCACTGCTTGTGCGTCAACCTTTTTTTAGGAAAGCCTCAAATCTGTGGGAAACAGCATACAACCCATCTGCCATTATTTCTAATAATTTACAGCCCATTTGCTAATTATTAAGGTTTTTTTGGAGCCCATATTCTTTTTGTTAGCATACAGCCCATATTGTGGCCACGGTTAAAAAATTATACAAAATTTTGCATATTTCGGTGCGGTCTGAACTTTTTTTAATCCTGAAATTTCGACTCACATTCAAATTGATTTTAAAAATAAATGTATATCAATATAAAATCCAACAAATTCTCCACGCATAAAAATTAATGTAATTTCAAATCTCGAAATGAAAAAAAAGATATTTGAAACTAATTGCCCGTTTGATGTGTTTCAAAAATGTACAACCCATTTCTCATTACTGATGGGCCATTTTCTCGGCCAGCCGAATGAAATCTCTCCTCCTCGTCTTGAAAGATTTGCAGCCTAACCGGCCTGAGAAAGCGACTTACTTGGCAAATCACAAAAAAACTGGGCTGTGGCCATGGACCCAGCTGTCAGCCTCTCCACATACAGTACTCTTCCGATGGAATGTCGTTGACCACATTGACCACGCCGCGCCGAGAGCAACAAGGCGGTGGACGACGTCGAGGCCTAGGAAGGGGACGACGCGGAGCCGGGGAAGACGCGGCAGTGGATGCCCACGCGGAGAGGAGTATGAGGGTTCACTGGTTCGGCTGTGGTGTGAGGCTGCCGTCGCCGCAGGGCCTGGCTTGCAGTGGGAGTAGTAGGGGGCGATGAGGCCTCATCGGCAGCACAGCCGACCACTGGAGGCAGGAGCAGGCGGTCTCCCCAGCGCTGGTTTGGGTGGCTGGTGCAAGAAGAGCAGCGATTGAAGAAGCAGCAGGACCGTTCGATTCAAATCCAACGGTTACTGCTGCTAGAATCGCTTGTTGACTAAGTTGACAAGCCCTGCGTACGCGTCAACTTAGTAGGCCCACAGGTTAGCCTCCCAACCGGTGCGCCCCAGATGTTAGTGGGAGGAATTATTTTTTCGCGTAATAAAGAGGCAGTTGATTGCGTGCGCTAGGCCAGCGGAGGGAGTAGGATGGGCCGGGGAAGCCTGCGCGGCATCATAGCGGGCCACAAGAGGAGGCGTCGGCCGTTGGATGGACATCAAACACTAACTGCTGCTAGAATCGTGTGTTCACTGACAAAGCCTTGCGTAAACAAGTCAGCCTCGAAATCCGTGGTGTGTACAGCCCATTTGCTATTATTTTTATAATTTTTACTCAATTTCTAATTCATATGGAATTTATTGCAGCCCGTTTTCCATTTTTAGAATTGCTGGCCATTTTACGTCGAGACCGAGGTCAAAAATTAACTAAATATGTGGGAAATTTTGAAAATTCACAAATTTTTGCTGGGGAACGAAATATTCTTAATCCAAAAATTAATAGCCATAGTAAAACAAATTTAAAAATAAATTAGTACTATGTCATGTTAAATCCAATGAAATACGTATAAGATATCAGTGAAGAACAAAAACAAAAAAAGAAACTTATATCCCATTTGCTATAATTTTTTTGGAATTTTCAACCCCTTTTGATATTACTTTTAGTAGGCATTGACCATACTCTTAAGCCAGGCCGGAATGCATCCCTCCTTGTCTTGAAAGATTTGCAGCCCAGTAATTCGGAGAAAACAAATAGGCCTAGCTTGGGTATTCTTCAAAAAGAAATACTGGGCTAGCTATTTTCCCAAAGAACTGTTGCATGAGCATTTATCTTTATTTATTTACTTATATATGTTTAGGGGACCATGAGCATGTACCTGGGCCGGATTCATGTGAGAGCCTCCCTTCCAGTGAATTATGGGCTTCTGTATTGGGCCTTCATCAGGGCTGCATGTTATCAACAAGTGGAAAATGTGTTCCGAGTTTCAAAAAAAAATGTGTTCCGTACGAAAAATAGGATGCGCTACGTATGGTACGGGGCACTAAAGGATCGAACCGTGCAACGACTTCCAAAACATTGTGTTTGTCGTTCTAACAACACATTTATTCAACCAATGCAGATTTAAATATACTACTGATTGTACATTGAAAACAGCAACAAAGAACCCGGCTGGGGTGCAATGAAGCGATAAGCAGGCGGAAGAATGAAGACGCAACTCTCTTCCAAACCAAACATCAGCCATCATTACAAAAGGGCTACCAAAAAGAACAAGTGTATGCATCAAACTAAATAAAGTTCCTACTACACCAAGTGTATGCGCATCTAACTAATGGCTCGGTTAGACGTTACTATTTATTAGGTGTGGAGATTGGCCGACGGCTTGAACCAGATGGGTGCTCGACGGGGAAACTCCAGCCAGGTAGGTCGAAGTTCGATACTTGCGACCCTCTCTCCTACTTTGGGTTGCGAGCGTGGCGACACATATCAGGGTATGGTGCATGCAGAGACGCATGGTACGTTGTGTACACACAGTTTTGCTCGATGAACGAAACGCGCTGCCATCATGATCCTTGCCGTCGGTTATCACTTGGTTAATCGGATAATTCAGTCCGACAAACGAGAGAGCGTGTACCAAGGCTACTTACCAGCCTCGGTAAAAATTCCTGAAGGCCCGAGAAGCTGGGATCTCGCTCAAAGACCTTGCAAAGGATCGTGATTGTCTTCCGCGAAACAGCACGTCCGATGCGCGCGAATGATCATCAATCTTTCGCCGTCGATCCGATCGAGCCAGAACCAACTGCAACTGCCATGCCACTTTTCTTTGAAAGGTTACGGGATTAGGAAGGGTAGGGACACCAGCGCCTACAACATCATATCAAGTTGAGTCAAATAAAAGGGCTCTTGGTTTAGTTAATCTTAAGAACATCATGTTATGAGCATGAATATTTTTTCAGCAAATGTTGTGAGAATATAAGCAAGCCATCATGATATCATAGGAAAGTAACATACTGCTGTAACAGCTGTTTGTAGCGATGAATGGAGTAGGCCAGCAATACGTCCAGCCATAGAAGGAGTTGACAACGTAAATGAAGCCCTTGTGTTCAATGGCATCAGAGAACCATGGAGGATGTATGATCCTGCGATGGACGTGCAGATTTATCCACTTACCGCAGATGACACGCCGGATAGGCGAGACCGCAGTTGAAGAACGCAATTAGCCTGAAGTCTTTATAATTCACAGATCTTGTGGGCACTTGGCAGATTACAACCTTGAGCAAATCAAACTTGGTATCATGTTGGCTACTGTAAGATTCCGAGTATTCTAGGCCGCGGTGCCAAAGCAGTGCAGTGTTAATCGAAGGAAGGGGGATCAATCGCCGGGTGTAGACCTCCACGAGCATCCAGCTGCCGCGACCGTCGACGAGCACCATCCAAGACGTGTTCATGCCGACCCAGTACATACTATTAATGTAGTTGAGGCTGACGGGGATCGGATTGTAGTCAAGGGGGTTGATGCTCGCCACCCTACGATTGTTATGCTGTGTGACATGCCATTTCTGAAGATCAGGCGGCATCAACAAGCAAGGAGCTGGCTTAAAAAGCTCCGGCCTGAGGGCTTTGAGTAAACGGTACAGCCCCGACGAGCACGCGGCGAGTGGCATGGTACTGAGATTGTCCACCCGCGAAACAATGAGCTTGATTACCTCTGTGGGGAGCGTATTCCAGCCACAATTTCAGCGGACACTGCTCGGTTCTGCCATTGTTATTTCTTGGGTTTCAGACGAGGGGGCAGGCGCCTTAGCGGGGATGGAAGATTGGACGAGATTATGTGCGGACAAAGATGGAGAAGCGAATATGTGCTGCGGGAAGTGGACAGGTGATGATGACTACAACACGCCGCTTGACTTACGAGACACATACCAGCAGCGTAGGGTCATGTCGATGCCAGACAACTTGCTTGAGTGATCACATTACTGGTACTCCCTACAGTGCTATGCCCTAACTTTCTTGAGTAGAGTAGTAGAGTAGGACTCTGCTCTACTACTAGTACCAGAGGAGTAGTATATTCTAATCTAAAATAGTTACAAACTTCAATGCCCGAGCATGGAACGACTACGAATCATGCTCAAAGACCGTGTCTACGTGGTGTTTGGACATGGGCGACAACCTCAACGCCAACGGTGCTGCTCCCGTTAAACCGTATGTGTTTCTGTCCTTCCTGTTCGAAATCGTGGTAGAATTCATGTTTCTACTCTGTATCCTACTACTATGCTAGTCCACATTATTAGTTTCATCTCTATTATAGGCGTCATGATTTATTTTGTGCTTATTCGGATTAAATCTCGTAGTAACTTGCTCATATATTCAACTGGCGCAACGTCCCCTACAGCCACTCCCGTTTCATGGACGGCCTGGTCGGTGTTGGAATTTTGCTAGTAGGCCTTTATAAGGTGAGCTCTTCTACCACTTGTATGAGCATGAGAAGAGGAGACCTACACGCGCGCTCCTCCTCCTTGCTCGCCTCGTCAAAGCCACGCCCGTCACGCTACTGCTGGTTGCGGATTGAGCCGAGCCGAGGACAGAGCTATACTCCCACGACCTACCCGGCCCGCACTATATAGTTTCTCACCACCGTTCCAGATCATTGCGCCGCCAAGCAAGTCTTCTCCATCCCTCCTTTCGGTGTGCACCGAGAGAAGGGACAGCAGGCCTCCGGAACCCCGCCTCTCGTGATCCTATACGGGAGAGGGGCGATCAGGTTTTTGGGGAGGGCACTCGCGTGACTGCTGGCAGCAACGACTTCGCGAACGACGACTTCTTCCTCGACCTCGGCAACTTCATCCTCGACGACATGGGCGACAACGTCAACGCCGGCGGTGCTGCTCCCGCTGCATCGTATGTGATTCTATCCTTCCTGTTTGAGATCGTGGTAGAATTCATGTTTCTAGTATGTGATCTGTTCATCTGCTATGCTAGTTCGCATGATTAGTTTAATCTCTATCAATGCTGTCATGATCTCTTTCCTATTTATTCGGATTAAATATCATAGTAACTTGCTCATATTTCCAACAATCCAAAAACCTGATAATAGGCCCTTCGACCACTGCTATGAGTGCCCGATGCCGTTTTGTGGCTCGCGGGCGGACATGGTGCATCACCTCACGTATGCGTGCAGCGGTCACTGCTCGCCCTTGGCGGAGAACATCAAGTATGAGACGTGCTATCCGTTCACCATGCCGGAGTCGCTGGAGGATCACCGCCGCCTGCTAGTCTCGGAGGAGGACGGCAGCGTCTTCCTCTTGATCGTGGGCACCGGCGAGGCCCGCGCAGGCCACCGCCCCGTCTCTGTAATGTGTGTCAGGGGCGACGCCGCTGACGCTGACACTGACACGAGGCCGATGTACGGGTGCGTGGTCAGTGTTACTACCCCTCCGGGTCGTGTCGGCGGCGACACCGACCTCATCGAACGGACTTGGACTCTGGGGAGCTGGGACTATCCCGCCAATGTGGACTTGGAAAACCCATGGCATCCTTTACCCGCCGACGCGGTGCACGGGGACTCCAAGGAGGTTCACCTGGACATACGCATTTTCAAGTTAAATGTTGATCATTAGTCTTCGCTCAATGTAATCCGCTGTCTAAGCATGTGGAGACTTCCATGCAGGATCTTGCTCTATTGGAGTATCGCGCATGAATAAAAGTGTATCCGTTTATGGTTTAGTCTAGAATCTTCCATGTATGCATTTTTACTACAGTACTGGTGAAAGACTTACGATGAACCATTTCTTACATCTCCTCTGCCCGCTTGCAAGTCATCTGATTTAATCCTCTCGTCTAGGTGTATAAGGGCATGGTTAATATTACTTAATAGTATAGCCAACTGTTGACTATAAGAAAGTTCCATGTCATCTGTAGCCAACATGTATAACAATCGATACTCAAAAACTAATTCTTAAAGATCATTTCTTGCAAAGCACAATAAGTGTTATTTCTTCACAAGTTTTGGATGCAGGTTGAACAGTTGAACGCTTTTGTTTTCAAAAGATACCTTTTTATCTATTTCACCCGGATGTTTGTGAGCTCTAGAGATGAAATAATATCCGAAGAAACCTATCGATACCCGTTACACATGAGATGACCCCACATCCTTTGTCAAAATAAACAACTCCCGATCAATGCATTTCACTCTTGATTGCAACATACGGGCACCTTACTACTATAGATTAGTACGACCAAAAATTGAACTAACATTATATATAGTACGATAAATGATGATGCATGTCACCTAAAATTATATCATTCAAAACTATGTTCAAATACGAATCCAACGATATAGTTTTGTTTGACATGCACTAACATTTTGTCAGTTAAATCGTCAGTCAAATTCAATGGGGAACCACGACCGATGTAGTACAAGTGTAGAGGGTGGCGCTGCACGGGAGTCTCACCTCTCACCCCGCTCGTGGCACGGCAGTAAAGCCGTCATATCACAAAACTCAACCACTCCCAGTAATAAGTACACTGTAGCCAGCCTACAAGTCATGTACACTGTACTGACAGTGGAACCCACAGAGTACTTAGAATACAAGATTAAGGATGTCATTATCTTTTTATAGAGGGAGAATCATACACGCAATTAACTCAAATGGATTGGACGTGACTCTATTATTCTCCAACGACAACCGGCAAATTTCCTCCCGCGGGCCGGAGTAGGTTTCTCGGTTTGCATGCGGGTTTAACGGAGGGGTTTGATGGAGGCGAGGAGGCGTGTTCAGCCGGGCGTGCAGTGGACGGCGCAGTACTATTCGATTTGACAACTACAACCAGTATATTATACAAAAAGAAGAGTAGTAGAGATAGAGATAAGAATAGAGACTAGGAGGAGCACCATTCATCGCTTCGTGGGATACTCTTGCGCTCCATTCGGTGACCGCAACGCCCCTACAGCCACTCCTCTTGCGCTCCATTCGTGGGTATTTGTTGAAATTTGGGGAGCGCACTCTCACGACTGCTAGCAGCGACGACTTCACTGACAACGACTTCTTCCCCGACCTCGGCAACCTCTTCCTCAACGACATGGGCGACAACCTCAACGCCAATGGTGCTGCTCCCGTTGCACCGTATGTGTTTCTGTCCTTCCTGTTTGAAATCGTGGTAGAATTCATGTTTCTAGTCTGTGTCTAAGATTCGATCTGTTCATCTACTATGCTAGTCCGCATGATTAGTTTAATCTCTGTTATAACCGTCATGATTTATTTTGTAGTAAATCTCGTAGTAACTTGCTCATATATTCAACTGGCGGAACGTCCCCTACAGCCACTCCCATTTCATGGACGGCCTGGTCGATGCCTCCAAGGAGCCCTTCGTCTACTGCTATGAGTGCCCGGTGCCGTTTTGTGGCTCGCCGGCAGACATGGTGCATCACCTCCCGAATGCGCGCGACAAGCACTGCTAGCCCTTGGCGGAGAACATCAAGTACGAGACATGCTACCCGTTCTCCGTGCCGGAGTCGCTGGAGGATCAGCGCCGCCTGCTAGTCTCGGAGGAGGACGGCAACGTCTTCCTCTTGATTGTGGCCACCGGCGAGGCCCGCGCAGGCCGCCGCCACATCTCTGTAGTGTGTGTCACGGGCGACGCTACTGACGCTGACGCTGACACGAGGTCGATGTACGGGTGCGTGCTCACTATTACTACCCCTCGGCATCGCGTGGGCGGCGACGCTGGCTACGCCGATCATACTTGGACTCTGCGGAGCTGGGACTTTCCCGCCGATGTGGACATAGAAAACCCATGGTGTTATTTGGACTCCAACAAAGTGCACGGAGACTCCAAGGAGGTTCACCTGGACATCTGCATTTTCAAGTTAAATGTTGATCATTAGTCTTCACTCAATGTAATCCGCTGTCTAAGCATGTGGAGACTTCCATGCATGATCTTGCTCTTTTGGAGTATCACACATGAATAAAAGTGTATCCATTTATGGTTTAGTCTAGAATCTTCCATGTATGAATTTTTACTACAGTACTGGTGAAAGACTTATGATGAACCATTTCTTACATATCCTCTGCCCCATCCTAAGTCATCCTGATTTAATCCCTCCGTCTAGGTGTATAAGGGCATGGTTAATACTTAAATAGTATAGCCAACTGTTGGCTACAAGAAAGTGCCATGTCATCTGTAGCCAACATGTATAACAATGGATACTCAAAAACTAATTCTTGAAGATCATTTCCTGCAAAGCACAATAAGATTTATTTATTCACAAGTTTTGGATGCAGGTTGAACAGTTGAACGCTTTTGTTTGCAAAAGATACTTTTTATCAATTTCACCCTGATGTTTGTGAGCTCTAGAGATGAAATAATATCCGAACAAACCTATCCAAATGAACTAACCGAGGCATCTCCATCTTAATTTTCTCTTGCAAGTCGTGCGTGGTCCCTTCATCGTGAAAACGCTCTGGCCGTCGCATTGATTTGCATGCATGGATAGCACCACCATATTTTCAAAGGAGGAGCAAGCTCTATATTTCAGCCAAGGCATGCATGCTTTGAGGAATTATGGTTGGGCATGCATGTAGAAAAGGGAGAAGAGTAATTTGCATGCGAGGGATTAAAGGAAGGGAGGCCAGCGGCTAGGCATTCAAAGGAGGATGGATGCAAGATTACACGGGATCCAGATACTAGTCCCAAAATCAGTTCCTCTTTTTGCGAACATGCCTTGGTACGAAAGATTGACAAGTTAGGCCCTGTAAAAATGGATGGAGGGAGTAGTAGTACGTGTAGAGGGCGGCGCTACACGGGAGTCTCACCTCTCACCCCGCTCGTGGCGCGACAGTAAAGCCGTCATATCACAAAACCCAACCACTCCCAGTAATATGTGGCCTGGTAAAATAAACGGACAAGCAACCATCACATCCCTCTGTCTTTTTTGCATTTCATCTCTCTGCATTCACTTTCTCCGGTTCATCTCGCACACTCGATCCCTAGCTACTACTCCTAGGGCCAGTTCTTTTGGCGGCTTCCCCAGCTTTTCCCACAAGACTAGTCACAGTGGAGAGTAACAATAAGGCGCCTCACTCATTTATTTGGGCTTCTAAACTACTATTCCGTCCTGGTTTATTCCTCACCATTGTAATTTGTGCTAAATTTTGACCAAAGATTTAACTGGTTTTTCCTCATCATTGTAACTTGTGCTAAATTTTGACCAAAAATTTGACACAGATTACAATGGGGATCAATAAACCAGGACGGAGGTAGTAGTTATGGGAGTACTAATCTAGAAGCCTAAAAGAACTGGCCCCTGGTACTCCTACTAGTAGTGGTACTCAAGTTGGAATTCCAATTGCACGACACAACCTGTTAGGCAAAAAATTCGATACAGGGTGTAGGAAGCGGTTTGGGAATTTGCATGCCTTTCCAACCAAGTGAGATACTCCGTATAAAGTACTGACATGAGAAATAACCACAGAGAAGGAAGCTCAAAATAAACAATCAAACGAGCATTTTTGCATTTGTTTTGCATTGAATCGTTTCACAAGCTTGACTAGTGCTGTTTTTCCACTTTTACAAAAACCGTATCGTAATGTTAAAATATGCATTTGCACGTACATATGTAATAGTAGTACTCCCTCCATCTAGGTGTATAAGTCTTCCCTCCTTCTTGGTCATGGTGCACAACCGAAGATGACTTATTGACCTGGACGGAGGGTGTAGCACAGTCTGCAAGCATATATCGAGAGAGATGTGTAGTGTGATAGTATATAGTAAAGTTTGTGCTATATGCACGCATTTGCAAAATGCGCATTGAATACACAAGGTTTCCAAACTTTCCCTTTTACATACTTAATTAAGGACGCTAAAAATTCCTGAATGTTCGGGATTTATCATTTGCTTCCCAAAACTAATGAGATCGCCTTACGAAACAAAAATTATACTCCTACTAAAAGCCACGACGCTCGCAGGAGCGCTTGCGGCGCGCCACGAGTGCCCTGGTGCGCGGCCTGTAACACCCCGGATGTAACTTTCCATCTTTGTAACCCCAACTCTTGCCATTTTCGGCTATGTGTTATGATATTCCCTCCGTGGTTGGGTTTTTTGTCTTTTGTTTTGCATTTTATTCATGTCATGCATTTCATATCATGTCATCATGTGCATCTCATTTGCATACGTGTTCGTCTCATGCATCCGAGCTTTTTCCCAGTTGTCCGTTTTGCAATCCGACACTCCCACATGCACCGGCGCACCCCCCTCTTGTCTCTTTTCGTGAGCGGGTGTTAAACGTTCTCGGAATGTCCCGAGGTTTGCCAAGCGGCCTTGGTATAGCACCGGTAGACCGCCTGTCAAGTTTCGTGCCATTTGGAGGTCGTTTGATACTCCAACAGATAACCGGAGAACCGAGAGGCCTCTTTTGGGTTGCAGCCCAACACCCCTCCAAAACAGCCCAATAACCCATCTAAGTCACTTCCATGCTCTCCGTCGCCGGATCACGATCGTGTGGGCGAAAACCGCACCCCATTTGGAGTCTCCTAGCTCCCTCTACCTATAAATATGTGCACCCTCCAAATTCGGATCCGAAACCCTAGCCCGCTCCTCCGCATACGGACACGTCCCGTCCACGCCGGACGAATCCGCCACCGCTGCATGCCAACGCGAGGCGCCACGTGGCTGCTCCGCCGCCCCCGCCGCCCGACCGCTGCCCGCCCGCCCCCCCCAGAATCCAGCCGCCGCCGCCTCCCAAGGCTTTCGCGCCACCGACGATCGCCGCCTCCCGACGAGGAGGCTACGCGCCCGCCGCTACGCATCGCCTCCGCTCGGTCCATCGCGGCCCCGCGGCCGCCCGCCGCCGCCCGGCCGCCACCCGACCTCGCCACCGCCTCCGCCCGGTGCGGATCCGCCGGATCCGACTCCCCCCACCAACTCCGGCGGCTGCCTCGCGAACTCCGGCGAGCTCGGGCCCCGCCTCGGTTCGCGTGCTGGACGAACCCTAGATCTAGACGAGGTTGACCCCGAAATCCTCCAAGTCTGCATTATTTTTAGCACTTTTCATCGCTACATAACTCCATGCATACTGCTCCGTTTCATGCGCATGATATACCAAAGTGTTAATCAGGATGTGCTCTTCATTTTTTTCCATTGGGGTCACGTTCATTTGAGGTCATCTAGATGCCCAAATCTCAGATGCAAGAGTGCTATATAATGTTAGTTTCTGTTTCTTAGCAGGTTATGGACATTTGTCATTTTTGCTACATTTATTGTGTGCATCTTATGGGCATGAACTCTACATGTGTTTTGTACTATGCCATGCTATCTTTACAGAGGTGCTTTCCATGTAATTTTGTGATCAATTTGGTGACTAGCACAAGCATGCAAACTAGGCTTTGTGATGTTGCTGTTTTCAGTCCCTGTTCTGCTGTTATTTTTATGCCATGTAAACTTGATGCTACAGAGAGATCCATCCTTATTATGAGATACTTCAGTAAGGATGATTTGAACATATAGTTATGCTCTATCCATTCATGCCCCTGTTTGAAATTATGGAGTAGTCTAGCATGTCATTTTCGTGCTCTACTTTTGCTATAAAATGTTTGCTGGCAGATTGTTTACATGTTATTCAATTTTGCCAAGGCTGTTGTAGTAGATCCTTGCATGATATGAACTTGTTCTTGCCATGGTTAACTTCATGAACATGTCTTCTTGCTGGTATTATGCTTAGTTTATCATTCAATGCCTTGTGGTGAGTGAATCGAGCTCGCAAAGATGCCTTCATAATGCTGTTAATGCCATGCTCTGTTTCCTGAATCTATTAACGGAACTTGCTATGTTTACATGGGTGCCATCTTATCTTATGGTCCTTTTGGGCTCATGGTAAGTAAGGGACTTGTGTTCTATGCTTTTAGTAGAATCATTTCATGCCTTGTTTTGCTATTATAAGTTCCTGTAGCATGTTGATTGCTTGCTCTGAACATTGATTCCTGATGCTGATTCTGCCATGTTCAGTATTTTCACTAAGTCTGTGAAGCTGATATCTTTTGCACTTTTGCCATGCTTGTTTGAACCTGTTATTTTGTGAATTAGCCGTAGCTCAGTGTTCATCTTTTGTCAAGCATCTCCTGTGGATCACTGCCATATGATTTGTTGTTATGTTGGGGTGCTGTAGCATAGTTTCTTGATGTATTCTATGTGCTATCATGCTGTTAATCGCAGATTTGTGTCATTCTTGTTTTGATTGCCATTTGCAAACCGTGCATCCGTTTCCGGTGATCTTTATATCGATTTCAACCGAAATCATCTCATCTTTCCAGCAGCATACTTGGTTTTCCATGTTGATGCCTTGTTCATCATTTTCCTGCCGGAGCACGCATACGCATTGCATATCACATCTCGCATATCATGCCATGTTTTGCATCATGTTGCTTGTGCATTGCATCGTGGTTGATGGTTGTCCCCTTTGCTTGTGTTCTTGCTTTGGGTAGAGCCGGGAGACGAGTACGTGAATGAGGAACCTGTTGAGAACGCTTACGAGGATCAAGCTTTCGACAACTCTGAGAACTTTGCAGGCAAGATGACCTTACCCTCGAAATCACTTCTATCTTTGCTTGCTAGTTGCTCGCTCTTTTGCTATGCTGCGATACCTACCACTTGCTATATCATGCCTCCCATATTGCCATGTCAAACCTCTAACCATCCTTTCCTAGCAAACCCTTGTTTGGCTATGTTGCCGCTTCTGCTCAGCCCCTCTTATAGCGTTGTTAGTTGCAGATGAAGATGAAGTTGGTTCTATGTTGGAACATGGATATTTTGGGATATCACAATACCTCTTATTTAATTAATGCATCTATATACTTGGTAAAGGGTGGAAGGCTCGGCCTTATGCGTGGTGTCTTGTTCCACTCTTGCCGCCCTAGTTTCCGTCATACCGGTGTTATGTTCCTTGATTTTGCGTTCCTTACGCGGTTGGGTGATTTATGGGACCCCCTTGACAGTTCGCTTTGAATAAAACTCCTCCAGCAAGGCCCAACCTTGGTTTTACCATTTGCCACCTAAGCCTTTTTCCCTTGGGTGTTCGCGAGCCCGAGGGTCATCTTTATTTTAACCCCCGTTCCGATGGTTTTGTGATGAGAACATTTTTCTTGGTGCCTCCTGACATTTAGGGGTTGTGGCTGTGTCCCGGGGAGTTGAGCTCCGAGGTGTTGTCATCACAATTTTATCGTTGCAGTTCTGGAATACCTGAGTTTCGCCGACATCGAAAATCTCTTTTAATGCAGTTGTTGGTGAGATCACCTCGACGCCACCCAGTACTGGGGTGGGAGTTCGGGAGTATTGCCATAACTCGTATAACGGATGCTTTTCGAAGGTTGAGGTACATGATTTCCGAAGGTTTCTTGGTTATGTGTTGACGGATGGATACAGCTGGATCTAGGTATTGTTAGTTTGGGTGATATATTTTGTGTCCCCTGTATCCCCAACACCTGATTGCATAACCAGAAAGTTTCGAGAGTTTATAGGTGGGATTCAAGTAGCTCTTAGCATTTCTTCCCGCAGATATTTGGTTTGTGATTGGGTAATCCTTACCACTTATTTGTTCCAGTCGTACCTTGTTATTTCATTCATCAACCCTTTATCAAGTGGCTTCTCACCTTAATGGACGTGTGATGTTAGCTTTGGAATTCATTCGTTGATCCTTGTTCGAATGTTTATTGTGAAGACTATATGTTGCAATTTCTATCCGTTGATTCAACTTGTCTATCTGTTGAAAGTGCGTTATATCGACTAGAGGGGGGGTGAATAGGCGATTTTTATGAATTTATCAAATTCTTCACTGAGGAATTTGCCTGTGAGGAAATTCCTTAGCGAAGAAATACATGCAGCGGAATAAGTACTCAGAAGTAAGCATAGCAGATTACAAGCATAGTCATCATGATGAAATGAAGACAATCACAGAGTACAGAAAGCGTAATCACAGGATAACACAAGATGAAGACAAACAGACTGAAGAAATTGAACTGAGGAAATTGAGAAAGTCTTCAGTCAAAGTCTTCAAACACAGATATGACAAACACTCAACACAGTTAATGAGGAAATGAAAGGGTTGAGGAAATAGAACCAGTTAGGTTGGTGAAGACAATGATTTGGTAGACCAGTTCCAACTGCTGTCTCAGTTGTACGTCTGGTTGGAGCGGCTGAGTATTTAAACTCGAGGACACGCAGTCCGGACACCCGATCACCGAGCACGCAGCTCGGGACACCAAGTCCTCACCGTATTCTCCTTGAACTAAGGTCACGCAGACCTCGTCCAATCACTCGTGGTAAGTCTTGAGCGACTTCCAAACCTTCACATACTTGGTCACTCGGCGATCCACAATTCCTCTTGGATGCTCTAGACCGTGACGCCTAACCGTCTGGAAGAAGCACAGTCTTCAAAGGTAAAAGCGTCGGATCCACGCTGGATCAATTTCTTGATGATGCTCAATCACTTTGGGTTTGTTGGGGTTTGGTTTTGTGGTTTTTCCTCACTTTGGTTTTTCCTCACTTGATGATTTTCGCTCAAAGTCCTCGGAGGATGGGTTGCTCTCAAATGACAAGTGTCAAGTTCTCTCGAGCAGCCAACCAACTAGTGGTTGTAGGGGCGGCTATTTATAGCCTAGGAGCAGCCCGACATGATAAGACATAAATGCCCTTAAATGATATGACCGTTAGGTGGAGATATTTTGGGGACAGGTGGCGCAAGAAGACAAAGAACGGTCGGAAGTTGGAACATCAAATTTCCTCGGGGCTATCATGTTCCTCATGTGTAGGCAATTACATGGCGAATTCCTAACTCCTCGATCCGAACAAATTCTCAATGACTGTAAGAGCTTCGTCTCATCATGAAGAAATTGACTGAATCGTATGAGATTTCAAAAGCTTCACTCAAGGGATTGGTAGGTGTAGGATTTTGAGTTGAGCATCAAATGGAAATTTTTCCTTAGTATTTCCTCGACCCCCTTTAACAGTACGGTGTTTCCTATGACTCAAGAAAGAGAAAATGAAACTACGAAAACAAAAGTCTTCACGCTTCATATTCCTCAAATGAATACCAAGTCTTCAGAATCACACCAATTTCTTCACTTTCAAAGTCTTCAGAAAGTCTTCAGAATATCAAATTCTTCAGTTGAAGAAATTCATTTTTAGGGGTCGACTTTCACTGTAAATATCAAACTCCTCATAGACTTATAGACCTGTGTACACTCACAAACGCATTAGTTACTTAACCTATAAGTCTTCAATACACCAAAATCACTAAGGGCACTAGATGCACTTACAATCTCCCCTTTTGGTGATTGATGACAATCTGAGTTAAGTTTTCAACGGGATAAATATATGAAGTGTAAATACGATAATGAGGATTTTGATTGCAAGATATAGAAGAACTCCCCCTGAAGATGTGCATAGTGAGGAAATTGCTTTTGAGGCACTGCACATTTGAAGAATTGAATCATGGAGATCTCCCCCTATATCTTGTAATACATACACGCATTTGACATATAATATGAGGAATTTGAAATGCATGATGAAATATGGTGCTTGATGTTATGCAATGTAACACACAAAGAGTATCAGAGCCCAAGGGCCAAATTGGATCAGAGCATAACAAGTATCAAAACTACTTCTAATCAGAGCATAGAGCAAAAGCATAATGCATCAGAAGTATCAAAGCACCATCGGGTTTAAGATTACAACTCGATCCAATAAAAGGTTTCAGAAGAACGAGAGTTGTAACTTAATAAAATATTGTATATAGACAAAAACGAGACCCGCTTGAAGACTAACTCAAATTTCTCCCCCTTTGTCATCGAATGACCAAAAGGATTGAAACTGAGGACTAACGCTCTTGAAGAATTTCAAGTTGAAGACGGAGCGCCAGCATTGTTGGGGTCGGTTGAGGTAGGACCAGCAGCAGTGTCTTCCAAATCTTCATTTTCATCAGTGTCGCGAGATGAAGAATAGGAGCTGGCCACCAAGGAAGGAACTTTGACTTTCTTGAATTTCTTCGGAGGAGGTGCAGACCAGTCAAATTCTTCCTTGAGTCCCATTGATTGCAGTTCTTCTTCATTGTAGACATGTGACAGAACAGCCCAGGAGCGCTTGAAGGTTTCATGAAGATAGTAGTGGTTTTTCTTCACTGCATTGTGAGTGGAGGTCATGTTGTAAAGAATAGTACCAAACTGACGTTTGACCCACTTGTGATTGCGATCAACCTTCCGATGAAGACCGAGGAGTAACTCACGATCGGTCATCACCACAGGTGCGTTCCTTGAGGATTTTGCTTAATCGAGGTATTTGTCAGCTTTGAGTCATGGGTGGCGAGTCATCATTGGTGGAGTAGGATGTTGCTTTATAAACTGTCCATCCAATGGACGAATGCCTTCATCTATCACAGCAGCAGCAGCCTTTCCCTTTTCATCACCGAGGCAATTGGCCGTTTGAGGACTTCAATAGGAGGCGGTAGCTGCAGTGGTTCAAAGTGTCACCTTGTAATTCAAAGTGAAGATCTTGACTGATGAATCTCATGATCCAAGGTGCATAAGGTTTCAGCTCAAAAGGTGACATGGCAATGTTGGCGAGTCCTCATGAAGAAATCATGGAAATTGACAGAACGCCATGGATGATGTTGAAAAGCATATTCTTCATGATGCCAACGACTTCTTCATCATTCGAGTCGTGGCCCTTGATAGGACTCATAGTCTTGACAAAATTCGATAGACTGTTCGAGGCACATAGAGCAATTCCTTGACGAGGAATTTGGTCCTTGGAGCTTGCCTTGGTTTCAATGGCTTCATCAACACTTGCATATAGTGATTTGAAAGTTCCTTTTCTTCATAGATGCGACGTGCACCGTCAAGCTGGAGGATCGAGTGGAAGAGCTCAAGCAATTCACTTCTTTGGAGCCTTGTAGTGAGTGTTTTCGGTCATCAATCCAAGACCCATGAAGTGACATCTTCAAAGATCTCCGGTGATGTGCAGGTTGCATAGAATGAAGAATTAGCTCTTCATTCCAATCACATATATCAAGTGCAAAAGTTGAGAAGACCTGCATCGTGAAGAACACTTAGAACGGGCTCAAAGCACGGCAGCGACTCCATATCCACATGAGGAATATGAGCATGATCGAAGATTTTGTCCTTGTTGAAAAGCACCGAGGAATAGAAGTTGGCTTGTTGGCAGTCGTAAGCGCCTCTTCCTAATCCGAGCAGAGTCATAAGGATTATATTCAGTGAAGAACACATGCTCAGCAAAGAAATCCTTAGCCTTGAACTTTTGCTTGGTCGAGAACGGGTTCTTCTGTTTTGGCAGAGGGGTGTCAGTTAGTTGCATCACCACCTCTGGAACCATAAGTTCAGGTTCTTCAGCTTGAGGAATTTCCTGATCCTCAACTTGTGCAGTCTGAGGAATTTCAGCAGCAGCAGCAGCAGTTTCATCAGCATCAGGGGCTGGAATTTCTTCATGCACAGGACTCGTGGGTTGATTTTCTTGAGTCGATCTGGACAGTCTGCATGCAGGGAGTGAGGAACTTGTTGAGCGGGGTGAAGAGCGGAGTATTGGGATGTTGATCTTCCCAAAAGTCATCATTGATTACCGGAGTGGTGCATCCAATATCCACATCTTCATTTTCAATTTCCTCGGCACCATCTTGAGGAATTTCATGGTCCGATGAGGAATGGCTGGGGTTGAAGGACAGCTTCCACTTCAATTTCTTCATCGATCTTCTCGAGATGAGAAAGGGAGATTGATGTTCCTCATCGAAACCGTTGGCACTTCATATTCTTCTCCAAAAGGAACCACTTCCTTTGAAGGTATGGAGGAAATTGGAATAGCATCAATCGGGTTTTCAACAGAGCTGGTCATTGGCTTCAATTTCTTCGCAGTAGAAGAATCGACGCAGCTGATGCTTTTCTCTTCTTCACAGCAGCTCGTTCATGAGCCTTGGTTTCTTCACATCCAAAGCAGATGGAAGAACTGAAACTGGGGTTGGTGCAGGAGGAGCTGAGGAATTTGGAGCAATTTCTTCAGAGCAAGCGATGCGTTCCCTGTCTTGAGCAATTTCTTCAGCGCACCACTAGTGGGTGCCTGGCGATTTCTTCGGTGGCTGGAATTTCTTCATCAGCCCGGAATCAGCATGTTCTTGAAGAGGCTGAGCGTCAGTGGTGCTGGCCTTTTCTTCACTAGGCTGAGCAGATGCTTCACTCGAGGGTTTTCATGTTGCATGGTGCAGCAACATTTGTGAGATTCTTCGTCGATTGCGAATTTGGTCTTGACAACTTGCCAATCAGCATAGTACGTGTCAAAGTTCTTGCTGAGGTTCTGAATTTCTGTTTGAGCTTGAAGAAGTTCCTCAGGTGTCATCTTGACAACATTTTTCTTCAGAAACCTCTCCTTCTTGTATTGAGCCTTTTTGATTTCCTTCGCCTTTTCGAACTTCCATTTTTCTTCAGCAATGAAGTGAGTCAACATATGACTTTGACCTGGTGTCAAAGGAAGATCAGGCAGAGGGGTATTTGGATCGTTGTGCCAGAGGTCGATGAAATCGAGGACTTTCTTCGGGTCCAAAAGCATTGGCACAGCTGTTCCCTTGGCTCTTGCGGCTCTAGCTTGACGGTCTCTGATGATTTCTTCAAGTTCTTCATCAGATGCCTCATCATCAGATGGCACGTGGACGACAAGCTGTTTCTTCTTCGGCTAGGCCGAGGACCACGCCCATTGTTGCTTTTGTCTTGGCAAAGATCGGGCCCGATGAAGAATTGAAAGCAGCTGAGGAATGTGCAGAGGTGCCTGAGGCAATTGAAAATCCAGCAGTCCTTTGACAAGTGGCTAGGTGCACTGGAACTGAAGGTTTGGATGGTGCAGCTGAGGACTTTGATGGAGCAGCAGTGGTGTGAGGAATTTGCTGCTGAGGAATTTGGCTGGTAGGAGCTGCTGAGGAACTTGGCCGTGAAGGCATAGAAGAAGAAGTACTTGGCTTATTTGCAGACTTCTTTTGCATCGATTTCTTCGCTTGGCGAGACCTCGAAGGCAGCAGCAGCAGGCGAATCCTCATTGAATTTCTTCACGCTTCCTTTGCTTGCTTAGCCAACTTAGCTTGGCGTTTAGCCCATTCCTCGGGAAAGTCCTCACGCGTTTGGCGCTAGTGGGATCAGCTACTTGGCCTGGTGCCAAAGGAGCTCTTGGGCAAGGAGGATTTAACGAATTTCTTCATGTACTTGGGTGTAACATAGCGGTATTCCTTCCATTCCGTGCCCATCTCCGTTCAATTTTCTGAAGACGCACCTTGCGCTGAGTTTTGCTTTCCTCATCGGTGTGCAATAGTCGGGATATATTTCCTCGTGGATTTCAAGGCAGTCATGACCTCAGGTTTCTTTTCCTCCTTCTGCGGTTTCTTACCATCGCCATTTTCTTGGTGAGGAAATTGAACAATTGAGTTCTCTCAAGAAGTGTGCAGTTTTTCTTCGAGGAACGCTGCAAATGAGTTAAGTTGATGAGAACCTAGGGATTCAGAGCAGACATTTGTACCGTGAGCAGAGTATAGGTGCGAGGAATTTGAAGAGGTCATATGTTCTCGGAGGGTTTTCAAAAGAACAAGTTTGAGGATTTTGACCAGATGAGCCTTGAAGAATTTCAATAAGCGTTCTTTATCTTAGGTTCCAGAGTTGTATAGATCGAAGATCCACACAATTGAGGAATCTTGAAGAAAATCATAGCTTAGTGAAATGAGTCAAGAGATTTGAGGTGTTCATATGTGAAGAATTTGAAATAAACACCTTTGAGGATTTTGAAGAAAATTTGAGAATCAAAGCGAGTAAATAAAAGTAACTTTTAATTTACCCGAAGTGAAGAACACGACAAACTGAGATGAACAGTTGAGAAGTTCGTCCGTTCAGATCTTCTCCGCCCTAACTTGGCAGAGGAAATCAGCTACGGCGACGGCGGAGTGAAGAAATTCCACGGTCGGCGCGAGTACGTCGGCGAAGAGGTCAAGGCAGTGAAGCTTTTCCTCACCGGCGACGATGGAGTAGCGGCGGCGCTAGGGTTTCGAGGAGCTCGGAGGGAGAGAGATCGGCGAGGTAAAAGAGTGAGGAAGGAGAGAGGGGTATTTATAGCCACGGTGAAAACGGCTCGTCCAAGATTTAGGACTAACGTGCCTGACCGCTTCCTTCTCACGACATGTGTCACCCACGCATAGTGTAGTGGAGATCGTAAAGCGATCGTGGGTGGATATAATAATGCATCGTGGGATGCGGAGCGGTTTGAGCGGTAAAATAGAGGTTTGGATAAGATTCGTTTAAAAGTTCCGTTTGCAATTTCTTCATTGTCAAGGACCCAAAGTGAAGAAATTGAGCGAGTTTCAAAGTAGAACGCACATGAAGAATTTGTGAATGGATTGGGTTGAGTATAGCATAGAGGGGAAGGGTCCGATCACATTCACTTAGCGTAAAAAGCGACTTGAAGAAATAGCCATAAGTGAATGCTGTAGAGGACATAAATCCATATATATATATAGCCAATGAAGAAAGACAACGAAACAGTGAAGATTTTGCAAAGTTGAAGAATTTGAAAACTGAAGAATTTGAAAACTGAAGAATTTCAAAACTCTGAAGAATTTCAAAGACGAGAAAAACTCAAATTGAAGAAATTCAACTTTGGTGGTGGCGTGACCCATCAGTATAAGAATGATGATTTCAGACACGCGTACAATTGTCGAGGGTTACGAGAATCAAATTCTTCATTAATTTCTTCACATTTAGAGTGTTATTCTTCATTGATTGAAAAAAACGTTTCTTCATGTGTTGCACATCTAAGTCATCAATTTTGCATAAGTGTTAGGATGTGTGTCCTTTTCAAAGAACATTCAAGATTCTAAGATATTTAGCTCACACCGCAACTTGCTAAATCTCTTCTCATCCAAGGGCTTAGTGAAGATATCAGCTAGCTGTTCTTGATCTTCACATGCTCGATGGAGATGTAAGCCCTTCAACACATGATCACGAAGAAAATGATGGCGAATTTGAATGTGCTTTGTCTTGAGTGCTGAACGGGTTGTGAGCAATCTTGATGGCACTCTCATTGTCACGAGAGAGAGGCACATTCTTCACGTTGATGTCGTAGTCCTTGAGGGTTTGCTTCATCCATAGTAATTGAGCACAACACGAGCCAGCAGCAATGTATTCAGCTTCGCGATGGGACGGTGATACAGTTCTGCTTTCTTGAGGACCAACGGACCAAAGATCGTCCGAGAAATGACAAGTACCAGAAGTTGACTTGCGATCCACACGATCACCAGCATAATCGAGTCGAGAATATCCAATGAGATCAAAAGTAGAGCCCTTGGGGTACCATAATCCTAGTGTTGGTGTGTGAGCTAGATATCGAAGAATATGCTTCACAGCCTTATGGTGTGATTCCTTGGTGTAGCTTGAAATCGGGCACACATGCAAACACTAAGCATTATATCTGGCCTAGATGCACATAAGTACAATAAAGAACCAATCATGGGCGGTATACCTTGTGATCAAGTCAATACCATTTTCATCATTGCATAGATGGCCATTTGTGGGCATAGGAATTTTGACGCCTTTGCAATCTTGCATGCGAATTTCTTGAGGACATCTTTGAGGTATTTCTCCGAGATATGAATATGCCATTGTGTTGTTGTTAATTTGAAGACCTAAGAAGAATTTCAACTCTCCCATCATAGACATTTGATATTCTTCACTCATCATATAGGCAAATTCATCACTATAACGTTGGTCAAGACAGCCAAAGATAATATCATCAACATATATTTGGCACACAAACAGTTCACCATCATAAGATTTAGTAAAGAGAGTAGGGTCGAGTGAACGGGTGTGAAGCCATTCTTCACGAAGAATTCCTTCAATGTATCATACCACGCCCGAGGGGCTTGCTTGAGGCCATAGAGGGCCTTATTTAGTCTCAAGACTTTGTCGATTCTTTGGATCTTCAAAACACAGGGGTTGAGCAACATATACTTCTTCCTCAAGCTTACCATTGAGGAATGCACTTTTACATCCATTTGATATAAAGTGATATTGTGATGGTTAGCATAGGCGAGTAATATGCGAATAGACTCAAGTCTAGCAACAGTGCAAAGGTTTCATCGAAATCAATTCCTTCAACTGTGTGTAGCCTTGAGCTACTAGTCGTGCCTTATTCCTCACCACAAGACCATTTTCATCTTGCTTGTTGCGGTAGATCCACTTTGTGCCAATGATATTATGCTTGCGAGGATCTGGGCGTTTGACCAGTTCCCAGACGTTGTTGAGCTCGAATCGATGTAATTCTTCTTGCATGGCCTGAATCCACTCCGGCTCCGAAATGCTTCATCTACCTTAGTGGGCTCTGTGATAGAGACAAAAGCATAGTGCCCACAAAAGTTAGATAAATGTGAAGCTTTTGAGCGAGTGAGAGGACTGGCGCTTCAATGTCATCGATGATCTTGTCAACTTGCACTTCTTTTGCAACGCGAGGATGAGCTGGTTGTCTTGAGGAATTTGATCATTTTCTTCAGCACCATTTTCTTCACATTATCTTGGTGCATCAGCTTGACGTTCTTGGCAGAGGAATGAATTCTTCAGCAGTTTCTTGAAGGAATGACATCCTCGGTTGCCTTGAACTGATAGAATCCTCGGTGCTGGTTCGTCTAACATGAAGGTAGGTGCTCTCTTTGCGAGCCATTAGTTTCATCGAACCGCACATCTACAAATGTCAACAATCTTGTGAAGTGTGATGTTGAAGACTCAGAGGTGTGCGAGTCCTTTCCGTAACCAAGCATAAAACCTTCATGTGCTTTCGGTGCAAATTTAGAGTGGTGGTGAGGATCTCTAATCCAGCATTTAGCAATCAAGACTTTGAAATAACTTACATTGGGTTTCTTGTCGGTGAGGAGTTCATAGGCAGTCTTCTTGAAGAATTTGTGAAGATATACTCTGTTGATGATGTGGCACGCGATGTCAATTGCTTCAATCCGTAACCGACTAGGCGTTTTGTATTCATCAAGCATAGTGCGAGCCATCTCAACTAGAGTTCTGTTCTTGCGCTCCACGACGCCATTTTCTTTGAGGAGTATAAGGAGCAGATAACTCATGAGTAATACCAAGTTCATCAAGATAATCCTCAAGTCCGAATTCTTGAACTCGGTTCCATTGTCACTTCGATGTGCTTGATCTTCACACCAAAGTTGGTTGAAGCCCTCGAGGAAAATCGTTTGAAGATTTCCTGCACTTGATTTTTGAAAGTAACAATGTGTACCCATGTGTAACGAGAGTAATCATCAACAATAACAAAGCCATAAAGAGATGCTTCATTAACGACAGCTGAGTAATGATTGGGACCGAAGAGGTCCATGTGAAGCAATTCAAAGGGACGAGTAGTGGTCATGATAGTCTTTGCTGGATGCTTGGCCTTGGTCATTTTTCCAGCTTCACAAGCTCCGCATAAGTGATCCTTGAGGAATTTGACATTCTCAATGCCAATGACATGCTTCTTCTTCGCAAGCGTGTGCAAATTCCTCATGCCTGCGTGACCAAGTCGTCGATGCCATAGCCAGCCCTCTGAAGCTTTTGCAAGTAGGCACACGGCTGGTTGTGGTCCTGTGGAAAAATCAACAATATACAAGTCTCCTCTCCTAAAGCCTTCAAGACTTTGGAATTGTCGCTTCCATAATCACAACACAACGATACTTGCCAAAGATAACAACCATATCAAGATCACAAAGCATTGAGGCTGACATGAGGTTATATCCTAAAGACTCAACAAGCATGACTTTGTCCATGTGCATGTCCTTAGAGATAGCAACCTTACCAAGTCCCAATACGACTTTTGCCTTTGTCAAGAAAGATGATATGCTTCAGATGTGGCGGTGATAAGGGAGCATCCATCAATAGATTCTTGTCACCGGTCATGTGATTTGTACATCCACTATCGAGAACCCACTCGGTGGCTTTGGGTTGATCATCCTGCAGATGAATTAGTACAACTTACGATCCCATATACTTCATCGGTGAAGAATATGATATCAAGTTCATCGATGAATTTCATCATCAAGATTCAGATAAGCAAGATGAGGACGTGTGAAATGAAAGTTCATTTCATCATGATTAGCTGCGTCCTTTCGAGCATTTTGTCGGGCCCCAGCAAATTCTTGAGACGTTGATGCACGCCGGAGACCTGACCCCGCAGAAGAGATTAGTTCTTTTCTTCACCACCCACATCGGAGGGGTGGCAAAGAGTTCATCATTCATGAGCACCATATGAGAATGGTGGCATAGAGGCCAAACCATTTCGTTTCACATAAGAGGGGTTAGGGTAAGCATATGAATAAGCGGAGAAATTCTTGAGGACTTATGAACATATTGGTTTGAAGAATAATGCACATATTCATAGCCCTTAGCTCTACCTGCGAAAGCAGAGTTATTAGCACGATGATAATCATATGAGGACTTTGATCCTTTTGAGGAATTTGATCCATGTGAGGATTTTGGTCCGTATGAGGAATTGGATCCATATGAAGAATTTGGTCCATATGAAGAATTTGATCTGGGGTTCCTTTTCTTCACGGTGGTGTCATGAGGACATTCACGAAGACTTTCAAGACATTTCTTGGGAACCCAGATTTTCTTCATAGGGGACCGTTCTGCAGATTAGTGCCAACATATCTAGCAAATACTTCACCATTCTGATTTTTGAACAGTTTATAGTTTGAGTCAAATGACTCATCATCGAATGAGGAAATTCACATGTAAAACCAGATAAGGTAGATGGATCAACTGGAGGTCCCTTTGCAGCAACCCATGAGGTTTTGGGATACCGCCAAAGCTTCGAGACGTTCCATCAAGCATTGAGTTTCCTCTCAAAGGCAATACCCTCTTTCCTAGGGTTCTGTTGAGGATCTGCTTTTAAGCACATCACAAAGTCGATGCCCTTTGAGGCTTTTGTACATGCTGTCATGTACAATTCCTTCAATCCTGCATCGTCGGTGATACTAGCAATGTCCTCGGATGAGGAATTAGTGATAGTAGAAGCGGTGAAGAATTTGTAACAGTTGAAGCATTTGAACATTCGGTGAAGAATTGGCGATTCACGCTCAATGCACTTTAAGCATGGAGGAACAAATTCTTCTTGAGAAGCGCTGATTTGTTGAGCAAGTAATGAATCGCGCTCCTTCAAGATCTTCATAACTCGCTCTTAGCTTCTCAAGATCTTGCTTTCTTTGAAGAAATTCATAAGAAAGTTTCTCATGATCGAGATAAGAGAGTGTTATGATGACCTTGAAGGCTGTCAAGCCTAAATGAACTTCTCAAGATTTTCGATTAGGGCTTGAGTGCGATCCATTTCTTCACCTAACATATCATCACTCTTATCTAGCATGTTTTGAACCTTTTCAAAAGCCCTTTGTTGTTTTATAGCAATCTTAGCAAGTTTAGAGTAGCTGGGCTTGAGATCCTCATCGATTCATTTTCACTAGATTCAGAGGAGGTGTAATTGAGTACCTTGGCACCTTTTGCCATGAAGCAATAGGTGGGGCGTAGTCATCATTTTCCTCATCGGGTTTGTTGGGAGTCATTTTCTTGATGTTGAAGATGGATTTCTTGACGAAGCGATAGCAAGAGCCGGACTAGCCACACCAGATTCGGATTCTTCAGACTCCTCCTCTTCCTCATTTTCCTCAGATTCAGCCTCAGAGTCCATTTCCTTGCCAATGAATGCCCGAGCCTTTTTGGAGCTGCTCTTCTTGTGAGAAGAAGGTTTTGAAGATTTTGATGATGAAGATTTTGATGATTTCTTCTTCTTCTTCACGTCATCAGAACTGTAATCCTTGTGTTTCTTCTTCTTCAATTCCTTTTCCCACTGAGGACAATCTTGGATATAGTGACCAGGTTTCTTGCATTTGTGGCAAAGTCTTCGCTTATAGTCACTAGATGAGGAATCACTGCTTCTTGAGGATTTTCCAAAACGACCACGCCTTGTGAATTTCTGAATTTCTTCACTAGCGGTGCTAGCTCTGGCCAAATTCTTGAGGTCTCCAAGGCTACTAGCGAGTCTTCACTCTCAGATTCAGATTCAGCCTTGGCCTTGAGGCACGTGTTCTTCCATAGCGTAACCATAGAGATCTCTCTTTCAGCAAGCTGGAACTCGTGAGTATTTAGCCTTCGAGGATATCAGCAGGATCAAGAGACTTGTAGTCAGCTCGTTCTTGTATCATCGGTGCGAGTGTCAAATGAGGAATCAAGCGATCTTAGCAATTTCTTCACCACCTCATGGTCGGTGATGTCAGTGGCACCCAGTGCTTGAAGCTCATTTGAGATGTCAGTGAGGCGATCGAAGGTTTGTTGAACATTTTCGTTGTCGAGTCTTTTGAAGCGGTTGAAGAGATTCGAAGAACATCAACTCGAGAGTCACGCTGAGTTGAAACACCTTCATTTACTTTGGACAGCCTGTCCCTGATGAGTTTGGCGATTCCAAAGCACTCACTCTTCCATATTGGCCTTTGCTCGGATGGCCACATATGATATTCTTCGCTTGAGAATCGAGTTGCTTGAATCTCTTCACATCAGCATCATTCGGAGAGGGTGTGACCGAGGAAACACCTTTTGTCACAACATACCGTAGATCGTTGTCAATTGCTTCAAGATGCATTCGCATTTTGTTCTTCGAAGAGGGGTAGTCCGTCCCATCAAGGTAGGACACCCTGCTGAGACCTTGATCATACTGCGGTCGACATAACTAAAACTCCGGTGGTTAAACCAAAATCACACGTAACAAGGGAGTACCTTGCTCGATACCAATTGAAAGTCGTTATATCGACTAGAGGGGGTGAATAGGCGATTTTATGAATTTATCAAATTCTTCACTGAGGAATTTGCCTGTGAGGAAATTCCTTAGCGAAGAAATACATGCAGCGGAATAAGTACTCAGAAGTAAGCATAGCAGATTACAAGCATAGTCATCATGATGAAATGAAGACAATCACAGAGTACAGAAAGCGTAATCACAGGATAACACAAGATGAAGACAAACAGACTGAAGAAATTGAACTGAGGAAATTGAGAAAGTCTTCAGTCAAAGTCTTCAAACACAGATATGACAAACACTCAACACAGTTAATGAGGAAATGAAAGGGTTGAGGAAATAGAACCAGTTAGGTTGGTGAAGACAATGATTTGGTAGACCAGTTCCAACTGCTGTCTCGGTTATGCGTCTGGTTGGAGCGGTGAGTATTTAAACTCGAGGACACGCAGTCCGGACACCCGATCCTTGAGCACGCAGCTCAGACACCAAGTCCTCACCGTATTCTCCTTGAACTAAGGTCACGCAGACCTCGTCCAATCACTCGTGGTAAGTCTTGAGCGACTTCCAAACCTTCACATACTTGGTCACTCGGCGATCCACAATTCCTCTTGGATGCTCTAGACCGTGACGCCTAACCGTCTGGAAGAAGCACAGTCTTCAAAGGTAAAAGCGTCGGATCCACGGGATCAATTTCTTGATGATGCTCAATCACTTTGGGTTTGTTGGGGTTTGGTTTTGGGTTTTCCTCACTTTGGGTTTTCCTCACTTGATGATTTTCGCTCAAAGTCCTCGGAGGATGGGTTGCTCTCAAATGACAAGTGTCAAGTTCTCTCGGAGCAGCCAACCAACTAGTGGTTGTAGGGGCGGCTATTTATAGCCTAGGAGCAGCCCGACATGATAAGACATAAATGCCCTTAAATGATATGACCGTTAGGTGGAGATATTTTGGGACGGTGGCCAAGAAGACAAAGAACGGTCGGAAGTTGGAACATCAAATTTCCTCGGGGCTATCATGTTCCTCATGTGTAGGCAATTCAGACTGGCGAATTCCTAACTCCTCGATCCGAACAAATTCTCATTGACTGTAAGAGCTTCGTCTCACATCAAGAAATTGACTGAACTGTATGAGATTTCAAAAGCTTCACTCGAAGGGATTGGTAGGTGTAGGATTTTGAGTTTAGCATCAAATGGAAATTTTTCCTTAGTATTTCCTCGACCCCTTTAACGAAGACGGTGTTTCCTATGACTCAAGAAAGAGAAAATGAAACTACGAAAACAAAAGTCTTCACGCTTCATATTCCTCAAATGAATACCAAGTCTTCAGAATCACACCAATTTCTTCACTTTCAAAGTCTTCAGAAAGTCTTCAGAATATCAAATTCTTCAGATGAAGAAATTCATTTTTAGGGGTCGACTTTCTCTGTAAATATCAAACTCCTCATAGACTTATAGACCTGTGTACACTCACAAACGCATTAGTTACTTAACCTATAAGTCTTCAATACACCAAAATCACTAAGGGGCACTAGATGCACTTACATCTGTCTCTCAAGATGCTAATGGATGTCACCCTCTTCAGGATGGCTCCGCCAACGCGTCAGAATCCGGATCGCAATGATGGGAGTCAGGCGAACCCTCCACCTCCACCTCCGCCTCCGGAGGCATGGCAAGCTTTAATGGCAACCACAAACGCCAACGCTCAGTTGTTGATTCAGCTGATGCAAGAGCGCAGCCAAGGCCAAGGCAACCAAGGGAATCAAGGTCAAGGGCAGTTCAATCATCAGCCTCAGTTTCCTACCCTCAACCAGTTCCTTGCAAATCAGCCGAAGTCTTTCAGCTACTGTGCCGAGGCCACAAACGCCGACGATTGGCTCGTGGATATCAACAAGCATTTTGAATGTAGCAATGTCAGGCCTGAGGACTACGTCAAGTTCGCTTCTTTTCAGCTCAAGGACCAAGCAGCTGATTGGTTCCAGCAATACAAAGATTCCAGAGGAGGTCGAGTGATTACTTGGACTGACTTCTGTCGGGACTTTAAAGCTGACCACATTCCTACAAGTGTTGTTGAGAGCAAGCGTGAGGAGTTCCGCAATCTCAAGCAAGGCAACATGTCTGTGTACGAATACAACAAGTAGTTTCAGAAACTTGCTCGCTTCGCTAAACAAGACGTTCCTGATGAAAAGAGTGTGATCTATCAATTTAGAGGTGGCCTCAGAGATGATCTACAGTTAGCTCTCGTTCTTGTTGAGCCTACTCAGTTCGATCAATTCTACAATATGGCCCTCAAGCAAGAAGGTGCTCAGCTCAAGTGTGAGGCTTCTAAGAAGAGAATCAGGGATGCAGTTCAGTCTTCTTCTTCCTCACAAGTGGCAGCTAAGCAACAAAAGTTCTACCTTCCTCCTCCTCCGTTTCATCAGCCTTATCAGCAGAAGTACTCAGGTGGTCGTGGATCTTCCCATCCACCCAACCCAGGCTATCAGAACAAGTCTAATTCTCAAGCTCCAAGGTCAAATGCTCCTTATCATCGTCCGCTCTTAGAGGTGACTTGCAACAAGTGCCAGCAGAAAGGTCACTACGCGAACAAGTGCTTCAACCAAAGGCGCCTTTCGCCTCCTCCCCCTGTGAGATCTTCAAGCAATGCAGTGGTAAAGCATAATCCCAAGTCTGCAAAGGTGAACATGATGAATGCAGCGCAAGCGGAGGAATCTTCTGACGTGATAATGGGTAACCTTCCTGTTAATGATATTCCTGCAAAAGTCTTATTTGATACTGGTGCTTCGCATTGTTTCATCTCAAGACCTTTTGCATCTAAGCATGAGTTGGTTTTTAAAGATTTTCCTAGACCGTTATCAGTTGTCTCTCCGGGTAAATTCATGAACGCAAGCTCCTTGGTTCCGGAGGTCTCTATCAAGATGGGCGACTATAAATCTCTGTCTTCTCCAGTTGTTCTTGGTGACTCTGATATCGATCTAATTCTCGGGATGGACTGGCTTTCTCAGCACAAAGCTCAACTTGATTGTGCTGCCAGGGAGATTCAATTGACACACTCTTCTGAGGATGTTATCATCTATGCCGCTCGTGATGAAACCATTCAGTTGTTTTCTCTCAATGAGGAGGGCGAGTTGGATGCTATCTCTCAGATTCCAGTCGTTTGTGAGTACCAAGATGTCTTTCCAGAAGAGCTCCCGGGTATGCCTCCTCACCGGCCAGTTGAATTCGTTATCGATCTTGAGCCTGGCACGGAACCCATTTGCAAGCGTCCATACAAGCTTGGACCTAAAGAGCTGAAGGAATTGAAGAAACAACTCAATGAACAAGAGCGTCTCGGTTTGATCAGACCGAGTTCATCTCTATGGGGTTGTGGCGTTCTTTTTGTCCAGAAGAAGGATGGCACAGACCGACTGTGCGTCGATTACCGTCCATGGAATAAGAAGACAATCAATAACAAGTATCCACTTCCCAACATCAATTAGCTATTCGAGCAACTCAAAGGTGCTAAAGTGTTCTCCAAGCTTGACCTTCGTATGGGTTATCATCAAATTCGCATTCGTGAAGAAGATATTCCCAAGACAGCATTCAGAACAAGCTTTGGTTCTTATGAATATACTGTCATGTCTTTCGGCCTTGTCAGTGCTCCTCCAACTTTCTCTCGAATGATGAACTTCATCTTCAACCCCTACACCAATGAATTCGTCTTGGTGTATCTCGATGATATATTGGTCTTCTCCAAGAATAAGAAGGATCATGCCAAACATTTGCGATTGGTGCTCGACAAGCTCAGAGAGTATCAATTCTATGCGAAGTTTTCCAAATGTGAGTTCTGGCTTGATGAAGTTCTTTATCTTGGTCACATCATCTCCGCCAAGGACATTGCTGTTAATCCCGAGAAGGTGTCTGCAATTGTGAATTGGGAACCTCCTCGAGAATGTCAAGCAGCTCCATGATTTTCTTGGTCTTGCAAGCTATTGCTGAAGATTCGTTGAGAACTTCTCTAAGATTGCAAAGCCTCTTTCTAACCTCCTCCAGAAGCATGTCAAGTATGTCTGGACGCCTGAGTGTGACGTTGCTTTCAACACCCTCAAAGAGAAGCTAGTCACAGCTCCTGTCTTGACTCCTCCTGGCGAATCCAAGCCATTCGAAGTTTTGTGTGATGCTTCTCTTCAAGGTCTCGGTGCTGTGTTAATGCAAGAGAAGAAAGTTGTGGCCTATACCTCTCGTCAGTTGAAGCCCAACGAAAAGAACTACCCCACTCACGATCTTGAGTTGGCGGCAGTTGTCCATGCATTAATAACATGGAGACATCTCTTTTTTTGTGTGAAAAAACATGGAGACATCTCTTGTTGGGAAGGAAAGTGGACATTTTCACCGATCACAAGAGTCTCAAGTATATCTTCACTCAACCCGACCTCAACCTCAGACAAACTCGACGGGTCGAAATTATTCAAGAGTACAATCCAAGTATTGAATATACTCCAGGTAAGGCAAATGTGATTGCATATGCTTTGAGCAGGAAGGCTTACTGCAACAACTTAATCCTCAAGCCCTTCCAACCGGACCTTTGTGAAGCTTTCCGCAAACTGAATCTTCAAGTTGTTCCTCAAGGCTTTCTTGCCAACCTCATAGTCTCTCCTACTTTGGAAGACCAAATTCGTGAGGCACAACTCCTGGATACCATGGTGAAAAAGGTGAAACGTGGTATCGACAAGGGCATTTCCAAATACAAGTGCTTCCACATTGATGACAAAGATACTCTCTTCTTCGAGGACCGAATTGTGGTTCCTAAAGGCGATCTGAGAAAAGTCATTATGAACGAGGCACACAATTCCCTTCTATCCATTCATCCCGGAAGTACGAAGATGTACCATGACCTCAAGCAGTCGTATTGGTGGACTCGAAAGAAGCGAGAGATTGCTTAGTTCATGAATGAGTGTGATGTCTGCAGAAGGGTGAAAGAAGAACACCAAAGACCAGCTGGTCTCCTCCAACCTCTTGCTATTCTAGAATGGAAGTTTGATCATATCGAGATGGACTTCGTGACTGGATTTCCTAAGTCCAAGCGTGGAAATGATGCTATCTTCGTTGTCATCGACAAGCTCACTAAAGTGGCTCATTTTCTTCCTATCAAAGAGTCTATCACAGAAGCTCAGTTGGCAGAGATATACACCTCTAGGATTGTCTCCTTGCACGGCATTCCACAATTGATTTCTTCAGATCGTGGAAGCATCTTCACTTCTAAATTCTGGGACTCCTTCCAGAAGGCCATGGGCACCAACATTCGCTTCAGCACAGCTTTCCATCCTCAAACAAGTGGCCAAGTCGGCGAGTCAACCAAATCCTTGAAGATATGCTCGGGGCTTGTGTCATCTCTTCGGTATGAAGTGGGAAGATTGTCTTCCATATGCGAGTTCTCCTACAACAACAGCTTCCAAGCGAGTTCGGGCAAGGCCCCATTCGAAATTCTCTATGGCAGAAAGTGCCGTACTCCTCTCAAGCTGGTCCGAGACAGGTGAGCGCCAACTTCTTGGCAATGACTTGATCCGAAGTCGAAGAAATGTGCAAAGTCATTCGTGAGAATCTCAAAGCCGTGCAATCGCGCGGAAGAGCTATTATGATGACAAACATCGTGATGTGGCTTTTGAAATCGGAGACCATGTCTACCTCGCGTCTCTCAATGAAAGGCACTTTCGTCACTTCGGTATCAAAGGAAGCTTGCCCCTAGATCGTGGGCCCTTTCAAGATCATTGGCAAAAGAGGCGATCTCGCCTATAAACTTGAGCTTCCATCAACTTTGCAAGCGTGCGATGTGTTTCATGTGTCTCAACCGCAAGTGCTTCAAGACTCCCGGCGCACTATCAACGAAGAAATTGACCTCCAAGAAGATCTCTCTTATCATGGCGCCCGTTGCTATTATTGAAGAAACCGAGCGCAAGACTCGCAACAAGTCTATCAAATTCCTGAAAGTGAAGTGGTCACACCATTCCGACCGAGAAGCCACCTGGGAGCGCGAGGATCACCTCCGTTCCGAATATCCGGAGTTCTTTCAGTCCTAGATCTCGGGACGACATCCTCTTGTAGTGGTGGAGTGTTGTAACACCCCGGATGTAACTTTCCATCTTTGTAACCCCAACTCTTGCCATTTTCGGCTATGTGTTATGATATTCCCTCCGTGGTTGGGAGTTTTGTCTTTTGTTTTGCATTTTATTCATGTCATGCTTTTCATATCATGTCATCATATGCATATCATTTGCATACGTGTTCGTCTCATGCATCCGAGCTTTTTCCCAGTTGTCCGTTTTGCAATCCGGCACTCCCACATGCACCGGCGCACCCCCCTCTTGTCTCTTTTCGTGGGCGGGTGTTAAACGTTCTCGGAATGGCCCGAGGTTTTCCAAGCGGCCTTGGTATAGCACCGGTAGACCGCCTGTCAAGTTTCGTGCCATTGGGAGGTCGTTTGGTACTCCAACGGTTAATCGGAGAACCGAAAGGCCTCTTTTGGGTTGCAGCCCAACACCCCTCCAAAACAGCCCAATAACCCATCTAAGTCACTTCCATTCTCTCCGTCGTCGGATCACGATCGTGTGGGCGAAAACCGCACCCCATTTGGAGTCTCCTAGCCCCCTCTACCTATAAATATGTGCACCCCTCCGAAATTCCGGATCCCGAAACCCTAGCCCCGCTCCTCCGCGCAGACACGTCCGTCCGCGCGGACGAATCCCGCCGCCGCCCGCGGCCAACAGAAGCGCCACGTAGCCTGCTCGCCGCCCACCGCCGCCCGGCCCTTCGGCCCGCTCCGGCCCAGCAATCCATCCGCCGCCGCCTCCCACGCTCGCGCCGCTCGACGGTCGACGCCTCCCGACGCGAGGCGCTGCGCGCCCGCCAGATCGCCTCCACCGGTCCGCCAGGCCCGCCGCGCCGCCGCCGCCCGGCGCCACCCGCCGTCCGGCCGCCGCCTCCGCGCCCGGCCCGCCACCGCCTCCACCGGTGCCGGATCCGGCCAGATCCGACTCCCCCCTCCAACTCCGGTGGCTGCCTCGCGAACTCCGGCGAGCTCCGGCCCCACCTCAGTTCGCGTGCCGGACGAACCCTAGATCTAGACGAGGTTGACCCCGAAATCCTCCAAGTCTGCATTATTTTTAGCCCTGTTCATCGCTACATAACTCCATGCATACTGCTCCGTTTCATGCGCATGATATATCAAAATGTTAATCAGGATGTGATCTTCATTTTTTTACATTGGGTCATGTTCATTTGAGGTCATCTCGATGCCCAAATCTCTGATGCAAGAGTGCTATATAATATTATTTTCTGTTTCTTAGCAGGTTATGGACATTTGTCATTTTTGCTACATTTATTGTGTGCATCTTATGGGCATGAGCTCTACATGTGTTTTGTACTATGCCATGCTATCGTTACAGAGGTGCTTGCCATGTAATTTTGTGATCAATGTGGTGACTAGCACAAGCATGCAAACTAGGCTTTGTGATGTTGTTGTTTTCAGTCCCTGTTCTGCTGTTATTTTTATGCCATGTAAACTTGATGCTACAGAGAGATCCATGCTTATTATGAGATACTTCAGTAAGGATGATTTGAACATATGGTTATGCTCTATCCATTCGTGCCCCTGTTTGCAATTATGGAGTATTCTAGCATGTCATTTTTGTGCTCTACTTTTGCTATAAAATGTTTCCTGGCAGATTGTTTACATGTTATTCAATTTTGCCAAGGCTGTTGTAGTAGATCCTTGCATGCTATGAACTTGTTCTTGCCATGGTTAGCTTCATGAACATGTCTTCTTGCTGGTATTATTCTTAGTTTATCATGCAATGCCTTGTGGTGAGTGAATCGAGCTCGCAAAGATGCCTTCATAATGCTGTTAATGCCATGCTCTGTTTCCTGAATCTGTTAACGAAACTTGCTATGTTTACATGGGTGCCATCATATCTTCTGGTCCTTTTGGGCTCATGGTCAGTAAGGGGCTTGTGTTCTATGCGTTGAGTACAATCATTTCATGCCTTGTTTTGCTATTATAAGTTCCTGTAGCATGTTGATTGCTTGCTCTGAACATTGCTTCCTGATGCTGATTCTGCCATGTTCAGTATTTTCACTAAGTTTGTGAAGCTGATATCTTTTGCACTTTTGCCATGCTTGTTTGAACCTGTTATTTTGTGAATTAGCTGTAGCTCAGTGTTCATCTTTTGTCAAGCATCTCCTGTAGATCACTGCCACGCGATTTTTTGTTATGTTGGGGTGATGTAGCATAGTTTCTTGATGTATTCGATGTGCTATCGTGCTGTTAATCGCAGATTTGTGTCATTCTTGTTTTGATTTCCATTTGCAAACCGTGCATCCGTTTCCGGTGATCTTTATATCGATTTCAACCGAAATCATCTCATCTTTGCAGCGGCATACTTGGTTTTCCATGTTGATGCCTTGTTCATCATTTTCCTGCCGGAGCACGCATACGCATTGCATATCACATCTCGCATATCATGCCATGTTTTGCATCATGTTGCTTGTGCATTGCATCGTGGTTGATGGTTGTCCCCTTTGCTTGTGTTCTTGCTTTGTGTAGAGCCGGGAGACGAGTACGTGATCGAGGAACCTGTTGATAACGCTTACGAGGATCAAGCTTTCGACAACTCTGAGAACTTTGCAGGCAAGATGACCTTACCCTCGAAATCACTTCTATCTTTGCTTGCTAGTTGCTCGCTCTTTTGCTATGCTGCGATACCTACCACTTGCTATATCATGCCTCCCATATTGCCATGTCAAACCTCTCACCATCTTTTCCTAGCAAACCCTTGTTTGGCTATGTTACCGCTTCTGCTCAGCCCCTCTTATAGCGTTGTTAGTTGCAGGTGAAGATGAAGTTGGTTCCATGTTGGAACATGGATATTTGGGATATCACAATACCTCTTATTTAATTAATGCATCTATATACTTGGTAAAGGGTGGAAGGCTCGGCCTTATGCCTGGTGTCTTGTTCCACTCTTGCCGCCCTAGTTTCCGTCATACCGGTGTTATGTTCCTTGATTTTGCGTTCCTTACGCGGTTGGGTGATTTATGGGACCCCCTTGACAGTTCGGTTTGAATAAAACTCCTCCAGCAAGGCCCAACCTTGGTTTTATCATTTGCCACCTAAGCCTTTTTCCCTTGGGTTTTCGCGAGCCCGAGGGTCATCTTTATTTTAACCCCCGGTCCAGTGCTCCTTTGAGTGTTGGTCCAACCCGAGCGATGTCCGGCGCACCCTGGGCAATCAGGGTCTATGCCAACCCGACGTCTGGCTCATCCGGTGTGCCCTGAGAACGAGATATGTGCAGCTCCTATCGTGATTTGTCGGCACATTCGGGCGGCTTTGCTGGTCTTGTTTTACCATTGTCGAAATGTCTTGTAAACCGGGATTCTGAGACTGATCGGGTCTTCCCGGGAGAAGGAATATCCTTCGTTGATCGTGGGAGCTTATAATGGGCTAAGTTGGACACCCCTGCAGGGTATTATCTTTCGAAAGCCGTGCCCGCGGTTATGAGGCAGATGGGAATTTGTTAATGTCCGGTTGTAGAGAAATTGACACTTGACTTCATTAAAATGCATCAACCGCGTGTGTAGCCGTGATGGTCTCTTCTCGGCGGAGTCTGGGAAGTGAACACGGTTTGAGTTATGCATGATCGTAAGTAGTTTCAGGATCACTTCTTGATCACTTCTAGTTTCACGACCGTGCTTTGCCTCTCTTCTCGCTCTCTTTTGCGTATGTTAGCCACCATATATGCTTAGTGCTTGCTGCAGCTCCACCATATTACCCCTTTCCTACCTACCAGCTTAAATAGTCTTGATCTCGCGGGTGTGAGATTGCTGAGTCCCCGTGACTCACAGATTCAACCAAAACAGTTGCAGGTACCGACGATGCCAGTGTAGATGATGCAACCGAGCTCAAGTGGGAATTCGACGAGGAACGTGGCCGTTACTATGTTTCTTTTCCTGATGATCCGTAGTGGAGCCCAGTTGGGACGATCGGGGATCTAGCATTTGGGGTTGTCTTCTTTTATTTTGGTTCCGTACTCGGACCTTGATTGTACTCTGAATGATGGATGTTTAATTTATGTATTGTGTGAAGTGGCGATTGTAAGCCAACTCTTTATCCCATTCTTGTCCATTACATGGGATTGTGTGAAGATGACCCTTCTTGCGACTAAACCACCATGCGGTTATGCCTCTAAGTCGTGCTTCAACACGTGGGAGATATAGCCGCATCGTGGGCGTTACACGGCCGTTTCCCAGCGCGCCGACACAACGCCTCTTCCTCAGCCTCGCAACTCGCGAGGTGCTAATTGGCGGCTTGACTTGCGGCGGTGAGCGTGATCTCACGGTGTGGTGATCCGCGCCAACAGTACTCCTCCTCGCTGGAAGCGTGCACCGTCCATGTACCGCCAAGCGTAGATGAGGCGCTTGGGCCCGACTGCACTCGAGGCGTTGGCACAGGCGTCCTCCGCCACCCTCACGGCCCTCGTGACGAGAATATACGCCAAAGAGCCAATTGCCGACTCTCTCGGATCGACATAGGCCTCCCAGGCAGCTTGTTCCGCGGTGCACTTCTCTTCCTCGGCCTTCTTCTCCGCCTCTATTTTGGCGCGCTCTGCTGGAGGCAAAGCCTCCCACAAGGCGACATCCATTTCTTTCCAAAGCTCCTCAAGGCTGGGGGGCTCGACGGGTGGCGCGGCGTTCTCCTCATATCAGGGAGCCGACGCGTCCTCCGGCGCGCGTGCTAGCGAGATTGGGAACACCGACGCGTCCACCTCGACGCGTCGCGGCGAGGAGCAGAACACCGACGCGTCCTCCTCGACTAGTGGTGGCGAGGAACGGAATGGAGATGCGTCGCGTCGCGGCGAGGAGTGGAACACCGACGCGTCCTCCTCGACTAGTGGCGGCGAGGAACGGAATGGAGATGCGTCGCGTCGCGGCGAGGAGTGGAACACCGACGCGTCCTCCTCGACTAGTGGCGGCGAGGAACGGAACAGCGACGCGTGACCGTCCGCGCGGTGCTGCGAGGGGCTCCTAGGGCTTGGGAGGGGCGATGCCATGGTGGTCGACATGAGAGGCAGGGGGAGGAGATAGCGATGTCGTGGGAGGCGCAGTAGTTATAGCGAGCAATGGCACACCTACGTTAGATATGGACTGAGCTGCACTGACTTAACTGCAGGTCCAGTTGCGTCACTGACCTGTGGGCCAAACCCATGTTGGGCCCATATTTCAGTGGCCGAATGCACCTGCAGTTAAGTAACAGCTACGTGGGCATATTTGTTGGAGTAAATTACGGGGGAGCGAAGGGGTGGAAATATTGCTGGTCACAACGGATTGGACGAGCGTGGGGGGAGGAGAGTCATGCATGCAAATTTTTTCACACGGGGTGGAGTGGTGGGACCGCCGGAGGGAGAAGGAGAGTTTGGTAGACATATTATTTCCACACATGGAGAGGAAAAGATTTGGAGACGAACGGGCTTCCTGCAGGTATGGGGAACGGTGCATAATAAGTCATCTTGCATGCCGAGCTAGGTATAGTCTCAAGTCATTAAAAAAAAACACGCCCCACACATGTTCATATTTCAAGGTGCACTAAATTATTGCATGCGATGATTAAGGCTGGCCATAATGGTGGTATCTTAGCTGGTATATCATGCACACGGGAATAGCAAACATGCTGATGTGGCAAAGAATTAAAGAAGAGAGGGGGGTTAGGGTAACTAGTGTTCATGCATGCATTGGTAAACACATTTTTTGTGGAGAACGACATCACTAGTTGAGTACTTTTGCAGACTTCAAAAACTATTCCACAATGTGTCAACATTCACAATGTCAAATCAATATTTTTACACTCATTATAAAACGTAGTTCTTATACTCATTATAATCAGTACTCCCTTCATCTAGGTGAGCAAGTCATCTTAGATTGTGCACTGTGACCAAGGAGGAGGGGAAAACGAGAGATCTTAATGTTTATTTGCTAATTAATAGCATTGCATGCAATGAACTAACCACTGCATGTCGTGTTTGGTAGTCTCAAGTCATTAAAAGCATGCACACCCACATCTCCTATTGGTTGAAATGTCAAGAAACAAGAAACGAGGTAGAAGTTAATGCACCGCGCCTAAGTGTTTTGGGAATATTGTATCGAATGAGTGTATTGGTGTGGCTGGTTAATTAATATAAGGTGGTGTTCAAAAAAAGTATAAATTTGGTCAAATACTTTGCAAAAGGTTGACGGGAGTAAAAAGGACCAGAGGGAGTATCATGCATGCGGAGTAGGCAAAAAAAATTGCTTGTCTAAAAAAGGCAAAAAAAATTGCTCATTTATAGCCGGTGGAAGTCTCCAAGGGCGCGACCGTGCGAGGGAGGCGAAGGTCGTGGGAGGCGCGACGTTTGACGGAATTAAGTGAAGTTACATACACGCGCCGGCATGGCATACGAACAGGCAGAAGCTATACCGTCAGGCCTACGATATGGGTCTAGTAGACATGACATCTAGTGGGTCCCGCATAGTTCTCGAGAACTCTTTGGGGGCTTGCAGCCGTTTATCCACCGGGCAAGCCAGCAACCCCACGCCGTTCGCACGCCCTACTCGTCCCCGTCTTCTACCTTACAACAGTTCGCTCCCAGTCGTCCCATCCTTTCACATTACGGCAGTTCCACTAATCCTAACCCTCCTCCCAAATCCATGGCGTCCCAAATCTCCATGATCGGCGGTGAGTACAATGTTAGAACCATCACCGGCGATGAGTTCGACGTCATCTACACCCGTTCTTCCGCAACGGTGAAAGAATGCCTTGCTCGCTTCAAACGCATGTTCGAAAACTCATATGATGAGTGGGTCGCTGGGTTAGATGTTGAGTACACCACAGTCCTGGGAAGCGAGAAGAAACTAAAGGAGGCAGACAAGAAGAAGCCCGCCGTGATCCAGGTTTGCGTGCATGACTTATTCTTGGTCTACCACATATGCCATGCCGATGTTGAGTGCGAGGAATTTAAGAAGTTCCTCAAGGGCGGCTGAGTCAAATTCGTTACTGTAGACTTTAGGAACGACAAGGAAATCCTGGGTCGGATAGGCCTCGTTGTAGGCCATCCCTTCGATCTCCAGAAGGCAAGCCTGGTGTCCTCCTCTCAGCCTTCAATGCTGACCCTGGTAGCAGCCATGATTGATCGTTCGTACGCTAAACTGAAGAAACCTCACCACGAGTTTCATCATGCATGGGAGTCGAAGACATTAGATGAAGGTCACATCATGTATGCAGCAATGGATGCCTACCTTTGTTTAAATATCTACATGGGTTGGATGAAGAAGCAGAGCTCAGTGTACGGTTCAAGCAAAGAAGCGTCGGCGAAGAGGAAGAGGAAGAGGGACGAGGACGAAGTCGAGGACGTGGACTCGGACTCCAAGTAGGTGGCAGTGCCGTCGCTCATGCTGGTTCTACTCCAGTGTCAACCGGACTAGTTGCTTATTAGTTTATTTTCAAGGGTGTGTTGTGTTGAGGCCCCAGTAGAACTATGTTTATGTTCTTTCTCGTTATTTCTACTCTTTAGTACGTACAGTAGTACTAGTACTATGTCTTACTACTGTTCTTCTTGCAGTTGGTACTAATGCTCGTATCTTCGTGTTCCTACTGTACTTAATACATTCGTACTAGTAGTATAATTTGGGTCAGTCGATTTGTGAAAGAAGTTCGATGGAGCGAAGGAAGAAGATGGCAGAAGAGGTGGAAGAAGCCCTTCTAGCCATCCATGTTGCATCAAACGGTTCACGTGAGTCGACTGACCCAAATTGCTCCTTCAGATTGCAGGATCCACGTGACATTGAAGGTCTCGAAGGTAGATTCCGCGTCCGCACCCGGTTTGCGGGCTCGACGCGCGCATGACCGGCTTCCGCCGCGACAGCCACCATGCGCGCCTCCTCCGCGCGGGCGGAGACGACAATGACACGCTAGTTCCTCCTCGCCGGCGTCTTTGGAGCACGCGTTAAATCCTCCTCTTCGACGCTGCGTGCATAGACGCTGCTCCACCAGCTGCTCGCGTGCTTGGCAGCGCGGCGGCATCGCGAGGAGGGACTGCAGATGACGGAGCGGGCGAGCCTTCACTTCATGGCACGAGCATGGCGGCGACACGGCGGTGATGGGCGAAATTGTTGGCGGAGCGGCGGGCGCCAGCATGCGCAACGGCGACGGCGGCATATTGACGAGTGCGCGTGTGGGAGCTTACTTTAGTTTTAAATATAAGGTTGGTCAAACTTAAAAGAAAACCGTACTAGTACACGTAAACATTAGACTTAGGCAGCGCTTTTATAAGTTAGTACCACAGCCACGATACGGAATCCTGTGCAAGCGCGTGAACCGCGGCCGCGCGGTCGATCGAACGGTCCGTCACCCTGTCGCGCTCGAAGGACATCCACCGAACCTTTTTGTGTGTGTGAAAACAATCCCCGAGTATTACTCAATATTTTTTTCCTGTGAAAGTTCTTGATGCTGCAATATTTCCATGTATTTGAATTTAGCTGCAGTTCGTGTTTATTTGGATTTGGACGTTTTAGGTGCGCCCTAGTTTTTTTTAATACTGATTTTGTGTGTGTGACTGAGAGAGAACGTGTGTATGTGTCCATATGTGTGTTGTGGCGGAAGGGCAATGTGGAGACGGTGTGCGTGTGATACAGACATAGAGAGGTGTGAATGTGCAAATGATCATGCATGAGTGAGACATAGACAGATGTCGATACGTTGTTATACATGAGAGAACGGTCTTCTAGTTTACTTGTGTGTGTGTGTGTGAGAGAGAGAGAGAGAGAGAGAGAGAGAGAGAGAGACAGAGAGAGGAGCATCCGTAACACAACAACCATCTCTCTCGATTCGTCCGTCCCTCGCACGGTTGCATGCAACACATGCATCAACACGCACATTTCGACACCCTCACCCGCCCCCTGCTTACCTCAAGGCGCGCACAATCTCTTCGTGAATACCCATTTCATTCCTTAGGTTTGTTTTCTCTCAATATCTGACACACACACACACACACAGAGACACACGCAGCACAACACACACACACACACACACACACACACACACACACACACACACCCCGAGCGCACAATTCATCCCCATCCAAGGTTATACGGCGACCAATCTCGCTTGTGCTTCTTTGCACTCCAACATGCACAACACCTCAATCTTCAAAGAGGGCAACGAGCAGATCGAAGACGGCGACCACACCGCGCTAGAGAATGCGGGGTCATTTGGAAGCAGGGTGATGTGACGACGGTGGTGACTCCTCCCCCCTCTCTCTCTCTCTCTTGCACAAAATTACCAACCCCTCTCTCCCCCGCACAAAATTGTCAATCCCTCAACCCACGAGATCCTTCCCCTCTCGTCCATGTTTTTCCCGCTCTCTCATCAAACATGTTGTCTCTTCTCCTTCCACGTATACAGAATCCAGATGCACACGCATCTCATGTATATTACATGTATGCATCTTTCTCACAGACCTAACTTCTTCCTCTCTCTTTCTCTCTCTATCTCCCTCTCTCTGTCTCGTTAGGTTTGATTCCTACTCTCTCGTCCACATACATACAATCTTTCCCACTCTATCTGCTCCATCTTCAAAAGCTCTCTCTGCACGTTTCATTCACACATTGGGATATGTCAAAATGTTGCTTCTATAATGGCTGATGTAGAGTTATGGTTGTTCTTGTTGCATCCTACAAAGTAATAACTATGAAATGCATTTAGATTCTCATTTGACTGGGATTATGTGAGTTTGAGCATGTTTTAAAGTACTATAGACCTTGTATACACTTGGGATTCGACAATGATTGTAACTATTGAATTGTATAGACCATTACATTCGAAGTCAATAGCCTAATATATTTATTTCACAATTTCAACAAATGATTAGTTCACTACAAACTAAGAAAACAAATGTGTACTCCCTCCGTTTTTATTTAAGTCCGCGTATTAGCATTGGTCAAAGTCAAGTTTTGTAAACTCTCAGAAAGCTTATAACAAAAAATATTAACATATACAATAACAGATAAATACCATTAGATTCATTATTGAATGTACTTTCACATCATACATATTTGTTATGGTAAATGTTTATATTTTTCTATAAACTTGTTCAAACATTAGGAAGTTTGACTTCGGTCAAACCTGAAATGCAGAGTTTACTACTACTACTCGCTAGTTGCTTAGCCGAATCACTCAACACACCACACGGGGAGTCCAGTGTCACAAAATTTTGAGGTCGGCGGGAAAATCTCCCGCGACCCTGATTCGAGCAGTGGGAAGTTACCATCATAGCCTTCGTAACAGGCCTACAGATGATGCTTGGTAGGGGGCTGTTTTCGTAACTTCAGGTTCACCCTACCCAGCCAACCCCACTCCGGCACCCAGAGTAGTACACCTGAATACTCCCCAATTTCTATCCCCACCGCAAAATAGACTTCTCCACGGCACCGCAGCCTTCGTGCTCCTCCCCTTTACATCGGGAGCGCATCTGCCTCATCGACGGCCTCGTACGCCGCACTGGATCCGGTCCACCGTCGTCATCGTAAACGGAGCCTCTTCCCCGGCATCGTCTTCCACGGTCTCGGATCTGCTTCCCGGTAGCCGACGCCAAGCGCAGAAGTACCACTGTCGTGGACAATGAACTGACTCCCGTTGCCGACCATGACTCACAGAGGCCGCCGCGACCATCGTTCTCCTCCTCGATTGGTAATGTGTGTATTGAATCACTTAGCAGTACATGTGCAGTTCCAATTTTGTTCATACCTACCCTTCAAATTTCCTGGGTGCTATTGTTCCCGTAAAAGTAATTGGTTATAGCCTCCATTGTCTAACAGAATATCAGCTTGTAATTGTGCGTCGCTCCTGTATCGCGCTTTGCTTGGGTAGATTTTTCATCTGCAACCAGTAGTGTGGCAAATGATAGAAAGGTTTTTAGAACTAGCAAAATGCCCATGCGTTGCACGCATCAAGATGCATTTGTATGAGTAGTTTATCTTGTTGGAGATGCTCTAACATGGCAGATGTGTGCTTTAATGTTGCCCACAAGATGCGCGAGTATTACTAGTAGTATATTTTTATTGCCATGTTGAGATTTTAAAACCACGCGTGCGAACATGTAGAGGAGCAATGAAGACCAAACACGGGATATTCGGGACATCTTCAAGGAGCGTGGCAAGTTAAAGAGGAGCTGCACCGAACCTATAAAACGAGCTTTGGTAAGTAACACCCTTTCAATTACTTTCGTGTAGCCTCGTGTTCTTCGATGTGTATATGTTGTAGTTTCTGTTTCATTTAAGCGTGGTGTTCTTCAATGTGTAATAAGAAGAGTCTTAATCGTCCTAATGCTTTCGTTTTTAGCTTGATGTAGGAAGTGGGTTTTCTCACCTTGTAGTATGTTTTTATTTATTTTTTCCTTTTGAATTCACTTCTCCGAGTTCTAGTTATCTGGCTTCTACTAAATGGATCTAGGTTGCTCTGAGTATTGATCTAAAAAAGAAGTAACTTCATGTTAGGATGCAGTTCCTGCGAGGAGGGAAGTATGGTCAACCTCGAGATCATGTTTCCAAAATGAGGCTGGATTACACACAAGGTGCCAGCTCCCTAATGATGTTGGATTAGACACAAGGTGCAAATTCCCTGATGATGCTGCATTATACACAAGCCAGGTGGAGTCGCCAGCTGTTCGTGTCCTCGTGGCATTAGTAAAGGCTGAAAGAAAGCGTGCGGCAGCCCTTGAGAATGTAGCTGAGTTCATGAAGAAGCGAAAAGAGCAATCAGATGCTCTCTTCACCCATGCCAAAGAAGAGATGGAAGAAGCCAGAAATAAGCTAGCAGAGGCAGAGCAGGCTAGGCGTCTCCTGCTATCTAAAACTGTTCTCAATACAAAATTTAATTCATAATAGCTAGGTTCAAATGTTTATCCAGTCAGCATGCCTGTTGTGATGTCCGTGCATCTACTGCACAAAATGTTTTTTCGGTCATGTAATAACAGCAATTACTTTCCAAACAATAATGAGCGAAGCATTGGACATGGTATAGTTCACGCAGAAGCCCGACATTCCAAGTTCAACTTCCACATCAAACTCATGTTCACAGATATCTGCACATTCATACATAATGTCCACAACCATGATTCACTTCAAAGCCAAAAAATGTGAGGAGAGTTATAAATAAAGAAAATCCTCTACTAGTTCCTGCTACCAGTGCGAGCACAACAAGTCAAGATCATGCGTAAATTAATTATATTTTAGTCATTTTTTGTGTTCTAAAATGCCTGTCGGCTCGCGGAAGGCCGTGTTGCCGGCACACGTGCGGATTCAATGCGTAAATTAATTATATTTAAGCTGGTTGGACGCGGCGAGGAGGCGTGCTCAGCCGGGCCTGCAGCGAGTGCGGCCCTCTTGGCCGTCGCGCCGGTTCAATGCATGCGCTATGAGAGGTCGCGTCCGTGTCAGAGCAATCACTCCCTCCAGTCCTTTTTTGTTTGGGTATAACAAAATCTCGTTTTCCATTCACATTTTACAAGTAAAGTTTGTGGACAAACTTTGACCCAAAGTACGATGGGGACTAGTAAACCAGAATGGAGGTAGTAGTTTTTTTAATCGAAGAAGGGTTTCCCCTTCCTATTTTCATTAAAGAAAACCAGCATCTAAATCTAAACCATAATATTTGCCCTAGAACTAGCAGGTTCAACATCTCGCAACATAAACCCATACAACCTCCATAAAAAAAACCATACAACCATACGCCAAGGAGGTACGTAGTACTATGAATTCCATTTTCGCTCCATAGCAATCGTTCTAAAAACTACTTACTACTTATAACGCGCCATTGAAAATCGGAACTCTTAACCCCGCTAAAAATGATATTTTAAACGTGGCTACTCGATCTGTGGCAACTGGCGAGCCACCGCGCTCCAAGTCGTTCACCTGTGGTCCCGACCATCAACTCCTACGGATCAAATTATCACGCGAGCTGACTATTCCTACAAAGGTGCTCCACCACGTACCCGGTACCCGCAAATGCAGCATTAGTGCCCCTAGGGTTTTAGAGTTTATTTGTTAACGTCGCCTTTACGTAACACTCATGTGTGTGAGACAGCGAGAGGCCGACTGCGTTCGTGTGCGTCTTCTCTTCATATATGTACTCCACCATTTGTCTGGTGTCCAAAAAATTATAATAACTACTAGCAATGTGCCAATGCGTTGCCACACGATCAAAGTAGATTAATATAGTGGCGGAGCTAGATGCAGATTACGCCTGGGGCTGTGCTATGTTGAGTGATTAACTTCTATGATTTTCTATGCTTTGCATGAAGAAATTACAAAGGAAGTTGTTTCTAGGCCTGGGGCTATAGCCCTAGCTGCCCCAGGCCTGTCTCCGCCACTGGATTAATACATATTCACCGATTTGATAGAAAAAAAGTCTTCCTTTGAAATACTTATATCACTAAAAATATGTTATGTTTCACTCAATATATATTCCTTTGGCAGTTTTGATGAGATAAGGGAGGAATGTTGTTGGTTTCAAGATTCGAGAAGTGGTATATGTCTAATTTCTACTCTTACTAGCAAGATGCTTGTGCGTTGCACGGAACATCAAGATCTTGTGGGAGAAAAGGATGAACGAGGGAAGGCCTTATCTGCAAATGTGGTGAAGAGTGCGGGTAAATTGCCATATTTTCCTTCCTATCCGTCAGATATAAATCAGACGACCTATATTGTAGGATGGCAGGCCCACCATCATCACCAACTCTATATTTTATCCCTACTCTTATAATAAGCATTGTCGGTGATGATCGTGTGCCTGCCATCCTGCAATATAGGCCGTCCCATCTATATCTGACGGATAGGAAGGAAACTATGGCAATTTTGCAAAAAGATACCCACACCCCTCTCCACATTTGCAAATAAGACCTTCCCTCGTTCATCCTTTTCCCCCACAAGATAAACTACTCATACAAATGCATCTTGATGTTCCGTGCAACGCATGGGTATCTTGCTAGTTGTTGCAAAAAGCCCATGTGTGTGTGAGAGAGAGAGGGCGAGTGGAGGAGGACGGAGTTGATGTGTGTTAAAGACACAAGGAGTGTGTGTGCAATAGGTATCAGCTTAAAATGAGGCGATAGTGTGTGTGTGCATGATCGAGAGGGCGTGTCTCAAGAAGGGAAGAAAAATCTACATATATACAAGGAGCGGGAGGGAGACATGTATGCGATGGTGGAAGCACGAGTGTGCGGGTGTATAAACCTATCTAGAGGCTAGCTAGTCGATAGATGTTTGTGAGAGAAATACGAGTCAGGGTGCGAAAGCGAGAGTTTTGTGTGTGTGAGAGAGAGAGACGGTAGTCGGGAAGGGGAGTGGAAGCAGGAGTTGTGTGTGTGTGTGTCTGTGTGAGAGAGAGAGAGGAGACTGTAGTCGGGGTTGTCTGATCGGTAAACAAATGAATAATGTCAGTCTGGGATGGAGACGAAAAGGAGACCACAACAAATGTTGTGTCTACAGGAGAGATAGAGAGAGTAATTTTAGTGGTATGAGTCATATGTAGAGACATATAGGGTGTGTGAGAGAATCCCATAGAGAGAAAGACAAAGTGAAAGACAAGTGGAGACTGTGTGTTTGGCGGTGAAAAAGAAAGCTTAGGTACCGAGTGATACCAGAGAACAGTAGAGACATGAGAGATAATGACAGCCGTGTAATGTATAATGATAGGGAGAGTGTGACACTTCTCAAGGGAGACCTCGAGAGACCATGTTTGCGAGGATAGGAGCAACATGAAGTGAGGGTCCGGGTGAGCTGGAGAAAAGAGAGTGATAGCTACCTGAAGGAGCATGCATGCGAGAGAGATGGGCGTGAAAGGAGTGAACAAAAAAGGGATTCAAATATTTGAATTCGAGATGATGATACATGTAATCCATGCTCGAACCAAAATTGATCTATCAAACATGCATACTCATATGAATTCACGCACATCTATGTTATTTAATATGTAGAACATAATTTGGTTAATTTTTTTCGAATTCAACCTTAAGATTTCGAGACCGTTGTATTTGTAAATCATATTATACATATAAAGGAGCAGAATTCTTTGTTGTGCTTTTGAAAGTATATATAAAAAATGATGTATATAGAATGTAATTCCAATTGAAAATGGATCCCTTTGAAAAAATAGAATACAAGCGGGATTGAATTGAGTTGGCACGTAAACATGCACTCTGCAAAATTTGAGCACGCGGGGAAAGTCGAGTAACCACTGAAACCAAAATCTGCGAGATGGAAATCAACTACTGCCTATCCCTGCCATGCAAAGCCTATACTATGCTGGATTTCTATAGGTTTCGATAGGGGTAGGTTTGTAGTTTCACCCAAACGTGACGTAACCGCCTCTCACCCGAATTCATACACGGTGGGCGCCAAAACACAGTGTGTCCTCGGCCGAAATCGACTCCCTCCCCGATTCATATTCATACACGGTGGGCGCCAAAAACAAACTCTCGTCGGCAAATATTCGGTGTATGCGAGATTACCGTCCTATCCCCAACCGACTAGTGTTGCTGTGATGTAGTAGAAATTTGAAACGGGGGCTAAGTTTGTAAATTTCCTCGCATTTGAGACAAGTGCGCCCTGAATACATGGTTCCCCCCCTTCCTCTCTACCTCCATTTTCCCCATTCGTACTCCGTGGGCGCCAAAACACCCTCTCCACCCCACCCTCCTCCGTCCGCCGCCGCCGTCCGCCACCGCTGTCCGCCACCCCATCCACCGCCCTCCTCCTCCACCATGCCGGAGCTGATACCCCGACGCCGCCGTCCATTACAAGAGATCGACCTCTCTCATCCACGGCTTCGGATCGGGATCCTTGCATCCGCCCTCTCGCTTCATCCCGCCGTCATCCACCTTGCCGGCGCCGCTCCTTCGACCATCTCGTCCACCGCGCCCCGCCGCCACCGTCTACCCTCCTAGATCTGCTTCCACGCCGCCGACAGCCATTGCTACCGCAGCACCGTCAAATTCTCAGCAGATGCGTACACGACACCGCACCAGAGGCGGTACTCTTTTGTATCTGCTCAACTTATTTATCGCAGCAAGAAAATAGATCGCCACTGCTTTACTCTGATTTCTTGTCTTGGTTGCGAAGTTGCCTTTGTCCGGTTTGCACCTTCAAATCTGCCATGGCACGCTCAACACCATACTTGCAATGCTCATGGTTTTCCCCTTTTATATTCCACACTAGTTAAATCACAGTAGACTAAATTTCAAAATTGGGTCAGTCGATTTTTCAGAGCTCGCCGGAGTTCGCCGGTGCGATCGAAGGGGCTCGGGTGTGGACGGTGGTTTTGGGGGCGGTGGTGGGGCCTCGTCGAATGAAGAAAACTCGACGCGGGTGGGGGCGGGGGTGGTGGTCGGGGTGGCGGAGGAACACAGGCGGTGGGGCCGGTGGTTCGGCAGGCGGCCCGTGCGGTGTTCTGTATGGGAACCATAGTATGTTCCTTGTCAGGAAGGGGAGCAGGGACATCTGCAGTCTAACAGATGATAGAGCTGGCCTGTACGTGATAGATAGGCTTTCAATTACTAGCGGCAATACAACACCGTAATTTCCATCCAGTTCCACTTTCCCGATTTATATATCCTGGTTATGGTGTACCCCTGTTATGTACACTATGATCTGCCTAGTTGCTGTGTGCTCTTGCTATCATGGTTTGGCAATAAACTCACTATACAATATATTATGAACCTATCATCTGCCAGCTATCCTTACTTATGGACCCTATTTTTTTGTGTACTTGTGCCAGATTATATAAATGCACGCACCATATTACAGCACACATGAGCTCTCTCATCAGAATCCAGTGATAGCACACAAGTGTTTCTGGGCGCCCTATATTAGAATATCATCTGCATTACAAAGATAATCTCACAACTATTTATGTTTTCATGGTTCTCAGATATCATACGCAATTACAGTGAATATCAGAATCCGCGCATCAGAAGAATATTGTGGAACACTTCAATGACTTACAAAATGGGCACCAAGGCGTTGAGTGCCATTCTGGAAGCAATGAAACTCGTACGCTCCCCACCTGTTGATTCCTATTCAGAATATCATCCTAATGACTATTCTAACCTCGAGGAGTCAAAGGCAGATGGTATGTCCTGTTCACCCATCAAGGTGCCTGTTCTAATTTGGCAAGGCTTTATTGATTGCGCGTATCTTGCATATGTTTTCTTGCATTTCTTCAACTTTGTTGCACCGCCATCTGCTTAGTTTACTCATCATATATGTCGAGATGCCATGCCCATCCATTATCAATACATATTCCATCTGTCATCGTACCATGTTTTTCCACTCAAATGCTTACATTAGTGTAGAATATATCCAATGCCAATGTTTTTTTAGCTCTGCATTGTTCTTGTAAGTACATGTTGTCCTTTATCAGTGTACTTATAATGACAGGTAGGTGTTCATGTACCATCACTCTGCAGCTTATTTTCCTTTGCCCTCCATTTTCTACACATCAGATCTATATTTACTCTTACCATAAGGTTGGTACTGAAGAAGTTTAGTTGTGCATAGCTACTTGGTTATGTAGCATCACTCTTCATCTTATCTTAAATATTCTCCATTTTTTCGTATATTATCACATCTATATTTACTCTTAACAAAATGTAGAATAAAGGCAATGCTCTTGAAGAAGATTATGTGGTAAACTTCTTGAATTGCTCCCCCATCAGCATGGACAAGGCCTTTATAGAGCATGTCTTCACCAATAATGTAAGTTTGTCCATCTCAAGCCTTCAAACTTTGTTGTATATATTTGGTTAGGCATGACTATAACAGCTGTTTATTTTTGGTGTTTGCATCAAATTGCTTGTTTAAAGTTTATTATATGTAGTTCATAAACAAAAGTTTGTCCTTTCTCAATTTAAGTTTTCAGTTGTACAACCAAGTTCCTTCTTCATACCATGTAAATTAAACTATACAGAGCAAGTGATCTTCTTTTGCCTTTGCATGTATGCTACATTCTTCATCGTAATCCGGTGGTGTGGTGAACCTACCCACTACAACACAATGTCATATTCTGCAATGTCTTAACTATGAACAATGTCATATCATTCTACTATTATTTAAACCGCTCTTTATTTGCCAATCTGAAATGCTATAAATTGATAGCACACTAACCATTGATACTTATGAGTTCTTGAACTGTAATCCAGTGGTGTCGTGAAGCTGCCAACTCCTTCACAATGTCATTTCCTGCCATGTCTTGACCTGAACAATACCATATTGTGTTAATGCAAATTTAAACTGTGTCACTTTATTTGTCAGTAAGAAATGTGATGAATTGTCATCACTGATACTTTTATGTGCAAAACCTGTCATGTGTCTGCTTGTTTATCTTTCAGAGCGAGGAAGATATAAGTGTTGAACAAGCGTAGTCTCATCATCTTGCTCAGCTGCTTGCGCTACAGCTCCCCAGCAGGGCTAAACTTTCTTGAACTCTATTGAAGTGCTGTCGGTTTTGTATATTATTTTGTCGGCGTGTTTATTTGCCTTTGGTGGCGATCTTTGATGCCCAAATGTATGTAATCTGTTGTCTGCTTGTGCTTTATTATCATAGTGGCGAACTTTGATGCCCAGTGGATGTAATATGCCGTAATTTCTTTATTGTATAGTCTAGGTTTTTTCTTATTCACGATGTTGCAGTTATTTTACTGTATATATATATATATCCTGTTTTCGCAGTAAACCGGCCAAACCGTAAAATTACGGTATATAATCGGGCCGTCGTGCAATCACGATGTAGGTTGGGCCTGAAAACGTGCCAATCAGCTCACGGGCCGGCAGCAGCCCGAAATGAACCCCGACCCATGATTGTGCAAATCAAATCACGGGCTTTTAACAAGCCGAAAAATTGTCTCGGTCCTTGTTTGGCCCAGTCGATATCGGCTGCGAGCAGGCCGGATGCAAACCGGATGCAAACCGGGCCGTAGTTAGGCCCAACTATATGACGGGCTTTTAACAAGCTGAAATTAATATAGGGCCGAAATGTTAAACGGGCCCTTAACAGGCCAAAACTAATATCAGGCCGAATTACTAAGTGGGCCTTTAGCAAGTGGGCCCAAAAGCATAGTGTCCAGTTGACCGGTCGAATCTGATATGGGCCATAATTGAGCCCAAAGCCTCTTTAAGGGCCGGACCTGATCTGGGCCGTAATTTGGCCCAGAACATGGTAGGACTTTAACGAGTCGGATTCATATGGGCCACTATTAGGCCCGGAGCGTGGCAGGCCACTAATGGACCGGATCAAATATGGGCCGGCATTTGGCCCAAAACATGGCAGGCAGTTAATGGGCCGGCCTACTAGGGTCCACAAAATCTTGTGGGCCTACAGCTGGGCCGACCCATTAATGTTGGCGAAATCTCGTGGGCTAGCTGGGCCAGCCCATTATGACCCGCAAGAATCTTGTGGGCTTTACCTGGGCCGGCCCATTATGGCACAAAAAAAAATCTCGTGGGCCTTTACCTGGGCCGGCCCATTATGGCCCAAAAAATCTTGCGGGCCTTTAGCTAGGCCAGCCCATTATGGTCCGCAAAATCTCGTGGGCCTTTAGCTGGGCCGACCCATTATGGTCCGCAAAATCTTGTGGGCCTTCAGTTGGGCCGGCCCATTGAAACTTGATGGGCCGGTCCACGTGTCAACATATCATAGGCGCGTCTCGCCCATTGGATGAGTTGACACGTGTCTCCTCCAGCCAATGATGATTTTACATGTGGAAAATCCCCATTGGTCGGGGCTGTTAACGGGTTATCGGATCCAAAACCCGACCCGATAGCTTAACGGTGTTCCGTTACGGTGGATGCCACGTGTCGGTCACCCTTGACGAAAGCACTTCTGTGACGCGCGATTTATTGTCATGGAAATGGACACTTCCGTGATGATAATTTTTGTAATGTCATGGAACACTTCTACGAAGCACAGGTATGACTATCTTGATTCTGTCATAAATTTGTCATGGATGAACATGCATGACAAAAAAAGCGACCTACTGTGACAAACACGTATCATCACAGAAGTGTATTTTTTTTGTAGTGCTCGGAGTCCTCGTCCACGTCCTCGACTTCGTCCTTGTCCCTCTTCTCTTGGCGGATACTTCTTTACTTGAACCGCACACTTGGCTGTTGCTCTTCATCCAACCCTTGTAGATATTGAAGCAAAGGTAGCCATCCATTGCAGCGTAGTGGATGTGGTCTATATCTAGTACATTCCGCTGCCATGCATGACGATGAAACGTGTGTGGAGGTTTCTCCAGTTTACCATACGAAGGATGAACCATGGCTCCTGCCAGGGTCAGCATTGAAGGCTGACGAGAGGGCACCAACCGATTCTTCTGGAGGTCGAAGGGGTTGCCTACAACGAGGCCTATTCGACCCAGGACTTCTTCGTCGTTCGTAAAGTCTACAGTTACGAATTTGACTAGGTTGCTCCCGAGGAAGTCCTTAAAATCCTGGCACTCAACGTTGGCATGGCATATGTGGTAGACCAAGCATAAGTCATGCACGCCAACCTGGATCACGACGGGCTTCTTCCTCTCTTCATCCTTTAGATCCTTCTCTCGTCCCAGGACTGTGGTGTACTCAACATCTAGCCCAGCAACCCACTCATCATCTGAGTTTTCGAACATGCATCTGAAGCGAGAAAGGCATCCTTTCACCGTCGCGGAAGAACGGGTGTAGATGATGTCGAACTCATCGCCGGTGATGGTTCTAACCTTGTACTCACCGCCGATCCTGGAGATTTTGGATGACATGGATTTGGGAGGAGGGTTAGGATTAGTGGAACTACCGTAATGTGAATGGTCGGGACGACTAGGAGCGAACCGCCGTAGTATTGAAGGACGTGCGGGGACGAGTAGGAGCAAACTGCCAGCATGCGAACGGCAGGGTAAGCACCTGTAGGAGCAAGTAAAAGTAAGTACAATAGTGCGCTTTACATGGCATTTTTGCATATGTGGAGGAAATAGAGGCAAGGAAAGAGTGGAGAAGTGGGCTCTCATGCAAGAGCCAGCCTCTAATACATGGTGGAGCATTGGGAGAGGCACCTGTATGGAGGTGGTCAGGAATCTGGGAGACTCACGCCGGTCGTAGCGCCGCAGTTAAAATGATAATGGAAAGTCAAATCACGTGGCCCCACCTATCCAGCAGTAACTCGCTGTCAAATCACACAGCCCTATGTTTGCAGCAGCCTACTCCCTCGTCTTCTTGCATCTCTATCGTACCGACTAGGCGGAGCTGCCCCGCCGCCTACCGTGCAGGAAAAGCCCCGCCCTCGACTTTTAAATAGTATACTAATTTTGTATCCTTGGATTGCGCCCGCGCCATGGAGCAAAGCGTCTAGAAAATGGAGGAGAGACGATGGTCTTGCAATAGAGAAGAGGGAGAGGCGAGACGGTGGTTTTGGAATGGAGATGATGGAGAGGAGAGGAGGTGGTTTTGCAATGGAGAAGAGGGAGAGGAGCGTGCGGCAGCGATTTAGGATTGGACGAAAGGGCCGGCGTGCTCTGACTGGATCAAAATCAATTTACCCTTCAATTAAGAAAGCGACCCCACATTAACTAGTCTCCCTTTTATTCTGGGTCATAATTGACCATGATTTTCGCACATAAAATATATGTTATATGTTGTATACAAGGCCACTATCAAAATTACAATTTGCAACTATATAAGGCCACTAACATTAATCGCGACAAAATTGATGGCGTTTGCCTCGTACTAGCACCCGAGGACATTAATATCCCTTGTGTGCATGCGGGAGTTAGACGGTTAGCTTGCATTCCCAATATTAATCAACCAATGAGGAGTAAGAGGGTTGGCTTTTTGTGCTTGGGTGAGAAAAACCACATTAGTTAACACGACAATCAAGGTGACAAGCTAGCTTGCAACATTGACTTAAACATAGCATTGATTTTTACCTTGGTACCTGTAATATGAGTTTGTGGCCTTGCATACAAAAATGGAGGGAGTATAATTTGAAAGTACATTCAGATACGGACCAAATTATACAATTTTTGATGACATGCATTCACATTTTGCTTGTCAAATACAGTACATGGTCAAACTTTGACCCAAAATACGCGAAACAACAAAAAAATACTTCCAAGACTAGCGCCACTCTTCCGCTCTTCTCCTCTTAAACCACCGCCGCTCCTCTCCTATTCCAATCTAAATGCAGCGCCGCTCCTCTCCTCTTCCATTTCAAAATCACCGCCCCTCCTCTCCTGTTCCAGTCCAAAACCAGCGTCGCTCCTCTCCCGTTCTAATCCAAAACCAGCGCTGCTTCTCTCCTCTTCCATTCAAAAACCACCGTCGGCGAGTGAAGGTGCTGTGGAGAAGTAGATCGACGGAGGAGTACAACCGATACGTGAGGATCGCAGACGGCGACCCTGTGAAGCTAGCTAGGATGTTGGAGATACAGTATTGGTTCGACAACAAGGACCAACTAGCGGCGACGGTGGCATCCATGGCCAAATATCTGCAACAGAGCGAAAAGGCGGCGATACTCTCGGAGGGAGTCTCGCCGGAGTACATAAAGCTGCTCCTCTGGGCCATGGAGCAAACAGATTCACCGAATCCGATCGTGAGGGAGCGGTGGTGGGAGTATCGATCCCAGATGGAGCATCCACCAGAGGTTGAAGGATCGAGCATCTCTGGTGCCGTTTGTGAGGGTGTCCTGCCAGAGCGAGCCGGTGGAGTCTTCGTCGACCGAGCCCAACTGCAAGAGGAGAAAAGAAGTTGGCCCGACGATGCTTCCCCGCCATCGTCTCCCTCGCCGTTCACATCGTCTCACGGGGCGGCTGTGTGCCGCCGAGGAATAGGAGGGCGCTGCCCCCCCAGCCCAATAGTCGGGAGGTTGTGAATTGTCAGGAGGAGCTTAGGGTTGTCAGTATTAGCAGGTTGTGAATTGTGTTTTGTGTTGTGTATTTTGAGAGTACTTTCAAATATAAATGTCTTTTGAATTTCAGATTTACAGTATTGAGCATATAAAGTATTTTATGAATTCTATAGATCTATTTTTAGCACTTAAAAAATGTAGTTTCATAGGAGTATAAAAGTGCAGACAATGTGATTCTCAGAGAAGAAACTGCAAGTTTCAGTTTCAGATAAGAAAGCGCAAGTTCAGTTTCAGATAAAAAACTGCAACTTTCAGAGGCAGAGCATTTATATTAACACGGCCTTTTCAAACAGGGTTAACATCATGTTGGAAGTTTTATTCATGGTCGAAAGTGGAACTACGAGCCAGTTAACACCATGCTGATCAACATTCATGCATAGCACATCTTCATATGATGCACAGTCAAAATGCCCACACAATGTCGAGTGTGCGAAACACAGAGAAAACGAGGGACGAAGTTTTGGCAAGTGTTGGACGTGGTTTTGGGCTGCCCCGTCTAGGCTTTCATTTTTAACATGGGCAGCCCACGACCTCGGATGGGAGGTCCATAGGCCTGTTTGTATTTTCTTAGGGCCGTCATGTATCGACCGGCCTATGGACCTCCCATCCGAGGTTTTATTTTTGGCAGCCCAATTTATGTATTTTTTTGAAGAAAACGCAGAGGTTTGTTCTATTTTTCTATATAAGAATAGGAACGCCAAGTCCAACTTATGTTTCCCTTCTAACTATATTATATATTTTTAAATTATTTTATATGTTGACTGTTTAGTTCACATACTCCCTCCTTTTCGGTTTATAGGGCTTATCTCAAAATTTTAGTTTTTCCATTTTATAAGGCTCATTTTGGTTGTTTTCCATCACATGTTCAGATTCCAAGGTGCATTAAATCATTGCATGCAAGTATTAAGAGAAAATTGACCAATGCATGTACTTTATGCATGCATGCATTGCAATTTATGCATTGATAAACATAATTTTTTGAGCAAAACAAGTGCATTAGTTAGGTGCTTTTGCAAACTACAAAAAGTATTCCACCATTCATCATCTTGCCGCCACTCCCCGCCTCCTGACTCCGGGCGCGCCTGCCCCCCTCAGCAAGTCCGCTCGCGCGCCCCATGGAGTCGCCGGCCATATCCACGGGGGAATGGATGGAAGACAGGCAGATGTACAAGATGCATCTCCCACATGTCTACAAAGCCTTCCCGCGGATGCTCCAGCCGCTCGACTTCGTCGCGCCGGAGGTGCTGCGGGAGACTCGAGGGAGGAGATGGAGGGAGCGTGCGATGCGGATCCGCGACGACGCTCTCTCCTGGACCCAGTGCACACGCGAATGGAGGGAAGCAAAGGAGGAAGCTGCGAGGGAGGAAGCCGAGGAGGGACCGAATCCGTTCTCTCACTTGTGCAGGTATGCTCGGATGTGCAAGGATCATGTGGATTGGGAGCTGTTGAATCTAGCCCTGCGGATCTACTTCGAAGGAGATTTCTCGGAGAAGCACAGGATGCCCCACCCCAGTGAGCCGCCGATTGCGTTCGTTCGATGGACGAAAGGAGAAGTGAATTCAGGAGATCCACGCCGTGCTGCGAGATGGGAATGCTTGAGTAGACTCCTGCCCACCAGCACGCCACCGGAGCCGGAGCAGGTGGATCCCCTACCTTACCTCTCCCCCAAACCTGCAGAAGATTGAAATTAGGCTTGCAATCTGCGGAAAATCAATTCGGCTCCCGGGTGCATTTGCACCCGGGGCCATTTTTGATTTTTTCAAATGTCGAAAAAATTGAAACAAAATTTTTTTGTCATCTTTGTCACATATAAATGCGACCCATAAAACTTGAGACGAAAATGCTAATCATTTTGGTTATAAAAAAAAAAAAATCAAAGACCAAATGTCACCTCAAAATGTCACCCAAAATTTGTTTTTTTCACCGACGAAACACCGCTGCTCCGTTCAGCGTGAATTTCGTCAAGCATGTTTCTTGACACCAACATGATCATCTACAATTTTTTTCAGATTTTTTTGAAAACATTTAATTTGTTTTTTCGCGGTACTGTTCATCCGGGTGCAAATGCACCCGGGAGCCAAAACGCCTCCCCCTTGCAATCTGCTTCAATTGAGCTGTCTGGTGGTTATTTCTGCTTCCTGAGAGACAACATCTGGATGGAGGATGAGAAGGAACCAGGAACTCCGATGAATTTCCCCTATCACAATGGGGGGGAGCGCCGGTTGGGCAGTGGTACGGCCCACCTCCGCCCCAAATGGGGGCACAATCTGGGCAGGCTCCTGTAATTGCCAAAGATCAATCTGATAGTGGTTCTGACTCTCAGATCAGTGGGAAATATAAAGGCAAGAATCAGCAAAAGAAGAGATAGGACATCCAGAAAACTGCTCCTGCCCCTGCTTCGGGCCTTATGGCATACTCCGAGGTGATCTGCTACAACTGTGGGGAACCAGGGCATCATTTGGATAAATGTGTCAAGCCCAAGAGTTGTTTTATCTACAAAATGGTTACCCATAAAGTTGAGAATTGCCCTGTCAGAAGGAAAACCCACAGTTCTGCTAGATATGTTGGAAGTGGTGCTCCAGGATTATGTCCGCCATTGACAGAATTTTCTGTGACACAAAATTAGATAGTTTCTTTCCCCTTTCGAGTTGTAGAGCTCTGCCCAGATGTGGTAGTGACCACACTCCTTTGCTCTGGTACTCTGGTCTTAACCAAACTCCGAAGAGCAATAGTTTTAAATTTGAAAAGTGGTGGTTGCTTAGAGAAGATTTTACTAAGCTAGTCAGGAAAATTTGGAATGAGCCTACTGGGAGCAGCTGCCCCCTAGAAAATTGGCAGATCAAAATCAGGAGATTTAGAAGAACTACCAAAGGGTGGAACTCCAATGAGGAAGCTAATCTTAGAAGATACAAAAGGCTTCTCCTCCTTGAGTTTGATTCTCTAGATATTAAAGGCGAAACCACTTGACCTCTCGAAATTTGAGACTAATAGATTAAACTTTGTCCATGGAGAGCTCAAGAAAATTTGGCTTCAAGAAGAAATCAAAGCCAAACAAAAGGTCTAGAGATAGGAACATTAAGGAGGGTGATAGAAATACTGCTTACCTCCATGCAGTAGCTAACCAGAGGAGGAGGAAAACCCTCATTCACTCCCTTGATGGCCTATTCTATGAGGTAGATGAGATCTTTGAAAGTGGCTAGTGACTTCTACAAAGACCTGTTTAAGAAAGAAAACCTTTCTGGGTACTCTCTACAAAACATTTTTTTCTCTGCTTCTGAAAAAGTTTCTCCTGCTGAAAATGAGCTGCTAGAAGCCCCTTTTTCAGAGACAGAGGTAAAGGAAGCCATTTTTAGCTCTTATCCTGATGGGGCTCCTGGTCCTGATGTGATTCCCTTCTTGTTTTACCAGCATTTTTGGGACTTGGTGAAAAATGATCTCTTAGATCTTTTCCAAGCCTTTCATAGAGGAGAGTTGGATCCAGCAACTTACTCATGGGGGTTTGTTGGGGTCAAGTTAAATAACTGTGAAAGTGATTTTTCCTTCTGGTAAAGGCCTTAGGCAAGGTGACCCCATCTCCCCGCTTTTGTTTAATTTAGTAGTGGACGTTCTTACTAAAATGTTGAGCAAAGCTGCTGATCATAGTCTGATTGCAGGGCTCTGTCCTGAGGTCTGCCCTGGTGGCATCAATTTCCTTCAATATGCAGATGATACAATTCTTTTCTTAGACAATGACTCCACACATGCTAGCAATCTGAAAACTGTTCTAACCTGGTTTGAACAAGTCTCAGGCATGAGAATCAACTACTCTAAATGTGAACTCATCCCTATCAACACGGATGATCAGGAGTTAGCTGACTTCCTCTCTATTCTAGTCTGTAATAAAGGTAACTTCCCCATTAAGTACCTAGGTATCCCTCTCCACTATGATAAACTGAGGAGAGAGGATATCCAACCCCTTCTGGATAAAATCATTAAAAGGATTGCTGGGTGGAGGGGCAAACTTCTCTCTTACAGAGGTAGATTGATCATCATACAAGCTTGTTTGGCTAGCATTCCAGTGTATCTCCTGTCCTTCTTCAAGTTCCCTAAATGGGCAGTGAACCTCATCAATTCTCAGATGTCTCATTACTTGTGGAATGATTTTGAGAGAAATAGGAAGCTACACCTTGCTAATTGGGCCCTAGTCTCTATGAAAAAGATTTTGGAGGCCTAGGCATACCTAACCTCCAAGAAATTAACATCTGTCTTCTAGGGTCTTGGATTAAAAGATTCAATGAGGAAGACCTGAAACCATGGAAGCTTCTTATTGCCCATAAATACCTAGGAAATAAACCTAATATTTTTGTCCCTTCCTCCAACCCTAAGACCTCTAGATTCTAGAAAGGATTAAAATCTATTATGCATCTTTGTGAAATTTGGCTGAGATGGAACATAGGGGTGGGAGCAGAACCAGGTTCTGGGAAGATAGTTGGTTTGGCACATCCCCCCTAGCAGTCTAATTTTGGCCTATTTACTCTGTCCGCAATGAGCTTAACAAAAGTGTCAATGAAGTTTGGGACGGTTAATGCCTAAAACTCTCTTTAAGAAAAGCATTACCTTTACTGCCGAGCCGGATGCCCTGATTTGGCAGCTGGACAATAAGGGGAAGTATTCCTCCAGCTCCCTCTATCATGTTATCAACTTTAGAGGGGTTCAACCCATGTTTATCCCTGCTGTCTGGAAATTGAGAGTTCCCCCTAAAATTCATGTATTTCTCTGGCTTCTCTCCAAAACAAATTGATGACTAGGGATAAACTTAGGAAGAGACACATCATCAAACCCCTTGATTGTGTTTACTGCTTGGAACAAGAGTCTTGTGCTCACCTATTTTTTGAACGTATAGTTGCTAAACATCTCTGGGCCCACATTGAGGAATATTTCTCTAGTCAGATTGGCTCATCCTTGAATCACGCTGATTCTGGATTGCTACCAAAAGTGCTCAGTTTTAAACACTGTTAGCTCAGTTGTTCTTTGGTGCCTCTGGAAATATAGAAATGCTATGATTTTCAGTAACACCTCCTGGATTTCCATTCCGTAGGTCTTGAGGTTGATTAGGAACATGGTGAGGAACTGGGCGATTCTGTCCTCCGGATCGGACAAGGACTAAGTTGATGAGCTTCGTGGAAACCCTAACAAGATCCCTCCAGAAACCGTTGGCGATCACTTGTGGCTGAACAAGGCTTGACCTGCTCTGGGGCTGGACCCATGGGCTCGTCTCAAGATCTCTGATGAAGATGATGGGCACCTGGCGCCGAAAAAGAGGGACATCCACCATGCTACGCCTTCCAGCCCAAAGTCTCTCGCTTGTTTGGTCGCCAGCAGTGACACGGCCCTCGGTGAAGACCATGAAGGCTTCACTGGACCCTCCTTGTGTCATTTGAGTGCTCTATCCGCTCGCCTTTGGCACCGCCGGGTGATTTGTGTTATTGAGAGAACTTGTTCATCCACCCCACTAGTTTGTAGCTTTTCTACGTTTGCTTTCGAACTACTCTTTGAGCTCTCAGATCGTAATATGTTGTGGTTTCGTTCAAGCAATGGTGTCGGTGTACTAGAGTAGGGTACCCTAGTATCCCGGACTCGTGCTGCAGGCGATTGCAGCACCTCGCTGCAAGGCTTGCTGGTGACCGCCAAGGTCCTCCGTGGTTCCTTTGGAGCCATTCAAGAACAAAGTATTTAAGCCAAGGAGACAAGACCCCGGCAAGAGGAGCTTGCCAGGAAGGCCACTCAAGGCACGCAGAAGACAAGACCCCGACGAGAGGAGCTTGCCGGGAAGGCCCGGAGAGCGACAAGCTTCCAGACGCGACAAGGATTCAGCCACGGCAAGGCGCTTGCCATGCAGCAACCACTCTTCATCTCCGCTCCAGCTCATCCACCAGCGTGTCGCCATGGGACCATTCCGGTAGCGTGTCAAGAGGTCTGGCTGACCAGCGGAGAGCAGCGATGGCGGCGCTGACAAGATTGCCATCGTGGCAAGCGGTGGCGCCCCTGACGGTCCCTGTTGCACTGTTTAGGCGACATGGACGGGCATTTAATGCTTTTGTCCCTTGCCGTCAGAGTTAGGTAGAATACACTGTACAAGTAGCTGTACCAACCGCAACTCATTTTCCCTTTTTTGCCCTTGTCTATGTTGCCACCTGTTGGTGACCCCTTGAGCATATAAAAGGAGGCCCATGCACAACGTAGAGGGGTTCGACTCATTCGAAACCAGAGACACTGACGCTACGTCTTGTAGCTCTCGCGGAGGAACCAACTCGTAGCTAGTCGCGCCCTTACTTTGTTTCGAGTCCGCTCAACAACTTAAAGAGAGCTGCAACTAGTTGCGACAACGTTGCTTGTCGGAAGCGGCACCGCCAAAGAAGCTGCTGACTTTCACTTTTCAGCCTTCATGCAAAGGTGCCAGCACGACAAGTTCCCTAAAAGCGTAAGGCAAAAACATACAAAGGAAGGAATCAAGTAAAGGAAATAACATTGCAATCACTACCCAAGATAGAGTTATATTACAAAATAGCTTGTCGCAGATCTAATAAATTGTTCTCCTAAACATGATCAGCAGCGACAAGGGAAAGATAAAACTGGCGGCCTAATCTACACGGTCGCCATCAACCCGCTTGATCTTGCCCACCTTGTCCACAATGGGTGCGACATGGGCTTTGAGCGCCTCCACATCAGCATCCGGCGGCAGGGATCTGAGGACGCCGGTGAGGTTGAGGCCTGGATTGCGGAAGACCACCTTCATCAACACCTTCCGAGAGCTCCGCGACAGATCTGGCGCGATTCCTCGCCAGCTGCTTTGGGATCTCTTCCTTGAGTCGCTGGAGAGCCGCCACCACGCCTTGAAGAACAAGCTGAGCTTGGCGCTGGGTTGAGGCGCTCGTCGAAAAAGTACCAAGATCCACCATCCCAGCTCCGTCGGCTCCGTGTCGATGGCGGTGGCGATATTCACAAGACCTTCATCCAGTGCTCCACATTCTCCCGAAGGTGCTCAGGCGGTAGTAGCACTTCGCCAGCAGCGCCTCGTCGGCCTTGATCTTCTCAACAGGCTCACCTCCCGCTCCTTGGCGCCGTCCAGCGTCTGCATCGAGGTGGTCGGTCTCAGCTCAAGATCTGCTTTGGAGTCCTTGGCGGCGCTGAGCTCCTTGCTCCTCTCGGTGAGGCGGCCCTACAGCTCGCCAAGAGTATAGGCGTCCTTCTCGCTTTCGTTGAGTGCAGCAAGCTCCTTGCCGCTCTTCTTGGGCTGGCCTCCAGCTGCGTCACCTTCGTCTCCAACTCTTTCTTGGCGGCCGGGCAGCTGCAGCGGCATCCTTTGCTTCCTTAAGAGCCCCGCCAAGTGACTCCTCAGCGTGACAAGCTCCTCCTCGTGGCTGTCAAGGTTGGTCTTCCGCTGCGCCATTTCGCCTTCCTCTTGCGGATAGCTTCTCGGCAGCGAGCCTCTGCTGCTCTTCAACCTCTGCCTTCTCGAGGATGAAGGCTTTGCGCGCCTCAACAATTTGCTCCCGCTCCTCTGCCAAGGACCGGAGAGCTTCCTGATTGATTCCCCGGAGATCCTCCGCGCGCTTCTCTATGTCTGCTCCTGCCTTCGTGACAAGCGCTTCCCGGGATTCCAGTTTGGCTTGCCGGGCGCGGTAGAGCGACAACAGCTTCTTCAGCAGATGCTCCTCCTCAGACTCGCCGCTGCTGCTGCTTGGTGCGTCAACCAACGACAGCCCAGCGGAGACGAGCAGCTCTTCATCAAAGGTCTCTCTTCGACCGGGCGCCACAGGCTCGATGCCTGGGAGCTTGATGAAGACGCCATCGCCGCCTTGAGATAGGCGCCGGGCAGCTCTTGAACTGACGCTGCACCGATGGCGGAGGGATCGGCGGTCGGCGTGGCGCTGGCGCTCCTGCGGCCTCGTGGTCGTCGGTCGCGATCGCTGGACCCTCGCCCGACCTTTGCGGCGGCAGCCTTGGCGGCCTCTTCGCGGCGGATCCATCGGCGTGACCTCTTCCTCCATGGTGGCGGCGTCGTCGAGATTGCCACAAGGCGCGTCCTCGCCCGGCGACCTCAATCTCCATCGGCTCTGCGACGGATGGATCTGACGACCAGAAAAAGAAAGAACAGTCAAGCAAATGTTTGAAAAGAAAAACAGAAGAAAAAGAACCCAAGGGAAATTTTCACGCAAGAGGATTACCTGCGATGGGATCTGTTGTGGAATTGTCACGGCAGATGTCCTCGTGAAAGGACTTAGTCGTGGGGCCATCGTACGGGTTAACTTAGAGGGGTTAAAGCAGACACAAAGACACGAGAGTTATACTAGTTCGGCCCCTTCGATGAAGGTAAAAGCCTACGTCTAGTTTGTGATGGGATTAATGTGATTTGGCGACTAGGGAGCAATAGCTTCGCCTAAGCCTCAATTGTGGTCGTCCCTAAACGCCGCTGGTCGTCCCTTATATACACGGGTTGGCGCTTGCAGGTCTCTGAGTCCCGAGGCCGGCTCATACAAGTGTCCGACTCGGTCTCTCCTTTCTTATCTTCAGCACAAGTTACATGGTTAAAGCGGTTTACCATTATGGGCCCTAATCCATACAGGCTCCGGGCCTCTAGCCTTCGTGGGCCCTAATTATGGGCGAGGGTAAACGGCCCCTTGAGCGGTTTATATTCATAGTTACATCCCCAACATTAGGCCCAGATTGACTTGAACGGTTCATGTTAATCTTCAACATCTTAGGAAACTCTGAATATCTCCCTTCATATTTCAGTAAACCGCCATCTGCTTGAACCGTCGTGGACGTCATCCTCCGACCACACAGAACGGGCATCTTGGCGTCATCCTTATTAAAGAAACCCAAGCAGTAAGATTCCCTTCATTTAATACTATCCCGGAAATCGAGGCGACCGCTGCGCCGTCCGCCGCATTTAAATCCTCGATTCTCGCGCTTGTCAATTACTCCGTTTCCTTATAAATAGACCGGCGGGCCCTTTCTCTTCTTTCTTCTTCCGCGCTGCTTCTTCCTCGCGACGCTCCAGCTCTGAAGCTCCGCCGTCGCCTCCGACCTTCGAACGCCGCATCAGCGCAAGGCCGCTGCATCAACCTGGTTGTACCAGAGGCTCTCGGCGCTCCTCCATTGTTCTGTGCATCGGGTAAGGCTCCTCTTCAAGCCCTAGATACGCATCTGAAGGCTCCTGTTCATCTCGTAGTTCATAGGTGTTCATCCTAGTTTCCTCATACCTGCTCTGCCATGGCCGTTTAATCCAACCGTAGTATACATCCTGTGCGGCGACTGCTCCGCCGTCAGTTTAGTTCTTTGTACACCTTTCTTTTTGTTCAGACCCTCTTGTTTAGAACGCGCGAACTTTCCTGCCCTTTATAAGGCTTGCATGGGTCGCAGAATTTTTTCTTACTGAATCTTCGGTAGATCCAAATTACCTCCATTCGTATGTGAAACCTGTTTCTGTCCACACTTAGCAGATTTTCCAGTTCTGTCTCTTTGGGCGGTTTGACTTTTGATAGCTAATCCGCCATACTCCATTAGTCCTCAGTTAAACCGGAATTGGAAACTGGCTGCCGAATTGCCGGTTTAATATTGTATAATGTGTCTAAACCGTTAACGGTGAATCATTTTTCACCTTTCCTTTCGCAGTTTCTTCTTCCGGAATGGCCAAACAATTCTCAGCTTGCAATTGGGTCCGGTCCAAGATCACTGAGACGCAACTCAGCGGATACGCCACCACCTGGCGCTTTAGCCTCCAAAATGTCCTCCATTGGCGGGTTCCGGATGCCGAATGCCCTGCCGATCCTCAAGAAGGAGAAGTAATTTTGTTTATGCAGCACTTAGACTGGGGATTCTGCCCGCCCGGATCAAAATTCTTCCGGGATGTCCTTGCAAGTTTTCAACTCCATCCACAGGATATTGGTCCGAACTCTGTGTCCAATATATGCAATTTCCAAGTTTTCTGCGAAGTCTATCTTCAAGAAGAACCATCTGTGGAGCTGTTCCGGGATTTCTTTCACTTGAACCGCCGTACAGAATTTTCGGATGGTCCTAACATGGAACTGGGCAGCGTTTCAATCCAGAAAAGGAAGGAAGTAGACTTTCCTCACGCCAAACACCATAGCCATCCGAAAGATTGGAACCAAACCTGGTTCTACTGCCGAAATACCGCTCCTAACAATGAGAATCCCTTGCCGGGTTACCGCCCTCACCGGCTTAGCAACCATCACCCGCTGCCTTTACGCTTGACCGCCGCAGAACGGAAGAATTTTGCGCCTCAAATTATCAAACTCCGGGCTCTAATGGCCAATGGCTTAACTGGCGTCGACCTTGTGCGATGTTGGGTTTCTTGGGGTATCTTGCCATTAAGCCGCCGCCCCGGATTGATGCACGAATACACTGGTAGCGTCCAAGACCCTCAAAGACGTCACGAGCTACCAATAACTGAGCTTGAAGTCACTGAGACAGTGAAGAGGATGCTTGATGAACCGATCTCTGTCTGCAGCCAAACCGGGTTGGCCCCATTCTGTGTTGCCAACAAACCGCCTGCGGTAAGGCTCCGCTCACCGCTCTTCTGACATTAATGCCTTATTGATATATATTAATCCTTGTTATCTCTCAGGCTAACAGCTCCTTCTGGAAGCGGACCAAACCGGCCCGGGCTCCGCGTGTAAAGTCCAAGACCACCAAGAAGGCTGGCAAGAGGAAAACCGCCGAGTCTTCTGATCCACCGGAAGACGAAGATTCAGAAGCTGAGGTAAAGCTTGATTTATCTTGTCCCTTTTTATTCTTCCTTTTATTGACAATTTTAACTCCCAGGATGATGCTGAAGCCAGTCATGCCGATCCTGTTGAGGTAATCTTTCTTTCTTCCGAATCCGATCTCGTGCGGTTAAAAGAATTCGCCGCCACAGTCCGGAAAGTGAAAAATCTCATTCCTGTGCTCATTTGAATCAAACCTTTCCTTGAAGACACAAGAGGCTGAAGAGCGCCCGACGACCCGCAAGACAAATGGTCAACAAATTACATCGTCCGGTTTACGGATACACCAACCCGAAGCGTCGCCCGTAGGTGATTTGTTCTCTGAAAAGCGTTATCCTTTGAAAGGTTTCTTCCGATGTCCTCTCAATCTGCTTCGACCCAATTATCAGGCCTCTTCCAACTCATCCGGCGGTTCATCAACCACTCAACCGCCTCCGCTTAAAGTTGATGCGGGGTAAGCACCATACTTCTGCCAAGTCAATTCGGTTTATATTTGCGTTGGTCGGTTTATCTCACTCTAATTCTGAACATTGCAGCACCAAGGCTCGCTTGAGTAAAAAAGCGAAAACCCTTGATCCTACTGCGGATGTTGATCCGGAGAAGATTCCAGAGCAGCATGGCGAAAATCCTGAAGTCGCTAAAAATAGCTCTGTCGGGTTGAACCAAGACGACAACGCTGATCCGCCAGAATTTGAACCGGATGCCCAAGTGGAAACCTCACATCCTGCTCCACCGAGTCCGGCCACAGAGCGGGTCGTAATTGTTGAACCGCCGAGCCTGAGTATGAAAACACCAAGCCCAAAGAAGACTGCCAATCTAGCCAGCCCGGCCAAAAATGATGATGTTGTAGTGACAGGCACTGGCTACACCGACCCTGGCCAACCGGTTGCTTTAGCAAAACACAGCGCCAAGGAAGAGTCTACTACCATGAGTAAAGAGAAGGGGAAAACTGATCTGTCAGCTTATGACAACCTCTCTGCCCAAGAACTTCACTCCGCTTTCGAACCGACTCTACACAAGTCGTGACTTGAAGCGGTCGTCGTAAATCGATGAAGGAACGCTATGAGGTAAGGAGTTATGCCTCTCTTGTACTTTTGCTGTGTAGTAGCCCTCAAGGGCGGTTCAACTTAGCATAGTTAAACCGGCCTTAACTGTATAGAACTCATACGCCTTAAACTTCAAAGGTTGTAGCCCTCAAGGGCGGTTCAACGTAACATAGTTAAACCGACTTAACTTTTGTATCCCCATAGCAAACTGAGATCAACTAGCCATTAGCCCCAAGTGCCAAGTTGAATACTTGTATTGAGCTTGGGACTTTATAATGAAACAACTAACATGCTCCATTTGTTATCGAGTGAGATATACCAACCAAACCGCACAACTCAAGGACCTTCGTGCTAACTGAGACTCAACAAGCGTAAACCACCAAGGCCAAGGATGAATTGAAAACCGCCTTGGCCACTATGGAACAGCTCAAGGAGTGGTATAAATACGAGCAGGCCAACTGGGACACCGAGAAGGCCGGTTTGAAAAACAGGCGGAAGATCTTTAAACGGCTCTTAAACCGGTGATGTAAGAGCTCACGGACTAAAGTGCCAAATTAACGCCATGACCTCTGCCATCTTTGGTAAGAGATTTTTCACTGATTACCATTCCGTTTTGATATTTCCGCCGGTTTAACCTGAGCTGTCTTAAACCGGTACAGGGAAGCGTATTGCTCATCTGGGCTCTGATGTGCGGAAGAAGCTCAAGGCCGCCTACACGCTGATTGAGCAGCTGTATACCGGCGCCCAGCGAGTCATATGTGCCACATCGTACGACAACACAGCTCCGTCCTTGATCAAAGATACACTGGACCGGCTATCCATGATTCCGGCACAGCTTGAAGAGTTGAAACGATCCGCGGCCCGGGCTGGCACTTTACTGGCTCTAACTCGCGCCAAGGCGTGGATAGCGGACCTTGATCCGGCTGACATAGCCAAGGGTTTCCCCAGCGCTCAAGAGAACGGCGAAGCCTTTGATAATGACGCCCTGAAACGAATAACAAAGGAGATGCGCCCTTCGGGCGAGTCAAGCGGCAGCGAAGCCAACTGGCGGTTCACCGCTTTTCTATGATGCGAACAACAAGCGGGTGGAATTTGTCATTCCAGAAGTGCAGAGCCTTGTTCCTCCAATCCGTAAGCACACTTATGCCCCTGACGTTGATCCGGCTGAGCTTATAAGTGAAGAGGCTGTCTTCGTGCCTTAAACCGGATTGATTGGTCTACCAATGACTTCCGCCCTTGGGTGATGAAGAGGAAGAAGCTGAACCGACGCCAGACGCCCTCTTCCTCACGCCAACCCGCGAGGAAGCTTAATCCGTTGCCGGGTGATGCATCGAAGTTGCTAGTCATAACGCCATGCGAAATATCGGCCTTGGAAGGCTTTGTAATAGAATAGCCAGCACTTTGTTTTGAATATGCCTTTATGCCTTGGCCCAGAACCTTGCGCGGAGGTGCTGATATTTTGATTGAATAATTGAATCCTTCAATTTATTTTGCCTGCAATCACAAATTCTTAAACTGCCACGGCGGCTTGTGTCGCCAGCCGGCTTGTGACACTTATATACCTATATAAGAAAATATGGATGTATATGATCAAAACTTTGTGATACAAAAATACCTGCCAGCGTCGGGCATGCAGTTGGCTGAGCCAACCCTTGAAGCGGAGGTTGCATAAACCATTACCGTCAAAGGAGACAACAGCTCCTGGCTTTAGAATGCCGGTTTACCAGGTAAACCATGCCGGGTCATGTTAAGCCCCCTGTTACTCCATAATGGTATGTTTAACAGGAAAGAAACAAACCGGAAATGTTATCTCCGGATTAAACAATAAACCAAATTCCGTCAATGGACTGGTTGAACCAATTTGAATGGCAGTTAGAAGAGAAATAGAGAAGCAAAGGCAATGATAAAAATGTTTGCCAAAAGAGGCTTTACTGAGCCGATCAGATGGCGTTACCATGGTCGGACACGACCAAGCTCCCAATAAGGTGTAGCTATGGTTCAAGTCAGCCAGGTCCCCAACCGAAACCGTGGCATTATGCCGATCAAGTGGCGTGGCAATGGTTCGGGTTGGACCAAGCCCCCAAGTGACTCTATGACCTTAGGCCGACCAAGAGGCGTGACTGGTTCAGATGTGACCATGTCCCCAAGTGATCTGGTGGCTTTCGCCCATCAAAAGGTGTTGCATTGGTTCGGACACAACCAAGCCCCCATATGACATAAAAAACTTCTGAAAAGCAAGCTCAAGGGATAAACTGGAGGCCGCTTTGAGACAACAACTCCATGTACCCAAGCCGGATTTTTACAGAACGGATACCCCGCTTTAACCGAGGCTCCGGTTTATTGCTTTTATTCATAATATATACATTGTCATAATATGTACATAAGTAGAGCCGATGGCTCAGGTATAATAAGGCCGAAGATGAGCTATGTTCCACGGCCTGTTGGTCTCCTCTTCTGACGTGCGTGAGTCTTTACGCTCTCGAACATCAATCAGATAGTATGACCCGTTGTGCAGATTCTTGCTAACCACAAAAGGCCCTTCCCAAGGTGGGGATAGCTTGTGCATATCTGTCTGGTCTTGAATGAGCCGAAGCACCAAGTCTCCTTCCTGAAAGGTTCTGGTTCGACGACCGATCGTGATACCGACGAAGATCCTGCTGGTAAATCGCCGAGCGAGCAGCCGCCATATCTCGCTCTTCATCCAGTCGATCCAAAGCGTCCTGCCGTGCAGCCTTGTTATCTGCCACAACATAGGCTGCCACGCGAGGTGAGTCATGACGGATATCGCTGGGGAGGACCGCCTCCGCTCCATAGACCATAAAGAACGGTGTGTATCCAATGGATCTGTTAGGGGTAGTATTTATACTCCATAACACAGATGGTAGCTCTTCTACCCAACAGCCCGGCGTCCTCTGTAAAGGGACCATAAGCCGGGGTTTGATACCTCTCAGGATCTCCTGATTAGCTCGTTCTGCTTGACCATTGGACTATGGGTGGGCCACTGAAGAAACGTCAAGCCGGATGTGCTCACGTTCACAAAACTCCTTCATGGCACCCTTGGACAAATTGGTGCCATTATCCGTGATGATACTGTGTGGAAATCCAAACCGGAAGATCACCCTTTTTATGAACTGAACCGCCGTGGCCGCATCACACTTGCTAACAGGCTCTGCCTCGACCCATTTTGTAAATTTGTCAACTGCTACCAGCAAGTGTGTTTTCTTGTCCTTGGACCTTTTAAAAGGCCCCACCATGTCCAGCCCCCAAGTCGCAAACGGCCAAGTAATTGGAATCATCCTCAATTCCTGGGCCGGTATGTGAGCACGTCTAAAAACTTCTCGCAACCATCACATCGCTCGACCAGATCTTCCGCATCAAGCATGGGCAATCAACCAATAAAACCATGGCGGAACTTTGGCTACCAAGGATTTTGAACCGCGTGGTGACCACGGTCCCCTTCATGGATCTCACGCAATATCTCACAGCCTTCCTCGGGGACACATAACGCTGAAACGCATACGACACATCGCAATGATGCAACTCGCCATTAACAATGGTCATAGACTTAGACCGCCGAACTACCTGTCGGGCCAACGTCTCATCTTCTGGTAACTCGCCCCGGGTCATGTATGCCAAATAAGGGAGCGTCGAATCCGAAATGATATGCAAGGCTGCCACCAACTGAGCCTCCAGATCAGGAATAGCCAAATCTACTTCATCGGGAAGCTTGACTGACGGATTGTGCAGTACATCAAGGAAGACATTGGGCGGGACCGGTTTGCGTTGAGGGCCCAGCCGGCTTAAAGCATCCGCCGCTTCGTTCTTCCGACGATCCACATGGTCCACCTGATATCCTTTAAAGTGACCTGCAACAACATCCACCTCCCGATGATATGCAGCCATGAGTGGGTCTTTGGAATCCCAAGTACCTGACACTTGCTGGGCCACCAAGTCCGAGTCACCAAAGCACTTAACCCGGCTTAGATTCATCTCCTTAGCCATCCGGAGACCATGGAGCAAGGCTTCATACTCAGCTGCATTGTTAGTACAAGGGAACATTAAGCGGAGGACGTAACAAAACTTTTCACCTCGTGGGAAGTTAACACAACTCCAGCCCCGAGCCTCCAATTGCTCGGACCCGTCAAAGTGGATGGTCCAATAGGTATGATCCGCTTTTCTTCAGCGCTTGTAACTCCGGCCCAATCATTAATGAAATCAACAAGTGCACAGATTTTATCGCCGTCCGAGGTACATACCTTAAACCGTGCGGCCCAAGCTCTATGGCCCACTTAGCAATCCGCCCATTGCTTCTCGGTTCTGTATGATATCGCCCAAGGGAGCTGAATTGACCACCGTGATGGGATGCCCTTGAAAATATTGCTTCAGCTTCCGGCTTGCCATAAAAACTCCATACACCAGCTTCTGCCAATGCGGATATCTCTGTTTAGACTCAATGAGCACCTCGCTGATGTAATAAACCGACGTTGAACCGGATATTCCTTCCTTGCCTCCTTCCGCTCTACCACAATGGCTACGCTTAATCGCCCGGCATTAGCAGCAACATATAGCAAGCGTCTCTTTGTCAATGGGAGCGGCGAGAACAGCGGTTGGCCAACTGCCGCTTTAAATCCTCCAATGCTTCATCGGCGCTGAACTCCGCATAAACTGATCCGTCTTCTTCAAAGATCTGGTACAAAGGAATGGCCTTCTCTCCGGCGGGTGATAAACCGCTTAGCGCGGCAATCCGACCCGCCAAACGCTGGACATCATTGATGCACTTTGGCTTAGCCAAGGAGGTGATAGCCGTAATTTTCTCCGGATTAGCTTCAATCCTCGCTGGACACAAGAAAACCCAATAACTTGCCTCGCCGAACACCGAAGACACATTTGGCGGGTTAAGCATCATCTTGTACACCCGCAAGTTGTCAAAAGTTTCTTTTAGATTCTCAATCAACGTCTCCTTCTTCCTTGACTTAACCACAATATCATCCACATAAGCATGCACGTTACGGCCGATTGTTCGTGCAAGCAATTACAGACTTAACGCCGATAAGTTGCTTGGGCGCTCTTGAGCCCAAAAGGCATAGATACATAGCAGAAGGCTCCAAAAGGAGTGATAAACGCTGTCTTCTCCTGGTCCTTAACCGCCATCTTAATCTGATGATATCCAGAATACGCATCCAAAAAGCTCAAACGCTCACAACCCGCTGTAGCATCAATAATCTGGTCAATGCGGGGGAGGGCGAAAGGATCTGCTGGACAAGCTTTGTTAAGATCTGTGTAATCCACACACATGCGCCAAGTGCCGTTCTTCTTAAGGACCAACACCGGATTAGCAAGCCACTGCGGGTGGAAAACTTCAACGATAAACCCTGCTGCTAAGAGCCCGCAACCTCCTCTCCAATGGCCTTGCGCTTTTCCTCGTTAAACCGCGAAGAAACGCTTTACCGGTTTGTACTTGGGATCAACATTAAGAGTGTGTCACGAAGTTCCCTCGGTACACCCGCATGTCAAGGCTTCCATGCAAAATGTCCCGATTCTCACGGATGAACTCGATGAGCGCTTTCCTATTTAGGATCCAAGTTAGCATCGATGATGAACTGCTTGGACGAATCGCCGCACAAAATCAACAAGTTTAGTCTCAGCCGCCGATTTAAACTTCAAATCCGGATCGTGCTATGTAGTTGGCTTCTTCAACGGGGTCATATCCGCTGGATCAACATTGTCTTTATAGTACTTTAGCTCTTCATGGCACAAACCGACTCTGCATAAGCCGCATCACCTTCCTCGACTCCAAAGCGATCCCGCGCTCCCATGAACCGTTATCGTCCCTTTGTGACCCGCATTTTAGCTGCAAATAGACATAACAAGGCCGTGCCATAAACTTAGATAAGCCGCCGCCCAAATAGGGCGTGGTAAGGGCTTTGAATTTTCACCACTTCAAACGTCAATGTTTCCGATCCGAGTCATGTTCATCCCCAAAGGCCACCTCGAGCTATTTTACCGACCGGTATCTTGACTTGCTGTGCACCACACCGTGAAACACCGATGGACGGCCCGAGATGCTTATCCGTTAACCCCATACGACGGAAGGTCTCATAATACATGATGTTGATGCTGCTCCCTCCATCCATAAGCACATTGGTAAACTTGTATCCTCCCACCTGAGGCGCCACCACTAGGGCTAGCTGACCCGGATTGTAAACCCGGGGAGGATGATCCTCTCGCCCATACAATAGGCTGCTCAGACCAGAGTAGGTAATGCGTGCGGCCGGTTCAACAACATTGACTGCCCGCTTCAAGTTTTCGGTCTCGCTTGTCCAAGCTGGTGGTAAAGACATGGTATCGCCCACCGCTCAACCGCTTCGGATTGCTTTGATAACCCGACTGCTGCTGCTGTTGATTGTAACCACCTTGGTTCTGATTGTTCTGATTGTTCTGCCCGCCCGGATTACCATCGAACCCCGGGCCGAATTTCTCCATCAGAATCCGGGCGGACTTCGAACGCCGCCGGGCCCTTGATCATACCGGAAAGCATTAGAACTTTTGAACTCCTGCATAATGTAACAATCCTTCCAGAGGTGGTTTGCTGGTGCCTCTTTCGTCCCATGCTTCGGACAAGGTTGATTCAACAGATAATTCAAACGACCCGGATTGTGATTAGGCGCACCACCCCGGTTTGGTTGCTTACCCTTGCACCGTTGACCCTTGTCCTGTGCGTTGGTGTTCGCTACGAAGCCCATGTTACCGTTGCCTTACGCTTGTTTCCTCCATTACCCGCCGATCGATGCTGCTGGCCTCGAGTTGCTGTTCTGTTTTCCTTCCCTATTTCGTCATCCTCCTCGCACTGGGATCCTTGGTACTATCGTAATCAACATACTTCACTAAAACGCCCATGAGAGTGCCCATGTCATTGCAAAATGCTTCATGCGACCCAGCTTCAACTTTAAAGGTTTGAACCGGCAGTTGCCTTCTAGGGTTAAGATCGCGGAATCGGGTTGATCCGGTCCAAGAATGTAAACTTCAAATGCGGCGCACTCCAATGGGTTGTGGATTCTCCTCCGCTCTGAACACAAGCCGCCAAATCCACCACGTATATGGGCTGTTTACAGGTGTCTTTGAAATTTTGAATGAACCGGTCCGCAATCGGGTCCATGAACTGATGGAGTTAGGCGGCAAGTTCTTCAACCAAGCACGGGCCGCACCTTCTAACATCATGGTGAAATACTTCGCACACGCAGCTTCATCCACATCCAAAGATCTCCATGGCCATCTCATAGCTTTCTATCCACGCTTCGAGCCAAATCGGCGGTATAATTGGGCACCTGCGTGGCCCCTTGAAGTCCTTGGGCAAATGTACATTGCGTAGAGCGGGGACGAGGCAAGGCACCCCCAAAGAGCCAGATGTTGTGCTGCTAACTCGGCCTCCCTACGTGCCCTGGCCCGGTCCACCACCACTTGAGCGTTTTCGAAGCCACCCGCCGGGTTGTTGCCGCGAGGCGGACCGCTTCGCGATTGCTTGACACGGCCGGTCTGGTGCTGCGTGCGGCTATAACTCCGGCTTGGGCGGGGATGGAGTGGATCCGATCACGGTGTATGAATACGCTTCTGTTGAGCCAGGGCCGCCCCGAGGATCTCTTTCGCCTGGCGTGTTTCTACCGCTCGCGGTGAATCGCTTCGATTGAATCGCCTCCAACCGTGCCGCAGCCGCAACAAGGTTATCCATCGGGTTGGAGTAGTGACCGGAGGTGTCGCAGACAGCCTGGCGCGCCGCATGATGGCGAGGCAGATCTATCACACGGGCTGAATCAGCGCGCCGGGTCCAGTGCTTCGCCGGTTCACCACCGCGGCGGATTACTGGTCCTCGCCTCGGGTGTTGAAGAGGTCTCTTCCCTCGAAAACCAAGGCAAACGGGATCTGTACTTTCTTTTCATGACTTCATGTGACGCGCTTCGATCCAAAGATGAGCCTATAAGCTCACAGATCCAAAGCGGCCCGCTCGCGCCATCTCACGCCCGCGGCCGCCAGATCCGCTTTAGCCTTAGTGATATGTTCCTTCACCTTTGCAATCTCCCGTTGTGCAGGTCTTGATCCGCCGGATTAGCCTCTCGCCATGAGCACAGCCAATGCATCGAATAGCTCGATAAAACTTGAGCGGCGGGCGACAGGCCTCCTTCCCCGGCTGCCATCACCGCTGCTGAACCGGCGACCATGGGCGCCAAGGGTCGAAGAGTGAAGCGCCGCCAGGTACCGTCATGAATATTCCAACCGGTTGGGCAGATCAAAGGGTCCGAATACTCACCGTCGAACAGCCCCGATCCGGCCGTCTTTGCACTGGTACAGAGACTCGGTTTCTTCGTCGACGACTCGTCATCGAGTAGACAACTGTTTCGCCACCAGATGCTGATCCGCTCACATCTCCTCCGTGGATGACTCCCACGAAGCACGCTTGATAGCCGGTTTAGCTGTGGCAGGATTCTTCTTCGCTCGGCCCGAGCCGCGTCTCGACGAGGTCGGTGCAGATGTCCGCCCAGCCCTGGCTCACCGATCTTGCCGATGAACACGCAGTATGCCACCAAAGGGGACCCAGACCAGACTAATCGAGCCGGCCTCGAGGCCCCGCCTGCATCGTCGATGTAGAGCTTGCCGCGACGACTCTTGGTCATCCGCCCAAGCATAGCCTTCGAGTCCTTCGAACTTGCCCTCTAAGATCATCAAACCATCGCACGATAGCCCCACGGTGGGCGCCAACCGTCGTGGAATTGTCACGACAGATGTCCTCGTGAAAGGACTTAGTCGGGGCCATCATACGGGTTAACTTAGAGGGTTAAAGCGACACAAAGACACGAGAGTTATACTAGTTCGCCCCTTCGATGAAGGTAAAAGCTCACGCCTAGTTTGTGATGGATTAATGTGATTTCGGCGACTAGGGAGCAATAGCTTCGCTTAAGCCTCAATTGTGGTCGCCCTTAACCGCCGCCTGGTCGCCCCTTATATACACGGGTTGACGCCTGCCGGTTCTGAGTCCCGAGGCCGGCTCATACAAGTGTCCGGCTCTGTCTCTCCTTTCTCTTATCTTACAGCACAAGTTACATGGTTAAGGCGGTTTACCATTATGGGCCCTAATCCGCCCCTGGGCTCCGGGCCTCTAGCCTTCGTGGGCCCTAATTATGGACGAGGGTAAACCGGCCCCTTCAGGGCGGTTTATATTCAGTAGTTACATCCCCAACAGGATCTGCAGCCATGGTCTCGACCACCGGAGGATCACTGGTGATGTCCCTTGCCAGAGAGGTCTCCCTTGCCGGAGAACGCTCCCTTGCCGGAGAATCCTCCCTTGGGGGTGTAGTCGAAGCAGATGGTATTTCGGGAGCGGCTTCCGGGCACTCCTGATGAGGTTGCTCTGCTCCTACACAAACCAACAATCAGATATCAACAAAGAAGGAGCACCCATGCACACCTAATAGTAATAAGTAGATCATATACTTACGCTGGGGGCTGTGCTGGGGGCTGCTTTGAGGAAGGTTTGCCGGGTCCGGCAAGGGGGTCTCAGACGCGCCTCCTATTGCCACGGGGGGATCGTCCTCGATGACGACCACCGGGGTCTTGGCTCTTCGACGCTCTTCTCTGGCCAGCAGGCTTGAAAAGGAAAGAGTTCGGAATGAAGCAAATCAGATACAAGACGAAGCAACAAAATTGAAGAAATACAAGCACAACATAGAATCTTACTCTTCTTCTTCCTCGTCGGAGCTGAGCGCGGAGAGATCAAATTCCGGTTCGCCTCCGGTGCAACGAGGCGGAGGAGTAGGTTCCTCGACCGCTTGGCGGGGTGGCAGCGGTGGCCCGGGAGGATCCCGCCGCTTGTTGCAGCAGTGTGGGGTGCTCCTGCTGCAACAAAGGCTTGCCGCTGTGGAGCTGCGTCGCCGCACGGGCGCGGCTGTTGGCCCGTCTCGCCGCCTGCCTCGCTCTCCGCCTTGTAAGACGCCTTCTTGGTGGAGCTGGGGACTCCGTCTGCGGTAAGCTGCTAGATGGTGGGGAAGAAGCGCCTCGGCGGGTTCGCCGACTCGGCTTCGGTTCGCAAGCTCTTCCTCGCCGGGCTAACTCCCTTCGCCGACAAGGCCTGCCGCCTCTGCCTGCCGCCTCCTCCACGGTGAACCCGACCGCCAAAGAGTAGCTGCTGCTGCCTCCTCCACTGGGTGGCGGCGCGCCTGATCTCGCCGCCGCTGGTGTCGCGGGTGAGTCTCTTCTGCTCGTCGGGGCGGATCGGCACTTCTTCCAAACTGTCGAAGAACTGCCGCGCGACGTCGTCTGAAGGCTCTTGCCAGGTTGGAACAATCCCATGCGAATCGCACAACGACATCATTGCACGGATGCGGTTGAGCGAAGAGTTGTTGCACAATGGGACGACTCCCCTCGGCAACCTAAACCACTCGGGGTGATCGGGGTCGTGCTTGAACAGCTCCAGCAACATCGCATCCAACTCCAAGATGCTGAAATTGAAGTTGAGGCCCCAGCGCAGCCTCATGATGTCCGCCGCATTTTGGAACTCCCAAGCAGGTCTCCTCCTCTCCCGCAAGGGAGCGCGGCGGCGAAGGAAATCTGCGCCAACAGCGCCACGGTGTGTCCGCAAGCCCGAGGCGCAAGATCCGGTCACAGCAATCTTCAACCTAGCATCTTCCGGCGCTAAGTTGCTCCAATCGCTGCCAAGACTATTGGAGTTTGGCATCGGGCAAGGAAGGGCTGCGGGTTCTCCTCAACGATCCAACACCAATCGCCCTCCACTCCTCCCACTTGTCATGGAGCTCTCCTTCAAGATAGGCTTTTTTGCCGACCCTTGAGATCCAAGCAATCCCTCCGCAAGTGGCTCTCTCTCTCGACGCTGGGCATGAAGAAGTGGCGGAAGAGGGCTACGCTTGGGTGGATCTACAAAGTTTTCACAAAGATGTGCGAAAACCGCCATGGTCAGACAACATTGGGGTGAAATCAAGGAGGCTAAGCCCGTAGGTGTTCATGATATCGCAGAAAAATTCAGAGAAGGGCGGGCAGAGCTCGCAATAGAATAACAGCGCGAAGAAGGGGTACCCAGTTGGGGCTAGTTCAGAAGCAGCGGTTGGGAGTACTTCTGCGCGGATGCGCCGCCTCCGCCGACTGCACAGGTAGTAGTTCTCCTCGGCTCCCTTGAGGCAAGCTGAGGGGAAGACGGCCCGCCTTTCGCAGCGCATGAGCCGAGCCGCTGCGCCGCCGATTTACGCCTCTTCCCTTATCGGCTTTCGAGCCATGGCGGAGGCAGTGGAGGAGACCCGGCGCTGATGGCGCTGGTGGCGATGGGGCGGAGCGCTGCTCTTGCACTAGAGAAGAAGGGGGAGCGGTGTTTTTCGAGATTAGACAGCAAATGGCGAGGTGGGCGACCTGCCCCTGCTTCCCCTGCTTATAAGGAGGGACAGGGCAGACGCCCGCTTTCCGAATAAAGAACCCCCCCCACGATCTCTCCCACGACGCCACGCTCGACGCGCACTGCTCGTGGGTGACGTGGTGGGTCCGGAGCGAGTTACGGCGTGATCTAGGCCGGCGTGTCTGCAGACTGTTTTGGGCCTGGCCCAACAGCTGTCGGCACTGTGTGGCCCAGTCTGGGGCTCTGCCGGTGTACTAGAGTAGGGTACCCTAGTATCCCGGACTGCACGGGCAGTTGCAGCACCCCGCGGCAAGGCTTGCCTGGTGACCGCCAAGGTCCTCCGTGGTTCCTTTGGAGCCATTCAAGAACAAAGTATTTAAGCCAAGGAGACAAGACCGCGGCAAGAGGAGCTTGCCGGGAAGGCCACTCAAGGCACGCAGAAGACAAGACCCCGGCGAGAGGAGCTTGCCGGATGGCCCGGAGAGCCGACAAGCTTCCAGACGCGACAGGATTCAGCAGCTGCAAGGCGCTTGCCAAGGCAGTAACCACTCTTCATCTCCGCTCCACTCATCCACCAACGTGTCGCCATGGGACCATTTCCAGCGCTGCGTGTCAAGAGAGGCTCAGGCGGCCGGAGAGCATGGTTGGCGCTGACAGATTGCCATCGTGGTAAGCGGTGGCGCCCGACGTCCCTGTTGCACTATTTAGGCGACATGGACGGGAATTTAATGATTTTGTCCCTTTCCGTCAGAGTTAGGTAGAATACACTGTACAAGTAGCTGTACCAACCGCAACTCATTTTCCCTTTTTTGCCCTTGTCTATGTTGCCAACTGTTGGTGACCCTTGAGCATATAAAAGGAGGCCCATGCATAACGAGAGGGGTTCACTCATTCGAAACCAGAGACACCGACGCTAGGTCTTGTAGCTCAGCGCCCATAGCAAGAACACAATACAATCGCACAAGCAGCAAGAGGAGTATTATCTCTCCGAGAGCTCCGGTTGGGTAACTGCTTTCAGGTGTTAGCCGCCTCGATCTGCTCTTTTGTGCGACTCTCCACCTCCCACCGAACCGAAGGGGCTCGGTCCGCCGGTCCCATAGGTGTTCGTGGGTTACGATCAGCTTCCCCGACAAATGGAACCGGGGAGATGCTCCCTGTTTTTCTAAAAAAATTATTTCATATGTTATTGTATATTATTTTTATTGTCATCATATATTTAACAGATACTTACATATGTAAGAAAACAATATCCCACATCTTATCCACCGTTGGCCAGGCCATCCCTCCACCCCTCCACACCTCCTGTTCTTCTCCACCGACTGCCGAACCACACCGCACTAGAACCAAGATTAACCTCAGACACCTCTTCGTTTCGACTCTACTCCCCTGTCTTCCCATCTCCCGCCGTTGTTGTCCGGGCCTCGCCGCCGTCCACCACCTTTGATCGCTTCAGCGCCGGGCGTGGTCAACGTGGTCAATGAACGACACTATCGGAAGTAGACTGTGCGTGGAGAGGCTGACAGCTGGGTCCACGGCCGCACACAAGGAAATGCCTCCTTATTACGCGCAAAATAATGATTCCTCCTCCTGACATCTGGGACCCACCGAAAGGGCCTCTGTATTTCGCGAAATAAAGTGCCCCCCGCTGACATGTCGGACCCACCAGCTATCTTCGCACGCAAGGAAGTGCCTCCTTATTACGCACAAAAAAATGAATATTCCCCCTGCCAGCTGGAACCCAGCATAGTGGGAGGCTGACTTGTGGGCCTACCAAGTTGACGGGGATGGAGGGCTTTGTCAACTTAGTCAATATGAACTTAGTCAATATGAACGATTCTAGCTCTTGTTACCGTACGATGTTCATCCAACGGCCGTAGTGCTTCTTCAACCTCTGGTCTTCTTGCTCCAGCCGCCCAAACCAGCGCCCGGTCGTGTCGCTGCTCCCGCCTCCCGTGGCCGGGCTGTGATGCCGCTGAGGCCTCACCGCCCCTAATACTCCCACCGCTAGCCGTGCCATCCTCTACTCACCCACACCCCCCGTTATTTCAGGGCGACAAGAGCCTCACACCGCAGCTGAACCAGTGAACCTCATACTACTCTTCGCTGGGCATCCACCGTTGGGTCTTCCCTGCTCCAAGTCGCCCCTTCCTAGTCCTAGCCGCCCACCACCACCTCGGTGCTCTTCGTGGCGTGGTCAACGTGGTCAACGATCGACTTCCATCTAAGAGTATCAGACGTGGAGAGGCCGACACTGGGTCCATGACACCGCAAGGAAGTGCCTCCTTTACGCAGAAAATAATTATTCCTCCACCGACAAATAGGACCCACCGGACGGGCCACCAGATTTTGCTAAAAAATCATTTCCCGACGCTGGGACCCACCGGACGGGCCACCGTATTTCATGTAAAAACGTTCCTCTCGCCGTCACCGACCCACCGGAAGTGCCTCCTTATTACGCACAAAAAATGAATACTCACCCGGCTAGTGGGACCCACCTTTTTGGGAGGCTGACTTAGGGCCTACTAAGTTGACAGGGGACGAAGGGCTTTGTCAACTTAGTCAATATGAACGATTCTAGATCCAAAGGATCAGACGATGTCCATCCAACGGTCAGAGTGCTTCTTCAACCTCCGGTCTTCTTACTCCGGCCGCCCAAAGCAGCGCTGGTCGTGTCGCATGCTCCCGCCTCCCGTGGCCTTCGTCAGGCTGCCGCAGAGGCCTCACCGCCTCTACTATTCCCACGCTGGCCAGGCCGCTGGGCACGGCAGCCTCACACCGCAGCCAACCGGTGAACCTCAGTAGTCCTCTTCTGCGGGCTTCCACTGCCGCGTCGTCCCCTTCCTAGGCCTCGCCGTCGTCCACCGCCGTGGTGCTCTCCGTGCGGCGTGGTCAAGGAACGACTTCCATCGGAAGAGTAATGTATGTGGAGAGGCTGACAGCTGGGTCCACGGCCACAACCCAGTTTTTTTGTGATTTGACAAGTAAGTCGCTTTTACAGGCCTGTTGGGCTGCAAATCTTTCAAGACGAGGAGAGCTTTCATTCGGCTGGCCGAGAAAATGGCCCATCAGTAATGAGAAATGGGTTGTACATTTTTAAAACACATCAAACCGGCAATTAGATTCAAATATCTTTTTTTTCATTTCAAGATTTTAAATTACATTAATTTTTATGCGTCGAGAATCTGTTGGATTTTATATTGATATACATTTATTTTTAAAATCAGTTTGAATGTGAGTCTAAATTTCGGATTAAAATAGTTTGGACCGCACCAAATATGCAAAATTTTGTATAATTTTTAATCGCTACATAATATGGGCTGCAATGCTAACAAAAAGAATATGGGCTCCAAAAAACCTTAAGAATTAGCAAATGGAGTGTAAATTATTAGAAATAATGGCGATGGGTCTTATGCTGTTTTCCACAGATTTGAGGCTTTCCTAAAAAGGTTGACACACAACCGATCGTTGATGTCCATCCAACGGCCGTCGGCTTCTTCAATCTCTGGTCTTCCCGCTCCGGCCGCTCAAACAAGCGCCGTGGACTTCCTGCTCCCTCTCCTCGCGGCAGTATCAGACGCCAGCAGCCTCACCGCTCGATCAGATTATCATCGCTGGCCTAGCCATCCCTCTACTCACCCACACTCGCTATTATTCTCCCGCGACGGCAGACAAACCAAGTAAACCTCGTGACAACAGTATTCTCCGCGCAGGAAACAATCGCCGAAGTCTTCCTTGCTCCATATCGTCTCTTCCTAGGCTCATTGCCGCCCACCGCCTCGGTGTTTTCGGCGCGGCGTGGTCAACGTGGTCAAGGAACGACTTCCATCGACGTGGATCAGACGTGGAGAGGCCGACAGTGGGTCCACGGTCAAGCAAGGAAGTGCCTCCTTATTATGCGGAAAGTAATGTTTCTCCACCGACAGTTGGGACCACGGACGGGCCACCGATTTCGCGAAAAAACGTTGCTTCGATCGCCGGGACCCACGGTTACATCTTCGCACGCAAGAAAGTGCGTCCGGCAGAAAAATGATTCGCCGACCGCTGGACCGACCAGCTACATCTTCGCAGCAAGGAAGTGCCCGATACGGGACCCACTCGGTCGAAGCGCACGAAGCGTTGTCATTCTGGTCGCGAACGTGTACGTACATATATACTGGTGGATGTAGAGGCGTGCACGTGTCGTAGTAGAGGCGTCCAGGGTGCAAGAAAGAAAATACGGCCACGTATGTGTACATACGGGTGGGGTCTCGAACGCCGACTCACGCATACGCACGGCGAGGGCTCGTTGACATGGCTGGGTCGGAACAGAGAAACAACGTCGTCGTCGTGTTCATGGGGAGGCAACAGAATGCGTCGTGTCATTGTGTTCATCGGGAGGGCTTGGACGGAAAAGGCGATGGAAACGAGGCCTGGCGTACCGCAGAACGGAGGAAACGGCCTTGTGTTCGACCGGCCACGTTCGAAACGGGATCCTGTTCATCGGGAGGGGTGTGGCGTACCGCAAAACGGAGGAAACGCATCTCCTACGGTCGTAAACGGGGCCCCGTTGATCGGGAGGGTGTGGCGATCGCAAAACGGAGGAAACGGACCTCCTACGGTCGAAACGGGGTCCCTGTTGATCGGGAGGGGTGGCGATCGCAAAACGGAGGAAACAGACTTGTGTTGAGCGCTATGGTGAAAACGGGGTCCTGTTCATCGGGAGGGGTGTGGCATCGCAAAACGGACTCCACGGGATACTATTCATCTCCACCGCCGACCTCCTCCAGCCTCCACGGGCCCCTGCTCATCCAGCCTCCACGGGCTCCTGCTCATCCAAAGAGCCTCCACGGGCTCGTGTTCATCCAGCCTCCACCGCCGCTACTCCACCAGCCATCTGCTCAACCACCCTCCACCGTCACTGCTCATCCAGCCCTCCACACCACGGGTCCTGCTTCATCCACCCTCCACCGCTCACTGCTCATCCAGCTCTCCACACCACGGGTCCTGCTCATGCACCCTCCACGGGCACCCCTCCACCGCCTCACTGCTCATCCAGCCCTCCACCACACCACGGGTCCTGTTCATCCAGAGGCAACGCCACCGCCATCAGAATCCAACCCCCCCGCAACGCCATCGCTCATCCCATCGATCGGCTTGATTAGCAGCAGAGCGGCGAATCACCGATAGGGTTCAATTAACAGCCATCGATCGATCGCTTCGGGTTCAAGAACGCGTAGTTCGCAGCAGGCAATCGCCGGGTTCGATTAGTGCCCAACGCCGCCGGGTTCAGAGGGCTAACGCCGCACACACGCTGTACGTGTAACGAGAAACGCGCGATCGCCGCCCCCAACATCCCAACCGTGAACTGTGAACTCCCTGAAATTTTCATCCCTCGCTTCTACCACGGTTTTTCCGTCATGGACGGCCCAAAGAATGTCATGCAGCTGCGTCTCCGACCCGCCCAGGACGAAAAGCCCATTTTCCGTCATGATTTTTTGTCATAGAAGTAGGAGCCCACCACATCTATGATGATACCGGGCTTTGTCATAATTATCGTCATAGAAGTGTCATATGTATGACAAAAATTTTTTTTGTTCGGCCCAAAATGTCACAGATTGTCTTTTTTTTTTGTAGTGCAAGGAATTTCCTTCCCACCATACTCCACGGAATTTCTTCTCCCTGGCAAAACCTCGCCTTTAAGCGAGGATCTGGACTTGATGTGTTCCCTCATCATTAAAGAGGAGCAATGTCCGAACTATGCCCAGCCCGGACTAGGGGCTGAGAGCGGGGAATTTTACGTCCCACCCACCACCCACTTCTAGCCACTGTTGAGGACTTAACTAACATGCTCGACTACGGCTCCGAAGACATCGACAGTACGGACAACGATGCCAGAGAGCTGGATGGCCACCGCTTCATATGACGTGTACATGGTGGACACACCCAAGGAGGGTGACGGCGATAACGAGAAAAACCCAGTCGAGGATAAACCTCCTGAGATCCAACCAAAGCGTCGACGTCAGCGGCGCCGCTCTAAATCACACCGTGGAAAAAACAGCAATACTGTCATGAGAGACAACACTCTAGACGATGCCGAAGATGAAGAAGAACTCGTCGAGCCAACCTCCGAACAGGACGACCGGGAAGATGGGCAAGTTAGCCCTGATGAACAGGCCGTAAATGAAGTCTCAGAGGACAACAATTATCTTCCACTCTCTAAGGACGAGGTGAGCCTCGGCAACGAAGAATTTACCGTGCCAGAGGAACCCCTCAAGCAAGAGCGCTTTAAGCGCTGGCTAATAGCCACTACAAGGAGCCTCAGCAACAGCTTCAAGTTGATCAAGATTTACTCCACGATTGGTGGACGAACATCGTAGCAGCCAAGGAGTACGGCCTTGAGCGCCCAACCAAAAGTTACCTGAAGCGTAAACTTCTACCTCAATTCAACGACGAGGCACTGGACCCCGTACCATCAGCACATAATGCGGCTGACTGACCAGCTCGTGGCGAGGACAAAACGGCAATTCAAGCCGAACACCAGCACATACCACCTCGCTGTAAAGGTAGAGATATAACAACTCGGGGATATACATATGACCTGCGGCAAGACCTGGACAGTAGAACAGGTCGGACCAGATCAATCTATGGATCGCGGAGGCGCACTCCAATGCGCGATGATGGCTACCTAGTTGGACGTGACAAGCATAATCACGCCCGGGCCGAAAACCGCATACAGACTCCATCTGAGCTGCATCGCGACTTGGCCCGATATAGAGGCGCCGCACACCCCCTCTGCTTCACTGATGAAGTAATGGAGCACGAATTCGCAGAAGGGTTTAAACCCGTGAATATCGAATAGTACGATGGAACAACAGATCCCGCGGTATGGATTGAGGATTTTCTTCTCCATGTTCATATGGCCCGGGTGATGCTCTTCATGCCATCAAATACCTCCCACTAAAACTCAAGGGACCAGCTCGGCACTGGTTGAATAGCCTGCGTGAAAACTCAATTGGCAGTTGGGAGGACTTGGAAGACGCCTTCCGCGACAACTTCCAGGGTACATACGTCTGACATCCGGATGTCGATGAGTTAAATCACATAGTTCAACAGCCCGGAGAGTGAGCCAGGAAATTCTGGACTAGGTTCTTAACTAAAAAGAACCAGATCGTCGACTGTCCGGATGCCAAAGCCCTAGTGGCCTTTAAGCATAGCATCCGCGGCGAATGGCTCGTCCGACACCTCGGCTAGGAAAAGCCGAAGTCCATGGCAGCCCTCACGGCACTCATGACCCACTTTTGCACGGGCGAAGGTAGTTGGCTAGCTCGTAGCAATAATAATGTAAGTGAACCTGCCACCTCTGAAGCCAAGAATAGCAACGGCAAGCCCCGATGCAATAGGCACAAGCGTCGAAGCAACGGTGATAATACCGATGACACGGCGGTCAACGCCGGATTAAGTGGCTACAAGTCCGGCCAGCGGAAGAAGCCATTTAAAAGGAACAATCCGGGCTCATCCAGCTTGGACCGCATACTCGATCGTCCATGTCAGATCCACGGCACCGCCGACAAACCAGCCAATCATACCAACAGAAGCGTGTGGGTCTTTAAACATGCCGGCAAGTTAAATGTTGAGAACAAGGAGAAGGGGTCGCAAAGTGAGGATGACGACGAGGAGCCCCATCCACTGATAACCCACAAGTATAGGGGATCGCAATAGTTTTCGAGGGTAGAGTATTCAACCCAAATTTATTGATTCGACACAAGGGGAGCCAAAGAATATTCTCAAGTATTAGCAGCTGAGTTGTCAATTCAACCACACCTGGAAACTTAGTATCTGCAGCAAAGTGTTTAGTAGCAAAGTAATATGATAGTGGTGGTAACGGTAACAAAAGAGTAGTGCAAGCAATAGTAAATATTTTTGGTATTTTGTAGTGATTGTAACGATAGCAGCAGGAAAGTAAATAAGCATAAACCAGTATATGGAAAACTCGTAGGCACCGGACCAGTGATGGATAATTATGCCGGATGCGGTTCATCATGTAATAGTCATAACATAGGGTGACACAGAACTAGCTCCAATTCATCAATGTAATGTAGGCATGTATTCCGAATATAGTCATATGTGCTTATGGAAAAGAACTTGCATGACATCTTTTGTCCTACCCTCCCGTGGCAGCGAGGTCCTAATGGAAACAAAGGGATTTTAAGGCCTCCTTTTAATAGAGAACCGGAACAAAGCATTAGCACACAGTGAATACATGAACTCCTCAAACTATGGTCATCACCGAGAAGTATCCCGATTATTGTCACTTCGGGGTTGTCAGATCATAACACATAATAGGTGACTATAGACTTTCAAGATAGGATCAAGAACTCACATATATTCATGAAAACATAATAGGTTCAGATCTAAAATCATGGCACTCGGGCCCTAGTGACAAGCATTAAGCATAGCAAAGTCATAGCAACATCAATCTCAAAACATAGTGGATACTAGGGATCAAACCCTGACAAAACTAACTCGATTACATGATAAATCTCATCCAACCCATCACCGTATAGCAAGCCTACGATGGAATTACTCACGCACGGCGGTGAGCATCATGAAATTGGTGATGGAGGATGGTCGATGATGACGACGGCATTTAATCCTCTCTTCGAGCCCCGAACGGACTCCAGATCAGCCCTCCCGAGAGGTTTTAGGGCTTGGGGGCGGCTCTATATCGTAAAACGCGATGATTTCTTCTCCTCTATTGTTTTCTCCCCGAAAGCAAATATATAGGGTTGGAATTGGCGTGGGGGAGGTCCAGGGGGCCCACGAGGTAGGGGCGCGCCCCCCACCCTCTTGGACAGGGTGTGGGCCCCCTGGTCTTCATCTTTGGCGAGGATTTTTTATTATTTATTGTAAGACATCCCGTGGAGTTTCAGGTCATTCCGAGAACTTTTGTTTTCTGCACATAAAACAATATCATGGCAATTCTGCTGAAAACAGCGCCAATCCGGTTAGTTCCATTCAAATCATACAAGTTAGAGTCTAAAACAAGGCTAAAAGTGTTTGGAAAAGTAGATACGATTTTGAGACGATCAACTCCCCAAGCTTAAACTCTTGCTTGTCCTCAAGCAATTCAGTTGACAAACCGAAAGAGAAAGAAAACTTTTACAAACTCTATTTGCTCTTGTTGTTGTAAATATGTAAAGCCAGATTCGTGTTTCCAACTAGAATCATAACTAACCACATTTGCAATAATTCTCGTGTCTCATAATTACTCATATCAATAGCATAATAAACTAGCGAGCGATAATAATAAATCTTTGATGACAACACTTTCTCAAAACAATCATAATCTGATATAACAAGGTGGTATCTCTCTAGCCCTTTCTCGAGACCAAGAAAATGTAAATGCAGAGCACCTTTAAAGGACAAGTACTGACTAGACATTGTAATTCATGGTAAAAGAGATCCAATCATAGTCACACCCAATATAAATTAATAGTGATGAATGCAATGACACTGTGTTTCACAGCTAGTGCTTCTTAATAAGAGGGTGATGACTCAACATGAAAGTAAATGGATAGGCCCTTCGCAGAGGGAAGCGGGGATTTGTAGAGGTGCCAGAGCTCGGTTTTGAAATAGAGATAAATTATATTTTGAGCGGTATACTTTCATTGTCAACATAACAACTAAGAGATGGCGATATCTTCCATGCTACACACATTATAGGCGGTTCCCAAACAGAATGGTAAAGTTTATACTCCCCCTCCACCAACAAGCATCAATCCATGGCTTGCTCGAAACAACGAGTGCCTCCAACATACATCAGGTCCCAGGGGGAGTTTTGTTCGCAATTAATTTTGATTTAGTTTGCATAAAGCATGGGACTGGCATCCCGGTGACCAGCCATTTTCTCGTGAGTGAGGAGCAGAGTCCACTCCTCTTGAGAATAACCCGCCTAACATGGAAGATAAGGGCAGCCTTGGTTGATACATGAGCTATTCGAGCATACAAAATGTAATGTTTATTTGAACGCTTAGAGTTTGGCACATACAAATTTACTTGGAATGGTAGGTAGATACCGCATATAGGAAGGTATTGTGGACTCATCTCGAATAACTTTGGGGTTTAAGGGATTGGATGCACAAGCAGTATTCCCGCTTAGTACAAGTGAAGGCTAGCAAAAGACTGGGAAGCGACCAACTAGAGAGCGACAACAGCCATGTACATGCATTAAAATTAATAAACATTGGATGCAAGCATGAGTAGGATATAATCCACCATGAACATAAATAGCGTGAAGGCTATGTTGATTTGTTTCAACTACATGCGTGAACATGTGCCAAGTCAAGTTACTTAAATCATTCAAAGGAGGATACCACCCCACCATACCACATCATAACCATTTCGATAGCATGTTGGCACGCAGGGTAAACCATTATAACTCATAGCTAATCAAACATGGCACAAGCAACTAATATCTCTAATTGTCATTGCAAACATGTTTATTCATAACAAGTTGAATCAAGAATGATGAACTCATCATATTTATAAAACAAAGAGGTCGAAGTTCATACCAACTTTTCTCATCTCTACCATTTCATCATATATCATCATAATTGTTTTCACTTGCACGACCGAATGGTGTGAATAATAATAACAGTGCACGGCATTGGACTAAGTCGAATCATGAGCATTCAATAAACAGAGAAGACAAGGCAATATGGGCTCTTGGTTAAATCAACAATAATGCATATAAGAGCCACTTCAGCAATTTAATCATGGTCTTCTCCATCGAATTTCAAAGAAAAGAAAAGAAATAAAACTATTTACACGGAAAGCTCCCAACAAGCAAAAGAAGAACGGGAAATATTTTTGGGTTTTCTTTTTTAATTATTACTACAGCAGAAAAGTAAACTACTACTAATTTTTTTGTTTTTATTAAGGTTTAACAAACACACAAGAAGAAAGCAGGAAAAATAAAATAAACTAGCATGGATATTACAGTGAAGGAGTATGAGCACGGTGATCTAGCAATGAGTGTGTGTGAACATAAATGTAATGTCGGTGAGAAATACGTATTCCCCAAGCTTAGGCTTTTGGCCTGTTGGTCTATTGCTAGGGATAGCCTCGTGGATACCCGAGGTGTAGCCGGGTCGATCACTGATGAAGAATAGCTGGGATCATACCGTGATGCAGCGGTTATCGCTGCTGGGCTGCAGCAGGAGTCGGGCTGCCTCCGCCTCCTCTCATACTCATCCGCCTCCTCTCTCGTAATAGTATATCTTCCGTTTGCCTAATAATCAAAGAAGGCAGGAGCAGGGAGAGTAATACGGAAAACACGCCGTTTATCAAAGATTAGTCGATATAAGAGAGGTGATTTAGGCCTCTCGACAAACTGGTGCGAAGCCATAGAGTTATAATCTAAATATGCAGGAGGCAACTCCAGATCACCCTCACGTAATGTCTATCTCAAGAAAATTAGCTAAGCGGGTTGCATAAATTCCTCCAAAGAAATCTCCATTATATCTATTATGATGCAACCTACTTAGATACAATGGCTCCCATATGACATGCTTCATCCTAACACGGCATTCCTGAGAATGCTAAGGTTAGGGACACACATGTGACATGCTTCATCCTTAGCATTTATGCATCTACCTATGAAGAGAGCAAAATAATGTATAGCAGGAAAGTGAATGCTTCCTATGGTAGCTATGCTATATGCTCCCCTACAGTTATGCTAGCAAGAAAGTTTCTAAATCCAGATTTAGGGGGATCCCTAACACTACCCCATGATGGAAGTTTGCAAGCAAAAGTGAAATCCTCTAAGTCCATGGTATAAGATTTGTCATAAAGATCAAATATGACTAAAGGAGAATTACGCGAAGATGAATATTCAAACCTCCTCACAAATGATCTGGTGAGATCATGGTATTGTGGGCATTTGTCTGCCTCAAAATCCTCAAGACCGGCATTACGCAAATATGCTTTAAATTCTTCTTTAATTCCCGCATGATCCATAAAATTTTCCGACGGCCATTCACAAGGCCGCACTAGAGCGTCTCTTGGTGGATCCTCGTCAGCATCACGCATAGCAAGCCTGGGTCCTTGCTTCTTGGACGAACCACCTTGAAACATCTTCCTAAGCATATTTTTTTTCTCTGGAAAATTTCTAAAATTTTAAGTAACTTCAAACAAAAGTGAACCAACTTCAATAAAATTGATAGCAACTACTCCTACAAGTGCCTAGAGCCTATATCAAGCATTGGAACTACTTGGAACCATATAAATTTGACATGCAAGCTCAAGAACATGGTCACCTATGCAGCACAAATTTGCAAAGAATAAAGCACAAGAACAAAACTAATTGGACCAATGGAGGAGTCACATACCAAGGAACAATCTCGCTAAGCAGTTTTATGAGAGGTGCTTGAGCAAGGAGATCGAAAATCACAAAGAAAGGTGGCTGGAACTCGTGCTTGAGTTGGTTTTTCGGTTTGTGTGGAGGAAGAAGAAGAAGATGGGTGTAGAGATAAGTGGAGGAGGGCCACCGTGGCCCACGAGGCAGGGGGCGCGCCTCCACCCTCGTGGCTGGTGGCAGCTCCTCTGCTGTAGCAATTCGCCTCCATCTCGGTCCCCACCAAAAGGCGGCAGACGTACGTCAGCAGCATATAATTACGCACTAAAAATACCATGGGCGTAGATAGAGGCGTAACTTGATTATGGCCCATCATACGGCTCACACACATAATTTTACTCTTCCTTTTTTACCATTTTTTGGTCTCTTTCATTGTGCCCTCCCGCTGCCCCGATCATCGGTCCTTTCAAAGGATAGATATACCAAGGCGGCAAGCAAGACAGACGCAAGTGGGGAACTCTAGATGTTCTTCTCGACGATCATTCTACTCGTTTCAGGACCCGCACGCAGCTCCCCCTTGGTCTTGGCATGTTAAATAGCCAGGTTGCTTATCGCACTATTTATACAAATACACTTTGACGTATCAATCAAATTATAATGAAAACAGTTTGCGGCCCAACTTACGTGGCACTAGCTTACTACTTCATTTTGTTATTCTTACCGATTGCACCCGTACACTTTGGTATGCTTTAATTCGCTAGGGGCTTCATTGTGCTCCATACTACAACAACAAAGTCCGAACACTTTTTACAGTACAGTTCGGCACCCCGAATTTTAGAATTATATGCACGGCTCCGAATCATGTCTTTGGTCAATTGTTGGGTTGCCCGGCTCCTGTGCTTGCTACCTTACGTTCTGTCCTATTGGCTAAGGTAGTAATGGGAGAACTACTGCGATTGTGTTTCTGGTTTATCCGAGCAAACACCTCAGAAGAGAAAGCCGAAAACTGACTGTCATGATGCGGCGAGAACGGGCCAGCTATTCGGAGGTTAAAAACCTTTTGCGATTTTTTCCGCATTATGCGATGAATCGGCCTCTACCCGATCTGGTGTTTATAGCACCCTAGTCCGGATTAAATACTAACTAGGGGCTGCACCTACATCTCAATTGTCAAACCCCTATGGCTAAGTGAGGGTGATAAAGCCACATAGTCCGATTGCCTGGTTCGTTGCACTAAACATGTAACACCCGGATGATTAGGGAACAGTAATCACCCCGGTTATGTTAACTAACCTCTCTTTGATTCGAACCCGTTCTAAAACAAAAATCAAAACTAAAACAAACGATAAAAAGTTTCAAAACAAAATCTAAAATGTTCGGGGTTGTCTAAAATAGCTAACCTAATATTGGTGGGTGCACTAATTTTGTAAAATGCTCGCATTTTAAATAAACTAAAAACAGAAAAAGAAAAATAATAAAAGAAAACAAATAAAAAGAGGGGGAAACCCCCGCCCAGCCAGCCCCCCCACCAGCCCCTCGCCTCGCCCATTCCTCCCTCTGGGCCGCCCATCGCCCACCGCCCGCCACATACCCCCCACCCCGCTGCAAACCCTAGCCGCCCCACTCCCCCACGCCCCCACCCTCTCCTCGCTCGACTGATCGGGGGAGACCTCGACCGAGCCGCCTCGCCAGGCCTCACCCACCTCGCCTGGGCGGCCCCCGCCCACCACCGCCGCCTGAACCCCTCCTCCTCCTCGCCACCGCCTGGAGCTCCTCCTCCTCCGTCAGCTTCTGAGCACGAAGGATCCCGCCATGTGGTCGATCCCGACCCTCCGCTCCCCGACGCCAAGGAAGCTCGCCGCCTCCTCGCTGTCGCCACCGCCCTCCACCGAGCCGCTTAGACTCCCACGGCCTGTGAGCTCGCCCCCTTCGCCTCTCTTCCTCCTCGGTTAACGACGGCCCGCCACCTGCCACCGCACCACCTCCCCCGCCTCTCTCTCTCCTCCCGAATCCCTCAGATGACGCCAGAGTCTCTGCCGCTGCCCGCTGCTTGCCAACCGAGGCTACGCCCGACCGCCCCTGCTCTCTCTTCTCCCTCACTGACGACGCCCGCGCTTCTTCCCCACGGTCACGAACCACCTGCCCTTCCGACGCCTGGGCCTCCTGTCGCTGCTCCACGCCGCGCCTGGCCGCCGCCCCTACCAGAGCTCGTTTCTTCCTCGGGGCCGAACCCCCACCACCTCTGCCGCCGGCGGCCACGCCGGTCAAGTCACTGCGGGTTGCGCGCCCCACAGCCGACTTGGCCTCGGCGCGCCTGTCCCTCGCTGGCCGCTGGGTTCGGCTCACCGCCTCACCGCCCATTACGCCCGATCCGTCATTTCTCGTGGTACACTTACATATGGGTCCTCGCGCCTGTAACGCTTTTATAAAAAAAAAGAAAAAGGAATAAAAATGAAATGAAATTAAATTAAACTAATTAACTAATTAATTAATTAATTAATTAAGTAATTAATTAATCTAATTAATTTTGATTAATTAACCCTAATCATTAATTAACTTAATTAAGTAATGTTAATTAAATCTGATTAGGTAATTAGTCATTAGTGAATGACATGCGGGACCCACTGTCAGGTTGACTCAGTCAACCCCGTTGATCGATGACGCCAAGATGACATCATGTCGATGTCATAAATGCATTTTCGAAATTAATTAAATAATTAATAAAATTCCGTAAATTATTAAAATCTTTTAAAATCATATCTTTTAACCGTAATCCGGATTAAAATATTTTCAACATGAAAGTTGCTCGTAACGACGAGACGAATCCGGATACGCAGTCCGCTCATCCACCACACAACCCTAACCTATCGAACTCAAACTTTCCTCTCCGGTTCATCCGTCTCGACAGACGTCTCGAACCGGAAAACTTCCTGATGTTTTTCCCCTAACCAAGATCCTCTTACCACGTTAGGGCACGCCTAGCATCGCTTTGGCATGTCATGCATCGATATGCATCTGTTTACTTGTATTCATTGTTTCTTCCCCTCTTCTCCCAGAGACTACGAGACCGACGCCGCAATGCGGTTCGACTACGGTGTTGACGAATTCTCTCCTTGCCAGAGCAACCAGCAAGCCCCCTTGATCACCGATATCGCTTATTCTTATCTACACCGCTTGCATTAGAGTAGTATAGCATGTTACTGTTTTTGATACTCCTATACCGCCGCATAGCTCGTCCTTGTAACTTCGTTGTTACCTTACCGCAATCCTATATGCTTAGTATAGGATGCTAGTACTTCATCTGGGCCCTACTTTCTTGTCCGTCTGCTGCGTATATATTATCGGGCCGTGATCACCGGGAGTTGATCACGGTATATACTATATATTTATACATGATACATGTGGAGACTAAAGTCGGTCGGCCGATGGAGCACCATGAGTGGATCTTTGTATGGAGCGGCAGGCAGGTTGAGACCGCTTAGAGAGAGGTGGGCCTGCCCTGCTCGCGCTCGCGGTTTACTTAACACGCTTAACGAGGTCTTGGTATTTGATCCGGTTGGCTACGAGCTTATACGCACTAACCATCTACGCGGAGTAGTTATGGGTATCCCGCCGTGGTATCACCGGCACTTCAGACGTCACGACGGAGCGGCACGCTACCGGATTGGACCGGAACGCCTGATGGGCTAGGTCTGCTCGTCAGCGACGCAACGCAGTGTGTGCTCAGGCGATGGGGCCTGCACTTCGCGCTTAGGTTTAGACCGCGGTTGGCCCTCTCACAGCCTAGGTGGGCTGCGACATGTTGATCTTTACGCGTCGGCATGACCCCGGAAAGTGTGTCCGCCAAATGGGATCTGCGGCCGGGTAAGATGGTGCACCGCAGGAAGTTAATCTATTCGGATAGCCGTGATCTTCGTAATGTGACGACTTGGAGTTGTACCTTGAGCTTATGACAACTAGAACCGGATACTTGATAAAACACACCCTTCCAAGTGCCGACATAACCGTGGTCGCCTCGCCGTGGATATGAGCAGGGATTGCCGGTAGGATTATTGCTATATGATGTTACTTGGAGGACTCCAGCTTGTCCCTCCCACCTGCTGCAAGACAGGTGTCCGTGGTTTAGTCTTCGTTAAGACTAGCTATCCCCTCTTATTCTCGCATTCGCAGCTCAGTCCACCGATATGGCCTTTACACATATATCCATGCATATGTAGTGTAGCTCCTTGTTTTGTAGTACTTTGGATGAGTACTCACGGTTGCTTTGTTTTCCCTTTTCCCCTACCTATACTCAATTGCTGCAAACTGCACGATGGAGCCAGAGCCGACGCCACCCCCGATTTACGACTACTACTCGAGGCGCCTACTACTACGTGCAGCCCACCGACGATTTACCAGAGTGACCTAGGAGGATCCCTGCAGGAGGCCTGCTCCTCTTCGATCAGATCCCAGCTTTGTGCTAGCCATCTTATGGCACCTTGTTTAACTTATGTCTGTGATCAGATATTGTTGCTTCCACGACTCGCCTATGATCGAGCACTTGTATTCGAGCCCTCGAGGCCCTCGGCTTGTATTATGATGCTTGTATGACTTATTTTATTTGTAGAGTTGTGTTGTGATATCTTCCGTGAGTCCTGATCTTGATCGCATACATTTGCGTGCATGATTAGTGTACGATTGAATCGAGGGCGCCACAAGTTGGTATCGAGCCAATCGCCTCGTAGGAATCCCCTTCCACACTCCTTGGTCAAGTCGAGTCTAGACATTGCAAAACTTTTACTAACTTGGCTGTGTGCTTACGGCCCACGCCGCCATCGGGTGGTATTAGGATCTTTTACTCCTCGACCTTTACTCGGGACTCGACTCTCTTCTACTCGGGTTAAACGATTTTACTAACTATCACTAGGATCCCGTGACCGCATTCACCCCAAGATGGATATAGCCTTAGTTGTTTTTGGAATTGTATTTGAACAATTTCCACACCGTCATTTGACTCCTTTGAAACGCCTTTGTTTTCAGATGGAACCCACGAGGCAGGTCGGCGCCACACGACGGCCATTGGTGCTCGGGATCACTCGCGTGCTAGCCGAGATGATGACCTATCCGGTTATCGCCGCACCCCGAGTACACCGCCTATGAGGAGTACCAGACTACAACCGGAGCAGATCGCCGCCATCGCCCACCTCTACTCGGGAGTATGAGTCCACTATCGGCCGCACACCGCACATGGTGTTGGAGTGACCATCGATATGGCAGTCCACGATGTCTGCTTATGCTGCCTCGACACGCCTTCGCGTAGTATCGAGTTGGACACCTCCCCTTCGTGCACATTGCTATCGCGTTCGATGTTGGTGAGGAGGGTTACTACACCGCTGCCTACACCATCGCTACCAGAGAGCCCTTCCACCATCGTAACTTTGTTCGCATGCCGATGGGCTGGATCGAGCTAACCGAGTTTTCGCCACGAGTTGTACATCACCCGCCAAGACTTCTATCGTGCTCGACGCTGATGCACCCTTTGTCCGATCCGGAGAGCTGCCGCTGCTCGCGATCTACCCAGCCAGACCGTGATGCCCTGTGGGTGTCGGTTGGCCGACGGGAGGCTACTCTCCGACTTGGGCCTTTCTCGCCACCGACGCCGGATTCAGCACCGTGAGTATCCGCTGCCCCTGTGTCACCGACGTGGAGGACTATCCGCCGCAAGACTACTCAGCTTTCAAAGCTACAGCTACCTCCGCAGTACCGCGTGGGACTGATGTAGGCTTGCCTGTTAGTATTTGATGTATTCACCGCGAGCCTGTGTGCCGCCTATGATGTAGTAGCCTATGTACTGGACTTTATGTATCGAACTCTATGCATGATTCCTTTTGTAAGATATGCCAACTACTATGTAGTTCCCATCATGCTGCTTTCATTATGCATGTTTCATCATGAATGATTCCTGTCTCTTGCTTAATTTCTCAAATGCTGAACTACCCTCGTTATATAATAGCAGGATGGTTAGGCCAGCAGGTCGTGGTCGTGGTGCCAACTTCCCACCACCGCCGAGTACATGGCTGGTATGATCCAACAGCTCGAGATGAATCGCCAGCTCATGGAGAATATGATGGCTCGCCTCTCCCCAATATGAACCAGACCCAAACGGAACAACTCGCAGGATTTCATACGCTCAACCCCAGCAGGTACCGCAGCTCAACTCAGCCATCGGATGTCGATGATCGCTCCTGACATCACCTATGAGATGGAGTCTGCTGATGTAGCCCCGCCAGCTATGTCACCTTTGCTTCCTTCTTCCGAAGGGACCCGCAGCTCAATGGTGGGACAGCCACCGCGATTTCGCCAGCTTGGAACACTCATCACCGCCGACTTCCGTGCTGCCTTCCGTGCCCGCTTCATCCTCAAGGGGTCATGGACCGAAGAAGCGTGAGTTCCGCAAACTCACCCAAGGCAACAAGATGTTGAAGCTATCACAGAGTTCTGGACTTGTCTCGCTATGTCAAGAGGATATTGCAACCGATGCACGCAGACAGAGAAGTTCCGTGACGGTCTTCAAGTCGACATCAAGCTCGCACTTCTAGTGCACGACTTTGCTGATTTCGCCACCTTGGTGAACAAAGCTATCAATGTCGAAACTGGTCTGCAGGAATACCAGAGCTCTAACAGCGCAACTGCGACACGGGCTCATCTTCGGCCCGCCCTCGAGAAGCGCAAGATATGGATTCCCAACAGCATGTACCAGCCGAATGCACCTGCTCCAAAGCGTAACTATGCTACACCTCGCCGCTTACAACTAAGCAGCCAAGCTTCCAGCTCCACCACCCCAAGCTCCTGCTCCCACTCCCAATAATGGCTTATGCTTCAAAGGACAGCCAGGCACCGTATAGAGAATGCAACCAGAACTGAATCAATCGCCCTTCCAAAGAATGGCCGTGGAAACACCTGTAACCGCAACAACACCGGCAAGTCTTATGGGCAAGCTCAAAGCCAACCACGTTGATCCGAACGAAGCTCAAGACCAGCTCACATCGTGATGGGTACACTCGTAAATTCAAGACCAGATCTGCTTTTATTCGATTCAGAGCATCGCATTCATTCATGTCTCAAGACTTTGCATACAAGCACGACGTTATGTGAAGAGATGAACTCTTCGGTAGTGGTAAAACCCCTTTGGGACAATGTCAAACCTCCATGGTTGGCGCCGACGCCCCTGTGGAAATCAAGGGTTGGAATTCTATGCCTCCCCATTATCCTCAAGATTTCTAACATCGACCTCATTTTGGGATGGATTTGTTGAAAGCGATACGGCATCAATCGCTTGCGCCACTAAGACCGCCCATCTGCTGCACCCTTCGATGAAATCGTAAGCTACAATGCTCGCTCTGTTCAAGATGCCGAGGCAAGGCTCTATGCATTGAATGCATTGAACGCCGCACCCTCGAGGGAATTGAAAACATTCCGCTGCTTATGCATTTCCAAGACGCCTTTCTCAAGAACTTCCAGGATTCCCTCGCTAGAGCTGTCGAATTCGCCATCGACTTGAAACCGTGCACCACTCCTATAGCCAAACGACCCTACAAGATGCCGCCGATGAACTCCTTGAGCTAAAGGAGGAAATCGACAAATCTCTTCAAAGCGGCTTCATTCGCCCAAGTTGCTCACCTTGGGGAGCACCTCTCTTTGTCAAGAAGAAGGATGGGACAAACCGATTGGTCCAAGACTACCGCCCCATAAATCAAGCTACCATTCGAATAAGTATCCTCTTCCTCGGATCAATGATCTTTATGATCAACTGGCTGGTTCGTCGTTGTTCTCAAACTCGACTTGAGGTTGGGTTACCACCAGATCCGTGTTCGTGAGGAGGATATCCCCAAGACCGCGCTGCGTGACTCGTTATGGTTCTTACGAGTACACCGCCATGTCTTTCGCTTAACCAATGCTCCAGCCACCTTCTCTCGCTCGATGAACTATATATTCATGGATTACCTCGACAAGTTCGTCGTGGTTTATCGGATGATATCCTGATCTTTTCCAAGAATGAAGAAGAACATGCTGAACATCTTCGCCTTTGTGCCGAAAAGCTACGAGAGCATCAACTCTATGCCAAGTTCTCCAAATGTGAATTCTGGCTTCCAAGTAACCTACCTTGGACATGTCATCTCTAAGGATGGTATTGCCGCCAACCCCGAAAGAGTTCAGCTATTCTCGATTGACTCCTCCAAAGAACGTTAAGTCCGAAGTTTTCGGTCTCGCCAGCTATTGCCGTCGATTCGCCGAGAACTTCTCCAAGATTGCCAGCCTCCGACTAACCTGCTGTATAAGGCGCCAAATTCCAATGGATGATAAATGTCGAAAGTTTCCAGCACTCAAAGACAAGTTGACTTCGCCCAATGCTAGCTCCTCCCGATACTAAGAAGGACTTCACATTTATCGCGACGCATCCCGTCAAGGTTTAGGCGGTGTCCTAATGCAAGAGCGCAAAGTGGTTGCTTATGCCTCTCGACAATTGCGCCTCACGAGGAGAACTACCCAGTTCATGACCTCGAACTTGTTGCCGCCATTCATGCACTAAAGCAGGGCGACATTACCTTCTCGTAATCGCTATGTAGATCTTCACCGACCACCAAAGTCTGAAGTATCTGCTTACTCAGCTGACCTGAACCTCCGCTGCCAGAGATGGATGGAGACTGCTGCAGACTTTGATTTGGGTATTTCCTATACGCTGTGCAAGGCTAATGTAATGGCTGATGCCTTGAGCCGCAAGTCTTATCAAGCAACCACCTTCGTGTTCACAAAGTTCAGCCCCACTTGTTGAAGAATTCGAAAGCTGAACCTCCATATTGTTCCTCCGGTGCACTCCCTCCTCCTCCGAGTTCCAAAGATGAATCTCCGTGTTGTTCCTGTGGTTCCTTTATACCCCGGCTGTTGAACCCGATCTCGTGGGCACCATAAAGACAATGCAGGATTTGACTCAAGTCTACAAGCTTAAACAAGACATCAGAAAGGAAATCCTCATCCTTCACTATTGCCGATGATGGCGCCTTTGTACTTCAAAGGCCGCTTAGTGGTGCCATGTAAGAAGGAAAATCTGAATATGACTCGAAGGTTATGAAAGAAGCTCATGATACGCCTCTATGTATCCATCCCGGTAGTACAAAGATGTATCAAGACATTCGCCGAGATTTCGTGGTCTAATATGAAGCGTGACATTGCTCGCTATGTTTCGAGTGTGACGCTTGCCGTCAGATCAAAGCAGTAACATCAAAGGCCCGCTGGAACTCGCAACCTATCTCTATTCCCGAATGGAAATGGGACCATGTTGAAATGGACTTCGCCACCGGATTTCCCAAATCGCAGAAAGGTAATGATGCTATTCTTGTCGCCATTGACCGCTTTCTAAAGTTGCACATTTTTCGCGGTCAAAGAAACGATCATCGCTAGCCAGCTTGCAACGCCTATATGTCCAGAATTGTTTCACTTCACGGTATTCCACTGGTTATCGCTCGACCGTGGCAGCTTATTCACTTCAAGATTTCGGGCAAGTTTTCAAGAAGCTATGGGTACTCATTTATCTTTCAAGATCGCTTTCATCCGCAGTCTCAAGGGCAAGTTGAACATGTCAACCAAATTCTCAAGACATGCTTCGAGCTTGTGTCGCTTCTTCGCAAGAAATGGAGGAATCTCTCCCCGATGCTGAGTTCTCTTATAATAATAGCTATCAAGCTAGTCTCAAGATGGCCCCTTCAAGTTTTATATGGACGAAAGTGCCGAACCCTCCGAACTGGTCAAATCGGGAACGCCCACTCTTCGTCCGGATATTATCCAACATGCCAAGAACAAGTCCGCATTATTCGCGAGAATCTCAAGACCGCCAACAAGGCTAAAAGAGTAATTATGACCGCCATCACAAAGACATGGTCTATCAACTCGCGCAAAAGCCTATCTTCGCTACACCAATGAAGGGTGCTCACCGCCGGATCAAGGGCAAGTTAGCTCCTCGCTATATTGGCCCTTTCACTATTCTCGAAAGGCGGAAAAGTGGCTTATCAATCGAGCTCCGTCGAACCTTTCTCGTGTTCACGATGTGTTCCACGTGTCACAACTCCGACGCTGCTTCAAGGACCCAATCCGAGCAAAGGACCATGAAGTGCTCGAATTGCAACAGACCTCTCCTATAAAGAGCATCCGTCCGCATTCTCACCAAGCTGAACGCCGCACACGCCGAAGGCGATCAAGTTCTCAAAGTCCAAAGGGTCGAATCACTCAAGATGAAGCCACCGGGAACGCGAGGATCGCCTTCGAGATGAATACCCCGACTCTTTCCTTCGCCTCCTAAATCTCGGACGAGATTTCTTGTAGTGGAGGAGATTTGTAACACCGGATGATTAGGGAACAAGAATCACCCTGTTATGTTAACTAACCTCTCTTTGATTCGAACCCGCTCTAAAACAAAAATCAAAACTAAAACAAACGATAAAAAGTTTCAAAACAAAATCTAAAATGTTCGGGGTTGTCTAAAATAGCTAACCTAATATTGGTGGGTGCACTAATTTTGTAAAATGCTCGCATTTTAAATAAACTAAAACAGAAAAAGAAAATAATAAAAGAAAACAAAATAAAAGAGAGGGGAAACCCCTGCCCAGCCAGCCCCCTCCCCACCAGCCCCTCGCCGCCCATTCCCTCCCTCGGGCCGCCCATCGCCCACCGCCGGCCACATACCCCCACCCCCTGCAAACCCTAGCCGCCCCCACTTCCCCACGCCCCACCCTCTCCTCGCTCGATTCGATCGGGCGGAGACCTCGACCGAGTCGCCTCGCCCCACCACCCTCGCGGCGGCCCCCGCCGCCCCACCGCCTCGAACCCCCCCTCCTCCGCCACCGCCTGGAGCTCCTCCTCCTCCGCCTTCGAGCACGAAGCGACACGGCTGGTCGATCCCGACCTCTCCGCCTCCCGACGCCGAAGCTCGCTCGCCCGCCTCCTCGCCGGCTGCCACCGCCTCCACCGAGCCGCCATAGACTCCCACGGGCGCCGGTGAGCTCGCCGACTTCTTGTTCCTCTCTCTTCTCCTCTGCCGACGACGGCTCCGCCACCAGGCCACCGTGACCGCCTCGCCTCTCTCCTCCCTCCCAACCTCAGATGACGCCAGAGTCTCTGCCGCTGCTCCGGCACGCCGGCCACAACCGAGGCTACGCCCGACCCCTGCTCCCTCTCTTCTCCCCTCGCCGACGCCTCCGCGCCTTTCCCCACGCCGCCAACCACCTGCCCTTCCGACGCCTGGCCTCCTGTCGCCGGGCTCCACGCCGCCACCTCGCTTCGCCGCCGCCCGCCCCCAGAGCTCGCTTTTTCCCTCGGGGCCCGAACCCCACCACCTCGCCTCCGGGCTGGCCGCCGGTCATGCTGTGGCTGCGGCCCCGTCGCCGACTTGGCCTCGCGCGCCTGTCCTCGCTGGTCATGGGTTCGGCTTCGCCCCGCCGCCCTTTGCCCATTACGCCCGATCCGCTTGCCCTCAGTACACTTACATGGGTCCCCGCGCCTGTAACGCTTTTATAAAAAAAGAAAATGGGAATAAAAATAAATGAAATTAAATTAAACTAATTAACTAATTAATTAATTAATTAATTAATCTAATTAATTTGATTAATTAACCCTAATCATTAATTAACTTAATTAAGTAATGTTAATTAAATCGATTAGGTAATTAGTCATTAGTGAATGACATGCGGACCCACTGTCAGGGTTGACTCACCAACCCTGTTGATCGATGACGCCAAGATGACATCATGCCGATGTCATAAATGCATTTTCGAAATTAATTAAATAATTAATAAAATTCCGAAATTATTAAAATCTTTTAAAATCATATCTTTTAACCGTAATCCGGATTAAAATATTTTCAACATGAAAGTTGCTCGTAACGACGAGAGGAATCCGGATGCGCAATCCGCTCGCCCACCACACAACCCTAACCTATCGAACTCGCAAACTTTCCTCTCCGGTTCATCCGTCTGACAGACGTCCGAACCGGAAAACTTCCTGATGTTTTCCCCCTAACCAAGATCCTCTTACCACGTTAGGGCACGCCTAGCATCGCTTGGCATGTCATGCATCGATATGCATCTGTTTACTTGTATTCATTGTTTCTTCCCTTCTCTCCTAGAGACTACGAGACCGACGCAGCAATGCCGCCTCGACCACGGTGTTGACGAATTCTCTCCCTTGCTGTGAGCAACCAGCAAGCCCCCTTGATCACCAGATATCGCTTATTCTTATCTACACCGCTTGCATTAGAGTAGTATAGCATGTCACTGTTTTCGGATACTCCTATACTGCTGCATAGCCTGTCCTTGTAACTTCTGTTGTTACCTTACCTGCAATCCTAATTGCTTAGTATAGGATGCTAGTACTTCATCTGTGGCCCTACTTTCTTGTCCGTCTGCCGTGCTATACTATCGGGCCGTGATCACCGGGAGCTGATCACGGTATAGACTATATATTTATACATGATACATGTGGAGACTAAAGTCGGGTCGGCCGATGGAGCACCCGCGAGTGGATCTTTGTGGCGGAGCGGCAGGCAGGTTGAGACCGCTTAGAGAGAGGTGGGCCTGGCCTGTTCGGGCGCTCGCGGTTTACTTAACACGCTTAACGAGGTCTTGGTATTTGATCTGGGTTGGCTACGAGCTTATACGCACTAACCATCTACGCTGGAGTAGTTATGGGTATCCCGCATCGTGGTATCACCGGCACTTCAGACGTCACGACGAGCGGCGCTACCGGATTGGACCGAACGCTCGATGGGCTAGGTCTGCTTCGTCACAGATGCAACGTGTGTGTGCTCAGGCGATGGGCCTGCACTTCGCGCGCTTAGGTTTAGACCGTGTGTTGGCCTCTCACAGTGCCTAGGTGGGGCTTCGACGTGTTGATCTTACGCGCGGGCATGACCCCGAAAGTGTGTCCGCCAAATGGGATCAAGCGTGCTGGGTAAGATGGTGCACCGCAGGAAGTTAATCTATTCGATAGCCATGATCTTCTGTATGTGACGACTTGGAGTTGCGCCTTGAGCTTATGACAACTAGAACCGGATACTTGATAAAACACACCTTCCAAGTGCCGCCATAACCGTGGTCGCCTCGCCAGTGGATATGAGCAGGGATTGCCGGTAGGATTATTGCTATATGATGTTACTTGAGGACTCCAGCTTGTCCCTCCTACCTGCTGCAAGACAGTGTCCGTGGTTTAGTCTTCGCTAAGACTAGCTATCCCCTCTTATTACGGCATTCTGCAGCTCAGTCCATCGATATGGCCTTTACACATATATCCATGCATATGTAGTGTAGTTCCTTGTTTAAGTAGTACTTTGGATGAGTACTCACGGTTGCTTTGTTTTCCCTTTCCCCCTACCTATACTCGATTGCTGCAACTGCACGATGGAGCTCAGGAGCCGACGCCACCCTCGACGATTTACTACTACTACTCGGAGGCGCCTTACTACTACGCAGCAGCCACGATTTACACCAGGAGTGACCTAGAGGATCCTGTGCAGAGGCCTGCTCCTCTTCGATCAGATCTCAGCTTTGTGCTAGCCATCTTATGGCACCTTGTTTAACTTATGTCTGATCAGATATTGTTGCTTCCACTGACTCGCCTATGATTGAGCACTTGTATTCGAGCCCTCGAGGCCCCCGGCTTGTATTATGATGCTTGTATGACTTATTTTATTTGTAGAGTTGTGTTGTGATATCTTCCCGTGAGTCCTTGATCTTGATCGTACACATTTGCGTGCATGATTAGTGTACGATTGAATCGAGGGCGTCACAAAACACCTCCTTCAAGGACCAAACTATTGGATCAAGAGTGTTTAGATTCCATCCCAAACACCCCCATACTACCTACGTGGGGGCTGAAGCCGATGACTGGCCAACTCTCGGATTTAACAAAAAGGCCGCACATGAGGTAAAATTTTAAAACCACAAGCATTATATTACATAACAACTTTGTTTCATAATACAGGAAGGGATAACATGAATGACTTCATTCAAAGATAGTCTTTCGAACAGTGGCCCTCTACAATGCGGGGTCCCTTCAGGACATCATGAAAATACCGCTCAGGCGTGCGGTGCTCCTTGCCCATGGGCGGTCCCTCGGTCGCGAGCTTGACGGCGTCCATCTTCGCCCACTGCAACTTGACACGGGCGAAGGCCATCCGCGCACCTTCAATACGGACCGAACGCTTGATGGCTTCAAGCCGAGGGCAGGCATTAACAAGCAGCTTCACGAGCCTGCAGTAGCTGCTGGGTATGGCTTCGGTAGGCCATAGGCGGGTTATCAAATCCTTCATGGCCAGTTCAGCTACCCTATACAGTTCGGTCAGCTGCTTCAGCTGATCGCTAAAGGGCACCGGATGGTTTGGTGCAAGGTATTGCGACCAGAACAGCTTCTCCGTTGAGCTCCCCTCTTCAGCCGAGAAGAAATCCGCAGCGTCGGCAACACTGCGCGGCAGATCCACAAACGCCCCTGGAGAACTCCAAATCCGGGTCAGTAAGAGGAACCTTTTCTTCACATACTTGTTATGCATAATAAAGGCTTTACCCACCGCGACTTTTCTGGCCTCCTGGATTTCCTGGAGGACGCCCTGGGTTTCAACCCGGGCATCGTGTGCGCTTTGGAGAGCCTTGCTAAGTTCGGACTCTGGATCCGCAATATTGCGCTCCAAGGACTCGCATTTCTTCACGGCGTCCTGGAGCTTCTGCTAGACCTCACCAACCCTGGCCTCGTGTTTCTCGCGAGCGGCTTGTTCCTTTGCCGCTCTCTCCCGGGCTTCGGCCAGCGCCTTCTTGAGGGTCTCCACCTCGGTCGCCGCTCCAGCAAAATATCATGGCACTATGGTCAAACACAAATCATTCATCCTTTCTGAATCTACACAAGGTCATTACATACCTTGATTGTCCTCCAGACGCTTTTTCACACGGCCGAGCTCTTCCTCGGACCGCTCCAGACTCTGCTTCAGTCCGGAGACCTCAGCAGCATGAGAGGTCGCAGCCAGCAAAGATGCCTGCTTATTCACATAGACACATATGGTTAGTCTCCTACGAAAATTATTTTATCCTCTATCCGGCTTTTCTTTTCGAACACCGGACAGTGTCTCAGGGGCTACTGTCTTGTCGTATTTCGGGTCGGCAAAACCCTTGAGGTTCGAACACTGGGGTGCGCATGAAAATCTCCCCCTACCTAATCATGCCCTCACCCTCACCGCGATCTCGAAGGTTAGCTCAACGAACTCGCAACACAAGGGACACAAGATTTATACTGGTTCGGGCAACCGTTGTGGTGTAATACCCTACTCCAGTGTGGTGGTGGTGGATTGCCTCTTGGGCTGATGATGAACTATACAAGGGAAGAATAGCCTCCTGAGGAGAGGTGTTCTTGTGCTTGGTGGGTGTGAGGATGGCCTAGTCCAAGATGACTTGGTCCGAGATGAGTTGCCTCCTATGGTAGTGGCTAGTCCTATTTATAGAGGCCTTGGTCCTCTCCCCAAATATTGAGCGGGAAGGGATTCCACAACAGCCAGTTTGAAGGGGGAAAACCAGTACAAGCTATCCTGACAAAAGTAAACTTTGACTACCAAAGGGTCTGGTGGTGACGCCGTCTTGGGCTCCACGGTGACCTTCGTCGTGCCGTCCTACTGGTCTTGGTCTCGTTGAACCGATATGGAAACCTTTGCCTGATGCCTTGGGACTCCTCATATGCTCTTGCCCCTTTAGCACCAAAGAGGAAACAAGGAGATCTGCAGGCCTGGCGCCACTGGGCGCCTGCCCTGCCTTGGTCGCCATGGCTTACGCCATTGGAACCTCACGAGGTTCGCCTTGCCTTGATCTTTCCGCCTCGCGAGCCAGCCTGGTGAGGCCGCCCCGAGGAGGTCTTAGGTCGTCCACCACGAGGCTTGGCCTCGCGAGGGTCTTGAGTGTTGGCTGGTGAAGATGGTCTGATGGGGCCGCCTGGAGAGCCACGCCGTGAGCCGCAGTGTGCAAGTCTGGGGACCCCTGCTCCTAACGCCGACAGAGCCCCTGTGCCCAAGGCACGCCGACTTGGCTTCGAGGCCAAGCCAAAGGGCAAGTCCGAGCATCGGCCCTAACAGCTCATGGGCTTTGGTCAACGCGTGGCGATTGATTGGACGGGCGCTCTGCTTCCCCATGCTGCTCGTAAGAATCGCCTCACCGACAAAAGGCAAAGGTGGTAACGCCTCAATGCGCTATATCTCCCACGTGTCAAGCACGACTTAGAGGCATAACCGCATTGAAAGCAATGTCGCAAGTGAGGTAATCTTCACACAACCCATGTAATACATAAGGGAAAAGAGATACATAGTTGGCTTACAATCGCCACTTCACACAATACATGAGTAAAACATTACATCATACAGATACAATCAAGGTCCGACTACGGAACCAAAATAAAAGAAGACTACCCCAAATGCTACACAGATCCTCGATCGTCCCAACTGGGCTCCACTACGATCAACTCAAACGAAACAACACAATGAACAAGATCTTCATCGAGCTCCTCCTTGAGCTCGGGTCCATCACCGCACGGTTTCATCGGCACCTGCAAACTGGTTTTGAAGTATCTGTGAGTCACGGGACTCAGCAATCTCACACCGAGATCAAGACTATTTAAGCTTAAAGGTAGGACAGGGTAGTGAGGTGGAGCTGCAGCAAGCGACTAGCATATATGGTGGCTAACATACGCAAAAGAGAGCGAGAAGAGGAGGCAAAGCATGGTCGAACAAATATGATCAAGAAGTGATCCTGAAACTACTTACGCCAAGCATAACTCCAACATCGTGTTCACTTCCCGGACTCCACGAGAAGAGACCATCACGTTACACACGCCGTTGGTGTATTTTAATTAAGATCAACTTCGGGTTTTCTACAACCGACATTAACAAATTCCCATCTGCCACATAACCGCGGGCACGGCTTTCAAAGTTCAAACCTCGCAGGGTGTCCCAACTTAGCCCATGATAAGCTCTCGCGATCAACGAAGGAATAGACCTTCTCCCGGAAGCCCGATCAGTCTCGAATCCCTGCCACAAGACATTTCACAGCAATAAAACAAGTCCAGAAGACCTCCCCGTGTGCCGACACCCGGTAGTAGCCGCAGATCTCGCCCCTGTGCCACGACCGGATGAGCAGTCCGCATAACTAAAACCAGCCCTCAAGTTTTGAGGTGGCGCTGCAAAGCACTCTAGTTTGGACCAACACTTAGACAAGCATTGGTCCGGGGGCTAAAATGAAGATGACCCTTGAGAGCGACTCCCAAGGGAAAAAGGTAATAGGTGAGGCAAATGTAAAACCAATGTTGGGCCTTGCTGGAAAAGTCTTATTCAAAGCGAACTGTTAAGGGGTCCCATAAATCACCCGACCGCGTTAGGGACGCAAAAATCCGGGAACATAACACCGATATGACGGAAACTAGGGCGGCAAGAGTGGAACAAAACACTGTGCATAAGGCCGAGCCTTCCACCCTTTACCAAGTATATAGATGCATTAATTAAATAAGATATATTGTGATATCCCAACGAGTAAACATGTTCCAACAAGGAACAACATCTCCATGTTCCAACAAGGAACAAACTTCATCTTCACCTGCAACTAACAATGCTATAAGAGGGGCTGAGCAAAGCGGTAACATAGCCAAACAACGGTTAGCTAGGAAAGGATGGTTAGAGGTTTGACATGGCAATGTGGGTGGCATGATATAGCAAGTGGTAGGCAACGTAGCATAGGCATAGCAAAAGAGCGAGCATCTAGCAAGCAAAGATAGAAGTGATTTCGAGGGTATGGTCATCTTGCCTGAAATCCCGCAAGGAAGAAGATCAAGTCCATGAAGAGGACAAACGGGCGTAGTCGAACGAATCCTCACAATCGCAACATTACCGGAACCGAGAAGCAACACCGGAAAGAAACAAACAACATGATAAATGCACAAGCATAAACATGGCATGATGCACAATCAAGTATGATGCATGTCCGTTTAAATATGCATGGCATGGCAATATGCACAAACAAAACTACAAGTTAATGGAGCCCAATATGCAACGAAGTTGCATATTGACGGAACACCACAACACTTAATTAGTTCTCTCTCGGTTAGGTACTCAACAATATTAAATGTTGTTAAACATGGCACGAGGTGGAGCATAATTAAACTAGCTATTTAGGCAAGTTTAAATGAGGCCGGAAAATAAGAAACAACAATTCCGGAAAATCCTCATGAGCAATGTTTTAGTTTCGGTCCTGATATGCCCTAAACACAATTTTAATGTTGTTAAACAGCAACATAAAGTGGACCATGTTAATCTAGGCATTTTTCCACCCCATTTACATATAGAGAACATTTAATTCCGAGTTACGGTTATTTAGTTATGAATTAAAGCATTTTAGCATGGCATATTAGCAAATTTAAATAAACAGCAAGTGAAACAATTTAAACATAGATGAAAATGACATATTATTAATCTACACAATTTTCTGAGCATTTCACATATATAAAGTTTTTACATATGATGCATGATCATGAGTTATTATAAGCATGAAGTGCAAGGACTTTTCTCGCAAAATCTGAAATGCATCGGATAAAGTTAAATCGCAGATCTGGGAAAAAACTACACAGCCGAATCTGTCTAGCCCAAATAGCATGAGGGGAGGGAAGGGTCTGCTCACCCCGGCCAAGGCCCAGCCGGAGGTGAGGCCATTGGGGGGTGAGGAGCTACTGGCCTCACCCATGGGCTTCGCCCGCCGGTGGAGCAGAGGCTCGAGTCGGCGTGGCTGGATGCGCCAGCCGGCAGGAGCGGCTGGGCCGGATCTAACGGGAGGTGGCTCGCCGCGGCGGTCGCCGAGGATTTGGCGCGTCAACGCGAAGCGAGGACCGGACGAGGCGCTGGCTCAGCGAAGCGGCGCAGGCCGGGCGACGCGATGGGGCTGCGGGCATGTGGAGGCGCGACTCGGCGAGGGCGCCGCAACTTGAGGCGGGACGACCCAAAACGAGGCGTCGCCGGCGGATCCGAGGCGAAGGTCACCGGATTCGCAAGGGACGGACCGTGGCGACGGCGCGAAGCATCCATGGCGACAGGAGGGGCGCGGTCAACGCGGCGACGCTGCGCGGGCGCGCCTCCCGACCCGCGCGACGAGGAGGAAGACGAGGCGCGGGCGAAGCTCGCGCTCGAAAGCGCCAAGATGGCGCGCGGGCGGAGCTTGTCGCGAGGGGCGGCGCGGCAGTCCGTGGTGGTTGGAGACGAGGCGCCGCTGGGCTCCGGGAAGGAGGTCTGGCGAGGCCCGAGGCTGTGGCGCCGGGTGGCCGGATCCGGACGCTGGAGGTCGCTGGGTCACGACGACGCAACATGCGGGAGCTGGAGGACATCCATGGCGCGCCAGAAGACAACAGAGAGAGAGAGCAGCGTGAGAGAGAGAAGACAGAACCAGGAGGGGAAAAAGGAGCAGGGCACGGCGGGGAACTCATCTCCGGCGAGGCTGGAGCGGCGAGGTGATGAGGCCATACATGGCTTCTGGTCCAGCAGGGCGGAGGAGTTGGATCGGGGCTGCTGGTTTGGTGGTCAGGATCGGGAGGAGATCCCGAGGGGAAGATTTGGTGGGGAGTGCGGCGGCGGGTGAAGGGACAAAGTCCCTAGATTTTAGGGTTGCTGCCTAGGGATTGGTCTGTATATATAGCACTGAATTTAGATACGGGTACTTGGTCCCTCTGATCAAAAACGGACGGTCGGGAAAAATAGGCTAGGAGAGCCCAACAAAGAAAACGGTGATGTTTTGTAGACGTTTGGGGATGATCCGAACCCATCGGTAACGAAGCCCGGTCGGGTTCGGGCAGTTTTGGACGCACAAAGAGGGGGGGTCGGTGGGCTGGACAAGAGGGGAACGCTTACACGGTTGGTCTCGGACGCCAACGAAAGCAAGGGGCAAGGGGTTTTGTTGGTCTCGAGAAAGAGAGAAAAGAGAGGTCCAACAAGGACAAGCGGTCCGACAACAGTCGACGAAGACAAAGAGAGAAGCAGAACTACAAACGGCTACGAAGTTTTAAGAAAACATGCAGATGCAATGCACATGATGCGATGAGAAGAAAAGCATGACATGAACAAACTGCAAAACAAAAGACAAAAACCCAACCATGGAGAAAATAAAACATCGTGATCTCCTAAAAGGCAAGAGTCGGAGTTACAAATATGGAAAGTTGTATCCGGTGTTACAACACTCCACCACTATTTAGAGGATCTCGCCCCGAGATCTAGGATGGCACCGAGGGAAAAGAAGAGGAAGATAAGAGGTAAAGTAAGTTGCTTCTTTGACGAACGAGTGAAACCAAAGAACCTTGAGAGGTTAAACAATTTAAAGGAAAGAGTACAACAGAGATGAACGAGATTGCAAACCATCCGGTCGAAAAGAGGAACAAGGAGTATTACGAGAACTTGAAGGTTGCAAAGACATAAATGACGAGCACAAGGACAAGAAGGAATTCAAACCACTCTGGTTGAAACGAGATAAGAATGAATAAGAATGATATAATTTGGGTAGCACTCCGACTGAAAAGAGAAGAAAACTTGATGAGATGAAAAGATATTGACGAGATGATACAACACTCCGGTTAATTGGATAAGCAAGAAAAGAACACGATCTTCACAATTCGAGATGATGAGTGAAGAGAGCAGCATCACCATGCCTCCGGAAGAAAGAATAGAAGTTAGATCATTGGGATAAAGGGACGGAGAAGTAAATGCCAACTTCTGCCACAAATGAACTTGGAAAGCACCTTGCAAAGAAGAATTGAACGGAGTTGTTGGAAAACCAACAACGAAATGAATAAGCTTGTAGTGGGCTTATAGAAAACATCTCAACATTATGAGGTGACAACCGACCACTAACGGAAAACAATTGCTTGCTTGATATCAACGAAGAGATGAAAACTGCTTTTGCCGAGAGGATAGGAGAAAACTTTGATCATTGATAAGCACCACAATAGCAACATTCCTTAGGGAAGGCTTTAGGTGAAATATGACACAAGATAACTCCAACAACGGGGTTGATGGTTGAAAAGATCTTTTGAACAAAGAGAAAAATGATGGATTTAAATATCTCATTCTTAACAACTTGCGAATCATGAAACACGAAGTGAAATTGTCAAGAATGACATAAGACCACCTCAAATGACAAGGTAGAATGAATTGTATTTTGGAATGCAAGATGAAGAATGCTTGAATTCCTCAAGACAAAACATGTGTTGAGCACCATGTTTATTTTTAGAGTAAAGCTTGGCGGATCATAACTTCGAGAGAAAATTTGAAGAACAAATGAAGAATGAAAAGAATCCTTGACGAACCATCATGTAGAGCATCCATGAAGAACTTCGGTAATAAAAGGATGATAAAAATTAGGAGAAGTTGAAAACACAAGGTTAAGCCTTGCGATGATTTAGATGGAGCTTCGCGATTATATAACCGAGAGAACTTGAAACTCCGGAAAGAAAAGATGGACATCTTAGAACCGATAATGATATCATGAACAATCTCCGGAAGAAAAGAATTAATCAACTCGAGGAAATAAGAATAAGATTTATTGTATGCTTATCCTTCATCAAAATAAATTGATGACAAGCAATGGATTTTACATACTACTTATTCCCGTGGAAAGGATTAAGATAGATATAGCACAAACTTGTGAAGGTCTTCCAGGAACCACCGGTGGAATTGAAACGACGAAAGAATGAATGAATTGATATGATAACGAAGGAAGAGAAATCTTGAACGAACCACTGTAAGAATTGAAAATGAACATAGCAAAGGCACAATTCACCGGGAAGAATTGTAAAACGAATAAAGATGCTTGACAAAATTTAGATACATTAGAACGAAGAGATCATGAACTGATTAGAGGATATTTCGACGATGCACCGGTGAGATTTGGAAAACCAGAGTTGAACGCTTGAATGAATAATTCTGAGATGATAGGCTCCGAAGAATCAAACTGAAAAGACTCCTGAAATGCTCCGGGTGGGTGAAAAGAATTCTCACAATCTAAAACAATTATGAGAGGATGGCAACAAACTAGAACCATGAATCTTGAAGAGAAAGAAGCGAGATTTAAGAGAAACTCTTCTTCGGTCTTCAAAATTCGAGAATGACGACGAGAACATCACCATGAATTATTGAAGCACTCCGGAATGAAAATTAAGAAGGTTGAACCAACAATGAAAATAATTTGGAAGATCTTGGAGAAAACCAAGACTGATGATAATTCATTCTTACGTCAAACTTTGCAAAGAATTTGGGAATAGCTCTGGGATAAATTAGAAGAGTCAGGTAAGATCCTGGGAAAAGACCTGTGGGTTAGGGCCCACTCAAAAGAAACATTGTAGAAGGATTGCTTGAAATAAAGATTGCGCCGGTAGAATTAAATGGCTTGAATGAGATAACAACCTCAAAATAACTTGAACGGATCTGGAATGAAAAGACGAGCCTTCTGAGATATCTTCAACACTCGGAACAATTGAATAGCGAGAAGTGGATGATTAAGAGATGCACCGACATGAGAAAGCATTTGAAATGATGAAAAGAATACGAACAACACTGAAAACTTGACTTGAATCCACCGGAGAAGAAAATTAGAATGGAACAATGATAAGGTTAAAGCTTCCTTAGCGTCTTCATGAGAAATCACCGGATAAAACATTGAGGAAAAGAACGAAGAAACTTCACTCAATAAAAATGGATACTTGATTAAGAAATCTGAGTCCTTGAAGAAAAAGGGGTGGGCGGGCGGGAAATCAAAACAACTTGGGTCGGATGAAACGAACACCGTTGAGAAAAAGCTTAGAATTGATCTTGCGAATGTTGGAATGACCGGATTCACTTGAAGAGAAGCACGCCGGTTGGAAAAGAATTAACATGACGATCTCGATGATCAAGAAGGGTTAGTATTCACATAGAAATATGAGAACACCATTTAGAATAAGGTATGGAATCAACACTTGACTTCGAAGCAACTCGAATACCACAAAACAAAACAAAACAAAGGATTGGCTTCAAGAATGAGCCGAACAAACACATGATAGAGATTTCACCAAAGTGTTCGTGGTGGGGCCCACACGGACACGACGATAGCGGACGCCACGAATGACAAAAAGACGCCCCGAATCAGCATAGCCAAGGATTCTTTAAGACGCCTCGCGACCATCAGAATCGACCGTGAATGGGCGGACCACTAGACGTTGAACCCCAATCTCAAATCATACATCTGTCGGAAAGATATCCTGTAAGCTACTAGAATTCCCACCTATAAACTCCCGAAACTTTCTGGTTATGCAATCTGGTGTTGGGGATACAGGGACACAAAATATATCACCCAAACTAACAATACCTAGATCCGCTTGTATCCATCCGTCAACACATAACCAAGAAATCCTCGAAATCGTGGTACCTCGACCTTCAAAAACATCCGTTATACAAGTCATGGCAATACTCAAGACTCGCCACAAAGATCGGGCTATCAGGTTATCTCACCAACAACTGCACAAAAGAGATTTCGATGTCGGCAAAACTCGTATTCCGAATCTGCAACGATAAAATTGTGACGACAACACCCGGAGCTCAACTCCCCGGACACCGCCACAACCCCTAAATGTCGAGGCACCAAGAACAATGTTCTCGCCACAAAACCATCGAACGATTCCAAGATACCCACGTGATCCTAAAAAAATTTTAGTGAAATTTGAGGAGAGAAAAGTCAAAACTCTACGCCAGATACCTCACCAGAGCGATTTAAGGACCGAGGAGTAAAAAGAATCCTACTCTCCGATATATATAATCCTAAGACTCAAAACATTTTCCATTCTAGACTCAACAACGCCAAGAAACAATCAAGTAGGGGGCTCCTAAGTCGGGAAGGCTCGACACTAACTTAGCGCCTCAATGCGGCTATATCTCCCACGTGTCAAGCACGACTTAGAGGCATAACCGCATTGAAAGCAATGTCGCAAGTGAGGTAATCTTCACACAACCCATGTAATACATAAGGAAAAGAGATACATAGTTGGCTTACAATCGCCACTTCACACAATACATGAGTAAAACATTACATCATACAGATACAATCAAGGTCCGACTACGGAACCAAAATAAAAGAAGACTACCCCAAATGCTACACAGATCCCCGATCGTCCCAACTGGCTCCACTATCGATCAACTCAAACGAAACAACACAATGAACAAGATCTTCATCGAGCTCCTCCTTGAGCTCGGGTCCATCACCGCACGGTTTCATCGGCACCGCAAACTGGTTTTGAAGTATCTGTGAGTCACGGGACTCAGCAATCTCACACCCGAGATCAAGACTATTTAAGCTTAAAGGTAGGACAGGGTAGTGAGGTGGAGCTGCAGCAAGCGACTAGCATATATGGTGGCTAACATACGCAAAAGAGAGCGAGAAGAGGAGGCAAAGCACGGTCGAACAAATATGATCAAGAAGTGATCCTGAAACTACTTACGTCAAGCATAACTCCAACACGTGTTCACTTCCGGACCACGAGAAGAGACCATCACGTTACACACGCGTTGGTGTATTTTAATTAAGATCAACTTCGGGTTTTCTACAACCGACATTAACAAATTCCCATCTGCCACATAACCGCTGGCACGGCTTTGAAAGTTCAAACCCTGCAGGGTGTCCCAACTTAGCCCATGATAAGCTCTCGCGATCAACGGCGAATAGACCTTCTCCCGGAAGCCCGATCAGTCTCGAATCCTGCCACAAGACATTTCACAGCAATAAAACAAGTCCAAGAAGACCTCCCGGCGTGCCGACACCCCGGTAGTAGCGCACAGATCTCGCCCTGTGCCACGACCGGATGAGCAGTCCGCATAACTAAAACCAGCCCTCAAGTTTCCTTGAGGTGGCGCCAAAGCACTCTAGTTTGGACCAACACTTAGACAAGCATTGGCCCGGGGCTAAATGAAGATGACCCTTGAGAGCGCGACTCCCAAGGGAAAAAGGTAATAGGTGAGGCAAATGTAAAACCAATGTTGGGCCTTGCTGGAAAAGTCTTATTCAAAGCGAACTGTCAAGGGGGTCCCATAAATCACCCGACCGCGTTAGGGACGCAAAATCCGGGAACATAACACCGATATGACGGAAACTAGGGCGGCAAGAGTGGAACAAAACACGGGCATAAGGCCGAGCCTTCCACCCTTTACCAAGTATATAGATGCATTAATTAAATAAGATATATTGTGATATCCCAACGAGTAAACATGTTCCAACAAGGAACAACATCTCCATGTTCCAACAAGGAACAAACTTCATCTTCACCTGCAACTAACAACGCTATAAGAGGTGCTGAGCAAAGCGGTAACATAGCCAAACAACGGTTAGCTAGGAAAGGATGGTTAGAGGTTTGACATGGCAATGTGGGTGGCATGATATAGCAAGTGGTAGGCATCGAGCATAGGCATAGCAAAAGAGTGAGCATCTAGCAAGCAAAGATAGAAGTGATTTCGAGGGTATGGTCATCTTGCCCGAAATCCCGCAAGGAAGAAGATCAAGTCCATGAAGAGGACAAACGGGCGAGTCGAACGAATCCTCACAATCGCAACATTACCGAACCGAGAAGCAACACCGAAAGAAACAAACAACATGATAAATGCACAAGCATAAACATGGCATGATGCACAATCAAGTATGATGCATGTCCGTTTAAATATGCATGGCATGGCAATATGCACAAACAAAACTACAAGTTAATGGAGCCCAATATGCAACGAGTTGCATATTGACGAACACCACAACACTTAATTAGTTCTCTCGGTTAGGTACTCAACAATATTAAATGTTGTTAAACATGGCACGAGGTGGAGCATAATTAAACTAGCTATTTAGGCAAGTTTAAATGAGGCCGGAAAATAAGAAACAACAATTCCGGAAAATCCTCATGAGCAATGTTTTAGTTTCGGTCCTGATCTGCCCTAAACACAATTTTAATGTTGTTAAACAGCAACATAAAGTGGACCATGTTAATCTAGGCATTTTTCCACCCCATTTACATATAGAGAACATTTAATTCCGAGTTACGGTTATTTAGTTATGAATTAAAGCATTTTAGCATGGCATATTAGCAAATTTAAATAAACAGCAAGTGAAACAATTTAAACATAGATGAAAATGACATATTATTAATCTACACAATTTTCTGAGCATTTTATATATATAAAGTTTTTACATATGATGCACAGATCATGAGTTATTATAAGCATGAAGTGCAAGGACTTTTCGCAAAATCTGAAATGCACTGGATAAAGTTAAATCGCAGATCTGGGAAAAACTACACAGCCGAATCTGTCTAGCCCAAATAGTGCATGTGGGAGGGAAGGGGTCTGCTCACCCAGGCCAAGGCCCGGCTCGGAGGTGAGGCCATTAGGGGTGAGGAGGAGGTGGGCCTCACCCATGGGCTTCGCCCGCTTCGTGGGAGCAGAGGCTGGAGTCGGCGTGGTGGATGCGCCAGGCCGGCGGCAGGAGCGGCTGGCCGGATCTAACGAAGGGAGGTGGCTCACCACGGCGGTCGCCGAGGATTTGGCGCGTCAACGCGAAGCGAGGACCGGACGAGGCGCTGCTCAGCGAAGCGGCGTAGGCCGCGACGCGATGGGGCTGCGGGCTGTGGAGGCGCGACCGCGAGGGCGCCGCAACTTGAGGCGGGACGACCAGAACGGGCGCCGCCGCGGATCCGAGGCGAAGGTCACCGGATTCGCAAGGGACGTGACCGTGGCGACGGCGCGGAAGCATCCATGGCGACGAGGAGGGTGCGGTCAACGCGCGACCGGCTGCGCGGGCGCGCCTCCGACCAGCGCGACGAGGAGGAAGACGAGGCGCGGGCGAAGCCAGCGCTCGAGCGCTCAAGATGGCGTGGCGGCGGAGCTTGTCGCGGAGGGGCGGCGCGGCAGTCCGTGGTGGTTGGAGACGAGGCGTCAGCGGGGCTCAGGGGGAAGGAGGTCTGGCGAGGCCCGAGGGCACAGGGCGTCGGGGTGGCCGGATCCCGGACGCGGGAGGTCGCCGGGGTCACGACGACGCAACATGCGGGAGCTGGAGGACATCCATGGCGGCGCTGTGAAGACAACAGAGAGAGAGAGCAGCGTGAGAGAGAGAAGACAGAACCAGGAGGGGAAAAGGAGCAGGGCACGGCGGGGAACTCATCTCCGGCGAGGCTGGAGCGGCGAGGTGACGAGGCCATACATGGCTTCTGGTCCAGCAGGGCGGAGGAGTTGGATCGGGGCTGCTGGTTTGGTGGTCTGGATCGGGAGGGGATCCCGAGGGGAAGATTTGGTGGGGAGTGCGGCGGCGGGTGAAGGGACAAAGTCCCTAGATTTTAGGGTTGCTGCCTAGGGATTGGTCTGTATATATAGCACTGAATTTAGATACGGGTACTTGGTCCCTCTGATCAAAAACGGACGGTCGGGAAAAATAGGCTAGGGAGAGCCCAACAAAGAAAACGGTGATGTTTTGTAGACGTTGGGGATGATCCAACCCATCGGTAACGTAAAGCCCGGTCGGGTTCGGGGCAGTTTTGACGCACGTAAAGAGGGGGGTCGGTGGCTGGACAAGAGGGGAACGCTACACGGTTGGTCTCGGACGGCCAACGAAAAGCAAGGGGCAAGGGGTTTTGTTTGTCTCGGAGAAAGAGAGAAAAGAGAGGTCCAACAAGCACAAGCGGTCTGACAACAGGTCGACGAAGACAAAGAGAGAAGCAGCAACTACAAACGGCTACGAGTTTTAAGAAAACATGCAGATGCAATGCACATGATGCGATGAGAAGAAAAGCATGACATGAACAAACTGCAAAACAAAAGACAAAAACCCAACCATGGAGAAAATAAAACATCGCATCTCCGGAAAAGGCAAGAGTCGGAGTTACAAATATGGAAAGTTGTATCCGGGGTGTTACACGCGGGCAGCGCTTGCCTTTGTTGCTTCCTTTCGCCATGCTCCAGATCCCCTTTCTCTCCCCTCGCTTCCGAAATCTCCAAATCTGCTCCCATCCCCTTCCGAATCTGCGACCAATGGCGCCTCGCAAGGTCATGCCCACCTCGTCGCCAGCTTGGTACGAGCCGGCTCTGGACGCGCCCAACGTCTCAGAGAAGAACCTCGCCGCCACGCGCCTGCTGACGGCGGGGGAGAGCAACGAGAGGGGGAAGACCGAGCTCTGGGCCGGCTCCACCGTGCCGGAGGCCCCGAACAACACTTTCTACCCTTTCTTCATGAGCAGCATCGTCGCGGGCCTGGTTCCCCCTTTCTCCGACTTCTTCTACGCCATCCTCCGCCATTACGGGTTACATGCTCTTCACCTCCATCCCAACTCCATCCTTCTTTTGTCGATCTCCACCTTCTACTATGAGGCATACCTCGGTGTGATGCCGTCCGTGGCTCTGCTGCACCACTTCTTCTTCCTCTGCGTTAATGAGGGTCATGCCTCTGGGTGCCCCAACTTTATTGCGGTCGGCAAGGCCAACGCGATCTCAAAGGCTGGGAAGAAGGCGGACAGCTTCAGGAGCAAGTGGGTCATGATGGACGCCAAGTGTGTCCATCCACGCTTGAGGCTGCCGATGGAGGTGCCCCAGTCTGACAAGGGGTGGTCTTGCGCGAAGCTCACTGATGACCGGGCGGCGCCAGTGCTGGAGAAGATGAACACCGACCTGAAGCCGGGAAACATGAAGGCGGCGGAGCTGACGGGGGCCACGCTCCTGAGGGAGTTCCTGATGCTATGAGTGGCTCCGCTTCAGGCGCGCTCGCGCCCCTTATGGATGCTTGGGGTGAAGAGGACAAGCTTTGCCTGAGTCCGAGAGCATTGTCTAACGAGGAGCTGGCTGTAGCTCTCCGCCTACTGGTTGGGGACGACCAAGAGTATCCGTTGAGCGCCATTGTTCCCTTGTTCCATCGCAAGGACGGGGCGCAGGTTGCGGCCACCATGCCCACCTTCGACGAGCGCGGCCTGGTGCCACCGGCACCCCTTGTGGTCCCGGAGGCGTCGGCGCTGGTGGACGTGTCTTCTGACAAATATTGCAAGGAGGAGGAAGAAGAGGAAGACGAGGAGCGCGACTCAGAGGCGACCCGCGAGGGGATGGGGGAGACCTCCCCTTTTCGCAATGCTGACCTCCTCCGCACCATGCCTCACGACGACGAGACTGATGACCTCCAGAGGGAGAGCCGCCCGTGATCCCGACGAGGGGCAGGTCGGCGTTGGTTTCCCGAGATGGCGCTTCTGTTCCAACACCGCCTGGAGCCGCTTCCGGCCCACCTGCTGCTCCTTCTTCTTCTCCAGGGGCCCGTGCGCCTGCGCCTCAGGCTGGGAGGCTCTCGGGCTTCAAGCTTAGCAAGAGGAGGGTGGACTACACAGCGGTAGACCAGCAAGTGCTCTCGCCTTGTTCCATTCTTGCTCCTGCTGCTTGACCTTGATGCTTCTCCGCTGTGCGATTAGGACGACGCTTGTGGCGAAGAAGAGGAAGGAGGAGGTGGGGTGCTGCTGTGGACCAACCTGCCTGCTCCGGCTGCGCCTCCCACCATGGAGAAGGGCAACATTGGTGTTCATGTCTCTCCAGCTCGATCATCCTCACGAGACCCGGTGGAGAATCCTCGAGAGGAGTCAGCCCCGTGGCCCCGCTGGCTCCGGAGGCACCGGTGTCCGGCTCGGCTGCTGAGGTCTCCAGGGCTCATGAGCCCCCAGTCTCCCAGGCTATGGTGACGATACCTTCTCCTCCTCCTCCCGCTGCACCGCTGATTCCGGGTCCTTCCACCTCCCCTAATGTCTTGAAGCGCACTCTTTTTGAGATGGCCCGGCTGCAAGAAGATATTCAGGGCGCCGACCCCCGCCTGGTGGCTGGGCGCCTGGAACTGGTCTTTGGCTGGCTTCATTCTGACGTGTCCATTTGGGCGGCGCTGAGCCAGGCCGTGGCAGCCTTTGAGGGGGAGAAGCAGGCTGCCAACTAGGCAGCTGCTGCTCGCCAGGCGGCGCTGAAGGACGTCGAGGCCGCCCAGGATTGCTGCCGGGCGCTGGAGGATGAGCAAAAGACCCTGTGCAACGAGCATGCAGAAGAAGCCCGTAGCCGCAAGGCGGAGGAGGAGGAGATGAAGGCCCAGGAAGACGCTGTCAAGGGTCGCGACGCCGAGCTGGAGCAGGCGGCGAGGGTGCAGGCCATCGAGCGCGGCCGGCTGGAGGAGCTGGAGCGGAAGGTGCAGGCGGAGAAGGCCAAGCTTGACGCCAAGGCGAAGGTTCTGGCCGAGGACCATGCGGCCTTCATGCTCCTCGAGGAGAGGTCTTGCGTGGCGCTGAAGGCACTCTATGAGAAGGGCTTGGAGAAGCCGCTGACCACCGACGAGGACGGCCCTGCCCAGTTGCTTCCCTACTTGGTTGAGGCGCTTGAGGAAGTCGTGAGCGGCACCGGCCCCATGATAGAGGAAGAGGCTCGCGTCCTTTCTTCAGCCGCGCTGACACGCGTCTTCAGCCACCTCCATCTTCGTGACCCTGCCGCCTTCCTTGATGAGTTGCTGGAGCCTGTGGACGACGAGCACTGCGCAGCTGCTGCCGCAGCCGTGAAGGGTCAGGTGGAGGCCCTGCTGAAGAAGTTCCACGCCTTCGCTCCTACAGCCCCGGCAAGTGGTACAGGTGAAGGCGATGTCACCTAGGAAGGAGCGCCTCTTGCGGGTGCCGGCGGTGTCCAGGCATGACTTGCTCGGCTCCTTTCCTGTTTAAACTCCTGCAACATGTACCGTGCCTCGCGGAGGCGTTTAAACTTGCGTTTGATATTCGGAGAACAATATGTCTTGTAATATTTGCTTTGAGATTTTGTGGTTTCCTTCCCATTTGCTTTACGTTCTACGTCGGCAGAGCCCGACCCCGCGCATACTTCAGCCGCCGTTGGGTTGTCCAGATCACCAGGACGAGACCAAGGAGTGAGGGGCTACGTGGCTAGTTAGGCTCCTGAGTCACGATGCTCAGGAGTCCCCGTTGACGCGCAAACAACTTATAAGAAGGAGACGCGGGAATAGGTCTAGTGTTCTACATCAGCAAGGCCCGGTTGTGCGCATACCTCAGCCGCCGTTGGGTCGTCCGGAGTCCAGGACGAGACCAAGGAGTGAGGGGCTAAGTGACCAGCTAGGCTCCTGAGTCGCGATGCTCAGGAGTCCCCCTTGACATGCAAACAACCTTCATACCTTTGTCCTCGCCGAGGCTCGGCTCGGGAGGGGCGCGCGACGACCAGATCCGGGAGACCTGGCTGGGTGGCGTATGCTTGGGCGTGGCCCGAGCGCAGCCCCCTTGCATGACTCTCCCGAGGGAAGGTGTTGCGATGAGGCCGGACACTGAGCTCAAGGGATCCCTGAGGTTGATACGGCAGTGGGGCCACCCTTAGTTGTTTATCACCAGCGTGGAGCAGGGCACCTCCGCACTTGCACGGGCATAGCCGCTCCTCGGCAGTGTCGACGGCCAGCACGGAGCATGGTGCTTCCATCGGCACGGGAGGGACTCCCATCGCGGAGAGCCCCCGGGGCGTGTACAGCCCCGCCCTGACACGTGGCTTGCACGACAAGGCTAGACGAGGTGTGTCTTGGCACTCGTGAGCCAGCGCAGGACTCATGAGGCCCTACCTCAAGGCAGGTTGCGCCTGGTCTTGGTTCTTCTTTGCTGTGGTGGGCCTGCGAGGTGGTTAGACAACCTGCGCCGAACAAATCTCCTGAGGCTATCGCGTGAGAAGGCCAAGCACCAACGACCCCAGGAGGTGACGTTAATGGGGCAGGCCTGCCATACAGAGCTCAGCTGTTGGATTTATCGACGCTGCAGGGATGGGCCCGAGCACCGACGCCGTGCCTAACCCTCTCACGCGAAGAAGAAAGACGATCGGCGCGCGGGTCCCATGGCGGGTGACAGTCAAGCAGGTGATAGCCATAAATAGATTATGCATGGAAAGCGACTAGCTCAGATAGATGCAAGAACGATACATGCCGCTGGGCTGGACCCGACCGGCTTGGAGATGATGTAGCCTGAGGGGCGCAGGATACATGCCGCAGGGACAGACCCATACGGCCTGGGAATGATGCAGCCCGAGCGGCGCTCCCAGCTAAATGAACTTGGAAAATATCACGTGGTTTTGTTGTTGAAGACATGTTGGGGCAGCTGAAGATGCGCGGTGCAGGGGTTGCTCCTCACGAGCCATCGGGACCCTAAGGCCCAGTTCTTTTGAGGTGATTCTCAACAATCAAGCCTGGGGAATCAATAAGCTGAAAAGAACTTGATTTGCTTCTCAAGAATCGTCTGAGAATCGCCAAAATCAGTAGTGCAATCCAAAAGCGCCTCCCAGCCACGCTTCTAGCGATTCTGCGAGCTTCCCGCAAGTGAAAACGCTTCGTTATAAGCCAATGCCCGTATTCCAGCCGGTAATTACAGGGAAAATGCCACCGAGCAATGCGAACAGACCCTCTGGTCTTGACCTGTTCCTCTTGTTCTCTCCCTCCGCTCGCTCACGGTCCAATCCCGTCGCTGCGCCACTAGATGCCGGCCCCAACATCCGTCGGCTCAAGTTCGCCAATCCAAGGCCCTGCCTCGCCGGAGCTTGTCCTCCACTCGCCGGAGGACATCCGGTCATGCCCTTGTCGGAGTTGGCCCTCCCCTCGCTCGAGCTCGGCGGAGCATGTCGGCCTTGCCATCGCCCGATCTCGTCGAGCTGCTCCGACCCCGCCTCGCCGGAGCTCGCTCTGCCCTCGCACGAGCTCATTGGAGGCTGCCTCGTCTATCCCCTCTCTCTAGTGAACTACTCTTCCTCTCATCTCCCTCCTCTCAAGTCCTCTGTGTTAAATCGATGGCTGTATGTCAATGGCCTCAGTAGCTAGATGATTTGCTAGTTGCCGATTGATAAATGGATGAATGGTGCTACTGCGAATGTTGCTGCCAATGGTTTCAGTTCAGGGACATTAAAGACATTTCAGCATTAACTCATCCCACAATCTCGAGACTACAATCTCAAAAGAACTCGATGGCTGATTCTGTGGGGAGTTGATTTTGTGGGAAGTTTTCTAGAATCAGATTCTGGAGAATCAAAAGCTGAAAAGAACTGGGCCTAAGCCTCGGGAGGCTCTGGTGGTCCGGGCGGTTCCTTGAGGACCGTCTCCATCTCCGCCAGGACTGGGTGGTGCCTAGCCTCCTGAGCCGCCAGGATGCTCTGCAAGCTGCGCTAGAGCGGTCGCCACGCTCGGCAGGCCAAAAGGCATGCGAACGTAGCTGTGAGGTGGGCCCTTGCAGCGTCCCACACGTGAAGGCCAGAAGAGCTCCTGAGATGCGGCTCTGTTGAGCCCTTGGATGTCGATGCAGAAGCGCAGCCCGCCATCCTTGCCTGGATGGGGATCCGCGCCAGGTGAGCAATGATCGCCGCGCATGGCCCTTGCTTCCTGTAGTTCCTGAGTGGCCTTGGCAACGAACTCTTGAGCGCTGGGCACTCCTCGCCTGGTGTCCTCCTGAGGGAAACGCGTTGTGAAGCACGTCTCCACGTGGTGCCCGAGCGCCTCCCTCGTGACGTTGGCAAGGTCGGAGGCCCTCCAGAAGAGATCCCCTGAACCCTGCCCGAGGAGGGTACAAGGCGCACCTTCCTATGCGAGGGAGGGAGGCGCCCCAGGCGTGGGCGCCGATCCTGATGAGGCACCACTTGCGGTGCCGCTCTCCTGAGGCCTGGTGCGGAGCAGCTACTTCTTCTTCTTCGGGACGACCTCAGGAGGGTACTATGCTGCGTTGTTGTCGGGGTCTTCGATTGACGCTGCTTGGAAGGCGCGCTCGAGGGAGCACACCGCATCTCTTTCTTCGCAGGGGACTGTGATGATCGCGCCGCTTCCTGGCATCTTGAGGACATTGTAGCCGTGGTGCGTCACTGCCATGAACTTGGACAGGGCCAGATACCCGAGGATGGCGTTGTATGACAGGCGGATGTGGGCGACATTGAAGTCGATGAACTCGGTGTGGTAGTTGTCGCGCTGCCCGAAGGTGACAGGGAGGCGGACCTGCCCTATCGGGGTGGTGGAACCGTCGGTTACTCGTGAGAAGGGCTTGGTAGGCTGAAGCTGATCGTAGGGCAATTGAAGGCTGTCGAATGTCTCAACAGATAGGACATTCAGCCCTGCGCCGCCGTCGATGAGGGTCTTGGTGACTTGCATGTTGCTGATGATGGGCGAGGAAAGCATCGGGAGGGTGTAAGTGCATCTAGTGCCCCTTAGTGATTTTGGTGTATTGAAGAATTATAGGTTAAGGGACTAATGTGTTTATGAGTGTACATAGGTCTATAAGTCTATGCGGAGTTTTATATTTAAAGTGAAAGTCGACCCCTAAAAATGAATGTCTTTGACTGAAGACTTTCTGAAGACTTTGAAAGTGAAGAAATTGGTGTGACCTTGAAGACTTGGTATTCATTCGAGGAACATGAAGCGTGAAGACTTTTGTTTTCATAGTTTCATTTTCTCTTTCTTGAGTCATAGGAAACACAGTACTATTAATGGGGGTCGAGGAAATACTAAGGAAAAATTTCCAAGTGATGCTCAACTCAAAATCGTACACCTACCAATCCCTTCGAGTGATGCCATTGGAAATCTCATACAGTTCAGTCATTTTCTTCAGTGACTGAGACGAAGTTCTTCTGGTCTCTGAGGTATTTTTTCTGACTGAGGAGTTAGGAATTTGGCAGTGTGGATTGCCTACATAGTGAGGAACATGATAGCCCTGAGGTTTTTGATATTCAAAATATCCGACCATTTTTGTGCTACGTTGTGGGGACCCTGACTCATAAGTCGTGATCACCGAATGCACGTGTACAGTGATCCCAGAGATCAATGCTCACTGAACACACAGAAGCTGAATAACAAGAGTCTTACATCCATACATACCGTTTTACACGAGTAGGACCATTATGGTCAAGTCTTGAGTATATCATCGCAGCGGAAATCTTCAATAACAACTTGGACCCATGCCATTAGCCTTAACCCTACGGGCATTCTGACTGGGAAGCGTCCTAGCTCGCATGTTCGTCACCAAGGTAATCTTCATTATATCCTGTTCTTTCATGCCTGGCGAATAAAATAACCAGTGGCAAGCCAATGAGTACTTTGAATGTACTCGCAAGCAACCCATGTTTTGGTTCAAGATACAACAATGCATGATATAGGTAATTTTTTTTGCAGAAAGCTAGTTTTGAGTGCAATGACATGTTCAACAATTTGTAAGACATGCATCAGGAGGATTCAAGTAACCATGAGGACAGGTTACAGATATCAACATAAATAGAGCGGGCACCGACCCAACTCAATCATGTCAAGTCCTTTGACTTGACCCAAGTAGTTTTATCAACTCACACACACGGTTGTAAAACTCTGGACGCAGTTTAAGCAGCACCGCCCAACTATCCTTGACCGTGGACACGGCTATTCGAATAGTTTTACACTCTGCAGAGGTTGCACACTTTACCCACAAGATCCGGGGAACTTCCGTGTCATCCATGACCCGCGATACCTCAAGTACCCGAGGTAAGCACCCGATCACTACCTTTCCCTAGATGACACTAACAAGGAGTCCACTCGTTGTTCCGTATCCTCACGATGTACATCATACGAGACTCACTCGAGATCGTAACATTCGAGAGGGGACACAACGGTGTATCCGGTGCCCTGTAAAGACAGTCATGGCCACCCTACCTGGCACGACCCCGTCCCGAGAGAGAGCACCAACTCTCCCCCGTCACTAGTAATGCGGGCTCCAAGCTAGTATCAGCCTAGGTAATCAATAATGCCCTTTCCCATATAAGGGTAGAGTGGTTGCGCATGTAAGGTTGGGACAGTCGACAATTCTTAAATCTAATCCATTTTCGAAAACAACACACACTTGCCTCGGTACACCACTTCGTCATCAAGTGGTTACCCATCTCATCATCTCCCTCGGGCATAAGTGGCACCCGACGGGGTTTTCGAAAAGTCTTTTGAAAATGCTTTGACTCCTTCACCATGCATATACCCGTCCCTTTTTGCGTAGCATCTACTTTAGCATCCTATCTACTCCCACCGGCATAACCCTCATAAGAAGGTAGGGCCATGCACAATGCAAGTATCAACGAGGAAGTACGGTGACAAACCATCGAAGTGGTTACCATCACATCATGATTCTGTTGCAACAACAATATGGTGCTATATGACATGCATAAAAAGGGTTTCATAGACATGGTCAAAGGGCTGCTTGCCTAGTTCATCAGAGTCTTCAAGTCTTCGGGTCCTTCTCCAAGTATTCCATCTACTTCGTCAACTAACGTCGAAAACAATCACAATAAACAACACAACAAGGCAAAAATAAAAGTGCTCTAAAATTGCAAGTTGTACTTTTCTAGGATACCTTTGGTCATATGAGGTATGACCAAAGTGGTTTCAATGGGATTTGATCAATGGATATCTCTGAATATTTCAATATGATGGAATCAGGGGATTTATGGATTTGCAAGAATTGTACAGAAATATATTTTTGAAAAATGAGCAGAGGCACCCATTTATCAAACCATGGTTTTAGAAGCATCTAGGAGTTGGTTTCACTGGATTTGGAGTTCAAATGAATATTCTATGGATTTGCAAAGTTGACAAACATGAAGAAATGGCTCATTATTTTGTGGGGTACAGAAAGTATTAAGAAAAATGTTCATAAACTAAGTTGTGAACTTAGAAGCATCTAGGAATTTGAATCATGGCATTTGGATCGATTTTGAGCTCTCTGTGATGAAGTTCATCACAGAAATAGGAAAAACAAGATTTGATAAATGTTTGTGAATAAAAAGTCTCTGGAAAAATGTGCATGTTGCACCAACAGATAGATCATGATTTATAGAGTCACTAGAAATTTGAATCAACAAATTTGGAGTCCATCTGAGTTCTCTAGAGATTTTACAATATTTATAAAAAGAGAAAAAGGAAGAAAAGATGTCAACCTTATAAAGCGTACTGGGCGAAGCCCAGCTAAACAGCGCCTACTGTGCTCGGCCCAGTGGCTCATCTACGCGAGGGAAGAGGTGACGCCAAAGGCGCATTACAGGAGAGCGCCACCCAGCGGGGCAAGCGGATGGGCTAGAAGTCGTTTCCACTTAAACGCCGGGGCCCACTGGATGGCTCGCTGACATGCGGGGCCCCTCGCAGGGTTATCTTCCTCCTCCGCCCCTTGACAGAGGGAGGGGACGCTTGGCAGCTGAGGCCGGCGCGCGCCCTGGCGGCACAGCCACCTCGCCAAGCTGCGGCACGGAGGGGCCACCGGAGGGCGCGATCGGGGAAATCATCGTGGTCGGCGGGAGATGGCGGGCGCGCCAAAGACCGGCCTCGGCGGACGGCTACTCGGGCGGTGATGGGCAGGGGGGCACGGTGCCCCGGCAGACTGGGCGATGAGGGGAAATGGGTCACCGGGATTTGGCGGTTCTTGGAGGGAGAGGAGGTGGGAGGACCTCGTCCTTGTCCGAATCGGAGCAGAGAGGCCAGGGCGGCATTCGGCCATGGGGGTGCTTGGAGGGCACGAGAGGGAGGGGGAGGCTGTCCAGGAGGTGCACGGGAGAGAGAGGGGTCCAACCGAGGCGAGAGAGAGCTCGGGGGATGGATTATATGGAGGAGGCGCCGGTGCTCCGTGGGCAGCGTCCACGGACGCGTTGTGTGAGCTTTGAAGAGGGGGGAGGAGAGAGGTCCAGGAGGGGCCCGACATCTTGCCGTGTCTCAGACGCCGAGGCGACCTCGGGGGACACCACCCCGCCACCCAAGGCCATCTTATGCCCTTGGCATGGGCGAGCTACAGTGCGGGAGAGCACTGTAGCGTGCTCCAGAGCACGAGCTCTGCATGCCATGGCATAAAATATATGCCATGGGCGTGTCCACTTTTGTCTAGGAGCACTGGGGGAGTGTAAACAAAGGGGAGGTGGCCTTGGATGCCCTGGTGAACCACTAGGAGAGGAGTGGGGTTGAGAGAGAGATGGAAATGGGCTGTCCAGAGAGAGAAAGTGGGGTTTACCCTTCAATAATTGATCCGAGATGCAGCCATTGTTCTTTGGAGGTAGAGGAGGACTTGGAGGGGCTGTGGTAAAAAGTGGAGGCCATGGAGAAGAGTGCAAGAGGTCAAAGTAGTTGTTTTGGTAAATTGGCAGAAGGTGTTTGTTGATGGTTTCGACAGGTAAATGAATTCCATTTGGAATGAGACTCCACAGGGTGAAATTGCACATATAATTAGGGCCTTAAACCCATTTTGAGCTTATTTTGGCAAAGTTCACAATGTAACTTTTGTAGACCCTAGAAATTAGCAAAAATTGACTTGTGTAGATCTAGTTGAGCAAATCACTTCTCCTTGATGCACCACTTGGTGTAGTAGCCTCATGTGGTCATGTGAACATGCTCACAAAAGTTGGGGTCAAGGAGAGAAAGTTGGTAGTACAAAGTTGTTCAAATTTGGTTCTGTACAGGAAGGGTTTTGGGGCTCTTTGATCAATTTAACTTGTTCTCCAACTTGTGCCACTTGGTCTAGATGCATTATTACACCATTTGAGCATTTTCACCAAGTGTGAGAGCATTTGGACATATTTTACAGTGCAAAGTTGTTCAAACTTGAAAAAGGTCAGAAGTGGTTTTGAGAGGGTTTCATGGGGTTATACTGTTCTCCATGACATGAGACTTGGCAATATCATCAAACATGTCATATGTGACATTCTAGAATTTTCTTGGAATTTTTTTGGGGAATATTTCCTTTGTAAATATTTCAAAAGCTTGAAATATCCAGAAAGGGTTTTTGAGGGATTTGACCAATGTTTTGAACATGACCATGTGTTGAAACTCTTATATATGGGAAATATATGCCCACTGAGTTTCCCTGATTTTTTTCAAATATTTTTAAAGCATTAAAATAATTTTAACCTATTAAAGACCATTTCTGGCCTTGAGAAAAAGCCTTTAAATAAAATAAGAAAATAAGTTTTAAAATTATATTTTTGGGTTTTATGGGTGTCCTATATCTAATAGGAGTCAAATATATTTTTGAAAGCTTTTACTACCCTTAAATAAGTACTTGCAAATTGCAAATCTCAATTCAGGGGTTTTGAAAACTAATTTTAAAAATACTTTTTGGCCAAATTATTTTGCAAGAAATTATTTTTATGTCCTATACACATGGCATGATCATTGGCAAAGGTTTTTGGATCAAGGAGAAGGAGTATAAGAGTTGGAGGATTTATTTTATTTCTAGAGCACTTGCAAACAGCAGACAAAAACTAATCAAGGCAAGGTCCAAAACACTCAAAAGTTTTTGTCAAACCACATTTTATCATGATTGTTAGCTTAAGTGTAGTGGCATGAAAATCAGGGTGTGACTGACCTACCCCCCTTACAAGAATCTCGTCCCCGAGATTCCCAAACTAGGCGCGGAAAGGGATACAGAAACTTGGATCTGGGGTAGTCTTCAAGGCCTCATGTTGATTCTGCTTCCGTGTAGTGCTCCATTGAGCTTGAAGTACTTGATGGTGTGGCTTCGTGTATGACGCTCTTCTTGATCCAGGTTGCTAATGGGTAGCTTGCGTAAGTCATATTGGGCTAGAGGTCGATGGCTTGGTGATCGACGTCCTTGTAGGGATCGGGTTGGTTAGGATGTTGGAAGCACTTCCGAAGCAGTGATTCGTGGAAAATGTTGTGCATAGTGGGTAACTCAGGTGGTAAATCTAGCCGGTAGCCATCTATTCTTCGTGTTGAAGTGATCTTGAAGAGGGCCACGAATCTTGGTGTGGGTCCCCTTGTCATGGAAATGCTTGGTTCCTTAGAGAGGAGTGGCTTGCAGATACACATGGTCTTTGACGCGGAAGTATACTTCTTGAAGATGATGGTTAGTGTAGTTCTTCCTCCTAGACATGACGGTCTTCAGATGTTCCTTGACCAGCTCAGCGATTCTTCTTCCGTCTTCGGGTAGACGAGTATGTCATCGAAGAAAGATGACAACTAACTTGTCCAAGCACTCCATGAAGTTATGGGGTGCGTAAAGTGGGCTGAGGCATTGGTGATGGTCACGGTTGAGCATTGGCCAAGGTCTTATCGATCTAGAGCCAAAGTCCAAGGTCAGGATCCGACCATGTTGTGGATTGGTAGGATGTAAGGGTTTCAAGGATTCTAGTGTGCGAGTGAATGTTTATCATCCCATCCTTGAGCACAGTTCCTGAGATGCCAATAGTTCTACCTAGTCTTCACCTCATATTACCAAAAGAATCATCTCGTATAGGCCAACTCCTATCATCACTCATGTTATTCATATCCTCATGGCTCCCGAGGGGAGGTCTAACAAAATCATTCATGACAACTATTCCCAAACTCATATCTATGCAAAAGTCCAGGGGTAGAACATACTAGCTGCTAAGCTTGAATTTAATCACCACAATCCAAGTGCTCAGTCTATTGATCCAAGGTCTATGTTAGTGCATCTCTATCCTAAGGAAACACGTCGTATGCCACTCCAAGATCTAGTTTCTTTCCTATGAATCAACTCCAAAAGCCCATTAACTACACCAATCACTACATGATCCATTTAATTCTACAAATCCAATGTTTTTGGTGTTCCACATGATCTTCTAATGTCCTATAATACTCAAATACTTGAAAGGGCTACCTTGCTATAGTCAGTCCACCAATTTCCATTATCATGGTCATGTAAACTCCAAGGTCAAGCATATATAGATCCCTAAATAAACTCTGTCAATTAATCCAATGTCCTAGTTTATGGTCCACCGAGAAACATGGTATCATGATCAAGATCATCAGCCTGAATCCAATTTACTCCGAACCATGTAAAATTACTCTGCATCCATACTCCACTAGGGTAACCTATTTAATCCAAATCTCATGTCCCGCAAGAGTTCCACACTTTCCCCCAAGTAATTATCAACTATCCTCTATCAATATCCCCTGGCTAAGTCAAAGCCTTATACTTCCAAGAATTTCAGCTTGCGATCATAATTGTCCTATTAAATCCAATTTACTCAGGGGTAATGAAAGCTATGCTACTCTATAATCATGATCCCACCAAGTTCATCTACCAACATCAAAGCCTCATAATCCACCAAATAGTCTCATATAATTCCTCAAGTCATTGATATAAACTCATCAAGTCATTTGTCCTCTATTCCTGCATCCTCAAATTGGTCTTTCCTATGGCATCGTCAGTTTTGGTGCTATCTTAGGATGATAATGGGCTCATTCACTATGTCCACTAGTTCCATAATGAACCCAGTGATAAGCAAGGTTACGGAGGCTTAACTGGTTCTCTTGCAATTCTGTGGGTTAAGCACATGGTTAAGGACTCGAGCTGGCGTATCTCGTGAATTCTCGAAGGGTCTAGGAATGGGTTTCTAGTCTGGGGGGTTAAACATAACTCTACGGGGTTTTACTTGGTCGAGGAGGCTGTAGAAAGGTTCTTCAGTGCTAGTTTGTTGTCGAAGTAGAATCCTTGGTGTAGCTTGTCTTCCAGTCTTCAGTTGAGGAGAGAGAGATGAGAGGGAAAAGTAGCATAGAGGAGGGGAATGCTTAAAGGGGGTTCTATAGTACTAGTGCAAACAAACAGGTGCAAAGAGGTCCAAACAAAAGAAACAAGGTGAGGAAGGTGATACAGTCGCATACTTGTCGCCCAGGGAAAAAGTGCGACCTATATCAAAACACAAATAAACAAAAACAAGCAACACACAATCATGGTTCTATTCGAACCATCATACGGACTCGACTGCGCATAGAGGGTACACGACTCATCCTACCCTAGGGGTTCTCGGACTCAGTAGTCGTGCCTTGTGCCTCATGCAGTCTTCTGAGTTTTGCCCAGGTGTTGCTACGTCTTTTGTTTGATGAAACGATCTGGGTTGAGCGTGCAGAATCTTCGACAACTTCTCGCCTGATGAGGTGATGGGATGATGGTGGCTCCTCGTGGCTGTCTTTGACTTGGTCTTCTCTTGTCTTCTTAATCATGATGATCACTTTTGCTTTATAAGGCGTCGATGGTACAAGGTTTGTAATCCTTTATGCAAGGACATTCACAAGGCATAGTAGAGGTCCAACATGTCGGTTACGTTGATGACAACATCGACACCAAGAGCGGGGTATGAAGAGAACCGTTTTCCTGCTCACAATAGTGAGGCGGGCCAAATGGCGAGGTTCTCATCCATCGGTGGTTGCCGATACAACAACGGTAAGGACATGATTGCTCTATTAGCGATGTCTATCATGGTGTTTCATATCTTACACCCTGATTGTCATAGGACAAGGTGTCTTCCTTCTAGATTATCCACGCGGATTACAAGGAATCCCGTGGTTAGGGGCATAAGGATGCTAGCGACCATTAAATTTTGAAGAGGAAGAGGAAAGTATATCTTAGTTTTTGAAAAACTCCGAAGGGGAAGAGAAGTATAGATAGTTTTGAAAACTAGTAGTAGTTTTGGAAATAGTTTTACCCTAACTAACGACCATGCTAACTAAGGCTTCCTACAGTCAGGATGGCTCTGATACCAGCTTTGTGGGGACCCGACTCATAAGTCGTGATCACCGAATGCACGTGTCTGATGATCCCGAGATCAATGCTCACTTTGAACACACGAAGCTGAATAACAAGAGTCTTAAATCCATACATACCGTTTACACGAGTAGGACCATTATGGTCAAGTCTTGAGTATATCATCGCAGCGGAAATCTTCAATAACAACTTGGACCCATGCCATTAGCCTTAACCCTACAGAATTTCGACCGGAAGCGCCCTAGCTCGCATGTTCGTCACCAAGGTACTCTTCATTATATCCTGTTGTTTCATGCCTGGCCAATAAAATAACCAGTGGCAAGCCAATGAGTACTTTGAATGTACTCGCAAGCAACCCATGTTTTGGTTCAAGATACAACAATGCATGATATAGGTAATTTTTTTTTGCAGAAAGCTAGTTTTGAGTGCAATGACATGTTCAACAATTTGTAAGACATGCATCAGGAGGATTCAAGTAACCATGAGGACAGGTTACAGATATCAACATAAATAGAGCGGGCACCGACCCAACTCAATCATGTCAAGTCCTTTGACTTCACCCAAGTAGTTTTATCAACTCACACACACGGTTGTAAAACTCTGGACATAGTTTAAGCAGCACCGCCCAACTGTCCTTGACCGTGGACACGACTGTTCGAATAGTTTTACACTCTGCAGAGGTTGCACACTTTACCCACAAGATCCGGGGAACTTCCGTGTCATCCATGACCCGCGATACCTCAAGTACCCGGGGTAAGCACCCGATCACTACCTTTCCCTAGACGACACTAACAAGGAGTCCACTCGTTGTTCCGGATCCTCACGATGTACATCATCTGAGACTCACTCGAGATCGTAACATCCGAGAGGGACACAATGGTGTATCCGGTGCCTCAGAAGACAGTCATGGCCACCCTACAGCACGACCCGCCCCAGAGAGAGCACCAACTCTCCCCGTTACTAGTAATGCGGGCTCCAAGCTAGTATCGGCCTAGGTAATCAATAATGCCCTTTCCCATATAAGGGTAGAGTGGTTGCGCATGTAAGGTTGGGACAGTCGACAATTCTTAAATCTAATCCGTTTTCGAAAACAACACACACTTGCCTCGGTACACCACTTCGTCATCAAGTGGTTACCCATCTCATCATCTCCCTCGGGCATAAGTGGCACCCGACGGGTTTTCAAAAGTCTTTTGAAAATGCTTTGACTCCTTCACCATGCATATACCCGTCCCTTTTTGCGTAGCATCTACTTTAGCATCCTATCTACTCCCACCGGCATAACCCTCATAAGAAGGTAGGGTCATGCACAATGCAAGTACCAACGAGGAAGTACGGTGACAAACCATCGAAGTGGTTACCATCACATCATGATTCTGTTGCAACAACAATATGGTGCTATATGATATGCATAAAAAGGGTTTCATAGACATGGTCAAAGGGCTGCTTGCCTAGTTCATCAGAGTCTTCAAGTCTTCGGGTCCTTCTCCAAGTATTCCGTCTACTTCGTCAACTAACGTTGAAAACAATCACAATAAGCAACACAACAAGGCAAAAATAAAAGTGCTCTAAAATTGCAAGTTGTACTTTTCTAGGATACCTTTGGTCATATGAGGTATGACCAAAGTGGTTTCAATGGGATTTGATCAATGGATATCTCTGAATATTTCAATATGATAGAATCAGGGGATTTGTGGATTTGCAAGAAGTGTACAGAAATATATTTTTGAAAAATGAGCAGAGGCACCCATTTATCAAACCATGATTTTAGAAGCATCTAGGAGTTGGTTTCACTGGATTTGGAGTTCAAATGAATATTCTATGGATTTGCAAAGTTGATAAACATGAAGAAATGGCTCATTATTTTGTGGGGTACAGAAAGTATTAAGAAAAATGTTCATAAACTAAGTTGTGAACTTAGAAGCATCTAGGAATTTGAATCATGGCATTTGGATCAATTTTGACCTCTCTGTGATTTTCTGAAGTTCGTCACAGAAATAGGAAAAACAAGATTTGATAAATGTTTGTGAAGAAAAAGTCTCTGGAAAAATGTGCATGTTGCACCAACAGATAGATCATGATTTATAGAGTCACTAGAAATTTTAATCATCAAATTTGGAGTCCATCTGAGTTCTCTAGAGATTTTACAATATTTATAAAAAGAGAAAAAGGAAGAAAAGATGTCAACCTTATAAAGCGCACTGGGCGAAGCCCAGCTAAACAGCGCCTACTGGGCTCGGCCCAGTGGCTCAGCTGCGTGAGGGAAGAGGTGACGCCGAAGGCGCATTACAGGAGAGCGCCACCCAGCTGGGCAAGCGGGTCGGCTAGAAGCCGTTTCCACTTAAACGCCGGGGCCCACTGGCTGGCTCGCTGACATGCGGGGCCCCCCGCAGGGTCATCTTCCTCCTCCGCTCCATGACGAGAGGAGGGGCGCTTGGCCGCGCTAGGCCGACGCTCACCCCTGGCGGCACAGGCCACCTTCGGCCAAGCTGCGGCCACCGGAGGGGCCACCGGAGGGCGGCGCATCGGGGAGATCATCAGGGTCGGCGGGAGATGGCCGGGCGCCCCAGCACTGGCCTCGGCGGATGGCTACTCGGGCGGTGATGGGCAGGGGGGCACGGTGCCCCGGCGGACTGGGCGATGGGGGGAAATGGGTCGCCGGAATTTGGTGGTTCTTCTGGAGGGGAGAGGAGGTGGGGAGGACCTCGTCCTTGTCCGAATCGGAGCAGAGGCCAGCGGCGGCATTCCGGCCATGGGGGGTGCTGGAGGGCACGAGAGGGAGGGGGAGGCTGTCCAGGAGGTGCACGGGAGAGAGAGGGGTCCAACCGAGGTGAGAGAGAGCTCGAGGGATGGATTATATGGAGGAGGCGCCGGTGCTCCGTGGGCAGCGTCCACGGACGCGCTATGTGAGCTTTGCAGAGGGGGGAAGGAGAGAGGTCCAGGAGGGGCCCGACATCTTGCCGTGTCTCGGACGCCGAGGCGACCTCGGGGGACACCACCCCGCCGCCCAAGGCCATCTTATACCCTTGGCATGGGTGAGCTACAGTGCGGGAGAGCACTGTAGCGTGCTACAGAGCACGAGCTCTGCACGCCATGGCATAAAATATATTCCATGGGCGTGTCCACGTTTGTCTAGGAGCACTGGGGGAGTGTAAACAAAGGGGAGGTGGCCTTGGATGCCCTGGTGAACCACTAGGAGAGGAGTGGGGTTGAGAGAGAGATGGAAATGGGCTGTCCAGAGAGAGAAAGTGGGGTTTTACCCCTTCAATAATTGATCTGAGATGCAGCCATTGTTACTGGAGGTAGAGGAGGACTTGGAGGGGCTGTGGTAAAAAGTGGAGGCCATGGAGAAGAGTGCAAGTGGTCAAAGTAGTTGTTTTGGTAAAGTGGCAGAAGGTGTTTGTTGATGGTTTCGACAGGTAAATGAATTCCATTTGGAATGAGACTCCACAGGGTGAAATTGCACATATAATTAGGGCCTTAAACCCATTTTGAGCTTATTTGGGCAAAGTTCACAATGTAACTTTTGTAAACCCTAGAAATTAGCAGAAATGGACTTGTGTAGATCTAGTTGAGCAAATCACTTCTCCTTGATGCACCACTTGGTGTAGTGGCCTCATGTGGTCATGTGAACATGCTCACAAAAGTTGGGGTCAAGGAGAGAAAGTTGGTAGTACAAAGTTGTTCAAATTTGGTTCTGTACAGGAAGGGTTTTGGGGCTCTTTGATCAATTTAACTTGTTCTCCAACTTGTGCCACTTGGTCTAGATGCATTATTACACCATTTGAGCATTTTCACCAAGTTTGAGAGCATTTGGACATATTTTACAGTGCAAAGTTGTTCAAACTTGAAAAAGGTCAGAAGTGGTTTTGAGAGGGTTTCATGGGGTTATACTGTTCTCCATGACATGAGACTTGGCAATATCATCAAACATGTCATATGTGACATGCTAGAATTTTCTTGGAATTTTTTTGGGGAATATTTCCTTTGTAAATATTTCAAAAGCTTGAAATATCCAGAAAGGGTTTTTGAGGGATTTGACCAATGTTTTGAACATGACCATGTGTTGAAACTCTTATATATGGGAAATATATGCCCACTGAGTTTCCCTGATTTTTGTCAAATATTTTTAAAGCATTAAAATAATTTTAACCTATTAAAGACCCTTTCTGGCCTTGAGAAAAAGCCTTTAAATAAAATAAGAAAATAAGTTTTAAAATTATATTTTTGGGTTTTATGGGTGTCCTATATCTAATAGGAGTCAAATATATTTTGGAAAGATTTTACTGCCCTTAAATAAGTACTTGCAAAGTGCAAATCTCAATTCAGGGTTTTGGAAAACTAATTTTTAAAAATAATTTTTGGCCAAATTATTTTTGCAAGAAATTATTTTTATGTCCTATACACATGGCATGATCATTGGGAAAGGTTTTTGGATCAAGGAGAAGGAGTATAAGAGTTGGAGGATTTATTTTATTTCTAGAGCACTTGCGAACAGCAGACAAAAACCAATCAAGGCAAGGTCCAAAACACTCAAAAGTTTTTGTCAAATAACATTTTATCATGATTGTTAGCTTAAGTGTAGTGGCATGAAAATCTGGGTGTGACATATGTGCCAGCTGTCCCAAAATATCTACCTACCTAACGGTCATATCATTGAAGGGCATTTATGTCTTATCATGTCGGGCTGCTCCCTAGGCTATAAATAGCCGCCCCCTACAACCACTAGCTGGTTGGCTGCTCCGAGAGAAATTGACACTTGTCATTTGAGAGCATCCCATCCTCTGAGGACTTTGAGCGAAAATCATCAAGTGAGGAAAACCCAAACCCAAACACCTACAAACCCAAAGTGATTGAGCATCACTGAAGAGATTGATCTTGCATTGGTCTGATGCTTGTTACCTTTGAAGATTGTGCTTCTTCCAGACGATTAGGCGTCGTGGTCTGAGCATCCAAGAGGAAATTGTGGATCGCCGAGTGACCGAGTTTGTGAAGGTTTGGAAGTCACCTGAAGACTTACCACGAGTGATTGGGATAGGTCTGTGTGACCTTAGCTCAAGGAGAATACGGTGAGGACTGTGTGTCCTCAGGTTTAAATACCTAGCCGCTCCAACCAGACGTACAACTGACATGGCAGTTGGAACTGGTCTACCAAATCATTGTCTTCATCAAGCTTACTGGTTCTATTTCCTCAACTCTTCCATTTCCTCATTACTGTGTTAAGTGTCTGTTCATATCTGCTCAAGACTTTGGTCAAGATTTTCTCAATTTCCTCAGTTCAATTTCTTGATCATTTGTCTTCATCCTGTGTTATCCTGTGTTTACGCTTTCTGTACTCTGTGCTTGTCGTCATTCATCATGATGACCATGCTTGTGTTCTGTTATGTTTACATCTGAGTACTTATTCCGCTGCAAGTAGTTCTTCTCTTAGGAATTTCCTCACCCGCAAATTCCTCAGTGAAGAATTCATAAAAATCGCCTATTCACCCCCCTCTAGTCCATATAATGCACTTTCAGAGGGCGCCAGCGGTGGCCGCGCACTTGAGCTGATCTGCCGAACTAAAGGTGATGGCGCACTTGGACCACCTGAGCAGGCGCGTGGCTTCAAGCCTGGGGAGAGCTGCGTTCACCTCGCGAGCAAACTGCTTGAAGATTCGCTGAGAGGCTGGGGCTTCAGCTCCGCACAGGATGCAGGCAATAGCCCGTGGCTCCTGCAAGCCCCTACTGGAAGAATAAGATGCGAATGCATCTTGAGGCGATTGATAACGATCTCTCGTATGTTGTGGAAAATGGTGTTCCCTCAGTCACACCTTCTCTAAATGCTGCTGATGTGAAGAGATTCAAGCAACTCGACTATCAAGCGAAGAACATCATATGTGGCCACCTGAGCAAAGGGCAGTACGGAAGAGTGAGTGCTTTGGAAACTGCTAAGCTTATCTGGGATAGGCTGTCCAAAGTCAATGAGGGAGTCTCAACACAGCGTGACTCTCGAGTTGACGTTCTTCGCAATCTCTTCAACCGCTTCAAAAGAATCGATAATGAAAATGTTCAACAGACCTTCGATCGCCTCACTGACATCTCAAATGAGTTTCAAGCACTTGGTGCCACTGATATCACCGACCATGAGGTGGTGAAGAAATTGCTGAGATCACTTGATTCCTCATTTGATACTCTGGCACTGATGATACAAGAACGTGGAGGTTACAAATCACTTGATCCCACTGATATCCTCGAGAGGCTAAACACTCATGAGTTCCAGCTTGCTGAGAAGAGAGATCTCTATGGTTCGAGCTATGGCAGATCACGTGCCCTGAAGGCCAAGGCAGTTTCTGAATCTGACTCTGAAGATTCTGGTAGTAGCCTTGGTGATCCTGAAGAACTGAGCCAGGAGCTAGCACTGCTCGTAAAGAAATTCCAGAAGTTCTCAAGACGTGGTCTCTTTGTAGAAACCTCGAGGATCAATGATTCCTCATCCAGTGACTACAAGAAGAGGCTATGCCACAAATGCAAGAAACCTGGTCACTACATTCAAGACTATCCTCAGTGGGAAAAGGAATCAAAGAACAAGAAATACAAGGATTACAGTTCTGATGACGCGAAGAAGAAGAAGAAATCTTCAAAGTCTTCATCATCAAAATCCTCAAAGTCTTCATCTCACAAGAAAAGCAGCTCCAAGAAGGCTCGGGCATTCATTGGCAAGGAAATGGACTCTGAGGCTGAATTTGAGGAACATGAGGAAGAGGAGGCATCTGAGGAGTCCGAGTCGGGTGTGGCGAGCCTAGTTCTCGCTACTGCATTCGTCAGCAAGTCCATCTTCAACTCTGAACAAAATGGCTTCACCAACAAGGCTGATGAAGGCAATGACGACTACGCTCCCACCTATTGCTTCATGGCCAAGGGTGCCAAGGTACTCAAATACCCCTCCTCTGAATCAAGTGAGGATGAGTCTGATGAAAACCTCAAGCCTAGCTACTCTAAACTTGCTAAGATTGCTGTGAAACAACAAAAGGCTTTTGAAAAGGTTCAAAACATGCTAGACAAAAGTGATGACATGTTGGGTGAAGAAATGGATCGCACTAAAACCTTGACTGAAAATCTTCAGAGACTTCAGTCTAAGTTTGATAACCTTCAAAATCATCATAATACTCTCTTATCTGATCATGAGAAGCTTTCTTATGAATTTCTTCAAAGAAAGCAAGATCTTGAAAAGCTAAGGGTGTGTTATGAAGATCTTTAGAAGGAGCGAGATTCATTACTTGCTCAACAAATCTAAGCTACCCAGGAAGAATTCATTCCTCCATGTTTGAAGTGCATTGAACGTGAATCTTCTAATTCTTCACCTGAATGTTCAAATGCACCTAATGCTACAAATTCTTCACCTGTCTCTGCTATCACTAATTCCTCATCTGAGGACATTGCTAGTATCACTGGTAATGCAGGGCTGAAGGAATTGTACATGACAGGCATGTATAAAAGCCTCAAAGGGCATCAGGCTCTTTGTGATGTGCTTAAAAAGCAGATCCTCAACAGGAACCCTAGGAAAGAGGGTATTGCCTTTGAGAGGAAACTCAATGCTGATGGGACATACTGGAAGCCTGAGAAGTATCCCAAAACCTCATGGGTTGCTCACTACTAGAAAAAGGCCTGTTAGTGGCGCACCTATTTTTGCCATTAATGGCGCACTATAGGTGCGCCACTATTATCACACCATTAGTAACAAATATTAATGGCACACATTTGGTGCGCCATTACTATGCCTATCTGGTGCGCCATTACTATCTGACTTAGTTATGGCGCACCACATAGAAGTGCGCCATTACTAACAATTTTTTTCAAAAAAATTTCGGAATTTTTTTTTAATCTCGGGTCAATATGCTTAATCTCAAGTCAAATCGCATTGAGAGGAAACTCAATGCTGATGGGACATACTAGAAGCCTGAGCAGTATCCCAAAACCTCATGGGTTGCTCACTACTAGAAAAAGGCCTGTTAGTGGCGCACCTATTTTTGCCATTAATGGCGCACATTTGGTGTGCCATTACTATGCCTGTCTGGTGCGCCATTACTATCTGACTTAGTTATGGCGCACCACATAGAAGTGCGCCATTACTAACAATTTTTTTCAATTTTTTTCAGAATTTTGGTTTTTTTAAATCAATTTTTTAAATCTCGGGTCACTATGGCTTAATCTCGGGTCAATATGCTTAATCTCAAGTCAAATCGCACTCCGTGGTCAAACTACCCGGAAGGTCACCCATCCTCACACTACTCCAGCCCGAGCACGCTTAACTTCTCAGTTCTATCCAACCCCAGCACCAGCTCACTTAACAGGCACTTGTTGATATATCTATCATATCAATCCTATTAAACCTTGTTGATGTCTATGACTTTGTTCATGTTCATGAGTGTGATGAAATTTTGAAAAAATATTTCGAACTTTCCAGTCATATTACGTATCATATTTTGAACATTTTTCCAAAAAAAAATTCGAAACCAATTTCTTTTTCTGTTACTAGTGGCGCACCTAGAAAATGGTGCGCCACTACTAAGTTTGAATTTTTTTCCATTCCCCCCTCTAGATCTTAAAAGCCCCGTATCTTTTATTCTGTTAGGTTTTTGGGGATTCTAAAAATCTTCAACGCGGTTTTCCCGGTTGAATTCGGATGTAACTTTTCGAGTAGATGTTTTTTCATATAAAAAACTTTTTAATCCGAGTTCGTATGCAAAAGTTATGCCCATTTTACTAAATTCCAGAGAGATTTTGCAAATAAAGTCAAAATTCATATTTGTAAATTATCCCAACAACTAGACCACATATCACATGGGAAACTTATTTTCTTTTATTTTTTTGAAATTTCCATCATTTTCTTTTATTTTTTAAAACTAAAAAGGCAGTAAGCGGGGAGGGTGGGTGCAAAGAAAGTTAGTAATGGCGCACCTTCACAAAGTGCGCCATTACTATGTGTATGACTTGGTCAAACTTAATATTAGCGCACTCTGTGTAGGTGCGCCATTACTAAGTTTGACATAGTAATGGCGCACCTATGCAAAGTGTGCCATTACTAAGTTTGACGAAGGTTTGACCCAGTCATACACATAGTAATGGCGCACTTTGTACAGATGCGCCATTACTATGTCAACTAGTAATGGCGCACTATCCCCTGGTGCGCCACTGCTAACAATTTTTTTTTCAAAACTAGTAATGGCGCACCACACATCAGGTGCGCCATTAGTAATATGTCAATAATGGCGTACCTGTATCTGGTGCGCCACTGCTATATAGTAGTGGCGCACCACATACATGGTGCGCCATTAATGTCCATATTAGCTATAGTCATTTTCCTAGTAGTGGCTGCAAAGGGACCTCCAGTAGATCCATCTAATATATCTGGTTTTACATGTGAATCTCCTCATTCTGCTGATGAGACATTTGACTCCAACTATAAACTGTTCAAAAATCAGAATGGTGAAGTATTTGCTAGATATGTTGGTACTAACTGCAGGAACGGTTCCCCTATGAAGAAAATCCGGGTTCCCAAAAGGTGCCTTAAAAGTCTTCAGGTGAATGTCATCATGACACCACCTGTGAATGTCGGCGTTCTAGGAACGGGGTCCCAGACTTGCTCGCTGCGCCCACGACGTGGCTGTCTTTGCGAGCCTGTCACGCCCATCTTCATCAGCGAGACATTCAAGACCCTCGCGAGGGGCCAAGCCTCGTGAGACGGACGATGCAAGACCTCCTCAGGAGCGGCCTCACTAGGCTACCTCACAAGGAGCGGAGAAATCAAGGCAGGGCAAACCTCGCGAGGCTCTCGTGACGTGAGCCATGACGATCAAGATCAGGCGGGCGCCAACGCGCGCAGTGTCCTTGTTTCCTCTTTGGTGCTAAGGAGGCAAGCGCAGGCGCGGAGTACCGAGGCATCAAGCAAAGGTTTCCATAACGGTGCAACGAGACCAAGACCAGCGGGACGGCAAGACGGAGGTCACCATGGAGCCCAATGCGGTGTCACCAACAGAGCCTTTTGCAGGCGAAGACCACTTTTGTCAGGATAAGCTGTACTAGATGTCCCCTTCCAAATCGGCCATTGTTGGCTCCCTTCCCGCTCAATATTTGAGAAGAGGACCAGGGCCTATATAAGTAGAACTAGCCACCACAGTAGGGGGCATCTCATCTCGAGGGAATCAAGTCCTCACCCATGCTACCTCTTGAGCACTGCGTTGGTTTTCCCATGAAGAGGAAAGGGTGATGCAGCAAAGTAGCATAAGTATTTCCCTCGTTTTTTGAGAACCAAGGTATCAATCCAGTAGGAGGCCATGCACGAGTCCCTCGCACCTACACAAACAAATAAATCCTCACAAACAACGCAATAAAGGGGTTGTCAATCCCTTCACGGTCACTTACGAGAGTGAGATCTGATAGATATGATAAGATAATATTTTTGGTATTTTTATGATAAAGATGCAAAGTAAAGAAAGCAAAAAGACAGCGCCAGAAATAGCTAAGTGCCGAAAGATTAATATGATGGAAAATAGACCCGGGGGCCATAGGTTTCACTAGTGGCTTCTCTCATGAGCATAAATATTATGGTGGGTGAACAAATTACTGTTGAGCAATTGATAGAATTGAGCATAGTTATGAGAATATCTAGGTATGATCATGTATATAGGCATCACGTCCGAGACAAGTAGACCGACTCCTGCCTGCATCTACTACTATTACTCCACACATCGACCGCTATCCAGCATGCATCTAGAGTATTAAGTTCAAAAGAACAGAGTAACGCTTTAAGTAAGATGACATGATGTAGAGTGATAAACTCATGCAATATGATATAAACCCCATCTTGTTATCCTCGATGGCAACAATACAATATGTGCCTTGCTGCCCCTGCTCTCACTGGGAAAGGACACCGTAAGATTGAACCCAAAGCTAAGCACTTGCACAGATCAATCTAGTAGGCCAAATCAAATTGAAAATTCGAAGAGACTTGCAAAGATAACCAATCATACATAAAAGAATCCAGAGAAGAATCAAATATTGTTCATAGATAAACTTGATCATAAACCCACAATTCAATGGTCTCAACAAACACACCGCAAAACAAGATTACATCGAATAGATCTCCACAAGAGAGGGGGAGAACATTGTATTGAGATCCAAAAAGAGATAAGAAGCCATCTAGATAATAACTATGGACTCGAAGGTCTGAGGTAAACTACTCACACATCATCGGAGAGGCTATGGTGTTGATGTAGAAGCCCTCCGTGATCGATGCCCCCTCCGGCGGAGCTCCGAAAAAGTCCCCAAGAAGGGATCTCACGGGTACAGAAGGTTGCAGCAGTGGAATTAGGTTTTTCGCTCCGTATCTGGTAGTTCGGGGGTACGTAGGTATATATAGGAGGAAGAAGTACGTCGGTGGAGCAACGTGGGGCCCACGAGGTGGGAGGGCGCACCCAGGGGGTAGGCGCGCCCCCTACCTCGTGCCTTCCTGGTTGATATCTTGATGTAGGGTCCAAGTCCTCTGGATCACGTTCGTTCCGAAAATCATGTTCCCGAAGGTTTCATTCCGTTTGGACTCCGTTTGATATTCTTTTTCTGCGAAACTCTGAAATAGGCAAAAAACAACAATTCTGGGTTGGGCCTCCGGTTAATAGGTTAATCCCAAAAGTAATGTAAAAGTGTATAATAAAGCCCAATAATGTCCAAAACAGAATATAATATAGCAAGGAGCAATCAAAAATTATAGATACGTTGGAGACGTATCAAGCATCCCCAAGCTTAATCCCTGCTCGTCCTCGAGTAGGTAAATGATAAAAACAGAATTTTTGATGTGGAATGCTACTTGGCATAATTTCAATGTAATTCTCTTAATTGTGGTTTCAATATTCATATCCGAAAGATTCAAGATAAAGGTTTAATATTGACATAAAAGTAATAATACTTCAAGCATACTAACTAAGCAATTATGTCATCTCAAAATAACATGGCCAAAGAAAGTTTATCCCTACAAAATCATATAGTTTAGTCATGCTCCATTTTCGTCCCACAAGAATGCTCTCATCATGCACAACCATGATGACAAGCCAATCAGTTGTTTCATACTTTAGTAATCTCAAACTTTTTCAACCTTCACGCAATACATGAGCGTGAGCCATGGATATAGCACTATGGGTGGAATAGAATATAATGAAGGGGGTTATGTGGAGAAGAAAAAAAAGGAGAAAGTCTTGCATCAACGTGGCTAATCAATGAGTCATGGAGATGCCCATCGATTGATGTTAATGCAAGGAGTACGGATTGCCATGCAACGGATGCACTAGAGCTATAAATGCATGAAAGCTCAACAAAAGAAACTAAATGGGTGTGCATCCAACTTGCTTGCTCACGAAGACCTAGGGCATTAGAGTAAGCCCATTGTTGGAATATTCAAACAAAGTTCTATAATGAAAAATTCCCACTAGTATATGAAAGTGAAAAAACAAGAGACTCTCTATCATGAAGATCATGGTGCTACTTTGAAGCACAAGTGTGGAAAAAGGATAGTAGCATTGTCCTTGTTTTTGGGCCTTCTTTATTTGGCCTTTCTCTCCTTTTTTTTATTTGGGACAATGCTCTATGAATGATGATCATCACACTTCTATTTATTTACAACTCAATGATTACAACTCGATACTAGAACAAAGTATGACTCTATATGAATGCCTCCGGCGGTATACCGGGATATCAATGAATCAAGAGTGACATGTATGAAGAATTACGAACGGTGGCTTTGCCGCAAATACAATGCCAACTACATCATCATGCAAAGCAATATGACAATGATGAACGTGTCATGATAAATGAAACAGTGGAAAGTTGCATGGCAATATATCTCGGAATGGCTATGGAAATGCCATAATAGGTAGGTATGGTAGCTGTTTTGAGGAGGATATAAGGAGGTTTATGTGTGAAAGAGCGTATCATATCACGGGGTTTGGATGCACCGGCGAAGTTTGCACCAACTCTCGATGTGAGAAAGGGCAATGCACGGTACCGAAGAGTCTAGCAATGATGGAAGGATAAGAGTGCGTATAATCCATGGACTCAACATTAGTCATAAAGAACTCACATACTTATTGCAAAAATCTACAAGTCATCAAAAACCAAGCACTACGCGCATGCTCCTAGGGGGATATATTGGTAGGAAAAGACCATCGCTTGTCCCCGACCGCCACTCATAAGGAGGACAATCAAAGAACACCTCATGCTTCAAATTTGTTACATAACTTTTACCATACGTGCATGCTACGGGACTTGCAAACTCCAACACAAGTATTTCTCAAATTCACAACTACTCAACTAGCACAACTTTAATATCACTACCTCCATATCTCAAAACAATCATCAAGCATCAAACTTCTCTTAGTATTCAGCGCACTCATAAGAAAGTTTTTTTTTCCTTTTTTTTACTAGTCCTGAATACTTAGCATATTAGGATTAATTTCTCAATTTAAGAAAATTACCATGCTGTTTAAGACTCTCAAAATAATATAAGTTAAGCATGAGAGAATAATAGTTTCTATAAAACAAAACCACCGATGTGCTCTAAAAGATATAAGTGAAGCACTAGAGCAAAAACTCAAATCATACAAGACGCTCCAAGCAAAACACATATCATGTGGTGAATAAAAATATAGCTCCAAGTAAAGTTACCGATGGGAGTAGACGAAAGAGGGGATGCCTTCTGGGGCATCCCCAAGCTTTGGCTTTTAGGTGTCCTTAGATTATCTTGGGGTGCCATGGGCATTCCCCAAGCTCAGTCTCTTGCCACTCCTTGTTCCATAATCCATCAAATCATTTACCCAAAACTTGAAAACTTCACAACACAAAACTTAGCAGAAAATCTAATGAGCCCCGTTAACGAAAGAAAACAAAACACCACTTCAAGTTACTGTAATGAACTCATTATTTATTTATATTAGTGTTAAACCTACTGTATTCCAACTTCTCTATGGTTTATAAACTATTTTACTAGCCATAGATTCATCAAAATAAGCAAACAACACACGAAAAACAGAATCTGTCAAAAACAGAACTGTCTGTAGTAATCCGTAACTAACACAAACTTCTGGAACTCCAAAAATTCAGCCAAAATAGGAAGACCTAGATAATTTGTTTATTGATCAGCAGCAATTGTAATAAATATTGTATCACGTTCTGGTGATTTTTAACAATTATTTTCATGAACAGAAAGTTTCTGGAATTTTCAGCAAGATCAAATAACTATCAAACAAGAAAATCCTATAGGTTTAACTTGGCACAAACGCTAATTAAAACATAAAAAATATAACCAGAGGCTAGATCAAATATTTATTCCTAAAAAGAAGAAAAAAGAAAAAAAAACTAAAAATAAAATTGGGTTGCCTCCCAACAAGCGCTATCGTTAACGCCCTTAGCTAGGCATAATAGCAAGGATAGATCTAGGTATTGCCATCTTTCGTTGGCAATCCATAAGTGGCTCTCATAATAGATTCATAAGGTAATTTTATTTTCTTTCTAGGGAAGTGTTCCATAGCTTTCCTTAACGGAAATTGGAATCTAATATTCCCTTCCTTCATATCAATAATTGCACCAATCATTCTAAGGAAAGGTCTACCAAGAATAATAGGACATGAAGGATTGCAATATATTTCAAGAACAATAAAATCTACGGGCGCATAGTTCCTATTTGCAACAATAAGAACATCATTAATTCTTCCCATAGGTTTCTTAATGGTGGAATCCGCAAGGTGTAAGTTTAAAGAACAATCATCAAATTCACGGAATCCTAGCAAATCGCACAAAGTTTTTGGGATCGTGGAAACACTAGCACCCAAATCACACAAAGCATAGCATTCATGATCCTTAATTTTAATTTTATTAGTAGGTTCCCACTCATCATAAAGTTGTCTAGGGATAGAAACTTCCAACTCAAGTTTTTCTTCATAAGACTGCACCAAAGCATCAATGATATGTTTAGTAAAAGATTTATGTTGACTATAAGCATGTGGAGAATTTAGCACGGATTGCAACAAGGAAATACAATCTATCAAAGAGCAATTATCATAATTAAATTCCTTGATATCCAAAATAGTGGGTTCATTAATATCTAGAGTTTTGATCTCTTCAATCCCGCTTTTTGCATTAAGATCTAAAAACTCCAAAAAATTTGAACGCCTTCTAGGTAGAGGTGATTCATATTAAGTCCCATCATTATCAGGATTCATATTCCTAAACAAAGATTTAATAGGGGACACATCAATAACTTTTAGATCTTCATCTTTATTTTCATAGAAACTAGAAGAACGCGCTTTCACAAAGCAATCTTTCTTAGGATGCATCCTAGCGGTTCTTTCTTTGCACTCATCAATGGAAATTCTGATGGCTTTGAGGGACTCATTGATACCATGCTTAGGTGGAATAGATCTGAGTTTCAAAGAATCAACATCAAGAGAAATTCTATCAACGTTCCTAGCCAAATCATCAACTTTAAGCAATTTTTCTTCAAGCAAAGCATTGAAATTCTTTTGTGAATTCATAAACACCTTAACACTAGTATCAAATTCAGAGGGCATCTTATTAAAATTTCCATAAGAATTGTTGTAGGAATTACCATAATTATTAGAGGAATTACTAGGATATGGCCTAGGATTAAAGTTTCCTCTATACGCATTGTTACCAAAATTATTCCTACCAACAAAATTCACATCCATAGATTCATTATTATTCTCAATCAAAGAAGACAAAGGCATATCATTAGGATCAGAATAAACACTTCTATTAGTAAATAATTTCATAAGGTCATCCATTTTTCCGCTCAAAACATTGATTTCTTCTATCGCATGCACTTTCTTATTAGTAGATCTTTCAGTGTGCCATTGAGAATAATAAACCATAATGTTATCTAGTAGTTTAGTAGCTTCTCCTAAAGTGATTTCCATAAAAGTGCCTCCCGCGGCTGAATCTAAAAGATTTCTAGAAGCAAAATTCAATCCGGCATAATTTTTTTGTATAATCATCCACAAATTCAAACCATGTGTAGGGCAATTACGTATCATTAATTTCATCCTCTCCCAAGCTTGTGCAACATGTTCATGATCAAGTTGCTTAAAATTCATAATGTCATTTCTAAGGGAGATGATCTTAGCGGGAGGAAAATACTTAGAGATAAAAGCATCTTTGCTCTTATTCCAAGAATCAATACTATTTTTAGGCAAGGACAAAAACCAAGCTTTAGCACGATCTCTAAGCGAAAACGGAAATAGCTTGAATTTAACAATATCATTGTCAACATCTTTCTTCTTTTTCATAACACACAAATCAACAAAGCTATTTAGATGGGTAGCGACATCTTCACTAGGAAGGCCGGCGAATTGATCTTTCATGACAAGATTCAACAAAGCAGCATTAATTTCACAAGATTCAGTATCGGTAAGAGGAGCAATCGGAGTGTGAAGGAAATTATTGTTGTTGGTATTGGTAAAGTCACACAATTTGGTATTATCTTGAGCCATCGTGACAAGCAAGCAATCCAACACACGAGCAAACAAGAAGCAAGCGAAAAAGAGGCGAACAGAAAAGAGAGGGCGAATAAAACGGCAAGGGTGAAGTGGGGGAGAGGAAAACGAGAGGGAACTGGAAAATAATGTAATGCGGGAGATAAGAGTTTGTGATGGGTAATTGGTATGTTGACTTTTGCGTAGACTCTCCGGCAACGGTGCCAGAAATGGCTCGTTGTCGGGCAATCAAATCTTGACTTGACTTCGCGTAAGCCTCTGGCGCCAGAAATCCTTCTTGCTACCTCTTGAGCACTGCGTTGGTTTTCCCTTGAAGAGGAAAGGGTGATGCAGCAAAGTAGCGTAAGTATTTCCCTCAGTTTTTGAGAACCAAGGTATCAATCCAGTAGGAGGCCACACACGAGTCCCTCGCACCTACACAAACTAATAAATCCTCGCAACCAACGCAATAAAGGGGTTGTCAATCCCTTCACGGTCACTTACGAGAGTGAGATCTGATAGATATGATAAGATAATATTTTTGGTATTTTTATGATAAACATGCAAAGTAAAGAAAGCAAAAAGACAGCGCCAGAAATAGCTAAGTGCCGAAAGATTAATATGATGCAAAATAGACCGGGGCCATAGGTTTCACTAGTGGCTTCTCTCATGAGCATGAATATTACGGTGTGTGAACAAATTACTGTTGAGCAATTGATAGAATTGAGCATAGTTATGAGAATATCTAGGTATGATCTTGTATATAGGCATCACGTCCGAGACAAGACCGACTCCTGCCTGCATCTACTACTATTACTCCACACATCGACTGCTATCCAGCATGCATCTAGAGTATTAAGTTCAAAAGAACAGAGTAACGCTTTAAGTAAGATGACATGATGTAGAGGGATATACTCATGCAATATGATATAAACCCCATCTTGTTATCCTCGATGGCAACAATACAATGCGTGCCTTGCTGACCCTACTGTCACTGGGAAAGGACACCAGAAGATTGAACCCAAAGCTAAGAACTTCTCCCATTACAAGAAAGATCAATCTAGTAGGCCAAACCAAACTGATAATTCGAAGAGACTTGGAAAGATAACCAATCATACATAAAGAATTCAGAGAAGATTCAAATATTGTTCATAGATAAACTTGATCATAAACCCACAATTCAATGGTCTCAACAAACACACCGCAAAAGAAGATTACATCGAATAGATCTCCACAAGAGAGGGGGAGAACATTGTATTGAGATCGAAAAAAGAGAGAAGAATCCATCTAGCTAATAACTATGGAACTGAAGTTCTGAGGTAAACTACTCACACATCATCGGAGAGGCTATGGTGTTGATGTAGAAGCCCTCCGTGATCGATGCCCCCTCCGGCGGAGCTTCGGAAAAGGCCCCAAGATGGGATCTCACGGGTACAGAAGGTTGCAGCGGTGGAATTCGTTTTTTGACTCCGTATCTGGTAGTTTGGGGGTACATAGGTATATATAGGAGGAAGAAGTACGTCGGTGGAGCAACGTGGGGCCCACGAGGGTGGAGGGCGCGCCCAGGGGGGTAGGTGCGCCCCCCTAACTCGTGCCTTCCTGGGTTGGGCCTCAGGTTAATAGGTTAGTCCCGAAAATAATATAAAAGTGTATAATAAAGCCCAATAATGTCCAAAACAGAATATAATATAGCATGGAGCAATAAAAATTATAGATACGTTGGAGACGTATCAACCCACACAAGTTGGCCAAGCACAAGAACACCTCAAACTCAGGAGGATGTTCTTCCCTTTGTACTGTTCATCATCAGCCCCAGAGGCAATCCATCACCACCACACTGGAGTAGGGTGTTACACCACAACGGTGATCCGAACCAGTATAAATCTTGTGTCTTTTGTGTTGTGAGTTTGTCGAGTTCGTCCGCGAGATCTTAGCGAGCTAGGGTGTGGATCGGTAGGGAGGAAATCTTCATGCGCACCCCAGTGTTCGAACCTTGAGGGTTTTGCCGGAACCCGTGATCCGACATTTTGTGCGCCAGGTAGGGGTGCGCCGAAGCTTCCCTTCCGTTGTTTCGCGTCCAGTTGCTCCGTCGTCTCCATGGAGGACGCTCACTGTGCTCGTGCTGAGCGCCGGCCTGCCCTGGCCACCTGCGTCGCTCAGACGGCTCCCGTCGGTGGGCCACCTCGTCGTTCTCCGTTTCCTGCCGCCAACGCCGCCACCGGCCCGGCGGGGAACGAGCAGCAAGCGTCCTCGGTGCACCCCTCGGTGCGGTGGGACGGCCGCACCGCCACTCCATCGCTGACTCCGGCTGGTTCCCCTTCCCACGCTCGTCGCGCTCCCATGGACGCACGGGCCGCGCTCCTCATGGCGCACGAGCTCCTGCGCTACCGGCCGGTCGACGACCTCTACGAGGACTGGCTCGACCGCATCGCCGAGCTCGTCCGCGCCGCAGGGGGCTCCCCTGCGCCGCCCATCTATCCGCCTCACCCTCCGCCAGCTACAGGCGATGTAGCTCACGGAGCACCTCCACTACCTCTGCCCCAAGACGACGCCCTGGCGCCAAGGCGCGCGGCTCCATGACGCGACCCGCCGCGTCCGGCGCCCACGCGTGAAGAAAGAAGCTGCCAAGAAGTCCCTCGACCACGAGAGAGTACTCCGCCGCTCCTTGCAACGCCACGCCAGGATTGTCTGCCGCGGCAGGGCCCCGCGCCGCTTGCTGTGGCGGCACGTGGGCGTGAAGACCAAGCTCCACCTCCAAGACGGGCCCCGGCGACCATGGCTGGGTGCCGCGCCTTCACCCCCAAGCTGCGTAGCGTCGCCTGGCCGAGCAAGTGCAAGCCAGATCTGCCTCCTCGCTACGACGGCACCCTCGACCCCGTGGAGTTCCTGGAACTCTACGAGCTGAGCATCGAGGCGGCCAACGGCGACGAGAAAGTCATGGCGAACTGGTTCCCTATGGCACTCAAAGACGGCGCCCATTCGTGGCTCCTGAACCTGCCTCCATCTCGATCTCCTCCTGGGACGAGATGCGCGACCGTTTCGTCGCCAACTTCCAGGGCACTCGCGACTGCCCGCCGGCCGCGGTTGACCTGTGCCGCGTCAAGCAACAACCAGGAGAGACCCTCCAGAAGTACATCTAGCGCTTCAACAACATTCGTCTCAAGATCCCCAAGGTGACGGACGAGGCCATCATCTCCGCGTTCTCTGATGGCGTCCGCGACGTCAAGATGAAGGAAGAGCTCGCTATCCACGAGGAGCTGTGCACATCTCAGGAGCTGTTCAACCTGGCAACCAAGTGCACAAGAGCTGAGGAAGGGCGCCTATCCCTCCTTGAGCTGCCGGCCGCGGACCCGGAGGAGAAGAAAGCCAAGGCCAAGGACGTGAAGCGCAAGGGAGCAGCCGTGCCCGCAGCGGAGCCGGACACCAAGCATGGCAGAGACCAGCCCGAGTCATCCAAGAGCAGCCGACCGTTCTGCGCCTTCCACAACCTGAATACCCATAACACCAGCGACTGTCAAGAGCTCAGAGACATTCGTGAAGGATGCTTCGGTCGACGCCCCGAGCGCAGCGACTGGGGCTACGGCTGAGGAGGAGGACATGGTGGCGGGCGCTGGGACGACCGTGGCCCGCGACAGGAGTGGAGCGACCGGCCTCGTGAGGACCGCTGGCAGGATCATCCTCGCGAGGGCGCTTGGAGGGACCAACCTCGTGAGGATCGTCCTCAGGGCAACACCGGTCTTCCCCCGCTGCCGCCACCGCCAAGAAGGAATGACGACCACCATAAGCACGAGGGGGTTGGGGGCTTTTAGGAGCCGGGCGCTATCGCCTGCATCTTGGGTGGACCCAGGCCCCAGCCTCGCAGCTTATCTTCAAACAGTTTGCTCGTGAAGTGAATGCAGTCCTCCCCAAGCTTGAGGCCACGCGCCAGCTCAGGTGGTCCCAGTGCGCCATCACCTTCAACTCGGCAGATCAGCTCAAGTGCGCAGCCACTGCTGGTTCCCTCCCGATGCTTTGTTCACTAGTCATCAGCAACATGCAAGTCATCAAGACCCTCATCAACGGCGGCGCAGGGCTCAATGTCCTGTCTGTTGACACGTTCGACAAGCTCCAAGTGCCGTATGACCAGCTCCAGCCTACCAAGCCTTTCTCAAGAGTGACCGACGGCTCCACCACACCGATAGGGCAGATCCGCCTCCCTGTCACCTTCGGAGAACGCAAGAACTACCGCACCGAGCTCATCGACTTCGACATCACACACATCCATCTGCCATACAATGCTATCCTTGGGTATCCAGCTCTGGCCAAGTTCATGGCGGTGACCCACCACGGCTACAATGTCCTCAAGATGCCGGGAAGCGGCGGAATCATCATGGTCCCATGCGAAGAAAGAGACGCGATGTGCTCCCTCGAGCGTGCCTTTCAAGCTGTAGCAATCGACGACCCCGTCAGCAGGGGCGAGGGCCTTCCAGAGGCCATCCCCAAGAAGAAGAAGCAGCTGCACCGTGCCGGACCTCAGGAGGGTGGCGTCGCAGCTGGAACCTCGTCAGGATCAGCGCTCGCTCCAAGGGCGCCTCCCTCCATCGCATAGGAAGGCGCGCCCGGTGCCCTCCTCGGGCAGGGCTCGTGGGCTCTTTTCTGGAGGGCCTCAGACCTTGCCAACATCACGAGGGATGCACTCGGGCACCACTTGGAGGCGTGCTTCATGACATGTTTCCCTCAGAAGGACATAGGGAGAGGAGCGCCCACCACTCAGGAGTTCATCACCAAGACTGCTCAGGAGCTGCAAGATGCCAGGGCCATGCGCGGCGACCACCGCACACGAAGCGCAGCCCCCCATCCGGGCGAGGATGCTGGGCTGCGCGCCTGCATCGACGTTCCAGGGCTCAACAGGGCCGCATCTCAGGAGCCTTTCTGGCCTTCGCGTGTGGGCCACTGTGAGGGTCCACCACACAGCTACGTCTGCATGCCTTTCGCCTTGCCGAGCGTGTCGTCAGCCTATCAGCGCAACTTGCGGCGCATCCTGGCGGCTCAGGAGGCCAGGCACCACGTAGTGCTGACGGAGATGGAGACGGTCCTCAAGGAACCGCCTGGACCCCTAGAGCCTCCCGAGGTTCAGGGCCCCGGTGGCTCATGAGGAGCAGCTCCTTCGCCGCGTACCTTCAGCTGCCTCGACATCTCTTCATCAACAGAACCAGGTGACATTTTCCAAGTTTGTTCAGCTGGGAGCGCCACTCGGGCTGCATCATTCCCAGGCCGCGTGGGTCCGTCCCTGTGGCATGTATCCCTTTTTGTTCATGTCTTTAGCTTACCTTGCTGGGGGCGCCCCTCAGGCTGCATCATCCCCAAGCCTCTCAGGCCTAACCCAGTGGCGTGTATCTTCCCTGCTTTTACCTAAGCTTGTTCGCTTCCCATACCTAACCTATCTATCACCGCCACCAAGCCGACGGGTGAGACCCTGTTCTTCCTCGTCTATGGAGCCGAAGCGGTCCTCCCTCACGAGGTCAAGCATCACTCCGCACGGGTCCTGGCGTTTGATTAAACGCAGTAGGACGCCACGCGGGTAATGGATCTCGTGCTAGGGAGGAAAGCCGCCGCGAAGCTGCACTGAGGGCGGCAAGGTACCAGCAGGCGCTGCGGCGATACCACTGCCGCAATATCTGCTCCAGGATGCTCGAGGCGGGCGACCTCATCCTAAGGTGGGTCCTCTCCAAGGAAGGGTGGCACAAGCTCTCACCTATGTGGGAGGGCATGTTCAGGGTCGTCCATGTCTTCAGGCTTGGCGTCGCGCGCCTGGAGACGCAGGACGGGGTGCCCATCCAGAACGCATGGAACATCCAGCACCTCCGGAAGTTCTACCCATGAAGCAAGGCCCAGTGTCTCTGAAGAAAGGCCCAGTGCCTGTGAAGAAGGCCCGGTGCCTGTGAAGAATCGCCGCCCGTGACACTCTCACATAATAATGAATGGGGCTGTACACGCCCCAGAGTCTCAGGAGTGCCGCCCTCGGGCCTCGGGGGATCCCTCCCATGCCTAGTGGTAGCACTTAGCTCTGCGCTGGTGAGAAGAATTTAAGACTAGACTAGGTGCCGGACGCGGGTTTTCATTTGCTTTCCGTAGTTGGCTTGCCTTCCCTTAATCAAAATTTGCTTCTGGTGTTCCTTGCTGATTTGGTTCCGTCGCCTTTTGCCACTGTTTCCGACTCTAGTTCTCCTGTGTTCTCTCTCTTACATACCTCGCGAGGGGACTGGGCAGATGCCCTCGCGAGCATTTTTCCTTCTCTCTGCCTCCATTCTGCTTTCTCGCGAGGCACCCTCATTCGAGCTCACAAGCTGGCACATCTCCCCTAATCCGTGCCCCTCGGGTACCGTCATATGAAGCGTCGGGTCAAGGCTTGGGCGAACGACAAATCTCCTAGCAAGCTTCCTAAAGAATTTTTGCAATTCCCGAGCAATCACATACCACCAGGTCAAGACGGGCACGAGGAAACAAATGCCTCGTAAAGAGGAGGCCGCCCCAAACGCACCAAGCTAAGTTACCTCAGCACAAAATAACAACACAACACGGAAACAACAAGCGTAGCATAATGATTAAGAAGTCATGGTTCGATACACGCCCCTCCGGGCCCATATTGGTTTCATTTTGGTGCATGAAGGAAAAGAGGAACAAAACAAAAGCGACACTCGCCCCTGCAGTAGTCCACGGGGGCAGGCCCTTGGCGACGTCCCAAGCTTAATCGGACCCCTCCTCGCGCTTCATGGATGCGCAACGACGAGACGACCCGCTGCCACCCTCGAAGCGGGTGCGGAGGCGTGGCGGCTGGTCGTAGGCGCCACTGGTGGAACTGTCGCCAAGAGAGGATACACCGTAGACAGATGAGGCATGGCCGGCGGGTTCGCCCTCCTCCTCGTCCCGACCATCGCCAAGGCCGAGCACCTCCTCGCCATCGTTCACCTCGGGGCAGCATCCGACGCGGCGACCGTCTTCCCCGAACACCCGCACGTAGAGGGTCCCGTCACCGTCAAACTTGAAGTGGTTGGTGCACCGCCTGCCCTGGCCGCGCGCGCGGGCGATCGTCTTTCAACCGCGGGCTAGAGCTATGTTGCCCGTGAAGGAGACCTCGACTGCGACCCAAGAAGCCCGGCTGTAGAAACCGTCTGCCTACAGCCAGAGCCCGCCTGGACCAGAGGCCGGCAGCTCGTCGGCAAAGAAGCGGGGAAGCTGGAGCCAGCTGCCGGCCGGATCCTCCGACCAGACAACAATCTCCGGCAGCACCTCTGACGCGTGGAACCGTGACCAGGGAGCCCGCGCAACCATGGCGCGTCTCCTTTCGTCGACGGGGCTGCCGCGACCGGAGTGACTCCTGCCACGCGCAGCGGCGCCACCCCGGGAGTTGGGGGCCACGGCAGGGGTCGCGGCATGCTTGCAGGGATGGCCACGTCCACGCTTGGGCGCCGGGGAGCCGGGCCCCTCCCGAGGGGCCTTGCCCTTCTCCGTGGCAGAGAACCTCTTCGACGGTGCTATTGCTGCTAGCAGAGGAGCAAGGAGGAGGAAGCAGGCGAACAACAAAGAGACGGGCGACGGGGGCTCTGCTCCCCTCCCCATTTATAGTGGAAGAAGGCCAACCGGAGCTCCCATGATCACAGGTAATGATGGTTTCCTTGCATATCGCAGGGACTTGTCAAGTCGAGCAGTTGCCAAGGCAGCGTGGGGAAGCAGAGACGCCCACGTCCAATCAACCGCCACACGTCGACCAAGGCCGCAGGCTTTTGGGGCCTGCGGCGCTCCGCACTTGACCTTTGGCTTCGCCTAAGAGCCAAGCCCGAGCGCGCCTTGGGCCCGGGGGCTACTGTCGGTGTTCTGGGAACGGGGGTCCCCAGACTTGCTTGCCTGCGGCCCGCGGCATGGCTATGCTGCAGGCCTGTACGACCCATCTTTATCAGCGAGACATTCAAGAACCTCGCGAGGGGCCAAGCCTCGCGAGACGGTCGATGCAAGACCTCCTCTAGAGCGGCCCCACCAGGCTACCTCGCGAGGAGCGGAGAAATCAAGGCAGGGCAAACCTCGTGAGGCTCTCGTGACATGAGCCATGACGATCAAGATAAGGCGGGCACCAGGCGGGCGCCAGCGCGCGCAGTGTCCTTGTTTCCTCTTTGTTGCTAAGGAGGCAAGCGCATGCGTGGAGTACCGAGGCATCAAGAAAAGGTTTCCATATCGGTGCAATGAGATCAAGACCAGCGGGACGGCAAGACGGAGGTCACCATGGAGCCCAATGCAGCGTCACCACCAGAGCCTTTTGCAGGCGAAGACCACTATTGTTAGGATAAGTTGTACTAGCTGTCCCCTTTCAAATCGGCCGTTGTTGGCTCCCTTCCCGCTCAATATTTGGGAAGAGGACCAGGGCCTACATAAGTAGAACTAGCCACCATAGTAGGGGGGCATCTCATCTCGAGGGAATCAAATCCTCGCCCACACAAGTTGGCCAAGCACAAGAACACCTCAACCTCAGGAGGCTGTTCTTCCCTTTGTACTGTTCATCATCAGCCCCAGACGCAATCCATCACCACCACACTGGAGTAGGGTGTTACACCACAACAGTGGCCCAAACCAGTATAAATCTTGTGTCTTTTGTGTTGTGAGTTCGTCGAGTTTGTCCGCGAGATCTTAGCGAGCTAGGGCGTGGATCAGTAGGGAGGAAATCTTCGCGCGCACCCCAGTGTTTGAACCTTGAGGGTTTTGCCGGAACCCGTGATCCGACAGTGAAGAATAGGAACCCAGATCAAATTCTTCATGTGGACCAAATTCTTCATATGGATCCAAGTCCTCATATGGACCAAATTCCTCACGTGGATCAAATTCCTCAAAAGGATCAAAGTCCTCATATGAACATCATTGTGCTAACACTTCTGTTTCACAGGGAAGATTTAAGGGCTATGAATATGAGCATTATTCTTCTAACCATTATGTTCATAAGTCCTCGAAGAATTTCTCTGCTTATTCATATGCTTACCCTAACTCCTCTTATGTGAAACGAAGTGGACTGGCGTCTAAGCCACCTTTCTCTTATGAAGCTCACAGAGTGATGAACTCTTTGCCACCCCTTTAGATGTGGGTGGTGAAGAAAAAGAACTAATCTCTTATGCAGGGTCAGGTCTCCAGACGTGCTTGAACGTCTGAAGAAATTGCTGGAGACCTAAAAATGCCTGAAAGGACACAGGCTAATCATGAAGAAATGAATCCTCATTTCTCACGTCCTCATACTTCTTTATCTGTTTTATTGCTTGATGAAATTGATGTCATATTCTTCACTGATGAAGTATATGAGTTCGTAAGCTGCACTAATTCATCTGCAGGATGATCAACCCAAAGCAAATGAGTGGGTACTCGATAGTGGATGTACAAATCACATGACTGGTGACAAGAATCTATTGATGGATGTTCCCTTATCTCCATCGCATCTGAAGCATATCATCTTCGTTGACAAAGGCAAAAGCAAGGTATTGGGTCTAGGTAAGGTTGCGATCACAAGGGATTGACACATGGATAAAGTCATGCTTGTCGAGTCCTTAGGATAAAACCTCATGTCTGTCTCAATGCTTTGTGATCTTGATATGGTTGTTGTCTTTGGCAAGTATCGTTGTCTTCGAAGGCTTTAGGAGAGGAGATCTGTATATTGTTGATTTCTCTACAGAACCACAACCAGTCGTATGTCTACTTGCAAAAGCTTCAGAAGGCTGGCTATGTCATCCACGACTTGGTCATGCAGGCATGAGGAATTTGCACACACTCAAGAAGAAGAAGTATGTCATTGGCATTGAGAATGTCAAATTCCTCAAGGATAACTTATGTGGAGCCTGTGAAGCTGGAAAGATGACCAAGGCCAAGCATCCAGCGAAGACTATCAAGACAACTACTCGACCATTTCAATTGCTTCACATGGATCTCTTTGGTCCTAATCATTATTCAGAAGTTACAAATGATGCATCTCTATATGGCTTTGTTATTGTTGATGACTACTCTCGTTACACATGGGTGCATATTGTCACTTACAAAAATGAGGTGCAGGAGGTCTTCAAATGATTTTCCTCGAGGGCTCCAACCAACTTTGGTGTGAAGAGTAAGCACATCAGAAGTGACAATGGAACTGAGTTCAAGAATTCTGGTCTTGATGACTATCTTGATGAACTTGGTATTACTCATGAGTTATCTGCTCCTTATACACCTCAGCAGAATGGCGTCGTGGAGCGCAAGAACAGGACTCTTGTTGAGATGGCTCGCACTAAGCTTGATGAGTACAAGACGCCTCGTCGTTTCTGGATTGAGGCAATTGATACTGCATGCCACATCATCAACAGGGTATATCTTCACAAATTCTTCAAGAAGACTGTATACGAACTCCTCACTGACAAGAAACCCAATGTGAGTTATTTCAAAGTCTTCGGTGCCAAATGTTGGATTAGAGATCCTCATCACAATTCTAAATTTGCACCGAAAGCACATGAAGGTTTTATGCTAGGTTATGGAAAGGACTCACACACCTACAGATTCTTCAACAACATTCACCACAAAGTTGTTGAAAGCGTAGATGTCTTGATTCGATGAAACTAATGGCTGCAAAGAGAGCACCTACCTTCTATGTTAGATGAACAGTGACCTGAGGAAACTATCAAGTTCAAGGCTACCGAGGATGTCATTCCTATCAAAGAATCTGTTGAAGAAATCATTCCAGAACGCGAAGAACGTCATGCTGATGCACCTGAAGAAATGGTGCTGAAGAAAATGCTGATCAAATTCCTCGAGGACAACCCGCTCATCCTCGCGTTGCAAACGAAGTGCAGATTGAGAAAATCATCAGCGGCATCAACATTCCAGGTCCTCTCACACGCTCAAAAGCTTCACATTTGTCTAACTTTTGTGGGCACTTTGCTTTCGTCTCTATCACAGAGCCCACTAAGGTAGATGAAGCATTTCTGGAGCCTGAGTGGATTCAAGCTATGCAAGAAGAATTACATCAGTTCGAGCTCAACAACGTCTGGGAACTGGTCAAACGTCCAGATCCTCACAAGCACAATATCATTGGCACAAAGTGGATCTACCGCAATAAGCAAGATGAAAATGGCCTTGTGGTGAGGAATAAGGCATGGCTTGTAGCTCAAGGCTACACACAGGTTGAAGGAATTGATTTCGATGAAACTTTTGCACCTGTTGCTAGACTTGAGGCTATTCGCATATTACTTGCTTATGCTAACCATCATGATATAACTTTATATCAAATTGATGTGAAAAGTGCATTCCTCAATGGTAAGCTTGAGGAAGAAGTATATGTTGCTCAACCCCCAGGTTTTGAAGATCCAAAGCATCCCGACAAAAGTCTTCAGACTCAATAAGGCCCTCTATGGTCTCAAGCAGGCCCCTCGGGTGTGGTATGATACTTTGAAGGAATTCCTCATGAAGAAAGGCTTCAAACCCGGTTCACTTGACCCTACTCCTTTCACTAAATCTTATGATGGTGAATTGTTTGTGTGCCAAATATATGTTGATGATATCATATTCGGCTGTACTGACCAACGTTACAGTGATGAATTTGCCTATATGACGAGTGAAGAATATCTAATGTCTATGATGGGAGAATTGAAATTCTTCCTAGGTCTTCAAATTCATCAATAGCGCAATGGCATATTCATATCTCAGGAGAAATACCTCAAGGACGTATTGAGGAAATTCGGCATGCAAGATTGCACAGGGGTCAAAATTCCTATGCCCACAAATGGCCATCCATGCACTGATGAAAATGGTATTGACTTCGATCAAAAGGTATACCGCTCCATGATTGGTTCTTTATTGTACTTATGTGCATCTAGGCCGGATATTATGCTTAGTGTTTGCATGTGTGCCCGATTTCAAGCTACACCGAAGGAATCACACCATAAGGCTATGAAGCATATTCTTCGATATCTAGCTCACACACCAACACTTGGATTATGGTACCCCAAGGGCTCGGCTTTTGATCTCATTGGATATTCAGACTCTGACTATGCTGGTGATCATGTGGACCGCAAGTCAACATCTGGCACATGCAATTTCCTCGGACGATCTTTGGTCTGTTGGTCCTCGAAGAAACAGAACTGCGTATCACCATCTCATCTTTGAAGTGAGTACATTGCTGCTGGTTCTTGCTGTGCTCAATTGCTATGGGTGAAGCAAACTCTCAAGGACTACGGCGTCAATGTGAAGAATGTGCCTCTCTACTGTGACAATGAGAGTGCCATCAAGATTTCTCGTAACCCAGTTCAGTACTCGAAGACAAAGCACATTCAGATTCGTCATCATTTTCTTCGTGATCATGTGTTGAAGGGCGGCATTTCTATTGAGCATGTGAAGACTGAAGAACAGCTAGCCGATATCTTCACAAAGCCCTTGGATGAAAAGAGATTTTGCAAGTTGATGTGTGAGCTAAATATCTTAGAATCTTCGAATGTTCTTTGAAAAGGAAACTCATCCTAACACTTATGCAAATTTGATGACTTAGATGTGCAGCACATGAAGAAACGTTTTTCTTCAATCAATGAAGACTAACACTCTAAGTGTATGAAGAATTTGATTCTCAGAACCCTACGGCAATTGTACGCGGTGTCTAAAATCATCATTCTTATACGGTGGGTCACGCCACCACCAAAAGTTGAAAATCTTCAATTTGAGTTTTTCCTCAGTTTTGAAATTCCTTAGTTATTCAATTTCTTCAACTTTGCAATGTCTTCACCATTTCCGTCATTTTTCTTCATTGGCTATATATATATATATGCGTTTATGTCCTCTACAACATTCACTTATTGCTATTTCTTCATGTTGCCTTTTCTACTAAGTGAATGTGATCGGACCCTTCCCCCTCTGTGCTAAACTCAACCCAGTCTATTCACAATTTCTTCATGTGCGTTCTATTTGAAACTCGTTCAAAATCTCCACTGTGTCCTTGTCAGCTGAAGAATTCGCGAACGAAACGTTAAAACTTATCTTATCTGAATCTTCGGTTGTTGCCGCTCAAACCTTCCGCATTCTGTGAAATGTTTATCTATTCACCACGGTCTCTCACGATTGCCACCTCTCAGTATGTGGGTGACACATGTCAAGTGAATGAGAAGGGTCAGGGGCACGTTCGTCCAATTTCTTTGGGCGAACAGTTTTTCAGCTTGGCTATAAATACCCCTCCCCTTCCTCACTTTGTTTTTACTCTGCTCGACCTCTCTCCCGCTCGAGCTTCCCAAAACCTAGCGCCACCGCTAATTCATCGTCGCCGGTGAGGAAGAGGTTCATTGGCTCGACCTTGTCGCTGTCGTACTCGCGCCGGCTGCGGATTTCTTCACTCCGCCGCCACCGTAGTTGTCTTCCTCTACCAAGCTAGGGTGTGGAAGATCTGAACCGACGAGCTTCACATCTACACTCCTAGTTCATCGTGTTCTTCATCAAAGGTAATTAAAAGTTACTTTTATTGCCCTCTTTGATTCAATTGTTTTCTACAAAATCTTCAAAGGTGTTTATTCCTCAAATCTTCACACACTGAACACCTCTCATAATATATGTTCTTGATATGTTTCCCTAAGCAACATTTTTGTTCAAGATTCCTCAATTGTGTGGATTTTCAATCTGCACAACTCTGGAACCTAAGACAAAGAACTCTTTGTGAAATTCTTCAAGACTCATCTGGTCAAATTCCTCAAACTTGTTCGTTTTGCAAAACCTTCTGAGAATGCATATGACCTCTCCAAATTCCTTGCAACTATACTCTGTTCATAGGTACTCATGTCTGCTGCTGAATCACTAGGTTCTCATCAACTTAACTCATTTGCAGTGTTCCTCGAAGAAAAGCTGCACACCTCTTTAGAGAATTATGTTGTTCATATTCCTCAGCTGAAGAAAATGGCTGACAGTAAGAAGACACAGAAGGGAGGAAAGAGGCCTGAGGTCAATACTGCTTCCGAGATCCCTGATGACATATACAAGGATTATTGCACTCCTGATGAGGCCAAATTTGGAAAGGAGGATAAAAATCAACGCAAGGTGTGCATACAAAGAATAGAGAGGAGATGGGCACGGGAATGGAGGGAGTACAAATATGTTACTCCCAAGTATATGAAGAAATTCGCTCTTAATCCTCCATGCCCAAGACCTCCATTGGCACCTGGCCAAGAAGCTGATCCCACCAGCCTCAAGCGCGGTGAGGATTATCCTGATGAATGGGCCAAGCGCCAGGCCAAGTTAGCCAAAATAGCTAAGGAAGCAGTGAGGAAATTTAATGAAGACTCTGCTGCTGCTGCTACCACTGCTGAGGCCTCTGAAAGCAAGCTAAAGAAGGCCATGGCAAAGAAGCTTCTCATAAGCCAAGTGCTTCACCCCAAATGCCCTCATGGCCAAGTTCCTCAGCAATGCCCTCACGGCCAGATTCTTCAAAGCCCTCACGGCCAACTCCTCAAGCTGCTCCAGCTCCTCCAAAGTCCTCAGCTCCTCCGCCAAAGTCCTCAGCTCCTCCGACAAAATCCTCAGCACCTGTGCATCTCGCCACGTGTCGAAGGGCAATAACCATCTCTATTGCCTCAGGAGCTTCTGCTAGTTCTTCAGATGCACCAAATTCCTCAACTGGCCCCTCTCTGCTGAAGAAAAAGGCCACTGCTGGACGAGGCTCTCGACCAAGTCCTCACAAGAAGCAGGTCGCCTTTCAAGTTCCGTCCGATGATGACTAAGCTAATGATGAGGAACTTGCCGAAATCATCAGAGATAGGCAGGTCAAGGCCGCTAGAGCCAAAGGCAGCAATGTGCCATTGATACTGGATCCGAAGTTGATCTTAGACTTCATCGACCTATGGCACAAGGATCCCAACACACCTTTGCCGGAGATGAATCTCACTCCTAGTCAAAGTCATGTTTTGACTGCCTTCATCAAAGAGGAAAAATGGAAATTTGAACAAGGAAGGAGAGTGAAGAAAGCGCAATACAAGAAAGAGCGCTTTCTGAAGCAAAACATTCTGAAGCTTTCACCTGAAGAACTGGTTGCTTTGCAAGCAGAGATCAAGCAATTGAGTGATGAATTTGATCGCTACTATACAGACTGGCTTGGAGCCAAAGTCAGATTCGTGAAGGTAACTGAGAAGTTCACTTCCAATATTGCAGCCCCAATGCAACAAGAAAATCCTCAGGCTGAGGCATCTGCTCAGCCGATTGAAGATCATGCCAGCACCGCTGATGAAAATCAGGCTGCTGAAGAAACTCAGAGTACCAGGGCTAATGACTGCATTCCAGCCGCTGAAGAAATTGCCAGGGCATCCACTAGTGTTGCGCCTGAAGAAACTGAAGAACTGAGGGCAACTGCATCAGTTGTGTCTGAAGTTATTGAACCAAATTCCTCTGCTACTCCTGCCCCTACCCCAACTCCAATCCTTCCATCTGCATCATATGTGAAGAAGACCAAGGCTGCAGAGCGTGCAGCTGTGAAGAAAAGGAAGGCATCAACTGCATCAGATTCTTCAGCTCCGAAGAAGATGAAGCCGCTGACTAGTTCTTATGAGAATCCCATTGATGTTGTTCCTGTCTCATCCATGCCATCAAAGGACCTTGTTCCTTTTGATGAAGAATACGAGATCCCAAGTGGACCTGATGATGACATTCCTTCTGCTGCTTCTTTAGAGCAGTTCGATGAAGAAACTGAAGCAGACGCAATCCCTTCAACCCCAATAGTCTTATCGCCCATGCCTCAGTTCACTGCTGAAGAGGCCGGTGTTGAGGAAAAGACTGGAGAAGAAGATGTGGACATCGTGTGCACAACTCCAGTGTTGAATGATGACTTTTGGGAAAGTCAGCACCCCAATTCTCCTCTGTTCACACCCCTTCAACAAATTCCTCAGTCCCCTATGAATACTGAAGTACACATGGGATCTGAAGAACCTCATGCCACACCATCTGTCCATGAAGAGATTCCAGCCACTACTGCTGAAGAAAATGTTAATGAAGAATTGAAGACCCAGGCTGCCACTGAACAAGAACCTGAAATTCCTCAGCCTGTGGATCCTGAGATTGCAATTCCTGAGGTGGTGATGCAATTGACCGATACTCCTCAGCCCAAGCCAAAAGGATCCCTTCTCGAAGAAGCAGAAATTCAAGGCTGATGACTTCTTCGGCGAGCATGTTTTCTTCATTGACTACAACCCATATGACTCTGCTCGTCTTAGAAGGAAGCGTTTCTGGACTGCCAGCCAGGCCAATTTCTATTTTTCATTGCTTTTCAGCAAAGACAAAGTCTTCGACCACGAGCATATCCCTCACGTGGATATGGAATCACTGCCTTGCTTCTCTCTAGTCCTCAGTGTGCTTCATGATGCAGGACTGCTCAACTTTTGCTCTGACATTGTTGATTGGAATGAAGAGCTTATTCTTCAGTTCTACACAACGCTGCACGTCACAGGTGATGCTGACGACATCAACACTTTGGTGTTGGACTGGATGACCGAAAATACTTATTACAAAGCACTGGCCTATGAATTACTTCATGCCCTGCCAATCAGTCCTCACCTTGAAGGTGCTCGTTGTCTGTACCAAGAGCCTGAACTCACTGCTCATTACGTGCAAGTGCTAATGAAGCCTCTGAAGCCCGGTCAAACCCCAAGGACCAAATTCCTCGTGAAGGAATTGATGTACGTACCAAGAATAGTCTATCGCATTCTGACGAAGACTTTGAGTCCTATCAAAGGTTACGACTCATCTGATGAGGAAATCATTGGCATCATGAAAAATCTTCTATTCAACATCATGCATGGCATTCCTGTCAATTATCATGATTTCTTCATGAGGACACTGGCAAATGTTGCACTCTTTCCGTTCGAGTTGAAGCCTTACGCACCTTGGATTATGAGATTCCTCATAATAAGGTCTTCACTCAACTACAAGGCTGATTTTCAGAATCACCTCAGCTACTTGCCCCCAATTTAAGTCCTCAAGCGGACATTTTCCTCAGCTGACAAAAAGGGCAAGGCCACTGCAGTTATAGATGAAGGCATTTGTCCATTGGACGGTCAGTTTCGCAAAGCTGCATCTTATTCCACCAATGATGACTCTGCCACTCATGATTCTGCTGCCAATGCATCCAAGCGAAATCATCAAGCCACAGCTCCAAGGGTTATGACTGGCCGTGAGCTTCTTCTTAGTCTTCACCAGAAGGTGGATCCAAACCACAAATGGGTTAAGCGTCATTTTGGTTCTATTCTTCACAACATGACTGATACACATAATGCAGTGAAGAAAAACCACTACTACCTCCATGAAATCTTCGGTCGCACTTGGGCTGTCTTATCACATCTGTATGGTGAAGAAGATCTGAAGCAAATGGGTCTCAAGGAGGATTTTGACTGGTCTGCTCCTCCACCGAAGAAATTCAAGAAGGTCAAGGTTCCTTCCTTGGTGGCCAGCTCATATTCTTCATCACGCGACACCGACGAGTATGAAGACCTCGACGACACTGCGGTAGGCCCTACAACAACAAACGGCCCCAACAACGCTGGCGCTCCTCCATCAACATGATATTCTTCAGGGGCGTTAGTCCTCATTTTCGTTCTTTTTGGTCATTCGATGACAAAGGGGGAGAAATTTGAGTTAGTCTTCAAGCGGGTCTACTTATATGGGCGTTTTTTGCAAATTTACAACTATCGTTCTTCTGATACTTTATTCGATCGAGTTGTAAACTTAAACTCTATGGTGGTCTGATACTTTTGCTGAGATTTTCTGCATGCTTATTACTCTTTAATGTTAATGCATGCATGCTGAATTATATCAGTCACCATATTTCATCATGCATTTCAAATTCTTCATATTATATGTCAAATGCGTGTATGAATTACAAGATATAGGGGAAATCTCCATGATTCTACTCTTCAAGTGTGCATTGCTTCAAAAGCAAATGCCTCACTATGCACATCTTCAAGGGGAGTTCTTATATATCTTGCAATAAAATTCCTCATATCAGTATTTACACTTCATATGTTTATCCCCGTTGAAGACTTAACCTATATTCTCATCAATCACCAAAAAGGGGGAAATTGTAAGTGCATCTAGTGCCCCTTAGTGATTTTGGTGTATTGAAGACTTATAGGTTAAGGGACCAATGTGTGTTATGAGTGTACACAGGTCTATAAGTCTATGAGGAGTTTGATATTTACAGTGAAAGTCGACCCCTAAAAATGAATGTCTTCGACTGAAGACTTTGGATTTATGAAGACTTTCTAAAGACTTTGAAAGTGAAGAAATTGGTGTGACCTTGAATACTTGGTATTCATTCGAGGAACATGAAGCGTGAAGAATTTTGTTTTCGTAGTTTCATTTTCTCTTTTTTGATTCATAGGAAACACCGTACTATTAAAGGGGGTCGAGGAAATACTAAGGAAAAATTTCCAAGTGATGCTCAACTCAAAATCCTACACCTACCAATCCCTTCGAGTGAAGCCATTGGAAATCTCATACAGTGAAGCCATTGGAAATCTCATATAGGGGAGATGAAGTTCTTCTGGTCTCTCAGGAATTTGTTCTGACTAAGGAGTTAGGAATTCGCCAGTGCGGATTGCCTACACACTGAGGAACATGATAGCCCTGAGGTTTTTGATATTCAAAATATCCGACCGTTGCTTTGCTACGTGCCAGCTGTCCCAAAATATCTACCCACCTAACGGTCATATCATTGAAGGGAATTTATGTCTTATCATGTCGGGCTGCTCCCTAGGCTATAAATAGCCGCCCCCTACAACCACTAGCTGGTTGGCTGCTTCGAGAGAAACTGACACTTGTCATTTGAGAGCATCCCATCCTCCGAGCACTTTGAGCAAAAATCATCAAGTGAGGAAAACACAAACCCAAACACCTACAAACCCAAAGTGATTGAGCATCACTTAAGAGATTGATCTTGCATAGATTCAACGCTTGTTACCTTTGAAGACTGTGCTTCTTCCAAACGGTTAGGCGTCATGGTATGAGCATCCAACAGGAAATTGTGGATCACCGAGTGACCGAGTTTGTGAAGGTTTGGAAGTCACCCGAAGACTTACCACGAGTGATCGAGCGAGGTATGTGTGACCTTAGCTCAAGGAGAATACGGTGAGGACTGTCTGGCCTCAGGTTTAAATACCTAGCCGCTCCAACCAGACGTACAACTGACACAGCAGATGGAACTGGTCGACCAAATCATTGTCTTCATCAAGCTTACTGGTTCTATTTCCTCAACTCTTCCATTTCCTCATTACTGTGTTGAGTGCCCGTTCATATCTGTTCGAAGACTTTGACTGAAGACTTTCTCAATTTCCTCAGTTCAATTTCTTCAGTCTGTTTATCTTCATCCTGTGTTATCATGTGTTTACGCTTTCTGTACTCTGTGCTTGTCTTCATTTCATCATGATGACCATGCTTGTGTTCTGTTATGTTTACATCTGAGTACTTATTCCGCTGCAAGTAGTTCTTCGCTTAGGAATTTCCTCACCCGCAAATTCCTAGTGAAGAATTCATAAAAATCGCCTATTCACCCGCCTCTAGTCGATATAATGCACTTTTAGAGGGCGCCAGCGGTGGCCACGCACTTGAGCTGATCTGCCGAACTGAAGGTGATGGCGCACTTGGACCACCTGAGCGGGCGCGTGGCTTCGAGCCTGGGGAGAACTGCGTTCACCTCGCGAGCAAACTGCTTGAAGATTCGTTGAGAGGCTGGGGCTTGAGCCCCGCCCAGGATGCAGGCGATAGCCCGCGGCTCTTGCAAGCCCCCAGCCCCCTCGTCCTGATGGTGGTCGTCATTCTTTCTTGGTGGTGGCGGCAGTGGAGGAAGGCCAGCGTTGCCCTGAGGACGATCATCACGAGGCTGATCCTTCCATGCGCCTTCGCGAGGCTGATCTTTCCAGCGGTCCTCGCGAGGCCGGTCGTGCCACTCCTGGCGTGGGCCATGAGCGTCCCAGCATCCTCCGCCACGTCCTCCTCCTCGACCGTAGCCCCGGTCGTTGCGCTCGGGGCGCCGATCAAAGCGTCCGGTGCGAATGGCCCTGAGCTCTTGACAATCATTGGTGTTGTGGCTGTTAACGTTGTGGAAGGCGCGGAATGGTCGGCTGCTCTTGGATGACTCAGGCTGGTCACGATCGCGCTTCGTGTCTGGCTCCGCCGCGAACACGGCCACTCCCTTGCACTTCACCACCTTGGCCTTGGCTTTCTTCTCCTCGAGGTCGGCAACTGGGAGCTCGAGGAGGGAAAGGCGCCCTTCCTTAGCTCTTGCGCACTTGGTCACCAGGTTGAACAGCTCGAGGGTCGTGCACAACTCCTCGTGGATGGCGAGCTCCTCCTTCATCTTGACGTCGTAGACGCCATCAGAAAATGCAGAGATGATGGCCTTGTCCGTCTCCTTGGGGATCTTGAGGCGAACGTTGTTGAAACGCTCGATGTACTTCTCGAGGGTCTCCCCTGGCTGCTGCTTGATGCGGTGCAGGTCACCCGCGGCCGAAGGGCGGTCGCGAGTGCCCTGGAAGTTGGCGACGCAGCGGTCGCGCATCTCGTCCCAGGAGGAGATCGAGCCTGGGGGCAGGTTCAGGAGCCATGAGTGGGCACCATCCTTGAGAGCCATGGGGAACTAGTTCGCCATGACTTTCTCGTCGCTGTTGGCCACCTCGATGCTCAGCTCGTAGAGCTGCAGGAACTCCGCGGGGTCGGGGGTGCCGTCATAGCGAGGAGGCAGGTCTGGCTTGAACTTGCCCGGCCATGCGACACTATGCAGCTCAGGAGTGAAGGCACGGCATCCCGCGGTGGCCACCGGGACCCTTTGTTGATGTGGAGCATGTCCTTGATGTCCGTGCACCGATGCCACAGGCGGCGCACGGTCTTGCCGTGGTGGTGCGGGGAGCACGGGAACATTCTCCGCGGCCGAGGGATTTCTTGGCAGCTTCTTTCCTCTCATGCGAGCGCCGGACGCTGTGGGTCGCGCCGAGGGGCCGCGCGCCTTGGCGCCAGGACGCCGTCTTGGGGCAGAGGTGGCGGAGGCGCTCCGTGGGCCATGTCGCCCTCAGCTGGCGGAGGGCGTGTTGGCGAGAGAGATGGTGCAGGGGAGACCCCTGCGGCGCTGATGAGCTCGGCGATGCGGTCAAGCCAGTCCTCGTAGAGGTCGTCAACGGGGCAGTAGCGCAGGAGCTCGCATGCCATGAGCAGCGCGGCCTGCGCGTCCATGGGAGCGCAACAAGCGTGAGACGACAAGCCGGACGGAGTCAGCAACGGGGTGACGGTGCAGCCGTCCCGCCGCACCGAGGGGTGCAGCGAGGATGCTTGCTGCTCGTTCCCCGCTAGGCCGGTGGCGGTGTTGGTGGTAGGTGACGGAGAACAACGAGGAGGCCCGCCGACAGGAGCCGTCTGAGCAACGTGGGCAGCGAGGGCGGCCCTGCGCTCAGTGCGGGCTCGACGGGCGTCTGACATGGATGCGATGAAGTGATGGGACGCGGATCGAGCGGAAGGAAAACTCCGGCGCACCCCTACATGGCGCGCCAAATGTCAGATTTTGGGTTCCGGCAGAACCCTTGAGGTTCGAACACTAGGTGCGCGCGAAGATCTCCCCCTACCTAATCACGCCCTCACCCTCACCGCGATCTCGAAGGCTAGCTCGACGAACTCGCAACACAAGGGACACAAGATTTATACTGGTTTGGGCCACCTTTGTGGTGTAATACCCTACTCCAGTGTGGTGGTGGTGGATTGCCTCTTGGGCTGATGATGAACAGTACAAGGGAAGAATAGCCTCATGAGGAGAGGTGTTCTTGTGCTTGGTGGGTGTGAGGATGGCCTAGTCCAAGATGACTTGGTCCGAGATGAGTTGCCTCCTATGGTAGTGGCTAGTCCTATTTATAGAGGCCTTGGTCCTCTCCCCAAATACTGAGCGGGAAGGGATTCCACAACGGCCAGTTTGAAGGGGGACAACTAGTACAAGCTATCCTGACAAAAGTAGTCTTCGTCTGCCAAAGGGTCTGGTGGTGATGCCGTCTTGGGCTCCACGGTGACCTCCGTTCTGTCGTCCTGCTAGTCTTGGTCTTGTTGCACCGATATGGAAACCTTTGCCTGATGCCTTGGGACTCCTCGCCTGCGCTTGCCCCTTTAGCACCAAAGAGGAAATGAGGACACTACGCGTGCTGGCGCCCGCCTGGCCTTGGTCGTCATGGCTCACGTCATTGGAACCTCACGAGGTTCGCCTTGCCTTGATCTCTCCACCCCTCGCGAGCCAGCCTGGTGAGGCCGCTCCCGAGGAGGTCTTGTGTCGTCCGCCTCGCGAGGGTCTTGAGTGTTGGCTGGTGAAGATGGGTCGTACAGGGCCGCCGGGAGAGCCACACCGTGGGCTGCAGGCAGGCAAGTCTGGGGACCCCCGTTCCCAGAACACCGACATGTCTATACTAAGACATTCCTTTTGCATAAAATGCATTTCATACCTCAAAGCCTGTTAGAAGGCTTGTGCAGGCTTCGGTCAGTCCGCTCTTCACGGAATGAATCCTCTCGATCACCATACTCATGAGGGTACAGTGTTTCTCAACAATGGTAGCGCCTTGCAGCACTTCCTGTGGAGTATCCGTTACCTCTGGATGGACAGAGGTCACGGTGGAATCGGTGCACCTCCTTCTTTCGATCTTAATGCAAAAAGTGGGGTTGAAGAGATCAAAACTCTAGATATTAATGAACCCACTATTCTGGATTTCAAGAAATTTAATTATGAGAATTGCTATTTGATAGATTGTATTTCCTTGTTGCAATCCGTGTTAAATTCTCCACATGCTTATAGTCAACATAAAGGTTTTACTAAACATATCGTTGATGCTTTGATGCAATATTATGAAGAAAAACTTGAGTTGGAAGTTTCTATCCCTAGAAAACTTTATGATGAGTGGGAACCTACTATTAAAATTAAAATTAAGGATCATGAATGCTATGCTTTGTGTGATTTGGGTGCTAGTGTTTCCACAGTCCTAAAAACTTTGTGCGATTTGCTAGGATTCCGTGAATTTGATGATTGTTCTTTAAACTTACACCTTGGATATTCCACCATTAAGAAACCTATGGGAAGAATTAATGATGTTCTTATTGTTGCAAACAGGAACTATGTGCCCGTAGATTTTATTGTTCTTGATATAGATTGCAATCCTTCATGTCCTATTATTCTTGGTAGACCTTTCCTTAGAACGATTGGTGCAATTATTGATATGACGGAAGGGAATATTAGATTCCAATTTCCGTTAAGGAAAGGTATTGAACACTTCCCTAGAAAGAAAATAAAATTACCTTATGAATCTATTATGAGAGCCACTCATGGATTGCCAACCAAAGATGGCAATACCTAGATCTATCCTTGCTATTATGCCTAGCTAAGGGCGTTAAACGATAGCGCTTGTTGGGAGGCAACCCAATTTTATGTTTATTTTTTTTATTCTGTTTAGGAATAAATATTTGATCTAGCCTCTGGTTAGATTTTTTATACTTTAATTAGCGTTTGTGCCAAGTTAAACCTATAGGATTTTCTTGGTTGATAGTTATTTGATCTTGCTGAAAATTCCAGAAACTTTCTGTTCATGAAAATAATTGTTAAAAATCACCAGAACATGATAAAATATTGATTCCAATTGCTGCTGATCAATAAACAAATTATATAGGTCTTCCTATTTTGGCTGAATTTTTGGAGTTCCAGAAGTTTGTGTTAGTTACGGATTACTACAGACTGTTCTGTTTTTGACAGATTCTGTTTTTCGTGTGTTGTTTGCTTATTTTGATGAATCTATGGCTAGTAAAATAGTTTATAAACCATAGAGAAGTTGGAATACAGTAGGTTTAACACTAATATAAATAAATAATGAGTTCATTACAATAACTTGAAGTGGTGTTTTGTTTTCTTTCGCTAACGGAGCTCACGAGATTTTCTGCTATGTTTTGTGTTGTGAAGTTTTCAAGTTTTGGGTAAATGATTTGATGGATTATGGAACAAGGAGTGGCAAGAGCCTAAGCTTGGGGATGCCCATGGCACCCTAAGATAATCTAAGGACACCTAAAAGCCAAAGCTTGGGAATGCCCCGGAAGGCATCCCCTCTTTCGTCTACTCCCATCGGTAACTTTACTTGGAGCTATATTTTTATTCACCACATGATATGTGTTTTGCTTGGAGCGTCTTGTATGATTTGAGCTTCTTGCCTGATTCCGGAGCTGTATAGGTCTCCGGAATTGTATTCGGCTGGGGGCCGAATTGGATATGGCCCCCATCGCCAGTCTCCATGTGGATTTGCTCCCCCATGTGTCCGGCGGCCGAGGTTTCACCCTCTGACACCACCCTGATGGCCTCCTACGTCTCTCCCTGTCCTGGGGTCCTTAGGGACAACACCTCGGTGTCATCCATGGCCTTGGGAGAAGAGGTCGCCAGAAGGGACCCGCTGTCCATCACCTTCGGGTCCAGCGAATTCCCCGAAGAGGAGGATCGCTGGAGGTCGGAACGAGCCGGACTGCAGCGCATGATTCAACATGTTAAAACCATGAAGTAAATGAGTTCGATATGTGTGGGCGTCTTTGAGTACTTACGATTCGGCCAGGGGCTTATCCCTGGGGTGCCACTCGAGCTGCTGTCGATGTCCCAAGAGGAGTTGTCCGCGAGGGAAACCTTCCCCTTCTTGGACGCCTCTGCCTCTAGATGCGTGGAGGCAGCACTTTTCTTCCTTCCCCCTCGGGGGGAGAATTGCTTTCCTCCCCCTCCTTGTCGTCCTCGGTGGGGGAGGAGTGGGTCTCGGCGTCTTCAGACGTCACGTCCAAAGTGCCCTTACATCGGAGGCCACTTCTAGTCTCCTTGTACTTTTTCTGGGCCTTTTTCTCCGGCGCCTGGTAGGGCACCGGAACCAGCATCTTTGTCAGAAGCGGGATAGCTGGTTCCTCGGGCAGCGGAGCCGGACACTGAATCCGCTCCGCCTTCTTTGTCCAACCCCGAAAAAACAAATAGGGAAGCTTAGACCTCTTCCTTGAGTATGCAAGTAAAGGATACACCTTGAAATACGAAAGACTTACCGAACTGGCGGGATGGGCCAGGTCGTGCCCACGGTCCTCGGTCGTCTTCGGCCACGTCTCGTTGGCCTTAAAGAGCACCTTCCAGATGTCTTCGTGCGTAGTTCCAAAGAACTGTTGCAAGGTCTGGTGCTCGGCCGGATCGGACTCCCACAAATGGCAAGTCCGGCTTTGGCATGTAAGGATCCGGCGAACCAGCATCACCTGGATCACGTTGACGAGCTTGATGTTCTTGTCAACCATGCTCCTAATGCGCGTCTGAAGCGCTATCAGCTCGTCTGACAAAGACTAGTCCAGGCCCTTCTCTAGCCAGGAGGTGAGCCGCACCGGGGCTCCGGACTGGAATTCGGGCATCGTAAGGCTCTATGACGTAGAACCACTGCTGTTGCCACCCTTTGACGGTCTCCACGAAGGTGCCTTTGGGCCATGTGACGTTGGGCAGCTTGCTCACCATGGCACCTCCGCACTCTGCGTGTTGGCCACCCACCAACTTCGGCTTCACATTGAAGATCTTTAACCACAATTCGAAGTGGGGTGGGATGCAGAGGAAGGCATCGCACACGATAATGAATGCCGAGATGCTGAGGAAGGAGTTGGGGGGCAGATCATGGAAATCCACCTCGTAGTAGAACATGAGTCCGCGGACGAATGGGTGAAGAGGGAATCCCAATCCGCGGACGAAGTGGGGGATTAATACCACCCTCTCGTGGGGCTCCGAGGTGGGGATGACCTGCCCCTTTGCCGGGAGCCGGTGGGTGATTTCCTGGGCTAAGTACCCAGTCTCCGGGAGCTTGGTGATGTCCTTCTCCTTGACGGAGGAAACCATCCACTTGCCCTGCGCTCCAGATCCGGACATGGCTGGAGTGCTTTTTTGAGGTGGAGAGGATGGAAGCTTGGGCGCTGGAGCTTGAGAATGGATGGTCAGAGAGAAAGAAGGCGCTGGAGCTTGAGCGCCTCCCAACTCGCCTTAAAAATCGCCTATTTCCCTATGGCCGTGCAGACGTCACGGTTGGATTACCCACGCCCGTATTGACGAGAATCACGCAATATGGGGACACGATCTCTGCTTCGACAAGACGTGCCAATAAAACCGCATCTTGAAACATGGAGCGGGAGGCTGAAAAACGGTTCAAAATAATGACCGGGCAGTGACGTGATGTAACGCTACAAAAGTTTTCAGTAGATTGGACTCGTGTAATATTATACTATCTGCGTGTGTGTGTGGTACTTGTTTTGCAGAGTTGGACACGTTTTCTTTGTTCGAAGGTTGTTTTGAAGTATTCGGAGGAGGAACCACCTTGCAATGCCGAAGACAATCTGCGCGCCGGACACATCGTCATTGAAGCCTGGTTCAAGGGCTACTGAGGGAGTCCTGGATTAAGGGATCCTCGGGCGTCCGGACTATGTAACATGGGCCGGACTAATGGGCTATGAAGATACAAGATAGAAGAAGTCTTCCCGTGTCCGGATGGGACTCTCCTTTGTGTGGATGGCAAGCTTGGCGTTCGGATATGTAGATTCCTTCCTTTGTAAACCGACTTTGTACAACCCTAGGCCCCTCTGGTGTCTATATAAACCGGAGGGTTTAGTCCGTAGAGGCAATCATAATCATAATCACACAGGCTAGACTTCTAGGGTTTAGCCATTACGATCTCATGGTAGATCAACTCTTGTAATCCTCATATTCATCAAGATCAATCAAGCAAGAAGTAGGGTATTACCTCCACCAAGAGGGCTGAACCTGGGTAAACATCGTGTCCCCTGTCTCCTGTTACCATCGACGCTAGATGCACAGTTCGGGACCCCTATCGAGATCTGCTAGTTTTGACACCGACACTAGGCAACCCAGCTTGGCAAAAACTTAAGTCATAAAGGTGCATATAATGGCGAATAAAATACATATATGAATAGACGACACATATGTACGGTGAGCATGATGCTCAAAAAATAATAATAAGCTTCTTGTGAAAAGAAGCCCCCAGGTATTGTGGGGTATGTACATTTAAGGATGTATACCCCTCAGCTATGCGGTTTATCCGAACACGAGCTAGAAGTCATATAGAAACGAGAAAAAGAAAAACAGTAAAAGGGAGAAAAGAAGGAACGAGGAAAAAAGGTATATGTGCGGACTTAGGCGCGGAATCTTCGGAGCCTTGCCGCATTCCATGGTTTTGGATCCAAGCGATTGTTCGAAGCATTGCGAAGGCGATAGGCTCCTCCAGTGAGAACTTCATCTATAATGAAGGGACCCTCCCATTTGGGCTTGAGCTTGTCCTTTTTCTTCTCTAGTAGGCATAGAAGGAGTTCGCCGACATTATAAGTCTTTGCCCATACTTCTCTGCTTTGATATCGCCGAGCCTACCGTTGATAGAATGCGGAACGGGCCTTCGCGACATTGCGCTCCTCCTCCAGGCCGTCCAAGTCGTCCTGCCGATCGAGCTCGACTTCTCTCTCTTTGTACTTACGCACTCGAGGTGATTCTTGAATAATGTCGCAAGGCAAGACCGCCTCCGCACCGTACACCATGAAAAAAGGTGTATATCCGGTCGTGCGATTGGGCGTGGTCCACAGCCCCCAGAGTACATAATCGAGTTCCTCGACCCAGTGTTTGTCTGATTCTTGCAGAGATTGCACTAGTCTGGGTTTGATGCCACTCATTATCATGCCGTTAGCCCGTTCGATCTGACCATTTGTCTCTGGGTGATATACGGAGGCATAATCGAGCTTGATGCCCTAATTGGCGCACCAAGTTTTCACCTCATCGGCTGTAAATTTAGAGCCGTTGTCAGTAATAATACTGTGCGGGACACTGTAATGATGTACTACACCAGCTATGAAGTCTATCACTGGTACGGCTTCAGCTGTTTTAACTGGCTTGGCTTCTATCCACTTAGTGAACTTATTGACCATAACCAAATAAGTATTTCTTCTTATGGCCTCCCCCTTTAAGGGGTCCAACCATATCGAGCCCCCAGACCGCAAAGGGCCAAGTGATGGGGATTGTTTGAAGGGCAGTGGGCGGCATATGGCTTTGATTAGCGAAAAGCTGGCATCCAACGCTGTGCCGTACGAGGTCCTGTGCATCTGCCCGGGCCGTGGGCCAAAATAAACCTGTACGGAACGCTTTACTTACAAGGGCCCGACCTGCGGTGTGATCGCCACCAAGACCAGTGTGTATTTCAGCCAAGAGCTGTCGTCCCTCTTCTTCGGAGATACATCGTTGAAGGACTCCGGTAGTACTTTTCTTGTATAGTTCTCCTTCGTGAACTTTGTAGGCCTTCGAGCGTCGAACGGTGCGACGGGCCTCAGTCTGATCCTCGGGGAGCTCATTCCTAGTAAGGTAGGCGAGGAAAGGCTCGGTCCATGGGGCAATTGCAGCCATGATTTCGTGGGCCGATGGTGTTATTTCGGTGCCCGAGCCCCCGATGATATCGGGGCTGTGTTGGGAATCTGGGAGTATGATCGGCTCCGGAACAGTGTTGCCGCTCTCGTCCTGCCACACCATGGATGGCTTGAAGAGCCTTTCCACAAAGGTGCTAGGTGGGACGGGGTCGCGTTTAGCGCCCATGCGAGCAAGGATGTCCGCGGCTTGATTACTCTCTCGAGCCACATGATGAAACTCGAGCCCCTCGAACCAAGTTGATATTTTGAGTACGGCATTGCGGTAATCCACCATCTTCCGATCTTTTGCATCGAACTCTCCGTTTATTTGGGATATTGCGAGGTTTGAATCCCCGCGTACCTCAAGGCGTTGTATGCCCATGGAGACAGCCATTCGGAGACCATGTAATAGGGCCTCGTATTCGGCTACATTGTTATAGTCTGTTACAGTATTTGGAGCACATAACAGATTGTGTCTCCTGTGGGTGATGTCAAGACGACACCAGCCCCAAGTCCAGCTAGCATTTTAGAGCCATCAAAGTGCATCACCCAGTTGGAATACGTGTCGTATTCCTTAGGAAGTTCGGCCTCTGTCCATTCGGCGACGGAGTCGGCCAGCACCTGAGATTTAATGGCTCGGTGTGCTTTGTACGTTATTTCAAATGGTAGGAGCTCAATCGCCCATTTGGCAACCCGGCCGGTGGCGTCCCGGTTGTTTATAATGTCATTGAGTGGTTCTTCCGAAGCCACCGTGATCGAGCACTCTTGAAAGTAGTGCCGTAGCTTGCGGGATGCCATGAAGACGACATATGCCATCTTTTGATAATGCGGGTATCGGGATTTTCATGGTGTAAGGACCGTCGATACATAGTATACTGGTTTTTGGAGTGGGTATTTATGCCCCTCCTCTTCTCGTTCGACGACGAGCACCGCGCTCACCACCTGGTGAGTTGCAGATATGTAGAGCAACATTGGTTCGCCAACATTTGGTGCGGCCAGGATGGGGTTGCTTGCTAGAAAAGTTTTTATCTCCTCCAGTCCGGTTGTTGCAGCGTCCGTCCATGCAAAGTGGTCGGTGCGTCGGAGCAGGCGATATAATGGCAATGCCTTTTCTCCTAATCTGGAGATAAAACGGCTCAAGGCTGCCACGCACCCGACTAGTTTTTGGACCTGCTTGAGGTCAGTTGGTGTTGCCAATTGTGACAGGGCTCGGATTTTGGCTGGGTTTGCTTCAATTCCTCTATTGGAGACAATAAACCCGAGCAGCTTGCCGGCGGGAGCACCGAAAACGCACTTTTCCGGATTGAGCCTTATGTCATATGTTTGAAGGTTGTCGAATGTAAGGCGTAAATCATCCACCAATGATTTGACATGCTTGGTTTTGATGACTACGTCATCTACATATGCCTCCACAGTCTTGCCAATTTGCTTTTCCAGGCATGTTTGAATCATGTGTTGGTAAGTGGCGCCGGCGTTCTTGAGCCCGAAAGGCATGGTGTTGAAGAAGAAAGGCCCATACGGGGTGATGAATGCGGTTGCGGCCTGGTCGGATTCCCTCATCTTGATTTGATGGTATCCAGAGTATGCGTCGAGGAAACACAGTGAATCGTGTCCCGCGGTTGCATCAGTAATCTGGCGATGCAAGGTAATGGCAAGGGGTCCTTGTGGTAGGCCTTATTGAGGTCTTTAAAATCGACACACAGGCACCAGGATTTATCCTTCTTCGGTACTATGACCAGGTTGGCTAGCCAGTCCGGATGTTTGATCTCTCTGATAAACCCAGCTTCGAGTAACTTGGCTAGCTCCTCCCCCATAGCTTGTCGTTTGGGTTCGGAAAATTGCCGCAGCGTTTGCTTGACTGGCTTGTATCCCTTCAGTATATTGAGAGTATGTTCGGCCAGTCCGCGCGAGATTCTTGGCATATCAGAAGGGTGCCAGGCGAAGATGTCCCAGTTCTCGTGCAGGAACGCACGTAATGCGGTGTCGACCGTCGGGTCCAGTTGTGCCCCAATGGAAGCTGTCTTCTTGGGGTCTGTCAGGTGAAATTGGAATTTAACTATTTCATCTACTGGATTGAAGGAAGTTAACTTGGGTCTCTTATCGAGGATTACGTCGTCCCTATCCACCATGGAACATAAGGTGGTTAATTCTTCGGTCGCGAGGGCCTCTGATAGTGCCTCGAGGGCCAGGGAGGTGGTTTTGTTTTCGATGCAGAGTGCTATGTCCGGATCACTGGTGATGGTGATAATCCCGTTGGGCTCAGGCATCTTGAGCTTCATGTACCCGTAATGGGGTATAGCTTGAAAGCATGTGAATGCGTCTCGCCCCAGCAGCGCGTGATACCCGCTGTTGAAAGGTGCCACAAGGAAGAGTAACTCTTCGGACCTATAGTTCTCCGGCGTGCCGAATACCACGTCGAGTTTAATTTTCCCCGAGCATCTTGCTTCCCGACTGGGAATAATGCCTCAAAAAGTTGTATTACTCTGCTCAACGCGACTCCTGTCTGTTTGCATTTTATTGAGCGTGTCCTCATAGATGAGGTTCAGTCCCCTGCCAATGTCCATTAGCACTTTAGTTAGCCGAAAGTCGTCCACAATTGGGTTTAGGACCAGAGCGGATGGTTCCCGTACTGAGCGAGATCTTGGTTCGTCATCTGCATTGAAAGTAATCGCCGTATCATTCCAAGGGTTTATTACTGCTACTTGGCAGACATCGGCAAGGTCGCGGAGCGCCCGTTTGCGCCAATTATTTGATGAGAAGGTCTCGAAGACTGTGAATACTTCGGGATCATCGTCCTTCGAAGAGTACTTGTCTGTGGTAGTGTTGGTGAGGATACCCTCGCCGCTCTTGGCCACTTGCCAGAGTATCCAACATGCCCGTAGGCTGTGCGTTGGTTCGTTATTCGACATCATGTGTATTTGACATGGCCTATCAAGCCATTCCTCGAGGACAGTTCTATGCGCCATAAAGGGCTTAATTTTCTTGTCCACGGGATGGTGATCAGGTGCCCCGCGAGGGTGCATCCTTTTTGCCCGTCCGGGAGATGGCTTAAAGACCTGTGCTTCCCAGCGGGCTGTCTAGGTTTTCTAAGCGCTTTCGATTGTGCAGTACTTCTGTACTACGTGTGCCAAATCTGCAAAGTTCAGTACGCGACGGCGATTTAGGGCATTAAGGATTCCCTCATCCGTATAGTTATTGCCAAATACTGAAATTGCATCATCGTTGCAGCAGTCCTTTATCTTGTTTTTAACAAGGAGGAATCTGGCCCAAAAGTGATGGACTGTCTCCCGAGGTTGCTGCCGCACGTATATTAGGTCGCATATGTCCGGAGGGCCGAAATTGCTTGGAGAATATTGCTTGGGGTGGGTGGGCGGGCTTAAATTCTCACCCTGACCCACTGTGGAATCAGGAGTTTGAAGAATTTCCGAGGTTACCAGCCCAGGCTCCGGAGTGTCCGGTGAATTCTCAGGCTTAACGTCCGATTTTGTGTTCGGAGGACAGGGAGTGTCCTCTTGAGGATGGGTATCCGACTCTCCAGACTCGGAAATCTGAACATAGTTTGTTCTCAACGTAGGAGAATAGTTATTGTCAGCTTGTTCCTCCACAACCGCTACCTGATGGGAGATTGGTGGAGATTTAATTTCTCCCTGATCGGGTTTATGCCCGATCCGATCATAGTCAGTTGAGACTCCCAGGGCGGCGATGCGATCTAGTAGCTCGTTAGATCTGCCGGATCCATCTTATCAGAGTATTTGGGGCTGATACGGAGAGGGTTTTTGGTGATTTGGGAGGTTGCCTTTGGCTTAACGGCCGAACGGGCACTCATGGTGAAGCCACCAAGCCGGAGGGTTTTCCCTAAAACTAGGGCTCCTCCGGAGGTGATACTGTCCTTGACTACAAGGCGAGTCATCGATCCTTTTGTCGACGCCATAGAGGAACTCTCAATGATTTTTTTACACTAATGTCGGTGTCAAAACCAGCAGATCTCGGGTAGGGGGTCCCGAACTGTGCGTCTAAGGATCGAGGGTAACAGGAGATGGGGGACACAATGTTTGCCCAGGTTCGGGCCCTCTTAATGGAGGTAATACCCTACTTCCTGCTTGATTGACTTTGACAAGTATAGGGGTTACAAGAGTTGATCTACCTCGAGATCGTATTGGCTAAACCCTAGATGTCGACTTATATAGACACTGGAGGGGGCTAGGGTTGTACAGAGTCAGTTTACAGAGAAAGGAATCTTCATATCCGCATGCCAAGATTTCCTTCCACGCCAAGAAGAGTCCCATCCGGACACAGGGGAAAGCCTTCCATCTTGTATCTTCACGACCGATGAGTCCGGCCCATTTCGCATAGCCTGGACGCCTGAGGGCCCCCTAATCTAGGACTCCCTCAACCTCCAAAGTTCAAGCAGTGACTAAACATTGTAATTCATGGTAGAAAAGATCCAGTCATGATGCACCCAATATTAGCTACACACAATGCATAAATCATGACAGCTATGCTCTACTCAGTTTCTGGCGCTAGTTTTTATAAGGTGATGACACAACATAAAAGTAAATAGAAAGTCCCTTCATAGAGGCAAGCAGGGATTTGCAGAGGTGCCAGAGCTCAGTTTTTAAAACAAAATGATATTTTGAGACATGCACCCTTCTTATTCACTTCACGACCATCAGTTATCAACATCTTCCATGCTAAGCACGCTAGTGGCGGTTCCCAAGCGATAAAAGAAAAGGTTTTGACTCCATTGGAAGTTTTTGTTTGTTTATTTCAGAGATGAACTCTTTTTCATGTTTGCAGTTTGGGACTGGGCATCCCTAATACCGCCCATTTTCTCGTGCAATGGCGAGTGAATAAACACTCGACCTGAGGATAACCCACTTAACACGGAAGATATCGACCACCTCCTGTTGTTCCATGAACGATCCAGGCAAACAAAAGGATAATTTTTAGAAGTTTTTAGAGGTGGCACATGCAAATTTACTTAGGATGGCAGGGTAATACCGTATATAGGTAGGTATGGTGGACTCATCTGGAATAACTTCGGGTTTAATGTTTTTGATGTACAAGCAGAATTCCCACTTAGTACTGGCGAAGGCTAGCAATTAAGATTGAGAAGCGGCCAGCTAGAGAGCAACAATGATCATAACCAGGCATTATGCATAAGTAACATTGGACACTAGCATGAGTAGGATATGGACACCATGAACATAAATATCATAGAGGCTTTGTTGGTTTTGGTTCAACTACATGCATAAACATGTGCCAAGTCAAGCCACTCGAACATTCAGAGGAGGATACCATATCATCATACTACATCACAATCATTTTAACGCTATGTTGATATCTAAGATAAATCATTATCAACTCCCAGCTACTTATGCATGGCATGAGAAACTATAATCTCTAATTGTCATTGCAAACATGTTTAATCATAATGCGCTGAAGCCTGGATACTAGGTTAAACATATTTACACAAACAGAACAAGTTGAGTTCATACCAGTTTCTCTTTGCCACGGCCAGTTCATCGAATATCATCATTATTGACTTTCACTTGCACGACCGAATGTCTTGAAAATAATAATAGTGCAAGAATGTTGTGGACTAAGCTGGAATCTACAAACATTTTATTCAACAGGAGAAGACAAGGTAAAATGGGCTCTTTATTAGTTCAACAATTATTCATATGAGAGCCACTCACCATTTTCATCGTGGTCTTCTCCTCGGTACAACCAGAATAAAAAGAAAAGAAATTCAGAGAAACACACTGAAATATTTTTGGAGTTTTTGGTTTTCTTCAACAAGCAAACAAAAAGCGTAAAAAACAAGAAAAACTATTTACACGGGAAAGCTCCCAACAAGCTAAAGAAGAACAAGGAAATCTTTTTGGATTTTCTTTTTAGTACTACTACTAAGCATGCATAGAAAGTAAATTACTACAACTAATTTTTTTGGTTTTTTCTAAAGTTTTTCAAACACACAAGAAGAAAGCAAGAAAATGAATCTAAGCATGGATGATACAATGAAAAAGTATTAACACCAACAAATGGAATGATATGTAGACATGAATGTAATGTCGGTGAGAAACACGTACTCCCCCAAGCTTAGGCTTTTGGCCTAACTTGGTAGTCGACCAGTAGCCTAGAGGGTAGTAGTCAGCGTGGTAGCTCATAGAGGCTCTCAATGCAGATGCCTCGGCACGCCGTGACGCCAGCACTGCTGCTTTGTGAGCTCGGGCCTCGCTCTCAAGAACAAAATATCTTTCCTTGCTGTTATAGTCAAAAAGAGCAAGAGCACGCAAATATGTGTCCACAACATGTGATTGGTTAAACAACAAATTATAAGTGAAAGTTATCAGCCCTTCCCTTGAGAATCTTATGCTCTTTTAAGGCATCAAAATCTAAATACCGAGTGGGTAGGATAGGATCAAAGGGTAAAGGTGAAACACCCAGCCCTAGTGCTAGACATGTGGCATAAATTCCACCATAGAACTAGCCACTTTTGGCATAATGCTGAAGTCTACGTGCAACAATCGCTCCAAGGTTATAATTCCTTTCACCAGTGAGAGCGGTGTGAATGAGGCTCAAGTCTGGCACACAAAGTATGCTACAGTCTTGCTTGCCTACTATGCATTTCCCATTAAATAAAGAAAAATACTGAATTGCGGGAAAGTGAATGCTCTTTATTCTTCCTTGTCTCACTCCCCTATTTTCACCATAACAAAGGCTAGTCAAGAAAGATTCATACTAAGACTTTGGTGGCTCATCAAGCGAACCCCAAAATAGAAGGTTGCAATAGTAAGCAAAATTCTCTAATGGAATAGTATATGGATTATCATGAAGCATAAACGACACCCTAGACTCACGTGGAAAATAATTAAATCCTTTGACAAATGATTTAGTGAGAAGTTGGTGTTGTTCACACTTATCTAAGAGGTAGGGACTGAGACCGGCATTGTGAACATATTGCTCAAATTCCTCCTTAATGCCCACTCACATCATATACTCATCACAAGGCCATAAGCATGTTTTGGTGGCGGCATCTCGCGTGGAACTTTCACTTGGTTCAACATAAGACCGGCGAGCAGAACTATCACTAGAAGATGCCCCCGAGGATCGTCTCCTCGAAGAACTCCTTCCAAATAGGTTCACCATGTCCGCGTACAATTTTCTGAAAATAATTTTTTTGGGGTGACAAAAATTTGTCAACAAAACTTTACAAAATTGATAGCAACTACTCATATGGATACATAGAGGCCATAGCAAGCATTCAAACTACTTAGACCATTACTAGTAGAGCCCTCAAACCCTCAAACCCCTAAAAATAATTGTTTTTTTACAGTTTTCGTCGAAAAAAATCCGTAGACTAGAACCCCTTAACCCTCAAACCCTCAAATTTTTTTAAAGGTCCAACCCTCAAACCCTCTCCCAATCCTCAAAAGTAAGGGTTGGGGAGCAAAACCTACCCCAACCCTCATTTGGCGGTTATCCTCGCGCGGGAGGGAAAATCCTCCCAACTCCCGCACCCACGCACGCGACCGCCGCTGCTAGTCGCCCCCGTCGCCGGTGGCCACCTCGTCGACCTCCCGCGCGCAACGACAACGTCGTTCATGGGGAATATTCCGTTATAAGGGTTGGGTTTGAGGGTTCTAATCTTTTCCCCTATTTTTCAACCCGTAAAAGTGCACAAAAATATCATTTTTGGACCCTTAAAACGCTAGTGAGGGTTTGAGGGTTCTACTAGTAATGCTCTTAGAACACTAAGAATTGAACATGCAAGCACATCTACAGCAGCAACAAGAGTAGCTAATTATTCAAAGTATAAACCACTAAAAAAACTAATTGGACAAAAGGTGGAGTCACATACCAAGCAACAATCCCCCGAAACAGTTTCAGAAACGGAGCTTCGAGCAAAGAGATCGAAATCTGCGGGTTTGAGCTCAAGAACACAGGAGGGAGACCAATGGGGATTTTTTTTCTGGAGGTAAGTGATGATGCGGCTGGGGGTCCTAACGCGCCCAGGTGGGTTGTGCCCACCTGGTGCACCTCCCTCTGGTATTATTTGCACCAAAAAATTAGAAATATTCAGAAAAAATCATGTTCAATTTTCAGGGCATTCTGAGAACTTTTGTTTTTGGGTCATTTTTTATTGCACGAAAAATTCAGAAAACAGACAAAACATGGAATTTATTTTATTTAACTAATAAATACAGAGAATAAAAAGTAGGGACAGAAGGTAGTGCTTAGTAAATTCATCAACTTCATACCGCTCAAAAATGATTTATTAATAAGGTTGATCAGGTCTTATTAACAACCACTTTCGATTAGCATGAAACCGAAGAACTTTCGTAAATCACTAAGTTACCTCAATGGGGATATGAATGTCCCCAACAATAAGCATTTCATATTTCTTTTTGACAGTAGGTAGAGGTATTTGAAAATTTCCAATAGTGATCGTCGGAGATTTTTCAATAACATTAATATCATTCACTTGGAATTGTTTCTTCGGAAAGTGCACCATATGCTCATTGCCATTGATATGAAAAGTGATCTTGCTTTTGTTGCAATCAATAACAGCCCTTGCAGTGTTCAAGAAGGGTCTACCAAGGATAATTGACATGTTATCGTCCTCGGGCATCTGAAGTATAACAAAGTCAGTCAAAATAGTAGCATTAGCAACAACAACGGGCACATCCTCACAGATACCAATAGGTATGGCTGTTGACTTGTCAGCCATTTGAAAAGATATTTCAGTAGGTGTGAGTTTATTCAAGTCAAGTCTTTTATATAAAGAGAATGGCATAACACTAACACCAGCTCCTAAATCACACAAAGCAGTTTTCCCATAATTCTTTTTGATAGAGCAAAGAATAGTTGGTATTCCCGGATCTCCAAGTTTTTTAGTTACTCCATCTTTCAAAGTGTAATTAGCGAGCATAGTGGAGATTTCAGCATCCAGTATTTTTCTCTTATTTGTGATGATGTCTTTCATATACTTTGCATAAGGAGGCATTTTAAGGATATTAGTCAAGCGAGTATGCAAAAAGACTGGCCTCAGCATTTCAGCAAAGCGTTCAAATTCTTCATCATCTTAATTTTTAGTTGACTTGGGTGGAAAAGGCATAGGTTTTTGAACCCACGGTTCTCTTTCTTTACCGTGTTTCCTAGCCACAAATTCTGTTTTATCATATCTTTTATTCTTAGGTTGTGGGTTATAAAGATCAACAGGTGGTTCTATTTCCACATCATTATCTGGCTCTTTATCATTTGGTTGTGTGTCTTCATGAACCTCATCATTATCTTTTTCATTATCACTAGGTGAGTGTTCATTACCAGATTGAGTTTCAGCATCAGAGATAGAAGTTTCATTTTCATTATCAGGAGGTTTTTCTATTTCAGGTTCACTAGAAGTGTGCAAAGTCCTATCATTTTTCTTTTTCTTTTTAGAAGGACTAGGTGTACTAGTGTTGTTTCTTTGTGAATCCTGTTCGATTCTTTTTGGGTGTCCCTCAGGATAAAGTGGTTCCTGACTCATTTTACCTCCTATAGTTGCAACTCTAACAGCAAAGTCATGTATATTATGATTCATTTCATCAAGCAATTCTGTTTGAGATTTAGCAACTTGTTCTAACTGAGTTTGAACCATAGAAGCATGTTTTCCAACACCTCTAACATCATTTGAGATTCTAAATAACAAGTCACTCAAGCAAGCAATCATATCAGAATTATATTTCAATTGTTTCATAACATTTGCATTGAAGTGATCTTGTTTCCTGATATAGTTTTCAATCTCATAAAGGCATTGGCTATGATGCATATTGTGAGGATTATCATTTTCATTGAACTTCATAAGAAAATTTACCTCTACCACCTTAGGCATTGGTGGTGTATTAAGCCCATGTATTTCTTCAATAGGAGGTAAATTTTTAACATCCTCGGCTTTAATACCTTTTTCCTTCATAGATTTCTTTGCCTCTTGCATATCTTCAGGACTGAGATATAATATACCCCTCTTCTTCGGAGTGGGTTTAGCCAGTGGTTTAGGAAGAGTCCAATCATCATAATTTTTCAATATGTTATTAAAAAATTCTTCATCTTGAGCAATAATTCGTTCCCTGAAAACACAATCAGCACAACTATCTAGGAAATCCCTAGAAGCATCGGTTAGTCCATTATAGAAGATATCAAGTATTTCATTTTTCTTAAGAGGATGATCAGGCAAAGCATTAAGTAACTGGCAAAGCCTCCCCCAAGCTTGTGGGAGACTCTCTTCTTTAGTTTGCACAAAGTTAAATATTTCCTGTAAGGCAGCTTGTTTCTTATGAGCAGGAAAATATTTTTCAGATAAGTAATAAATCATATCCTGGGGACTATGCACACAACCAGGAGCAAGAGTATTTTACCAAGCTTTAGCATCACCCTTTAATGAGAAAGGAAATAATTTGAGAATAAAGTAGTAGCGAGTTTTCTCATCATGAGTAAAAAGGGTGGCTATATCATTCAACTTAGTAAGATGTGCCACAATAGTTTCAGTTTCATAACCATGGAAAGGATCAGATTCAACCAAAGTAATTAACTCTGGGTCGACAGAGAATTCATAATCCTTGTCATTAATAAAGATAGGTGAAGTAGCAAACTTAGGATCACATTTCATTCTAGCATTCAGAGATTTTTCTTTATACTTGCATAGTAATTTCTCTAGATCATCTCTATCATTGCAAGCAAGAATATCTCTAGTTGTTTCTTCACTCATAACATAACCTTCCGGTACCTTAGGCAATTCATATCTAGAAAGGCTAGCTCTAGTAGGTGTTTCAGGAGATTCAGTTTCAAGCTCATCATCATATTCAACAACATCATGTTGTATAACTCTAGCAATTTGTTCATTAAGAAAATCACCAAGTGGCACATCATCATTATCAAACAAGGTACTAGAATCATCATAAGCATTATCCATAGCAGAAGTAGCATCATCAATAACTTGCGACATATTAGAATTGATAGCATGTGGTGGTGTTGCAAGTTTACTCAAAACAGAAGGTGAATCTAAAGCAGAACTGGATGGCAGTTCCTTACCTCCCCTCGTCTTTGAGGGAAATATCTTACTCTTTGGATCCTTCAGATTCTTTATAGTGATAATATGATAATAATCCCAAGTGAATCAACAAATATAGCTATGCTCCCTGGCAACGGCGCCAGAAAAAGGTCTTGATAACGCACAAGTATAGGGGATCGCAACAGTTTTCGAGGGTAGAGTATTCAACCCAAATTTATAGATTCGACACAAGGGGAGCCAAAGAATATTTGAAGGTATTAGCAGCTGAGTTGTCAGTTCAACCACACCTGGATATTAATTATCTGCAGCAAAATGATCAGTAGCAAAGTAGTTTGATAGTTTTGATAGTAGTGACAACAACAACGGTAATAGTGATAGCAGTAATTTTGTAGCAAGTGTAACATTGATGATAGCAATAGTAACTTAGCAGAAACAATATAAGATAAATTCGTAGGCATCAGATCAGTGACTTGTTGGATGATATTCATCATGTAACAGTTATAACCTAGGGCGATACGGCACTAGCTCCAGTTCATCGATATAATGTAGGCATGTATTCCATAAATAGTCATACGTGCTTTATTAAAAGAACTTGCATGACAACTTTTATCCTACCCTCCCGTGGCAGCGGGGTCCATATTGGAAACTAAGGGATATTAAGGCCTCCTTTTAATAGAGAACCGGAACAAAGCATTAACACATAGTGAATACATGAACTCCTCAAACTACGGTCATCACCGGGAGTGGGCCCGGTTGTTGTCACTCCGGGGTTGCCGGATCATGACACGTAGTAGGTGACTATAACTTGCAAGATCGGATCTAAAACATCGATATAATGATGATAACATAAACGGTTCAGATCTGAGTTCATGGCACCTGGGCCCAAAGTGACAAGCATTAAGCATAGCAAAGTCATAGCAACATAAATCTAAGAACATAGTGTATACTAGGGATCAAGCCCTAACAAAACTAACTCGATTACATGATGAATCTCATCCCACTCCTCACCGACCAGCGAGCCTACGAAGGAATTACTCACTCCCGGTGGGGAGCATCATGGAATTGGCGATGGAGATTGGTTGGTGATGATGAAGAACGAAGATCCCCCTCTCCGGAGCCCCAAACAGACTCCAGATCTGCCCTCCCGAGGAAGAACAGGGCTTGGCGGCGGCTCCGTCTTGTGGATCACGATAATTCTTTCTCCCTGATTTTTTGGAAATATGTGATTTCATAGTATCAGGGGGGTCGTCGGCGGGGCCACCAGGTGGGTACAACCCACCTAGACGCGCCACGCAAGGGGGCGCGCCCTGGTGGGTTCTGCCCAACCAGGGGGCCCTCTCTGGTGGGTCTTGGCTCCAGAAATTCTTATTATTGATATAAAAAAATCCTCGCAAAGTTTCGTTCCATTCTGAGAACTTTTATTTCTGCACAAAAACAACACCATGGTGGTTCTGCTGAAAACAGCGTCAGTCCGGGGTTAGCTTCATTCAAATCATGCAAATTAGAGTCCAAAACAAGAGGAAAAGCATGAGAAAAAGTAGATACGTTGGAGACGTATCAATTGCTCCGCGTTAACGACACCATAGCCATCCGTCCATCCGCCGCCCACATTAATGACACGCGACTGCCGACGAACCTACTCCGGCACCAGCCGTCCATCCGTCTGCGGCGGCTTATTGCCATTTTCCCGCAATATTAACTTCAGCACCAGCTCCCAGCCATAGCCAAAGACCCACAGTCATTCTCTTCCGGTCCCTTCCTTCTGTCGGCACCACTCCAACCATGACCTCCTGGAACTCCAAAGCTCTCTTGGACGTACTGTCGCAGGAGCAGACGAAGGACATCAGCGACTTCGCTCCAGGCGCGCTCCAAAGCTCTCTTGGACATACTATCGCAGGAGTAGACGAAGGACATCACCGGCTCCCCCCGGCCACCCTCCGCCGGCGCGCGTGCGCGGGCGCAGCTGGCATCAAGGAAGAGTAGTACGTGGTAGGTCCCCGCCGCTCTGCTCCCAAGAAGGCCACCGCTCCTCCACTCAGTCGACGCCAAGCTTGGTGGGGTAAGCATCAGCGGCCGATTAGCCGCTTCACGGCGACGTGGAGGCGGAAATCTTTAGAACCTTGTGCTCCGGAGGAGGAGGTTATCGAGGCAGAGCTGGAAAAAACCGAGGCAGATGAGGAGGAGGCAAAGGCAATAGCTGGGGCGACAGTTCTCGGGGCTCATGGCCGAACATGGTGGTCGGGCGCCGGTGATCGTTTAGATTAGGTTTACAATAGGTTTTAGTACAGTTTGTGCAAAATATGTAATGAATTTCATCCAGTTTATAGGAAAAGTTTTCGAAATGTAATGAATTTCATCCGTTTAATTGAAAATTTGCTTTGTTTGCATGAATTTCGTCCGGTTAGTTCATATAGTTGTCGAAAGGTATGCGGGCAGCATTGGATGGCATCCTCTGGAATCAGTGTCCTCCGACAGATGCCGGTGTAAATTTGTGGGTCAGTGCTGGAGATGCCTTAACTATCATGCTATAATCGCTAATAGTGCTCCATTATTTCGCAGGGAGCAGTTATCCCTCGATCAAAATCAGACCCGCTGTGTTTTGCACTCCTCCCACATAAGAGCGTAGATGCTTGCTTACATAAAGAAAATAGGAAGTGAACGGCACTGTAGCATGTCATATCACTCAAGCTAGCCCGCCTAACGCAGGGGAAAGCCCCGCCCTCGTCATTTTGTTCTGGATTTCTATCGATCGATCGCACGAAAATGTTACACTTTGCAAGTTCAAAGGAAAAGGTGGCACACTTAAAGCACGCCTGTCGCGTTCGCGTCGCACCCCCGACAGTCTAGCTCGCACGCATTGTCTTGCATTGTCTTGCATTTTCAAAAACATGTGGGACTGCAATTGAATAAACCGTCGATAGCCGAAATCTAATTGCTCGGCGGGCATCGGCAGAGAAGAGAGAGATGGGGGATGGAGAAGAAATCGCCCGCCCTCCATGCACGTACTCTAAGAAATATGGTGATAATGTGAGGTGGGCCATGCGGGAGTCCGGACCGCTTCCAAGCCTACTTCTGGCTGCCCTGGCCCACCAGAAAACCCCTCCCCTCCCACGCGCGCTTCCCCCTCAGACGCCAGCTGCCTACATTCATAGCAAGTACAATTTTGGGCTATAAGCCCGCTTAGGTGGAGGAGAGAGGCGCATTGACAAAGTCAAGGAGTGGGCTCTTCAAGAGCCCGTCTCTACACGTGCTCCTAGGTATAAAAACTAATTCTAAAAAAACAGGTATAAAAACAATTGTTTCTAAAAAAGAAGGTAAAAACTTTTGAGAGGAAATAGATAGAGAGAAAGTGAGAAAAAGTTGTAACCTTATAGCCAACCTTATTGTAGCGACCCGACCTCAGACGGTCAAGTCTCTGTACTTAAGTGTCATCCCTTGATCGGTATGCTGACACACAAAGTACTCGAGGATTTATAACAGAGGTAAATCACATGTATAAAGTAACGTAAATACCATTACCTCAATCCAAATAGCGGAAGTAACAACAAGGTTGTGGATTCCCATCAACACCAACGGCAAAATTGAGTGTAGAAATCGTAACCCTAACGTATCACTTACTCGTCGTAAGATTCCTGCAACATGAGATGTTGCAGCCACAAAGGGTCAGTACATTGAATGTACTGGAAAATTCACACCATAGGATAATGATGAATAATAGCTATCACTACATGCATATTTGGCTGGTGGAAAAGCTCTATGGTTGAAATGTTTTTGTGAAAAGCCAAATTTTCCCTACTGCAAAGGAATATATTTTTATTTAAGTACAAAGTTTGTTCAAAACATTGAGAAGGTTCCTCCAACTCGATCCCAAAATAATAATTATAACCCAACGAATTAATTAGATAAAGTGATGAGATCAACATGATAATCCAAGAACCAGATACTCAAGATGTTCATAACCGGGGACACAGCTAACCATGATTAGTTTGTACACTCTGCAGAGGTTTGCATACTTTTCCCCACAAGACTCGATCTCCTCCGTTGGATTTCTCACACTTCATGGTGTTTGAGAAACGGATGACCGAGACAGAGTCTTTCAGAAGCATTAACTCTTTACTCCGGGTGGACAGTTACACCTACTTTCCATCTACATCTGCTAGCCCACCACTGAAAGAGGTCACACAACATACTCAAATATGCCAGAGCCCATAATGGCTTGTGGCTCCACACGGAAGTTTCTAGCATGAAATATCTCATGATCCCTTTGAGCCTGGGTGGCGGAACATAGGATGATCACACGGTATATCCCCGGGATCTCCTAGGACAACACTGGTATGTCCCCAGGTGTCCGGGCAAGTCCACTGGTATATCCCCAGGGTGCCCCTAGCAATCCACCCAGATGTGTATTAAAGTAGCCACCTTAAGTTAAACCTTAGTTAACAATAATCTCTCACACCTTTCATGGAAAACACTCAAACCCAATCCATGTCTACGAGCATAGCATGGCAATATAAGCATAATGTAAAAGTAGCTCCCAAGGTTTGAATGCAGGGCAATAGGTTCCTACCTCATCAACTACTTCCCACATGTTATCAATCCTACTCATGCAATGTTTGAGGGTCGAAACTAATGCATAAAAACCGGGTATGAAAGGGATATGATCAAAGTGTGAACTTGCATATACTGTTGATGAAGATGAATCGCACTCAAAACTCTTGATAGTTCTACTCGTCACACTCCGGTCAATCTATCGTAAGAGCAATAGTAACCACACATAAGCAATCACTCAAAAGATCGAAAAGAAACGATGAAGACAATTCGGAAAAAACTCAAAATCAAGCAAATAACTCTTGCAACATAAAACAATTTCTAACAGTACCAAAATTATGTGATTTGGCCTTATCACAAAGTTTAGGTCAAGAGATTTAATTTGCAAAAAGAATCAACTCAAACAGAGCTACGAAACTCAAGTTACGATCAAAAGAAAATTCAATTTCAAAATTGTTTGAAATCAAACTTTAAACTTTCAAAAACATGTTTAAGTTGATTATCTAGATAGAGGAGATCGTAAAGAAGAAGTGGGCGTAGGTTTCGTTGGATTTGGACAAACGAGTAAAAAGTATTGATCGCTCGAAGTACATGGACTAATCTGTGAAGAAAAAATTATCACGAACAGGTCCCTAGCTGAAAATTGAAAAGAAAAAAGAAAAATTCTATCGAACGGACGTTCACTACCGAACACTAACTAATGAAACTGTTCACTGCTGAACCTAATCTAATGAACATTCGCTAATTAGATCTAACTAAAAAGAAAACCGGTTTTAAAACAAAACCTAAGAAAACCAAACGACTAAACCGGACCGGGGCGGTTTTATTACTGGTTCGGTGCGGTCCTTCGTCGAAAACAGACGTGGATCTCCGGCGGCTTCCCACGGCGGCGGGCGGCGGCGAGGAGCGGGGCGACGGCTACGGGCGTCGGCGGTGACGGGCGAAGACGGTGTGAGGCGGCGCAGCAAGCGGCGGAGCCGGCGAGGTGGACTACGACGGCGCGGGCGGCGTCTAACGGCGGCGGCGGTGCAGTTGGTGAAGTGAGGCAGCGGCGGAGGCGAGATGCGGCGCGCCGAGGAGGAGAGAGAGAGCCGGGGTGGCGCCTCAGTATTTATGGAGGGGGCGGACGAGATGGCGTGCGGGAGGGGCAAGGGGGCGACGCGGAGTTTGGGGGCGGCACAGACATCGAGGAGGCGGTGCGGCGGCGGACTCCCGAGCGGAGTCCCGCTCGGAGACGGGGGCGATTGCGCGCTGGGCCTTGGCCTGGCTTCGGCCGGGCCGGCCCAGTCTGCGGCGGAAGATTTTTTTTTAAAACAGCGCAAAGAAAATAAATAAAACCTTAAATAAATAAAAATACTATCGGCATATAATATATAAAAAATTTCAGAAAAATATTTCCTACAACTTGAACATTTATATAGCATCAAATTAAATCAACAAAAATTCAAATAAAGCAAACATTGCTGCTGCTCTAATAAAATTCAATAAAAATCATTTTAAAAATACCAAAATGCTTTCAAATTTATTTCTCTCCAATTTTCTGATGTAGGGAATCATTTTACCCTATTTTCCATGTATTTTATTTTCGGAGGAAAATAATTTGAATAAAACCCAAATAACTCCAAATTGAAAATAATTTCAAAAGGGGCTTTAAATTTGATTCTTTTAAACTTCCAACTCATATTTCATATGTTTTGGAGGAGTCATTTTATATCCTCTCTTGAAAATCATTGAGTTGCATGAAGTTTATGAATTTTAAATATTTCCAAGTAAAATTCAAATCTTTTCGAAACCCTTTTCATTTAATTAAATGGAAGAAGTCATGTCATCTTCTATCTAGGGTTTTGTATTTGAAAAGAATTTGAATTCATGGAGGTCAGAAAAGCAAAGTGAAAGTTTGGGAAAGTCCTTTTATTTCCTCTCATTTAACTTTCAAAAGTTTCAAATTTCACTCAATTTCACTCATCACAATCAAGCAAACAATCAAATCTACCTATTTATTATAACATTCCAAAATTTAGAATTTTGGGATGTTACAAACCTACCACCCTTAAATAATCTCGTCCTCGAGCCAGAGAGGCTAGCAAGAAATAGGTCGGGTTTGGGGTCTTCTCAAAATCCATCGATCATCACAGGGGGTCTGGGGTGCGACCACCCTTAGAAACATTGTTATGGTCCCATCAATACTCATATACTCCATCCTCATTCTTGACGGGGCCGGTCTTCTCAAATTCTCGGAAAACTCCTTCTCTGGGCCCTTCCAGTAGTGGCATAACCTTTTCCTCAATTCTTCTGTCCTTTCATCTTGGTAAGGTCTTCCTGTGAATGGGTCTTCTTAGCTGACGGATCTGGTGCCAATAGTAACTAACTATCGATATCTCATGGTGGTCAAGAATTTATGGTTTTCTCCTGCAGGAAATGTGTCTGGTTGATCCTCACCGTATAACCTACGGTTGGCAAAAGCTGCCTTGTACAAGGGAAAATTGCTATACCATTCTAAGGTTTAAACAAGGTTTTGATTGTCGTCTCTCTACTATAGGTAAGTCACTCGGATTTACCATCCCACATAGCAAGGCGAATAATAAGAGTAAGTCGGTGTCGGCTTTCTGGGAACGGGGGTCCCCAGACTTGCCTGCCTGCGGCGTGGCTCAAAGGGGGGCCCATCACGGCCCATCTTCATCAACACGAGCTCAAGACCCTCGTGAGGGGCCAAGCCTCGCGGGGCGGACGACGGGAGCTTCCTCAGGCGCGGCCTCATCAGGCTGGCTCGCGAGGTGGCGGAGAGATCAATGCGGGGTACCTCACGAGGTGCCCATGACGCAAGCCATGACGACCAAGAGCGCCAGGCGGGCGCCAGCCCGCGCAGTGTCCTCCTTTCATCTTTGGTGCAAAGGGAGCAAGCGCAGGCGAGGGCATCAAGCAAAGGCGTCCATTGCAGTGCAACAAGACCAAGACCAGTCCAACGGCAGGAAGGAAGTCATTGTGGAGCCCAAGCCGGCGTCACCACCAGAGCCTTTGACAGGCGAGGACCAACTTTAGTCAAGATAAGTGTACCGTATGTTCCCCTTAAAAATGGCCAATTGTTGGCGCCCTTCCCGCTCAATATTTGGGAAGAGGCCCAGGGCCTCTGCTTATAAATAGGACTAGCCACCCACAGGGTAGGGGGGTTGAATTGAGAGAGATCTGGAATAGGCAGAGAGATAGAGAGAAGCGACTGAACCCCCCCTAGCAGTTCATCGCACCAGCCAAGAACAGGCCCTCGCGAGGCTGTTCTTCTTTGTATTGTTCATCACCATCAGCCCAAGAGGCAATCCACCACACCACAAACTAGAGTAGGGTATTACACCACAATGGTGGCCCGAACTAGTATAAACCCTGTGTCTCTTGTGTTGTTCCTTTCGTAGTTTAAATCCTAGCGAGGCGGCGGGGTGCAGGTAGGTGGAGGGCGATATTCCGCGCGCACCCCAGTGTTCGAACCTCAAGGGTCTGCCGGAACCCGAAATCCGACATTTGGCGCGCCAAGTAGGGGTGCGCCGTGATTCGTCTTCCGTCGCCCTGTTCTCCATCGACCACCGCATCCATGTCTGACGCTCGTCGGGCCCGTGCCGAGCGCCGAGCCGCTCTCGCTTCACGCGTCGCCCAGACGGCTCCCGTCGGTGGGCGCCCTCGTCGTTCCCCGTCGCCTGCCGTCAACGCCGCCACCGGCCCGGCGGGGAACGAGCAGCAAGCATCGCCCCAGATCCTCCGTGAGGCAAGACGGCCGCATCGCTACCCCTCGCCGCCCGGCTGGTTCTTCGTCTCGCGCGTTCCAGCGCTTCATGGAGGCTCGAGCGCGCCATCGTGGCAAACGAGCTCCTGCGCTACCGCCCGCCGACGATGTTCACGAAGAGTGGCTCACCACGCCGCCGAAGCTCGTCCGCGCGCAGGGGCTCCCGCGCCATCTTTCCCGCTGCACCGAACCCGCCCCTGCTGGCGACGAAGCTCCGGGGGCGCCACGGCCGCCTCCCCCTCAAGAAGGCGCCCTGCCCCCAAGGCGCGTGGTCCCTGGGCGGAACCCGCTCTGTCCGGCACCAGCGCGGCAAGAGCAGAGCTGTCAGGAGGTCCCTCGCCCGCAAGAAGCTGCCCAAGTGCTCCCCGCTCCAGCTCGTCGCGACCACGCTCCTGCTCCGGCACATCAAGACCTCGCGCTGCTCCCAGCTGCAGCGCACGGGGACCCGCAAGAGCAAGCTCTTCGTCATCCAAGGCTTCCCGTGGCCACAGCAGGCTGCCGAGCCTTCACCCCCGAGCTGCGCAGCGTTGCGTGGCCCGACAAGTTCAAGCCAGACCTGCCTCCTCACTACGACGGTACGGCCGACCCCGCAGAGTTCCTCCAGCTCTACGAGCTGGGCATCGAAGCCGCCAACGGGGACGAGAAGGTCATGGCGAACTGGTTTCCCATGGCGCTCAAAGACGGGGCTCGCACCTGGCTCCTGAACCTGGCCCCAGGCACGATCTCCTCCTGGGACGAGATGCGCACCCGCTTCATCGCCAACTTCCAAGGTACTCGCGACCGGCCACCCGCCGTGAGCGACATGCGCCGCATCAAGCAGCAACCAGGAGAGACCCTGCAGAAGTACATCCAGCGCTTCAACAACGCACGCCTCAAGATTCCCAAGGTGACCGAGGAGGCCATCATCTCCGCCTTCTCCGACGGTGTGCACGACGTCAAGATGAAGGAGGAGCTGGCGATGCATGAAGATCTGTGCACTTCCTTGGAGCTGTTCAACTTGGCGACCAAGTGCGCCAGGGCCGAGGAAGGGCGTCTCTCCCTCCTCGAGCTGCCAGCCGCAGACCCAAAAGAGAAGAAACCCAAGGTCAAGGACGTAAAGCGCAAGGGGGCTGCCATGCTCGTGGCAGAACCGGACACCAAGCGGGGCAGAGATCAGCCCGAGTCTTCCAAGGGCGGCCGGTACTGCGTGTACCATGACCTCCACACCCACAACACCAGTGAATGTCAAGAACTCCGAGCCGTGCGAGAAGGGAGGATCGGCCGACGTCCCAACCGCAGCGACCGGGGCTACGGCCGAGGAGGAGGAAGGAACACAGGACGCTGGTAAGACCGCGGCCCTCGCCAAGGGTGGCGCGACCAACCTCGCGAGGATCGCTGGCAAGACCCGCCTCGCGAGGGAGGCTGGAGGGATCAGCCTCGCGAGGATCGCCCGCAAGGCAACGTCGGCCTCCCTCCTCTGCCACCGCAGCCAAGGAGAAATGAAGACCATCATCAGGACGAGGGGGCTGGGGGCTTCCAGGAGCCGCGTGCGATCTCCTGCATCCTGGGCGGAGCTCAAGCCCCAGCCTCTCAACGCATCTTCAAGCAGTTTGCCCGCGAAGTGAATGCAGTCCTCCCCAAGCTCGAAGCCACGCGCCCCCTCAGGTGGTCGGCGTGCACCATCACATTCAGCTCAGCGGATCAACTCAAGTGTGCGGCCACAGCCGGAGTCCTTCCGATGCTCTGTTCCCCAATCATCAGCAACGTGCTAGTCACCAAGACCCTCATCGATGGCGGGCCAGGGCTCAACGTCCTGTCCGTGGAAACGTTCAACAATCTCCAAGTGCCTTACAATTAGCTCCAGCCGACCAAGCCTTTCTCTGGGGTCACCGACGGCTCCACTGTCCCGATCGGGCAGGTTCGCCTCCCTGTCACCTCCGGCGCACGCGACAACTACCGCACCGAGCTCATCGACTTCGACGTCGCCCACATTCGCCTGCCATACAACGCCATCCTCGGGTACCTAGCGCTGGCCAAGTTCATGGCCATAACCCACCACGACTACAACATCCTCAAGATGCCAGAAAGTGGCGGGGTCATCACGGTGCCCTGCGAAGAGAAAGACGCAGTGTGCTCCCTGGAGCGAACCTTTCAGGCCGCGTCACTGGAAGACCCGGATCGCGGAAGCAGGAGGCCTCCCGAGACCGCTCCCAAGAAGAAGAAGACATCGTCCGGCCCGGCCCCTCAGGGGGCAGGCCCCTCGTGGTCCGCGCCGCCTGGGGGAACCTCCTTCTATCGCATAGGAAAGCGTGCGGCGCGCCTCCTCAGCGGGGCTGGGGCTCCCCCCGAGGGCCACCGACCTTGCTAGGGTCACGAGGAGGCGCTTGGGCACCACTTGGAGGCGTGAGCCAAGCATGTTTCCCTCAAGAAGGAGCAAGGCAAGGAGGGCCAAACCTCGGAGTTCGTCAGCAAGATCGCTCAGAGCTGCAAGAGTCAAGAGTCATGAGTGGCAGCCGCCGCCACCTGCCGTGGCTCCCCATCCAGCGAGCATGGTGGGCTGCTGGCGTCAGATCGACATACCAGGCTCAACCGAGCCGCCTCTCGAGCGCCTCTGGCCCTCTCGCATGGGCGCCGCGAAGGTCCACCCCACAGCTACGTTCGCATGCCTTACGGCTTGCCAAACGCGGCTGCCACGTACCAGCGCCTCATGAGGGGCATCCTGGAAGCTCAAGAGGCCAAGCGCTCCGCAGCCTTGGCGGAGATGGAGATGGTCCACGAGGAGCCACCAGCGCCTCCGGAGCCTCCCGAGGCCCCCGGCCTGGGGCTCGTGGAGGATCGGCTCCGCAACCCACCGAGTCTGCCGCGCCAACAACCTTTTCGCCTTCAACGCTGCCAGTGACATCGCTCAAGTTTCATTTCAGGTGAGCGCCCCTGTGGCTGCATTATTCCCCAGGCGCGTGGGTCCGTCCCTGCGGTGTGTATACCTTTTACTTCCTGTTCTTAGCTTACCTTATCAGGGGCGCCCTTCGGGCTGCATTATTCCCAAGTCGCTCGGGTCCGACCGAGCGATGTTCGTCTTCTTTGCGCTTATCTAAATGGACTTGCTCCTTCGTGATTAACATGCTTGTCCTAGTTGCCCGCTCGACTAACACCAACTGATGGAGCTGCTCCCTAACGGCACGGCGCTTGCGCGTGGGTCCGTCCCCGCAACACCGACAAACCTGAATGGCTGAGCTCTGGCCGCGACAGCCCCGCATAGAGCTACCTCGTCAAGCCTTCAGTGCCTCGTCACCCTTCCTGGGCAACCAACGGCTGACTGACGGTCGTAACGGTGAACTTTCGTTCTTTTTGTGATGAGCCCACAGGATCTCTTCAAGGAGCAGCGTCAGGCGAGGCCCCCATAGTGTCTCCTTCACTCTCACCCGCGCAAACCGCTTGCACGTTAAAGGGGGGGTGCCTGAGCATCGCGACTCAGGGCTCCTACTGGCTCTCCAGCCCTCACCCTCTGGCCTTGCTCACGACATCGCGACCTGGCATACCAGCGACGGCTGAGACTCGCTCGAGGGCCGGGACCCGAGGATGTAGAGCAGAAAGGGGAGCAAAGGCGAGAGAGGAGGGACACGTGAGGACCTCGCCAAGCGACCCCTCGCCAGCCGATGCAAGGACCCGACAACGCACCAGGAAGCAACTCCTGTTTCTCGAGATAAGTCACCCTCCGGAAGCATTAACTAACACGGCACCGTCCCCTCACCAAACGCAATCCCGAGTTAGCAACATCGCTCTCCTTTCTCACCGAACGATGGCTGCTTGGGTGCTAAGGGGGACCTCCTGAGCATCGTGACTCAGGGGCTCTTACCGGACCCCGGGCCGCTCACCTCCTGGCCTTGACCACGGCATCGCGACCTGGCATACCAGCGACGGCTGAAGCTTGCCTTGGGACTTGGACCGGTCGGCGCAGAGCATCAAGCCCTCGCGAGGTTCGAAAGGGAGAACTGAGCTAAGGCGGGATGAGCAACTCGCGCTGATTCACAACAAGGATCATATTAACAAACAGGGCCACAGGCACCTTACAAGCCCCCATGGGGCGCGCTTTTGATTCCTCGCAGGGAGTAGATCCTAAAGAACGCTAACTACATGCGCCCCTGCAAAAGACGCCATCATCAACAGCGGGCCGTCGGGCACCGGCGCCAACCCCATCCAGATCAGGGGCGGCGACGGCCTGCCAAGCCCGCCCTTCTCCGAGAGCGGCGCAGGCTCGGGGGCTCGTAGCTGTTGTCGCTCGTCTCCGGAGTCGCGAAGAGCTCGGCGGAGTCGCTGGATCCTCTGATGCCTCCACCGCCTGAGGAGCTGCTGAGAGAGCGGCCAGCGGGCCTGGACCTAGCCACTGCAGGGCCTCGAACACCTCTCCCGGGGCAGCACTCCAGCCGGCGCCCTTCCGCATCGAAGACCTTGAAGAGCATGACCGAAGCGCCGTCGTACTCCAGGTGGATCGCGAGATCTCCCCTTGTCCTGCAGACCCGGGCGATCTCACCCCAGCCTCGAGTCAAGAAGACCTCGCCCGGGGCAACGACCTCAACCTCTGCCCGGTTGCAGGGTGCCAGCCGGCGCGGCTGCAGCCGAGCTCCAGGGCCCTCCTCGGAATCGCGGAGGCGAAGAAGGGAGGAAGGCGAATCCAAGACCGAGGAGGCATGGCGGCATGGAGTACGAACTCCTGTGAGGAACCCTCGGCGTGGACTCCAGGAGGAACGACGTGCACCTTCGTGACCCGCCGGCGCCGACGGCGGCGTCGCCCGTGCCGTTCGGCATCAACCCCTTCAGAGCCTTCGACCTGGGCGTACAAGGGAAGCGGGAACCCCGGTGGTGGCCGCTCACACCAGGGCCTCGACACCACCTGGTGGGCACCCTCGTCCCGATGGCAAAGGGTTAGCCTTTCTTCGGCGGGAGCGGGTCAGGACCCTCTCGAGGAGCCTTTCCCTACTCTGCCGCGGAGAACCGGCGGATCGGAGCCATTGTAGCAAGACGGAGCAAGAACCGGAAGAAGAAGAAGCAAGCGAAGCGGACCGAGGAGCGCCATCATTCCGCATTTAAAGCCGAGGAGGCCAACCGCGGACCTCCACGATCGCAGTAATCATGACCCGCTTTGCATGCGAGGACTTGTCGATTCGTGCGATTGCCGAGGTCGTGGGGAAGTGGAGACGCCCACGCCCAATCAACCGCCACGCAGCGCCCAGGGCTGCAGCTGTTAGGGCTCTTGGCGCGCCCAGACTTGCCCTTCGCCATCTGCCGCCAAGTCCGGCGCGCTTTGGGCCAGGGGCTACTGTCGGCGTTCTAGGAACGGGGTCCCCAGACTTGCTCGCTGCGGCCTGCGGTGTGGCTCAAAGGGGACCCATCACGGCCCATCTTCATCAACACGAGCTCAAGACCCTCGCGAGGGGCCAGATTGCTGGGCGGACGACGGGGAGCTTCCTCAGGCGCGGCCTCATCAGGCTGGCTCGCGAGGTGGTGGAGAGATCAATGCGGGGTACCTCCCGAGGTGCCCATGACGCAAGCCATGACGACCAAGAGCGCCAAGCGGGCGCCAGCCCGCGCAGTGTCCTCCTTTCCTCTTTGGTGCAAAGGGAGCAAGCGCAGGCGAGGGCATCAAGCAAAGGCGTCCATTTCGTGCAACAAGACCAAGAGCAGTCCAACGGCGGGAAGGAAGTCATTGTGGAGCCCAAGCCAAGGCCACCACCACGAGCCTTTGACAAAGCGAGGACCAACTTTAGTCAAGATAAGTGTACCATATGTTCCCCTTCAAAATGGCGAATTGTTGGCGCCCTTCCCGCTCAATATTTGGGAAGAGGCCCAGGGCCTCTGCTTATAAATAGGATTAGCCACCCACAGGGTAGGGGGTTGAATCGAGAGAGATCTGGAATAGGCAGAGAGATAGAGAGAAGCGACTGAACCCCCCCCCCCTAGCAGTTCATCGCACCAGCCAAGAACAGGCCCTCGCGAGGCTGTTCTTCTTTGTATTGTTCATCACCATCAGCCCAAGAGGCAATCCACCACACCACAAACTAGAGTAGGGTATTACACCACAATGGTGGCCCGAACTAGTATAAACCCTGTGTCTCTTGTGCTGTTCCTTTCGTAGTTAGATCCTAGCGAGGCGGCGGGGTGCAGGTAGGTGGAGGGCGAGATTCCGCGCGCACCCCAGTGTTTGAACCTCAAGGGTCTGCCGGAACCCGAAATCCGACAGTCGGTATGGTGATCAATCCATCCCGCACCCAAATCACCTTGTACATGGTTTAGCGAATCTAGCATTCTAACATTTAGTCATCCTCACAAGCATTGCAGAATTGCTCTTGTCAACGAACCAAGTTCGGATAAATCCATTGATTCTGCATGCCAAACAAACATCTATCGTTCCTTCACAACTCTCAGGTTTTACGTTACTCCTATAAGATCGTATGTCGATAAAATCGTAACTTCTTCCAGGGTTTTTCCTTCAGCAAGAGTGTGCTTGCTTCTTGGCAGGTCCTGGGGCCTGTGGGTTATGGCCCATCTCATCACTTGTAAACCTTGAAATCATCATTGGGGCAACTGATCATTACTCCAACATCCAACTTCATAGCATTCTTAAATCCATCCAATTGTACTGTCTCTTTTCCTTCTATTGGCACCAAACTACTCATCATGGAGTTACAATTGCTCCACATTACCAACATTATATCTCCTTTATATCCAATAGTACTTCATCCCTTCATACTCTTGAGGTATACCACATATCAAGATAAAACTCCTTATTTTGTCCGAAGTCCACTTCATGGAATATCATTATCCTTTCCAGGGGTCAAGTGTTCTCACAGGGTACTACCACCCTTGAAATGCACAAATTCTTCCATAGACCATATTTCTCATATCCTCGAAAATGGTCAAAAATCTTCCTTCATAGAATAACAACTCATAAAATGTAATTCAGTATCAAGAATGCTAACTTAATTGATTCTCAAAGTATTACAATCTCCTGCACTTCCATTTCATGCTTCAACTCATCACCTCAACATAAAGGAATGTTCTCACTAGTACTACTATACTTCTTTTGTTGCAACTCAACTATTTATCCCAAGTCTCCTTCTCTTTGGGACAATCTCTAGCAAAGTGCCCTAATTCATTACAGTAGAAACGTATTACTTCTGATAAGACTCGTGGTTTCCTTATGACTACATAGCCTCCTTGGGTCCTCGTCTTCCTTTTTGGGCAACTGCCAAAGTAGTGCCCTGACTCCTTGCACCTGTAGTAGGTGATATGACTCAGGTCCTTCCTGGAATCCAATCTACTTCTCTTCCTGGACTTTCCTGTTCCAATCAGGGCTTCTATTTCCTGTGGGTCATATTCTATTTCCTCTGTCGGGAATGCTACTAGATCTCCCTTCAGACAGTTATGGGAAAAGGGTCCTTCTTCTCCACACGAATAGCAAGACTTGGTGCAGGGTTTTACTGGGTCTTCTTCGGATGTGTCCTCCACCTCTTCCTTCATCATAGATTCTCCTAAAATTTTCATGAGGGCTCCTTTCATTACTTCTTTCGTTTGCTGGATGGTTCTTTGTACCATGGGGTAAATGTGACACTGAGCAGGGTAGTGGGTAGTCCCTTCACACAAGAAACAAGTAATCTGCCTAGTTGGGCATTCTTCGGCTGAGCGACTTCCTTCACAATTAGGGAATTCATCCTTGTCTTCTTTATGGTTGTGTCATATTTCTCCACAGAGCTTGCATACACAAGGTTTCTTCATATCCTTTCCATAAGGCTTCAATTTCTGGGACACAAACCGAGACTTTGGCAAGGTCAACTTAAATCCTTTCCAAGTGGTTACTCTTTGCCATCCATTGATGGTTTGGTACATCCTCCACCAAGTGGCAGTATCCTTTTCAAAGCACTTAAGAGCATGCTGGGCCATATCCTTTCCGACTATAGTGTTATTCTCCATATGATCCTCCATGTTCTCAGTCCATCGGTTTGTCTCCAATTGACTCATCGGTCCAGAAAATACAAGCTCATCTCCATTCATCCTCTATTGGGTCCATGGGTTTGGGGTGAGATAAGAGAGATAGAGAGGGATACACACAATGCAAACAATAGTTTTGAAAAGACAGATTTTGTTTGTGGCTGTTGGAAAACATCAATCAAATGACAGCTCACAAACGCCGCATCTAACGTAAGTATATAACAGGGTTTGGTCTTCTAAAGGTCAATAAACTTCAGGGTCGCCAAACTCTTCAAGTCTTGTTCATGTCTCCGATGGCTTCTTCCGATCGTGCTTGTCCTTCTCAAGTTCTTTTGCCAGATCATCTCTGTTGACGCGTAGTCTCTCGTGACATCCTTTAGTATTCTGGAGCTGCGTTTCCAAACTTCTGGGTTTCAACATCCTTGACATGAACCATGATCCCGCTGTCCTTCAATTCCTGACGAATCTCCTGTATCTCGAGGTTTTGCTCCTCCAGCTTGGCTACTTTCAAATTCTAGGTCCTAAGTTCTTCACGAAATACTTCCTTGTCAAATTCGGCTTCCTACAGGTCCATCTTAAACTTCTTGATGTAATACTCTAGATCCCGGCGATACACCAGCTAAGATTAAACTTCATCTGTTGCTGATAGATGCTCCATCAGCCCTCTACCATCCAATCCTTCCAAGGAAATGCATGCTTAACTCAGCACAGTGACAATATCATAAGCGGGTGATAACATCATGATTAGCCATGTTTCTGCCCTTGTCTTTGCCATGAGCTATCATTCCATAATTGATACCTCCTGCCTTAGGGTTTTCTTTGGCAAAAACTTTGAGTTCTAAATGCTCCATGTTCCAGTCTTTCTCCGATACACCTTGATCTCGGGTATTGACAACTTCCATAGTCTGTCAAGTTCCATAAGGGTAGCCTTACTAGGTCATAGAAATCTAGGAATTCTTCAGAGCCTTCAAATTCTCCTAGTCTTCGGAGTCTTCAACCATTGTAGTTTCCAGTATTACAATGTACGGTAAAATCCTCTTCATTCCGAATGGTCTTAGTTGTCCGATATCTTGTACTTCTTGGAGTGGTTGCATCAGTCGAATCTTCGTGTGGTCAAAAATGGGAAAGGGGTATAGTCTAACTAAAAGGGAATATTTGAATAAGCTTAGAAGAGATGAGAGTTAAAATATCCTTTTGAAAAGAAAGTTGTAGAGAAAATCTTTCCTATGGACTTGCCAGTTTCCAGGGGTCACGTCCTACAGTCAACATGTGCTCTGAAACCATCTTGTAGCGACCCGACCTTAGACTATCAAGTCTCTGTGCTTAAGTGTCATCCCTGCATCGGTATGCTTACACACACAGTACTCGAGGATTTATAATAGAGGTAAATCACATGTATAAAGTAATGTAAATACTATTACCTCAATCCAAATAGCGGAAGTAACAACAAGGTTGTGGATTCCCATCAACACCAACGACAAAGTTGAGTGTAGAAATCGTAACCCTAACGTATCACTTACTCGTCGTAAGATTCCTGCAACAGGAGACGTTGCAGCCACAAAGGGTTAGTACATTGAATGTACTGACAAATTCACACCATAGGATAATGATGAATAATAGCTATCACTACATGCATATTTGGCTGGTGGAAAAGCTCTATGGTTGAAATGTTTTTGCGAAAAGCCAATTTTTCCCTACTACAAAGGAATATATTTTTATTTAACTACAAAGTTTGTTGAAAACATCGAGAAGGTTCCTCAACCTCAATCCCAAAAAAATAATTATATCCCAACAAATTAATTAGATAAAGTGATGAGATCAACATGATAATCCAAGAACCAGATACTCAAGATGTCCATAACCGGGGACACGGCTAACCATGATTAGTTTGTACATTCTACAGAGGTTTGCACACTTTTCCCCACAAGACTCGATCTCCTCCGTTGGATTTCTCGGACTTCATGGTGTTTGAGAAACGGATGACCGAGACACAGTCTTTCAGAAGCATTAACTCTTTACTCCGGGTGGACATTTACACCTACTTTCCCTCTACATCTGCTAGCCCACCACTGAAAGAGGTCAAACAACATACTCAACTATGCCAGAGCCCATAATGGCTTGTGGCTGCACACGGAAGTTTCTAGCATGAAATATCTCACGATCCCTTTGAGCCTGGGTGGCGGACCGTAGCATGATCACATTGTATATCCCCGGGATCTCCTAGGACAACACTGGTATGTCCCCAGGTGTCTGGGCAAGTCCACCAGTATATCCCCAGGGTGCCCCTAGCAATCCACCCAGAGGTGTATTAAAGTAGCCACCTTAAGTTAAACCTTAGTTCACAATAATCTCTCACACCTTTCATGGAAAACACTCAAACCCAATCCACGTCTACGAGTATAGCATGGCAATATACGCATAACGTAAAAGTAGCTCCCAAGGTTTGAATGCAGGGCAATAGGTTCCTACCTCATCAACTACTTCTTAATACCCACATGTTATCAATCCTACTCATGCAATGTTTGAGGGTTGAAACTAATGCATAAAAACTGGGTATGAAAGGGATATGATCAAAGTGTGAACTTGCCTATACTGTTGATGAAGATGAATCACACTCAAAACTCTTGATAGTTCTACTCGCCACACTCCGGTCAATCTACCGTAAGCAAGCAATAGTAACCACACATGAGCAATCACTCAAAAGATCGGAAAGAAACGATGAAGACAATTCGGAAAAACATCAAAATCAAGCAAATAACTCCTGAAACATAAAACAATTTCTAACTATACCAAAATTATGTGAATTTGGCCTTATCAGAAATTTTAGGTCAAGAGTTTTAATTTGCAAAAAAGAATCAACTCAAACAGAGCTACGAAACTCAAGTTACGATCAAACGAAAATTCAAATTCAAAATTGTTTGATATCAAATTTTAAACTTTCAAAAACATGTTTAAGTTGATTATCTGGATAGAGGAGATCGTAACAAAGAAGTGGGCATTGTTTTCGTTGGATTTGGACAAACGAGTAAAAAGTAGTGATCGCTGGAAGTACAGGGATTAATCTGTGAAGAAAAATTTATCACGAATAGGTCCCTGGCCGAAAATTAAAAAGAAAAAAGAAAAATCCTATTGAATGGAAGTTCGCTACCGAACGCTAACGAATGACATTGTTCACTGCTGAACCTAATCTAATGAACATTCGCTAATTAGATCTAACTAAAAAGAAAACCGGTTTTAAAACAAAACCTAAGAAAACCAAACGACTAAACCGGACCGGGGCGGTTTTATTACCGGTTCGGTGCGGTCCTTCGTCGAAAACCTGCGATGGATCTCCGATGGCTTCCCGCGGCAGCGGGCGGCGGCGAGGAGCGGGGCGACGGCTGTGGGCGTTGGCGACGACAGGCGAAGACGGCGTGGGGCGGCCCAGCAAGCGGCAGAGCCGGTGAGGTGGACTACGACGGCGAGGTGAACTACGGCGGTGGCGGCGGTGCGGTTGGTGAAGTGCGGCAACAGCGGCGGCGAGATGCAGCGCGTCGAGGAGGAGAGAGAGAGCCGGGGCGGCGCCTCGGTATTTATGAAGGGGGCGGACGATATGGCGTGCGGGAGGGGCAAGGGGGCGGCGCGAAGTCCGGGGGCGGCACGGACGTCGAGGTGGCGGCGCGGCGGCGGACTCCCGAGCAGAGTCCCGCTCGGGGACGGGGGCGATGGCGCGCCGGGCCTTGGCCTGGCTTCGGATGGGCCGGCCCAGTCGGCGGCGGAAGATATTTTATTTAAACAACGCAAAGAAAATAAATAAAACCTTAAATAAATAAAAATACTATAGGCATATAATATATCAAAAAAATTAGAAAAAGATTTCCTACAACTTGAACATTTATCTAGTATCAAATTAAATCCACAAAAAATGAAATAAAGCAAACACTGCTGCTGCTCTAATAAAATCCAATAAAAATCATTTTAAAAATACCAAAATGCTTTCAAATTTATTTCTCTCCAATTTTCTTATGTAGGGAATCATTTTACACTATTTTCCATATTTTATTTTTGGAGAAAATAATTTGAATAAAACCCAAATAACTCCAAATTGAAAATAATTTCAATATGGGCTTTAAATTTGATTCTTTTAAACTTCCAATTCATATTTCATATGTTTTGAAGAAGTCATTTTATCTCCTCCCTTGAAAATCATTGAGTTGCATGAATTTTATGAATTTGAAACATTTCCAAATAAAATTCAAATCTTTCAAAACCCTTTTCATTTAATTAAATGTAAGAAGTCATGTCATCTTCTCTCTAGGGTTTTGTATTTGAAAAGAATTTGAATTCATGGAGGTCAGAAAAGCAAAGTGCAAGTTTGGGAAAGTCCTTTTATTCCCTCTCATTTAACTTTCAAACGTTTCGAATTTCACTCAATTTCACTCATCACAATCAAGCAAACAATCAAATCTATCTATTTATTATAACATTCCAAAATTTAGAATTTTGGGATGTTACACTTATAGTCAACACTATGGTACATGAGGAAGGAGGGAGTTGTGCACATGCCAAGTTCACTGGGCTACCTTGTTTCACACTCCTCCATCGTAACAGTGGAGACAATAGCTTTCATAAAAAATAAACAATGAATACTCGTTCCTCGTCCTCGATATAGGAGAGAATACTTTCATTCGCTGAGATGTGGGACGTCAACCATCCTAGTTCACTTGCCATGCAAAAAATTATCCTGGTCCACCCCGGTCGTAGCGCATGCCCAACCATTCCGCTATAAGTTGGTCGGACGAAGGAACCATCATGACTTCATTGAATTCCGCTTCTTCAAGAAAACTTATTGTACCCGCAATACTGCTACCACACGCGAAGACTGGACGGCACTGTAGCACATCATATGACTAAAACCCACTAGGCCAAACTAGCCCGCCTATGATTTGTACGCCTCTGTACTGCTATGATTTTGTGTTCTAAAAAATATCCTTTGTCAATCTAGGAGTAGAAAGAGGGTCTTTCTCTCTCTCTAGATCTCTCTCCATCCCACAACCCCTCTAGCACACGTACACACTCTCCGTAGCCACCCCGAAAGTACGATGTCACTACACATTCACGCTTCCAACAAAAAAATTAGACATTCATGCATGTTACAAGTACGTGCCAAATTTCTTGGCTATTAATGTGAGGCCTCCTTTGGTTTAGAGGAATCTTGTAGAAATTTCATATTATAGGATTTCTATAGGAAAAAATTCTTCAGAGCCCTTTGGTTTATAGGAATGGAATCATATTCCTATGGAGGAATTATTCCTATCGTCCACATTTCATAGGAAAATAAACATTAGCCTAGACTCAATGGAAAAAAAATTATATTGTGTGAATCAAAGGGCATCTCCTTTCCTATTCCTACTCATAGGATTTAAGACATATGTCATCTCATTTCCTATGACTTTCCTGTTGCTATGATTTTCCTACCCTATGAACCAAATGAGGCATGAATATATCCATGAACCAACTCTTTGAGTTTGATGTGAATTAATGTATAATTGTGGAATATTTTCTGATCGATCCCTAAGCCTACAATTTTAGGAGCTTGGGCTATTGGCCGATCGACAACGGATCAGACCTATAAGCGTACCACGAGCTCATCAGCCCCAATGTTTGTCTTTGGTTGGTGTTTTGCAAGTACTATAGCTCGCACAATAGCTAGCCTACAAACACCAAGAATCATCAAACAAACCCTGCTGATTAAAAAATGATAAACAGTTCAAACTTACATCTACGCATGCCATATATTACATCAAAAGCTAGTGAGGATACATCTGTTTCCATAACATGGAGAGGGTTCGCATGATTCACTATCAAACAAAAGTAGCAAGTACCGCCCACACAAGACAATGCACTAGCCCTAAGATGGTTTGATAACACGCATCGTTCTAGTAATTAAACACAATGCAAACTACCTTGAAGGATTAGCATGACCAACTATTTCTTGTCATTGATCTCTCGGGCAATGACCGCAACACAGAAAATGACATGGGAATCGATCTCTGGGGGGATGTCCATCGGACGGACCGCGACATTGGAATCAATCTCTAGGGCGATGTCCACAGGACGGATAGCGGCATCGGAATCAATCTCCGAGGCGATGTCCACAGGACGGACCGCGACATCGTAAACGATCTCTGGGGCGTTGTCCACAGGACGGACCGCGACATCGGAATCATCAAGGACATCCATCGGCACCTGCACAACCCTAACAAATTAGCAAGCACATTGCAAATAATCAAAAACCACAACTATGGTAACCATTTTTTACCTTGTGCAGCTCACCGGGGATCCCATCCCTTCGGGGGACATCGCCTTGCCAGGGAAATACTGCTTCTCAACGGCAACTATCTCCTCAAACTCGGCCTTGAGCCTCTCATAGGTGGCCATTAGAGTTTCTGGGGTAGGCACGATGGGGCCCTTGCTATTCTTCCAGGTTTCTTTGAGGAGTTCGTCCGCCAACGTCATCAACTCTTTGGCCAGTGCTTGTTTCTTGGAGTTCCTCCTCTCCATGGGTTGGCCCGCCAACATGGCCAACTCGTTGGTCGGTGCTCGCTTCCTGGAGATCTCTGTCTTGAGTGGGTTTTTCGCCGGCAACTCTTTGCCTAGTGCTCCAGGATCCATCAATATACTAACAAACAAAAAGCAATCGAAAGGAAACCATAATCGCAATGAAAACAGGAAAAGAATCGTCTATGAGAATCAGTCGGTGCTTCCCAAAAAGAAGATTCTTGGAATGAAAATATAGTAGCATCACTGATTCACCCACCTTTCCTTCTTCGGTACAGAAGAAAAATGGCAGAAGTGAGCAGCCTCGAGTGAGGTTCTCTTCAAGGGGAGAAAGGACTTCAACGAGCGTTCCAGTGAAATGATGGTTGCTTCGTCCAGTCCAACTTCAAGGCTACTTTACCACTGCTGGTAAAGGTGTGGGTTTTGTGATATGACGGGTCATGATAGCCACACCGGGGTGACCGGTGAGTCTCGACTATAGCACCTCGTTGTGATTTGGTGGATGGCACGCGGGCCCGGATGCTTGATGTCCCGCATGTAGATAGAGCGTCTAGTCATGAACAGTAGTGCTTTGGACGACAGACGAGGAGCTCTGTCCTAGTTTATTGGTCCCTATGATAATCTGTGCCAAATTTTGACTATAAATTTAACTAACCAAATGTTCGTGCATGTCAGAAAAATTACATCATTTCTAACTATGTTCAAATATGAATCCAAGGATGTAATTTTTGTTAACATGCACTAGTACAACGAGCTCCTAAACAAATGGTTTAAAACCCCTTTCTGCGATGGCATTTTGGAATCGTATCCAAGTGAGTGTGGGCGGTAGGGGGGTCATTTCCACACGACCCAGAAACCATCGGCAAAATAAGGTCGTGTGCGACCTGCGAGCGCTCAAATACGGAAATACGTATAGTAGAGCTAAAAATACAATTATACGATGAAATTGTTTCTGGTCGCAAGTACATCCCACACAGTCAGTCCCCGGTAAACGTTTCCGTTCGTATGTACATCCCACATAGTCGCTCCAAGGAAAACGTTTCCGTTCACAGGTACATCACACACAATTTTTCCCGTTAAATCGCTTGCGTTATTGAATATATCACACACGGTCTGTGGAAGAAACTGTGTGGCAAAGGCTGTCCATCACACACAGTTTTCATGTGATAAACGTTTGCGCAAGGTGGCCTAACGCAAACAGTTTTCAAGAGAAAGTCGTGTGTGATTGTTCATTTATCCAACACAGTTTATTCCTAGAAACTGTGTGCGTTGCCTGCGGTCATCGCCCACGGTATTTGTCAACAACCGTTTGCAATAGCAAAACCCAATTAGTAGGCTAATTCGCCACTAGCTGGTTAATTATCTGATTATTCATAATCCGTTTATTAATCTAATTGACATCTCATATTAAACACATAATATATTTCATTTTCATAATTGTAATACATCAGAGTACAACATCATATAGCTTCAGCACTCAGCTACCCCATTACACAACTACACCAGGACCAAGTTTCACATGCAACATCTATAACCTTTTGAAATTAGCATCATAGGCGGTACATAGACAGATGTATCTCATCTAGAAAACTGCAGAAGCAGAAGGCAAATATTGAGCCTTGATTGATGTTGAAGGTATTTGTAACTTTAGGCCAGTGCCTGTGGATGATTGATCGTCCATCCTTCGTCCTCTTCAGGAACACTTCAATATTGAACCGTGGGTGTTGTATGAATACATTCCTCGCCTCCTGACCATATAGGTGGCTTGAGAGGTAATTATCAGTGAACTGCTTTGGAAAGGCCTGAAAACAAGGATGTGAATAAATATCTTCTCTATATTGGAAATGGGGCAAATGAATTAAAAAGCAAGGTATAATAGTTAGTACCATCCTATAGTGAACTGATGTCTTCTTCATTGTGCAGACAAAGATCTTGTTGTTTTTTGTCGCTAATTTCTTTATCCTAACAATCTTTCTGAGTTTCTTGACTTGACTGATATTCATGGAAAACTCATTTCCCCATATGCAAAAAGGGTCAAACAGAGGGTCAAAGCCTCTGACAGTAGGACCTACATGTGCAAGACCAAATTTTCAAAAACCTAAATATTCGAATGGTTCCTGCAATTGCACAATAATGTGCTATTAGACAACGGACCATGCACGTGCTAACCTCGATTATAAACACTACAAAAAAATACACTTCCGTGATGATACATTTTTGTCACAGTAGGTCACGTTTTCTGTCATGCATGTACATCCATGACAAATTTATGATGTAATCAAGATAGTCATACCTGTGTCGTCAGAGAAGTGTTCCATGACATTACCAAAATTATCATCACGGAAGTGTCCACTTCCATGACGATAAATCGCGTCACGAAGTGCTTTCGTCAAGGGTGACCGACACGTGGCATCCACCGAATCGAACGCCATTAAGTTATCGGGTCCGGTTTTGATCCGATAACCCGTTAACAACCCGACCAATGGGGATTTTCCACGGTAAAATCATCATTGGTCGGAGGAAACACGCGTGTCGGTTCACCGTTGGGACAGATGTCATCCACTCATTGGACCCAAAGCGCCTATGATACGTCGACATGTGGCACGGCCCAACAGAGGCCCATATAGGTTAAAAAGGCCGGCCCAGCCAAAGGCCCGTAGTACTTACTCAGGTACTAGTGGGCCAGCCCAATAACGGCCTGCTTAATAAAGGCCCATTTACGGCCCGAAGCCAGATCTGGCCAGTTAATTGTTCGCCGAAATATTTGGGCCCAATTATAGCCCAGTGACTTTCGGCATGTTAGAGGCCTGATGTAGACATGGGCCCATTTCAGCCCGGTGTGACTTTTGGCCTGGGAATGGCCCGTGCTGCCCATGGGCCATATATGGTCCGACGGGACATCGGGCCCACTAATGGCCCGTGATAAAGGTGGCAATAGTTAAGCCCAACGTGACTTTGGGCCTGTTAAAGGCCTGTCGCATAATTCGGTCCGTTGATGCCTGTACTAAGCTTTCGGCCTCTTAAAGGCCCATGATATCAGTGGGCCAACTAAGGCCCGAGATATGTTTCGGCCTGGTAACTGCCCTTGATATAACTGGGCCCAAAAAGGCCCGGTCTACATTTCAGCCTGCTGATGGCCCGTCGACGACTAGTGAAAATTGAGGCCCAATATGCATTTCGGCCTGCTAAAGGCCCATGGTTTCATCTGGGACGTAATATGCCAGTACAATATTCAACCTGTTAATAGCCCAACGCTACCTGGGCCAAACTAAGCGCTGGGTCCACAAAAGGCCCAATTAAAATATAGGCCGGTGTAAGTTCTGGGCCTCGCGCAAAGTGTGAAGGTCCCAATCATTCGGGCCCAAGAAAGATGCAGGCCAGCCCAATTGTGTCCCGCTAAACACCAGGCCCATTAGAGGCGAATGTTTCGGCCCGGTCGACTACATCTGATTTTTTTTCATATAGCGAATGATGTCAGTAACTAGTAGGAATTAAGAACAAACCTACTCTATACAATAAAGAAATTACAGCATAGTAACTAAGAATAAACCTACACTATACAATAAAGGATTTATGGTATATTACATCCACTGGGCATCGAAGTTCACCACCAGTGATCATAAAGCGCAACGAAGAAGGAGATTACAAAAACTGGGCACCATTGCAGCGTAACAAAATAATACTGAACCGAGACCACTTCCAAGACAGTTCAAGAAAGGTTAGCCTTGTGCGGGAACTGCTGCGCAAGCTGCTGAGCAAGGTTGTGAGACCGGCTTAGCATGTCGGTCATAGCTTCCAGGTTTAGCTGTTTAGCGATGAGGTTCTCATTGGTGTTCTCCGCAATCTTTCTTAGAGATAGGACTTCAAGTCGAAGTGGAGTTGCGTAATGCCTTTCGCTAGAACTTGGGACCAAGAAGTCGAACTGATTCGCATAATGAATTCGTGAGCTTGTCTCGATCGCTAGTCTCAAGTAACTTGAACACCGCATCAAGACAAGACTTTGGGGTTGTCTCGCTATCTTCAAGATGTTTTGCCTTCTTTGCTGCAATATATGTTGGGTTTGTCGCACAGCCTTCAGCAGACATGTGCATGCCATCAGGCATATCACCCAGAAACAAAGCAGAGAGATGACAGGTTTTGCACGTGTATAAACAAAGATGATAACTGTGTTGTCAATTCCATCCAATTTCAAATTAGAAAATAAAGAGTAAGTTCAAAATATCAATAGCATAATTTGGCATTGTTCATAATGCGGGGAGCTTCACCACACTACTGGATTACCATGTCAACATAACAAGCATAGATGAAGGGCAAAGAAAATCATTGTATCTATTTTGGTTAATGTGCATGGCAAGTTGTTCATATCATCAGCCACATCAGTAAGATAAAATAGGAGATGACAAGGTGCAAACGTGGGCTGCTTCACCACACACTGGATTATAGATCCACAAAAACAAGCATACATATAGGGAGTATTGAGTAATGTGCATGGCATGAATAAGGAATTTGGTTTTACAAGTAAAACTTAGAACTTACGGTTCTTAAGTAACATGCATTTTGGTAGAAACAAGCAAACTAAACAACAAAGAAACGATAGGGAGTATGAGCAAATTAAACAGCAGTTGAGGATAAAGGCTTTAGAAGGACTGACTTACATTATCAGTTAACACCGGCTTTATAATACCCTTCTCCATGTCAAGGGAAGGATAACTCAAGAATTTCAGCATAGAATCTTCTTCATAAGCATTGCCTGTACTCTACATTTTGTAGAGAGGAATTATAGATATGATAATACTGGAAGGGATAGAGGATAATGAAGATAAGATGCAGATTGATGCTACATAATCAACTACCAATCCCTGGATGTACAAGCATTACAGACAAAATGTCTCGACAAGAGCAATGGGCTACACTTCAAGACCGACATTGTCTATGTATTCTACTTTTTGGTAAGATTAAAAATAGATCTGATCTTTTTTAGTAAATGGTGGGCGAGAGAGATAATATGCAGAATGCTACACAATGAACCAATCCGTCTTCCCATAATACAAGAGTGTTTTGAATACTGGTGTACTGTACAAAATGTTCTTATATTATGGGACGGAGGGAGTAGCTGTTAATGTAAGTACAGTGATAGACGACGTTCACTCCTTACAAGAGGACTGCAGAGCTAAACCTCTTCAAAAGTATTGGGTTGATTCTAAATTTATGTAAGAGTCCATACGGATCTTATAATGTCCACCAAATGGATGATAACGAGGCTAACATGTGCAGTGATGCTACATAATCAAACAACTATGAAAGTAAGTATGGTCATACAGGGCAAGAGGTACTCACAAGAGCAATGCAGTGTGCAATATAGTTGCGAGATTCTGTGGTCCCTTGAGAACGAATGTTCTTCTGCTAACAACTTTCGTACAAGTGAGACATTAAGGCAAATGCACAAATGTAGTTCAAATTGTGATGTGATATCATATATAGTACCTTACGCTGCAGCCGAGACCAATGTGCAACGAGATTATTCCAGTCACCGTCGGATAAATGTAGCACCGGAGACTTTACAGAAATTTCGTTTACAGGCTTGCCATCGAAGTGCGCTTGCCTTAGGTAGGAACGATACTTCGTCAATGAGTGCGTGAAAAACGCAACCAACCCTTGCTCATCTTCACAATACAGTTTGGTCCTCGCCTATTTAAAAGAATGAAACCGTGTGTCTTCTATCAGCAGAAACATATGCAGTAATGACCATGAATAACATTAGTACATTACTTACGCGTAAGTTGCGGAGGAAGACTGGAAATTGTTCTATGTCTGCGGTATAATCTTTCCATGAAGGAAAGATGTGCACAAAGTTCCTGACAACAATATAAGCTTTGTCTTCTAAACTGGAAAGAAATGGAACATGGGTCCTATTTGCTGCAATTGGGGCTCTCTCTGGTTCGTAAAGGGATTTGTCAACTGGGTTTGGTGTACTCTTTGTTGGAATGGGGGTTTTGCGTCATAGAGCTGGTGCTATGTCAACTGCATAATCATAATGTTTGCTGCAGTTGGAATCTGCTGAGTTGGGGCATCAGAAATGACCAGTGTAGTAGGGCTAGAGTCTGCTAGAGTTGGGGTGTTTTATGGGTCAGGTGATATTGCAACTACACCTAATGGGATATTTGATTTATCAGGTGCCACTACCTTTTCCAAATACTTTGCTTGTGATCCTCCACGATCAGCAATCACCCTCTTCCTTTTGAACGTCTGATACACAAGAACAACATTTGAATGGATAAATACGGTATGATGACAGATGGAGTACTGAAAATGGATAGGCATGCCGTATTCACATACACGATGTGTAAACTAAGCTAATGGCAGTTCAACAAAGTAGAAGCAACACAAAGCATCAGTTGCAAGATATGTGCGACAAATATAACCTTGGAAAGTTAGAGCAAGCACCTTGATGGGTGAATAAGATAGGGCATCTTCCTCTGACTCCTCCACTAGGGAGCTACATTGACTTAGGTCTCCCTCTAGCTCAGAATCACTGTTAGGATCATATTCTGAGCATTTGCATTGCATTGCATCCAGACTTGATTTCAGTCCCTTAATGCCAAGTTTGACAGCCATGGCATCGTTATGCTTTATTCTTTTCATGCACGCAAGCTCATAATCATTATGATGCTGTTCAGAATCTAAGATTCATGAAAACATAAAAAGTAGTCAGATTATCTATGGAATGCATTGCGGATTGAACTCGAAGAGTGTCTCCCTATAAACCCCTGCATATGCAAAGTTCACCCCCCAACCATGCTGACCAGACCACACACAGAAATACAAACCCTTTATGTCTCTATAACAGGCAGACACACATTTCAAACTGAAGTAGGAACATTAGAATTATATGAAATTCGTATTTGAAAAAAATAAATTAAGGAATTATGAGTAGCATAATGTTTAGCTTACAGGGTGGAGTGTTGTTAGTGCGACACAAAGCAAGTAGGCAGATTGTATTCCATGTAAAAGATCGAAGCCTATGTAAAAGCTGGAAATGATACTTTCTTTCTATACAATGTAGTGTTCGTTGCCCACACATGATGGAAGAGATCACATAGAGAAATACTATTCACTCATGTCTATGGTTGCAGTATTTAGAAACAGGGTGGTCCACCCTAAAAGAATATTGACAACAAATATGACAAGGCAAGCATAGATGTAGTGAATCAATAATTTACTTGTGAGCTCACTAGGACAAGTATGCAGAATTGTAACTGCAGTAAGAGACCGTCATAAATCTGAATCAAGAAGTTTGTCTAGCACTTATTGTTTGCAACTAATCGACGTGAATAATTGGATATTATATCAAATGAGTAAGAAAGACAAGTAAAATTTTCAACAAACCTGGCTTGCAGTAGTAATCTGGGTCAATGTCACTACGACCAACAATCCAAAATGACTAGTGTCTGTTCCTAGGGCCGTAATTTTGAAAACCCTATGAACTTTACAGGTACTAAAGATTACCAAAATACATCTGAACCATTAAGTGTAGGTAGCACTGAGCACACAACAAACCCTAATGACAGTCCTGCCTAATGAGTAATGAATCAATTAGAAAATGGGTGATGAGAGTGGTTGCTGAGTGTTGAGGACTTATCTCAGGATAAATCGGGTTGGCTTAGTGGGTGCTGCACGCCTGAGCCCTGAACGGACTGGGAAGGTAGGCACGGCGGCGCGCCCGAGCAGTGGTGACGCTGTTGGGCGAGCGGCTCCTAACCTCCTGTTAGTCTGGTGTCTCCTCCTAGAGTCATGTCGTCGGGGATTTGCAAGTCGCCGCAAGGCAAAGCGGCCGGAGGGCAGTAGAGATCAAAAGCGCCAATGTAGCAGAGGGTAATCGGGGCCTGGGACGACCCAAAATCCCAGGGTGGGCCGGCCCACCGTGGGCACCATGTAGATATACACACCCGAGCGGTGAACATGCATTTTCGAAACTAATTTAGGAACATTTAGCTGACCAATTAAACGAATCTGTTTTAATAATATCAGATTCGTATTTGAACAACTAAGCTTGTTTGGCTTGATGGGTCGAGCAGTGCTATTACGACACGAAGCACATATTCTGATCGTATAGTGATCATAAAAGGGGAAACCGGAGAAATGATATTTACCAGCCATTGTTTGCTTCGAACTAAGAACTAAATTCTAAGAGCTGAAAACAAAGTAGAGTAACCAAGTTAAGATATATTTTCTGGTTGAGATCAAAAAGTTGAGGAGATATGAAGTACCACCTCTCTGGCGGCGCCGTGTAGGCATCGGCGGTGCGATGGCTGTCAGTGGCGTTGAAGCAGATCTTCGATGGTAGACGGGTGCATCGGGGGATAAGTGATGTCTACTACGCAACCTTCTTCTTGTAGACGTTGTTGGGCCTGCAAGTGCACAGGTTTGTAGGACAGTAGCAAATTTCCCTCAAGTGGATGACCTAAGGTTTATCAATCCGTGGGAGGCGTAGGATGAAGATGGTCTCTCTCAAGCAACCCTGCAACAAAATAACAAAGAGTCTCTTGTGTCCCCAACACACCCAATACAATGGTAAATTGTATAGGTGCACTAGTTCGGCGAAGAGATGGTGATACAAGTGCAATATGGATGGTAGATATAGGTTTTTGTAATCTGAAAATATAAAAACAGCAAGGTAACAAGTGGTAAAAGTGAGCGTAAATGGTATTGCAATGATAGGAAACAAGGCCTAGGGTTCATACTTTCGCTAGTGCAAGTTCTCTCAACAATAATAACATAGATAGATCATATAACAAGCTCTCAACATGCAACAAAGAGTCACTCCAAAGCCACTAATAGCGAAGAACAAACGTAGAGATTATGGTAGGGTATGAAACCACCTCAAAGTTATTCTTTCAGATCGATCTATAAAAGAGTTCGTACTAGAATAACACCTTAAGACACAAATCAACCAAAACCCTAATGTCACCTAGATACTCCATTGTCGCCTCAAGTATCCGTAAGCATGATCATACAATATGCATCACACAATCTCAGATTCATCCAACCAACATAAAAGTACTTCAAAGAGTGCCCCAAAGTTTCTACCGGAGAGTAAAGAACGTGTGCCAACCCCTATGCATAGGTTCATGGGTGGAACCCGCAAGTTGGTCACCAAAACGTACATCAAGTGGCACATGATATCCCATTGTCACCACAGATAAACACGGCAAGACATACATCAAGTGTTCTCATAAAAGACTCAATCCGATAAGATAACTTCAAGAGGGGAAACTCAATTCATCACAAGAGAGTAGAGGGGGAGAAACGTCATAAGATCCAACTACAATATCAAAGCTCGCGATACATCAAGATCGTGTGAAGTCGAGAACACGAGAGAGAGTGATCAAACACATAGCTACTGGTACATACCCTCAGCCCCGAGGGTGAACTACTCCCTCCTCGTCATGGAGAGCGCCGGGATGATGAAGATGGCCACGGTGAGGGTCCCCCTCCGTGAGGTCTTGAACAGGTCCCGATTGGTTTTTCGTGGCTACAGAGGCTTGCGGCGGAGGAACTCCTGATCTAGGTTCTATTCTGGAAGTTTTTCGATACATAGGTATATATGGGTGCAGGGGGTACATCGGTGGAGCTTCGGGGGGCCCACGAGGTAGGGGCGCGCCCTAGGGGGGTGGGCGCGCCCCCACCCTCGTGGCCAGCTCCCGTATTTCCTGACGTGCACTCCAAGTCCATCGGGTGGCTTTCCTTCCAAAAATAACTTCTCCAGTTGATTTCCTTCCGTTTTAACTCCGTTTGATATTCCTTTTGCTCGAAACACTGAAATAGGCATAAAACAACAAATCTGGGCTGGGCCTCCGGTTAATAGGTTAGTCCCAAAAATAATATAAAAGTGGATATTAAAGCCCAATATTGCCTAAAACAGTAGATAATATAGCATGGAGCAATCAAAAATTATAGATACGTTGGAGACGTATCAAGCATCCCCAAGCTTAATTCCTGCTCGTCCTCGAGTAGGTAAATGATAAAAAAGAATTTTTGATGCGGAGTGCTACTTGGCATAATTTCAATGTAACACTTCTTAATTGTGGTATGAATATTCAGATCCGAAAGATTCAAGACAAAAGTTCATATTGACATAAAAATAATAATACTTCAAGCATACTAACTAAGCAATTATGTCTTCTCAAAATAACATGGCCAAAGAAAGTTCATCCCTACAAAATCATATAGTTAGGCTATGCTTCATTTTCGTCACACAAAGATGTTACCAACTTCTATACCCCCGATGACAAGCCAAGCAATTGTTTCATACTTAAATAATCTCAAACTTTTTCAACCTTCACACAATACATGAGCGTGAGCCATGGATATAGCACTATGGGTGGAATAGAATATGATGATGGGGATTGTGTGGAGAAGACAAAAAAAGGAGAAAGTCTCACATTGACGAGGATAAACAACATGCTATGGAGATGCCCATCAATTGATGTCAACATGAGGAGTAGGGATTGCCATGCAACGGATGCACTAGAGCTATAAATGAATGCTCAACAAAAGAAAACTAGTGGGTGTGCATCCAACTTGCTTGCTCACGAAGACCTAGGGCATTTGAGGAAGCCCATCGTAGGAATATACAAGCCAAGTTCTAAAATGAAAAATTCCCACTAGTATGAAAAAGACAACTTATGAGACTCACTATATGAAAAACATGGTGCTACTTTGAAGCACAATATATGAGACTCACTACATGAAGAACAAGGTGCTACTTTGAAGCACAAGTGCGGAAAAAGAGATAGTAGCATTGCCCCTTTTTTTTGGGCCTTTCTTTTTTTTTCTTTTTGGCCTTTCTCTTTTTTTGATTGGGCAATGCTCTAATAATGATGATCATAACACTTCTATTGATTACAACATAAGGATTACAACTCGAAACTAGAACAAGATATGACTCTATATGAATGCCTCCGGCGGTGTACCTGGATGGTGCAATGAATCAAGAGTGACATGTATGAAAAATAATGCATGGTGGCTTTGCCACAAATACGATGTCAACTACATGATCATGCAATGGCAATATGACAAAAGTAAAGTATGTCATGATGATGATCGGAACGGTGGAAAGTTGCATGGCAATATATCTCGGAATGGCTATGGAAATGCCATAATAGGTAGGTATGGTGGCTATTTTGAGGAAGATATAGGAGGTTTATGTGTGATAGAGCGATCGTATCACGGGTTTGATGCACCGTGAAGTTTGCGCCAACTCACAAGGCGAGAAAGGGCAATGCACGGCATCAAGAGGCTAGCAAAGGCGGAAAGGTAAAAGTGCGTATAATCCATGGATTCAACATTAGTCAAAAGAACTCATATACTTATTGCAAATATTTAGAAGTCATCAAAAATCAAGTACTACGTGCATGCTCCTAGGGGGATAGATTGGTAGGAAAAGACCATCGCTCGTCCCCGACCGCCTCTCATAAGGATGCACAAGCCAGGTACACTTCATGTTTCAAATTTGTTACACAACTTTAACCATACGTGCGTGCTACGGGATTTTCTAACTTCAACACAAGCATTCTTTAAATTCATAATCACCCAACTAGCATGACTTCAATATCACTACCCCCATATCTCAAAACAATTATCAAGTATTAAACTTTTCTTAGTATTCAACGCACTCAAAAGAAAGTTTGACATATCTTGAATACCAAGTATATTAATTTTAAGCAAATTACCATGCTATTAACGACTCTCAAAATAATATAAGTGAAGCATGAGAGTTCATATATTTCTTCAAAATAAAACCACCATTGTGCTCTAAAAGATATAAGTGAAGCACTAGAGCAAATGACAAACTACTCCAAAAGATATAAGTGAAGATCAATGAGTAGTTGAATGATTATGTAACTATGTGAAGACTCTCCCATTTAATAATTTCATATCTTGGTATTGTATTCAAAAGCAAGCAAAGTTAAATAAAACTACAATGCAAGGATAGCACAACTCATGTGAAGAAGCAAAAACTTAGGCTCAACCGATACTAACCGATAGTTGTTGAAGAAGAAAGGTGGGATGCCTACCGGGGCATCCCGAAGCTTATATTCTTAATACTTCTTGAAATATTATCTTGGGGTGCCTTGGGCATCCCCAAGCTTGAACTTTTGTGTCTCCTTAATTCCTCTCGTATCATGGTTTCTCTTCTTTTTATCAAAAGCTTCATTCACAACAAACTCAACAAGAACTCGTGAGATAGGTTAGTATAAACCAATGCAAAACCTTATCATTTTCTACTGTAACAAATCACTTAAATTATTATTCAACATTTAATACTAAATGCGTCTGCATATTTAATACTCCTATCCTCAAATAGAATCATTAAGCAAGCAAACATATGCAAGCAATGCAAACATAACAGCAATCTACCAAAACAGTACAGTCTGTAAAGAATGCAAGAGTATCAATACTTCCCTGACTCCAAAAATTATGAACTAAAATTCCCACTGTAATAAATTTACCATAGCTCAATATGCAAAAAGTTTCAACATTATACCATTCTCTTACTTTTCTGAGGAATTTTTGCAACAGCGGTAAACTTTCTGTTTTCAAATAGCAACATGTATACTAGCAAAATAAGCATGGCAAAGGCTATCCTTGTATTTTTTATTGAAACTAAAGATGCAAAACATTAATCTAATTAACATAAAGAAAATACTAACAAGATAAAATGACGCTCCAAGCAAAACACATATCATGTGGTGAATAAAAATATAGCTCCAAGTAAAGTTACCGATGAACGAAGACGAAAGAGGGGATGCCTTCTGGGGCATCCCCAAGCTTAGGCTCTTGGTTATCCTTGAATATTACCTTGGGGTGCCTTGGGCATCCCCAAGCTTAGGCTCTTGCCACTCCTTATTCCATAGTCCATCGAATCTTTACCCAAAACTTGAAAACTTCACAACACAAAACTTACCAGAAAACTCGTAAGCTCTGTTAGCAAAAGAAAACAAAACACCACTTCAAGGTACTGTAATGAACTCATTATTTATTTATATTGGTGTTAAACCTACTGTATTCCAACTTCTCCATGGTTTATAAACTATTTTACTAGCCATAGATTCATCAAAATAAGCAAACAACACAATGAAAACAGAATCTGTCAAAAACAGAACAGTCTGTAGTAATCTGTAACTAACGCAAACTTCTGGGACTCCAAAAATTCTAAAATAAATTGGTGGACCTGAGGAATTAATCTAGTAATCATCTTCAAAAAGAATAAACTAAATAGCACTCTCCAGTAAAAAGTTATAGCTAATCTCGTGAGCGCTAAAGTTTCTGTTTTTTACAGCATGATCATAAAGACTTCACCCAAGTCTTCCCAAAGGTTCTACTTGGCACAAACACTAATTAAAACATGAAACCACATCTAATCAGAAGCTAAATGGATTATTTATTCCTAAACAGAACCAAAAAGCAAGAAACTAAAATAAAATTGGGTTGCCTCCCAACAAGCGCTATCGTTTAACGCCCCTAGCTAGGCATGATGATTTCAATGATGCTCACAAAAAGATAAGAGTTGAAACATAAAGAGAGCATATTGAAGAATATGACTAGCACATTTAAGCCTAACCCACTTCCTATGCATAGGTCTTTTGTGAGCAAACAACTTATGGGAACAATAATCAACATGCATAGGAAGACAAAACAAGCATAACTTCAAAATTTTAAGCACATAGAGAGGAAACTTGATATTATTGCAATTCCTACAAGCATATATTCCCCCCTCATAATAAATTTCAGTAGCATCATGAATGAATTCAACAATATAACCATCACCTAAAGCATTCTTTCCATGATCTACAAGCATAGAAATTTTACTACTCTCCACATAAGCAAAATTCTTCTCATGAGCAATAGTGGGAGCAAACTCAACAAAATAACTATCATGTGATTGAAAATTAAGATCAAGATGACAATTTTCATGGTTATCATTATTCTTTAAAGCATACGTGTCATCACAATAATCATCATAGATAGGAGGCATGCTTTCATCATAGTAAACTTGCTCATCAAAGCTTGGGGGACAAAAAATATCATATTCATCAAACATAGCTTCCCCAAGCTTGTGGCTTTGCATATCATTAGCATCATGGATATTCAAGGAATTCATACTAACAACATTGCAATCATGCTCATCATTCACATATTTAGTGCCAAATATTTTATAGATTTCTTCTTCTAGCACTTGAGCACAATTTTCCTTTCATCATTCTCACGAAAGATATTAAAAAGATGAAGCGTATGAGACAAACTCAATTCAATTTTGTTGTAGTTTTCTTTTATAAACTAAACTAGTGCTAAAACAAGAAGCAAAAAGATTCGATTGCAAGATCTAAAGATATACTTCACTTACCTAGCCTCCCCGGCAACGGCGCCAGAAAAGAGCTTGATGTCTACTACGCAACCTTCTTCTTGTAGACGTTGTTGGGCCTGCAAGTGCACAGGTTTGTAGGATAGTAGCAAATATCCCTCAAGTGGATGACCTAAGGTTTATCAATCCGTGGGAGGCGTAGGATGAAGATGGTCTCTCTCAAGCAACCCTGCAACAAAATAACAAAGAGTCTCTTGTGTCCCCAACACACCCAATACAATGGTAAATTGTATAGGTGCACTAGTTCGGCGAAGAGATGGTGATACAAGTGCAATATGGATGGTAGATATAGGTTTTTGTAATCTGAAAATATAAAAACAGCAAGGTAACAAGTGGTAAAAGTGAGCGTAAACGGTATTGCAATCATAGGAAACAAGGCCTAGGGTTCATACTTTCGCTAGTGCAAGTTCTCTCAACAATAATAACATAGATAGATCATATAAAAAGCCCTCAACATGCAACAAAGAGTCACTCCAAAGCCACTAATAGCGGAGAACAAACGTAGAGATTATGGTAGGGTACGAAACCACCTCAAAGTTATTCTTTCGGATCGATCTATAAAAGAGTTCGTACTAGAATAACACCTTAAGACACAAATCAACCAAAACCCTAATGTCACCTAGATACTCCATTGTCACCTCAAGTATCCGTGGGCATGATTATACGATATGCATCACAGAATCTCAGATTCATCCAACCAACATAAAAGTACTTCAAAGAGTGCCCCAAAGTTTCTACCGGAGAGTCAAGAACGTTTGCCAACCCCTATGCATAGGTTCATGGGCGGAATCCGCAAGTTGGTCACCAAAACATACATCAAGTGGCACATGATATCCCATTGTCACCACAGATAAACATGGCAAGACATACATCAAGTTTTCTCATAAAAGACTCAATCCGATAAGATAACTTCAAGAGGGGAAACTCAATTCATCACAAGAGAGTAGAGGGGGAGAAACATCATAAGATCCAACTACAATAGCAAAGCTCGCGATACATCAAGATCGTGTGAAGTCGAGAACACGAGAGAGAGAGAGAGAGAGAGAGAGAGAGAGAGAGAGAGAGAGAGAGAGAGAGAGAGAGAGAGAGAGATCAAACACATAGCTACTGGTACATACCCTCAGCCCCGAGGGTGAACTACTCCCTCCTCGTCATGGAGAGCGCCGGGATGATGAAGATGGCCACCGGTGAGGGTTCCCCCCTCCGGCAGGGTGCCGGAACAGGGTCCCGATTGGTTTTTCGTGGCTACAGAGGCTTGCGGTGGCGGAATTCCCGATCTAGGTTCTGTTCTGGAAGTTTTTCGATACGTAGGTATATATGGGTGCAGGGGGTACGTCGGTGGAGCTTCGGGGGCCCCACGAGGTAGGGGGCGCGCCCTAGGGGGTGGGCGCGCCCCCCACCCTCGTGGCCAGCTCCCGTATTTCCCGACGTGCACTCCAAGTCCATCGGGTGGCTTTCCTTCCAAAAATAACTTCTCCAGCTTGATTTCGCCCGCTTAACTCCGCTTGATATTCCTTTTCCTCAAACACTTGAAATAGGCATAAAACAGCAAATCTGGGTTGGGCCTCCGGTTAATAGGTTAGTCCCAAAAATAATATAAAAGTGGATAATAAAGCCCAATATTGCCTAAAACAGTAGATAATATAGCATGGAGCAATCAAAAATTATAGATACGTTGGAGACGTATCAATAAGTCCCGTTGCGGTGGAAGAGAAGGTCGTGTGAGCGGCCCCGGCAAAGAGGACGACGGCACCGATGAAGCGAGAGGATGTGATGCAAGGCTCTTGGTCCGTCGCCGTGGATGAGAAACGTCCATCTCTAGATGTGGACGACGCGGTCTTGGTAGGCGCTCCGGCATGGTGGAGGACGGTGGCGATGGATGTGGTGGAGGACGGCGGCGATGGATGTGGTGGAGGATGGCGGCGATGGATGGGGTGGCGGACGGAGGCTGGTGTGGGGATGGTGTTCTAGCGCGGACGGTGTATGAATGGGAAAATGGAGGGAGAGGTACAGGGAACCATGTTTTTGGGACGCGCCTGTCTAAAATATGGGAAAGTTATGAACTTAGCCCCCATTTAAAATTTGGACGTCTCATCGGTTGGGGATACGACGGTAATCTCGCATCTCGCCAATATTTGCCCAGAGCGATTTCGGGCGAGGAGAGGGTGGTTGGCGCCCATGGTTGGCACCCATGGTGTATGAACAGGGCTGACAGGTAGGGCGGTTGTGTCACGTCTGAGTGAAGTTACAAACCTGCCCCTATTGAAAATATTTGCCTACATCGATTTCGGCCGAGTCGAGTTTGTTTTGCCGCCCACCGTGTATGAATGGGGAAATGGAGGGAGAAACAGAGGTCTTTCGGACGAGCTTGAATCAAATGTGTTTTGCCGCCCATGTTTGGCGCCCACCGTGTCGGAATGGGCTCAGAGGCGGTCGTGTCACGTCTTATTGAAGTTACTATCCTACCCCTATTTAGAGCAGTGGAAATCGGGCCGATGGATTGTCCATGTAATGGGTAGACAGTAATTTCCATCTCCCAAACACTTGATTTTGGGCAGCCGACGTGGGAGTGGACATTTTGCCGCTTCTTTCGAATTTTGGGACAATAAGCATCCACGTTTACCCTGGCAACTAAATTCGAATCCATTTTGTATTTCTATACGAATCTTTATAAATCATTCCATGTGTTTTTATATATCTTCAAAAGGACAACAAAGATGTATTCTACTGTCATATATGAATATGGTTTACAAATGCCGATACTCAAATTCAGAAGCTAGAATCCAGTTTAAGGTGAATTCGAATATTTGGAACACTTCATGTCCAACTCAAATGTCATGCGCAGCATAATGTGTACTCCCATTTAGATATGTACACAAGCAATGTATCAAGATTCAAATACCGAGTTAATCAACTAAGAATGTACAGAACTAACAGAAATATAAACACTTATAGAGTATATGGATCAATAATATCAACTAACATACATAATCCAAGCCGCTGTACTTTTCTTTGCTACAATAGCATCTGTTTTTTAGCCAAGCTACTACAGCATCTTGGCCCTTTCTATACTACTATTATTATGGTCCATCTATACTACTATTATTGCTGAATGCACATTCAGCCCGATTGGCATATTTGTAGGTCTGGCACAACAATCAAAATGAAATGTCTCCGAGTCTTATCAATTAATACAGACTTGTGCTCAAATAAAATTACAAACCAAAAAACAAAAAACAAAAAACAATTATTACACGATCTCTAAAACAAATGGTTTGATTGATTACATGAACAAACAACACAAAGGTTATTCAACGATGGAAAGAACATTTCACCTATGATTTACCAAGTGGGAATTTAATTTCCTTTTTTCCTTCAGGACCTTAACAATGTGGTCAGTCTCACTTTGCTTCGTTTTGAAATCCACCAAATATTTAATGGTTGTCTTGAGTACTGCTACTGATTGTGTTGTTTGCTTCCTCAACATGTCAACTTCATCTCTAAGTGCAGAAGCATAATCTCTTTCTACCACTAGTTTAGCCTCTAGAGCATCAGCAGTTGGCAATTCATAATGCACGATTGGGCCAGTGTCACTGCTGTGGGATGATACAACGTCCATGGGGACCTCGCTCTTTGATCTTGGGCTAACCTGTTTTGCCATTAAACTTCCGATCGGATTAAGAAAAGTTGAAGTTAGCAAAACATCTCAACTGGGAGTTATAACAGCAAACCAGTTAAACAAACAAGGAATTAAAGAGTTTCAATTCGATGCTGAAAACTAGTTATTAACATCATTGTAACCCATTGTTGCAGCAGCAAAGCAGTTAAACAAACAAGTAGCTATTTAAGTTCAGGCAAACAGGTAATTCTTAACAAGAAGTATCAAACACATAGATAGGTGCAGTCTATAATAGGATTAACAGTCTGTGGCATTATCTAATCAAGAGCAAACTAAATTAAGCCAAGCAACATAATTGAACAATTTTGCAATAAGTGGCTAACTAAAATTCGAGAAGGTGTAACTGAACTTATGCTAGTTCTTTGTACAGCACAATGCAACTTCTTTTTCGCTACAAGGTTGTACGAAGGAGTCCATGGCATCAATTTCTTGGATACGCAGTCCCAATACTCCTTTCTTCCCACATCGCATTGGTAAGTCGAATGGTTAATCTGGTAAGATGGTGCGCCTTGATATGTTATATGAGGACGTGTAGTCGACTAGTTGTAGCCACACACATCACAATCGGCTTTTACTTGTATATTTCATGCAATTACTTTTGGCATATCGAGATCTAAGCAATCTACAACAGGATGAAAAGACTGTCATCCTTCACATTATTGGCGAACTCAGTTCATAGAAACAAGCAATTCAACCATTCTGTGGGTAAATCAAAAGCGCCATCGAATATTTTTCACTACCCCTATCATACACGCAAAAGGGCGACGCCACCATAGGGGCTGGTATGGGCGGCCGCCCGGTGGCTCAAAAGTGTGCACCTAGTTTGAGTCATCCAGTTGGCCCAAAGCTAGTTTTGTTCGTCCCAACGCAAGCAAGGTGCAATGTAAAAATGAAGAAAAATGTTTCAATTTGATAGGCCAATAACATAAGTGCAAGGTAGGCCCTATAGCAGGCTCGCGGCCCAAACGAGCTCCTCCCATATCGATCAACACGAGGAAAAATCCCAATTCATCCGCTCCAGCCTCCAGTCTGGTTCGCACCTAACCTAGCCGCCATTGGACATACCGACATAGCACTTCCTCGCGCCCTCGTTGGAGGGCGGTCGCCGGGCTTCAAGCGAATGAAGGACAAGAAGATGAAGATCCAACCACAGGTGTAGCTCATGGGAGGCAGCGGCGGCAAGACGGCATGGCATCGAGCTTATAAACGGACAGTCATAGCTTGCAAGAGTAGCATGCACAATGAGCAGGTACATCACATCCCTGATTATATCTAGTTCAACTCTTCAATTTTTGGCCAATAGTTAAACCTGACGGTGTTGTAAAACTGCTTGTATGTAGGGAATCTATGAGAAAACGGAACCAATTTCTACTTATTTTATAACTCCCCCAATCAATACTGAGCTGACTGAATCTGATGTATCTAATCATGTTTCCGGTGCAAACATCCAAGCTCATGTTGTTCCTGAGCCTGAAGTGTCTAATGAATAGACTGCTAATGAAGGATTTGATGCAAACATTTTACATGCTCCTGGTGATGAACATATAGTGTCTAATGAGGCATCTAATGCAAGCTTTTGCAAGCTCCCATTGAAGGATTTAGTGTCTAATGATGATCTGCTATGTTGAGAGAGACATAGAGATTTGCAGGCATTGATGGCAAGCAAATTATAGTGCATTTTTATGGCTTGAGGAAACGTCGAGGCCATCTACCAGAAAGTCCCCGTATCATGACAACATAGCATAAATACTTTTCTAATCTGTTGTTTGAAACTATTGGCATACTTGTGCAGGATAGATATATTGATATGCAGTTTGCGCACTGGTTATAGGTGCAATTACACTTCGATATTTTCAACGAGAGAACAAATAATTCAAGCAGTATGCACCATGTTTGTAGTCCTTGTACACCATGTTGCATTTTGTGTTTTTTGGTGCTTGCATCATTTAGTGTTTATAATCTGAACTACTTTGGATCATTAGCTGGTTTTCAAAGTGCATGTAGCTTCACATTTCTCAAGTTATGTTGATTTCTAGAGTGCTAGTGCCTTCGTAATTTTTAAGTTAAATGTTCGCCCCTGGTAACTTGAATTCGTGGATCCGCCACTGCACACAAATCATACACAAATGCCAGTGCGAATTAAATGAAATGCAGGGACTTACGCTAGCTCACAGGCTGTGCTCATCTGCAGCTCTGCTTGCGCTTGGGATGTTCCATGTACAAGTCCATGTTACCACTTGCCTGGATGTGCAGGCCTTGTGCTCCTTGCATCCCCCTCTCCATTTTTGACACGGCAAATGGCTGATCAAATAAGAGGAATCGACCTTGCTGTTGTACCGGAGGACAGATACTTACAAGGTTATACGGGTGTGCAGGATGTGTACCAGATCCCGTAGCGCCGTCATGCTTCGCTAAAAAATGGATTTGCTTGTTTCAGATGATATCTCTAGAAGAAATAAGAGTTAAAGTCAGATTAGGATAGACGTGTAAGCTAAGAGAGCAGTGAAAGGATATCCAAACATCGTCGGAACAGTGCACGAGGGAGTGATGTGTGGATACCTAGTTCGGGCCGGCGTTTGGGCATGCTCTCCTAGCTAGAGTGCTGGTCACTTCAGAGCCGTTGAGGGTGATGCGCTGGCTGGCCACGCACGGATGCAGATCTTGAGTGGCAGTGGAGCGCTACGATGCGGTGGTCGAGACCGTTGGTGAAGCCCCAGCGGCCTCGGGGGGTGGAGGCACAACGATGTGCTCGGTGAAGTAGCCCCGGTGAGCTGGGAGATGGAGTCAGTGAAGCGCACCTGATGCGGTGGAAGTCGGTGTCTGTGAGGCACGTCGGTTGCGGCGGCCGATGTTGTCGGTGGACCACCCAGTGCGGTGGACGAGGGCATAGATGAGGTAGCTCCGATGCGGTGGTGAAGCGCGACCGTCATCTTCGTCGTCGTCGTCTGGCACAGAGGTGGAGAAAGAGACAAGACGAGGGGTGATTCAAACTTTGCTTGGGTTGGCGGCGAATTAGGGATTCGAGCAATCTGGGCGCGGAAGGGGACGGTGGAGAAGGTAGATTTTGCAGGGCTGCAATTGGGGCCACCAGATATTTCAATCCGAAACATGGAAGCGCGAACTTATTTTGTCGTCGTCCTTTTTTGGGGGGGAGGGGGAGTGAGCGAGGGGGTGGGTGGCTGGATGCTACGCGTCCGTCCAACATGTGCGACCACCACGACACGACCCTGGTGCGCCTACATTTGAGAATGCGAACGAATCTTCTTTCATTTGCAAACGAATCTGTATGTATTACCATGCCCGTGTTTTCCTTCCAATAATTATTCATTCGAAACGAGATACTATAAATTAATTAATGATGAGTTATTTGAAAAAAAAAAATCAAAACCGTATCCACGCTAACGTGGATTAGAGTGTGTGTCACATAATTAGTTATTTGAATTAGAGTGTGTGTCACATAGCGATCTCCAATTCTAACGCGGATTTCGCATTTCATTGTATCCATGCTACTTTTTTAATACAAATTCATATGTATATGATGAACACCATGGTGGTGAGAAAACTTTTGGATGGATTCAAACATATGACCTACAAAATAGCACAACAAATCGAGTCAATGTCAACTTTTCGAAACCTAGTATGGCACAAATTTGAAATAATTACCCATATGCATGGTCCTCAGTTCAAATCTTACAATGTACACCGAATTGAAAGATCGATACTACTATCTACATTCAAATGTTGTGCACACACGCTACATACTTCCTGTATCGGTCAATCTTCCTCTCCTAACCACCTTAGGAAGCTATCGGTTTCCAACACACATCCATTATTTCTCTCCATGTTTCGATCTCTAACTCTCTCAACTACACAACCCCCTTTTTCCACTCCGTTACGAAATGTATTTACCTCACACACCTGCCATTGCACCCCATGCCGAGCTCTCTCTCTCTCTCCCTCTCCCTCTCACCCTCTCGCGCTAAATACATGCATTGCCTATCTAGCCCCCAACCTCTCATGCTCACGCACGCACGTTGTCATGGTTTTGTCACGTCAGATGTCCTAGTCATGGAGCCATCGCTACGGGTTAGCTTAAAGGGGTTAAAGCGGACAAGGGATGCAAGAGAGTTTATACTGGTTCGGCCCCTTGCGATGAAGGTAAAAGCCAACGATCCGGTTGTTGTGGGATTGCTTGGGTCTCGATGACCAGGGAGCGAATACGCTTTGCCTGAGTCTTGAGTTGTTGTCTGTTGTCTTGAACTGCCGCCGGTTCATCCCTTTATATACACGGGTTGACGCCCATCGGTTTACAGAATCCCGAGGCCGGCTCATAAACATGTCCGGCTCGGTCTCTGCTCTTTCTATCTTACAACACAAGTTTACATATCAATACCGGCTTATGTCTATAGGACTTAAACCGGCTTTGGGCCCTAGGACTTCATAAAGCATCACCGTCCTTGTCTTCATGGGCTTCAGGTACAGTGAACCGTTATGGGGTTAACTCGGCCTCTCCCGGCCGGTTTACACCCAGTGATAATATCCCCAACATTAGGCCCCAGATTGCTTTGAACTGGTTCATGTCAATCCTCAATACTTAAGAAAAATTCTTCTTCAACATCTTCACATAATATTGTAAACCGCCGTGAAGTCACCTTCCAGGATCATGGTAAACCTCCATGACATCATCTATAATTAAAACTGCGCATAACCCACCTTCATTAATGGGCCTCCGATAATCGAGGCAACAGAGCTATCACATACCCCATTTTTCGGGCTCCTCGATTCTCGCTCCTGCCTTCTATCCATTCACCTTATAAATAAGCCGAGGGGTCCCTTTCACTCCCCCCGCGCCTCTTCCTGTCTTCTTCTTCCTTGCGCCGACCGACCTTCGAGCTCTGCCGCCGCCGCCGTCCTTCGCCTCTGCGTCAATGACGGCCGCTGCGTCAACCTGACTGTGCCAGAAAAACGCGGCGATCCTCCGCTGCTTCCTCAGCACCGGTATGTTCCTCCTTTTCTCACTCCGAATCCACCATTAGGGTTTGGTATTCTTCATAGTTCTTCAAAGTTCTTGATTCTGTTCTTCCTTGTTTATCTTCAGTAGTACCAATGGCTAGTTAGATCTGCTTTTTCCAATGCCCTTGTACTTTAAACTCCCGCTTCCTTGTTATAACATCTGCCTTATATAAAACTCATCTGACCTTGGTGAACTCTTAACACACTGGAATTTAGGTCAGAATATATTTTGTTTTTCCAATGAACGGTAGATCTGAAATTTCCACGCCAAGATGTGAAGCTTGTTTTTCCTTCACTTATGCACCTTTTAGACATATACCTTTAATACCAGATTAGGCGGTTTAACTTCATAGAAAAATGATGACCCAGTAGATACCATTATTCCCCTATTGAACCGCCAATACATTTGTCATTGTATTGTCTCCATTGTCAGACTCCTGTTTACCGATAACAAACCCCGGTTTAACAATATGCTTACATCCTTGTGCCGCTTTATATCTGTTCCATGTATATCTTAAACCGGCAATAATCCTGTTTTTAGCTTATCATTGCAATGGCCTAGCAAGTTTATGAATGCAACTAGGCTCCTTCTTGGGTTACCGAAGACCAGTTAAACAAGTGCGTTGCAACGGGCGCTTTGGCCAAGAAAGATGTCATCCACTGGAGGGCCCCTGGCCCAGAAAATCCTCCAACACCCAAGGACGGAGAGGTAGTCGTGTTTGCTGACCATCTGGGTCGAGGGTTTAGCCCGCCCGGTTCAAAATTCTTCCGAGATGTACTGTCTAGTTTTCAACTTCATCCTCAAGACATCGGTCCAAATTCTGTGACTAACATCTGCCACTTCCAAGTCTTCTGTGAAGCTTATCTACAAGAAGAACCTACAGTCGAACTGTTTAGGGATTTCTTTCACTTAAACCGTTGCACAGAGTTCACGGATGGACCCAATACGGAATTGGGTGGATTGGCGGTTCAGAAAAGGAAGGAAGTTACTTTCCCTCATCCCAAGCTCCACAGTCACCCCAAAGAGTGGAACCAGACTTGGTTTTACTGCAAAGATACATCTCCAACCGATGAGAACCCCTTGCCGGATTACCGCCCTCACCACCTTAGCAATACACATCCTTTTCCTCAGAGATTGACTACAAAGGAAAGGGCCAACTATGCCCCTCAACTATCAAAGCTTAGAACCTTCATGGCGAACGGTTTACCAGGAGTTGACCCTGTTTGATGTGTGAGTACACAGGGAGTTTGAAGGATGCTCAACGACACATTGATATTCAGCTTACAGATGCGGAAGTTACTAAGGTTGTAAAAAAGATGCTGAATGAACAGGAGGCTGTCTGTGGACAGACCGGACTCCTCCCTTTCTGCACCTTCAACAAACCGCCAGCTGTAAGAATCATATAATATTTTTATCTTAAGTTGCTTCTGTCCAAATATTCTCTAAAAGTGTGATTATTTTCTGACAGGGTGATGATCCGTTCTGGAATAAGAAACCACAAGACAAACCGGCAAAGCCGCAAGACAAAACGGCCAAGCCACTTCGCCCAAAGACCAAGGTTGTTAAAAAACCTGCTAAGAAAAGGATCACTGCATCCTCCGAGCTAAATGTTGATGACGATGTGGGTAACCCGGAATCAGAGGTAGAACTTGACTCTCTGGGTTCATTTTTTCGTACACCTTATTGACAATGAGTATTATCAGGATGACGCTGAAGGCAGTCACGCTGATGATGTAGATGTAATCATTCTTTCCTCCGATTCAGATCCTCTGCCAACATCAAAAATCCATTGAGCAAAGCGGAAAGTAAAATTTTCTCACCCCCTTGCTTACTTGGACCCAAACTTTCTTTTGAAGACGCAGCAGCACGGGGCTCGCCGCACAACCCGGCACAACGGCCAGGTAGTTACATCCGCCGGTTTACCGAATACTCCGGTTTGGAAATGCCGATCAGAGGACTCTTATACCCTTGACACTTCGTGCCCCAAAGCGGGCTGTTTCCGCCAGCCTCTTAACCCATCTGATTCAAATTATCAGGGTACTTCCCACTCATCTTTTGGTGAGTCATCAGCCACAAAGCTTCCACCCCTCAAAACAGTTCTTGGGTGAGCTATACACTTGTTTTTATCCCTGATGTGTTATTTTTATAGACTGTACTGATCCTCATGTTTATTTTTCTCAGCGCCAAGCCCAGACCCAGCAAGAAGGCTCGGTTGAATAAACCGGCTGATGATAACATGGTTGTTGAACCGGAAAAGAGTCTAGATCCTGAAGCGACCGATGCTGACGTCATGCTTAATGACCCGCCGCCTCAAGACCATGACTTCTTTGCTGAACAGGTGGAAGTTGACACCACAAGCCGCGCTGACTAGCCAATTAGCCCTGTCCGAACTGATGACAAACCGGTCAGGCCAGTTAAAGATACTGACAAACCGCCAACTCCAGTAAAGGTTGTTGTTGACAAAGATGATGATATTATGATTACTGGCATTGGCCATACCACTCCTAGCAATCCTGTTGCTTTATCAAAGCATACTGCCAAGGATGAGCTCTCTGCTATTGGCAAAGGCAAATGGAACGCCGATTTGTCAAACTATGCCCATCTCAGTGCTCAAGACCTTCATTCTGGCTTCTTGAACCGTCTGTAGACCAGCCGTGACTATGAAGTCGGTTTGGTAAATATGATGAAAGAGCAATATGAGGTAACCATACAACTATGTCTCTTATGTCCATTTTCCAATATCAACTCCAGTAGCCCCCAAGTGACGGTTTATGATACCAATCTAAACCGGGACTTAGTAACAATCTTTATATTTGCAACACTGCAACTTTTTTTCACTGGTGTAGCCCCCAAGTGACGGTTTAACTTTTATAAAGATGAACCAGGACTGTAGAAGCTTTCCCATATCAGCAGTTATGAGCAAACACACATTATCCCCCAAGTGCCAAGAGTAACACTTGTATTGTGCTTGGGACTTGTAGAAATTTCTGACAAGGAGAAAATATGCATTAGCCCCCAAGTATCAAGGGCAGAACTTGTTATGTGCTTGGTACTTTAAATATGCACTATCAACTCATAATATGTCGCTTTCTTACAGGCTGAGCTGAGCAAAAAGGAATCTCAAACCGCCAATCTACAAGAAAATATCAAGTCCCAGCAGGCTGAAACTTCCAAGGCAAAAGATGAGCTGACGAGCGCCTTAGCCACTATGGAAAAGCTAAAGGAGAGCTTCAACAAGGAGCGGGCGGATTGGAACACAGAGAAATCCGCTTTGCCGAAAAGAGTCGAAGACGCAGAAGCAGCTCTCAAACTGGTGGTAGACGAGCTGACTGGTGTAAAGCGGCAAGTACATGCTATGACTGCTGCTGTGTTTGGGAAGCATCCTTGCTTTATACTTTCAACATATCTTCCCATGTGTTGCTGGTTTACTGATGTTTATAATGATACAGAACTCAGATAGCTATCCGGCTCGACGCATGTAAGAAATTGAAAGCGGCCTATACTCTGATAGAGCAGCTGTATACCGGTGCGCAGCGGATCATCTGCACCGCTTCACACAATAAACCTCCTCTAACATTGATCAAGGACACCTTAGAAAGGCTATCCATGCTGCCTGCCTGGGTTGAAGAAATAAAGAAAGCTGCGGCATGGGCTGGTGCTCTGACCGCTCTAACCCGGGCAAAGGCGTGGGTGCCTGATCTTGATCCGGTGGACGTGGCTAAAGGCTTCCCAAGCTTAAAAGAAGACGGATCAGAATTTGGCAATGAGGATCTCCGCGCCATAAACTGGGAAGTACGTCCGCTGGCTTGTCAATTGGCTGAAGAAGCTAATCTCTCGTACTATCAGGCAAGTTATGATGACAAGAACAGACGGGTTGCTGCACCAATTCCGGAGGCGCAAAATCTTATCCCACCAATCCGTAAGCACATTTATGCCCCCAACATTGAACCGTCCACGCTTATAAGCGATGAAGCTATATTCCAAGCCCTAACTGGGACCGACTGGGCAACTGTTGACTTCCAGCCACTGGGTAGAGAGGAGGGAGTTGAACCGGTGCAAGATGATCCACAGCCATCAGGCCAAGCTGGTGACGAATCCTGATCCGGAGACCAGTCTAGTCTTCTACATGCTTCAATACTTATTGTGCAACAATTATCCTTTTGGGCACTGAAACACCTTGTAATAGGCTAGTTAAAACACTTGGTCTATTATGCCTTCGTGCATATTTATCTGCGGCTGATGCTTGCTAATCCGCCATGCTTAAGATATGATGTTCATAATCCATAGCCATTTATTCAAGCTGTCCCTGTAGATAAGAAGCTTAAAGCGCTCTGGCGGTTTACCACCGGGCGGGTCATAATATCCAAATATATATATGACCAAGGTTTAAAACCAAGGTTGTAAAAGATAACCAAATATGGAAATATATGACACATGTGACCTTTAGGCATAATGTTGGCTGACCAACTTTGTAGTGAGGGTAATAACCCTAATCCAGAGTATAAATGACTCCTGTTATATGATGCCGGTTTACAATAAAATCATTCCGGGTTGTGATAAACACCGGTTTATTCCATATTGGTGACTTTGAGTCAAAACCAGACCGGGCTGATAGTCTCCGGATTGTAACTTGATCATGTACTGACAACTTGTAGTTGACAGCCTAACCGGGTTGATGAAAACATCACAAATCTTGTCAAAAGAAAGAAAAACTTAGCAAAAGGCAAATAAAAACCGTTGTAGTCGAGGCTTTTCACGGGCTGCCAGGCCCCAAATTCGAGGCTTTTCATGGGCTACCAGGCCACTGAGTTAAACCATTTTTACAAAGCCTTTTAAGATGGTCCTCAATCCTTAACCAAACATCATTTTAACTTGACAAGTTCAGGTTCTTATTAGAGTAACTTGTCAAAGTTCGATGGGTCATACCAGGTTTACCTGGGCGGAGTAACTTACTTAAAGAGGCAGGCTAACCCGTGGTTTTAGGTGTATACACCAGGCTTCCAAGCCATGGCTTGATAGCCTATTACAAGTGTAGATTCTAAGTTCATTTCGACGGCAAAGAATTCCGAAGTAACATTTTGAGCTGTGCTCAGTGGGTGCCTATGTTTGAGTTGTTGTTTTACAACACTCTCTTTGGCCCCGGATTGATTTGGCTTTGAGCCGATCAAGAGGTGTGACTATGGTTCAGATACGACCAAGCCCCCAAGTGATGTTGTGGCATTGCGCTGATCAAGAGGTGTAGCTATGGTTGGGATACGACCAAGCCCCCAAGTGATGTTGTATAAAGCTTTGATAAGCTGAATCAAGGGGTAAACCGGACGTCGCTTTATAAACAGAAGCTCCATGTAACCACACATGATATAAGAAAAACAACAAATACCCCGCTTTAGTTGAGGTTCTGGTTTATTTATTGATCATAATATATACATGGTCATAAATATGTACAAAAGGAGAGCCTATGGCTCAAGTATAGTAGGGCCGAAAATGAGCGGTATTCCACGGCCGGTGGGTCTCCTCCTCCGATTTGTGTGAATCTTTGCGCTCTCGAACATCAATTAAGTAGTATGACCCGTCGTGCAGATTCTTGCTGACCACAAAGGGTCCTTCCCAAGGGGGGATAGATTGTGCATATCCGTTTGATCCTGGATGAGTCGAAGCACCAAATCGCCTTCTTGAAAGGTTCTGGTTCTAACCCGACGGCTGTGATAACAACGCAGATCTTGCTGATAAATCGCCGAACGGGCTGCTGCTGTGTCACGCTCCTCATCTAGCAGGTGAAGACCTTCCTGCCGTGCCTTCTTGTTGTCAGCTTCAACATATGCCGCTACACGAGGTGAATCATGACGGATGTCACTAGGAAGAACCGCTTCCGCTCCATAAACCATGAAGAAAGGTGTGTACCCTGTCGATCTGTTGGGTGTGGTATTGATGCTCCATAACACAGAAGGTAACTCCTCAACCCAACAACCCGGCGTCCGTTGCAAAGGAACCATAAGCCGGGGTTTGATGCCTCTCAAGATCTCTTGATTGGCCCTCTCCGCTTGACCATTGGACTGGGGGTGAGCCACTGATGATACGTCAAGCCGGATGTGCTCACGTTGACAGAACTCCTTCATGGCACCCTTTCACAAATTGGTACCATTGTCTATTATAATGTTGTGTGGAAAGCCAAATCGGAAGATCACCTTTTTGATGAATTGAACCACCATAGCTGCATCACACTTACTAACTGGCTCTGCCTCTACCCACTTCGTGAACTTATCAACCGCCACCAATAGGTGGGTCTTCTTTTCCTTGGATCTTTTGAAAGGCCCAACCATATCCAGCCCCCAAGTTGCAAACGGCCAGGTGATTGGAATCATCCTCAATTCTTGAGCCGGTACATGAGCGCGCCTTGAGAATTTTTGACAGCCATCACATCTTTTGACCAAGTCCTCGGCATCAGCATGAGCTGTCAACCAGTAGAAACCGTGACGAAACGCCTTGGCCACCGAGGGAGTCCTGGATTAGGGGGTGTCCGGATGGCCGGAGTATGACCTTTGGCCGGACTCGGACTATGAAGATACAAGATTGAAGACTTCGTCCCGTGTCCGGATGGGATTTTCCTTAGCGTGGAAGGCAAGCTTGGCGATACGGATATGTAGATCTCCTCCCATTGTAACCGACTCTGTGTAACCCTAACCCTCTCCGGTGTCTATATAAACCGGAGGGTTTTAGTCTGTAGGACGAACAACAATCATACCATAGGCTAGCTTCTAGGGTTTAGCCTCTCTGATCTCGTGGTAGATCTACTATTGTACTACCCATGTCATCGATATTAATCAAGAAGGAGTAGGGTTTTACCTCCATCGAGAGGGTCCGAACCTGGGTAAAAACATCGTGTCCCTTGTCTCCTGTTACCATCCGCCTAGACGCATAGTTCGGGACCCCCTACCCGAGATCCGCCGGTTTTGATACCGACATTGGTGCTTTCATTGAGAGTTCCTCTGTGTCGTCATCTTTAGGCCCGATGGCTCCTCCGATCGTCAACAACGATGCGGTCCAGGGCGAGACTTTTCTCCCCGGACAGATCTTCAGATTCGCGGCTTTGCATCTGCGGGCAATTCGCTGGCCATCCGGAGCAGCTCGAAGCTACGCCCGCCATCATGTCAGATTTGGAAGTTTGAACTACACGGCCGACGTCCGCGGAGACTTGATCTTCGACGGATTAGAGCCACAACCAAGCGCGCCAAGACCGTCACGATGGGTATGATCTAGCTCGCCTCCGAACAGTGCCTCGAGGTCGCACGATGTCCGCCCGACCCTTAGCTCGAGCCGATCGCGCCAATCAAGGACGGTGGCTGGACACGCCTCGGCGCTGCAATCTCTATGGCGATCGAGCCAACACCATACCTGTCCTTTGCGGCTTCGTGACTCAAGGTACCGGACTCTTTCCGGACCAACCTTCGCGCCCGCCAATCGAATCCGACTGGGCGCCGATCATGGAGTTCACCGCCGCGGACATCTTTCAGCACTCGCCCTTCGACGACATTCTAAATTCACTAAAGTCCCTCTCTTTATCAGGAGAGCCCTTGCCGGACTATGGTCAGCAAGGTTGGGATGCGGACAACAAAGAAATTCAAAGCCCACCCACCACCCAGTTCGTAGCCACTGTCGATGATTTAACCAACATGCTCGACTTCGACTCTGATGACATCGATGGTATGGACGCTGATGCAGGAGACGACCAAGAACCAGCGCCTACAGGGCACTGGAAGGCCACCTCGTCGTACGACATATACATGGTGGACACCCCAAAAGAAGGGAACGACGATGGAACAACGGAGGATGGCCCCTCCAATAAGAAGCCTAAGTGCCGGCGTTAGCGGCGCCGCTCTAAATCCCGCCAAAGCAAAAACAACGATTCCGGCACGGGAGACAATAACACCCTGACAAGTGCGAAGACAACCCTCCAGCAGGATTCAAAGACAGAGGATGGAGAAGCCAGCTCTCATGAGAGAGCGCATGCAGAGAGGTAGAGGATGATAATTACATGCCTCCCTCTCAAGACGAGGCAAGCCTCGACGACGCATTTAATTTGTCGTGCACGAGGATCCCGTCGAACAAGAGCGTTTCAAACGCAGGCTTATGGCCAAAGCGAGCAGCCTCAAGAAAAAACAGCAACAACTTAGAGCTGACCAAGACTTGCTAGCCGACAGATGGATCAAGTCCTTGCAGCCAAGAGTATGAACTCGAACGCCTCCAAGAGCTACCTAAAACGCAGGCTGCTACCCGATTAGAGGAGGAAGCACAAAGACCTACATCACCAGCACATGATGCGCCGACCCGGCCACCTCGTGGTCATGACAGAGAGGCCTCTCGCCCTCCACTCAAGCCGCACTCCAGCGTCGCCAAAGAATACCAAGGCACGGGAAAATGCGCCAGACCTGCGAGATATATTGGAGGACAGGGCAAGGCAAACAAGATCGATCTATGGATCGCGTGGGCGCCCCACAACACGTGACGATAACCGTCATGCCGGATATGGTAAATCCGGCCGGGCCAAACATAGTAGACAAAGCTCATTTGAGCTATGTCGTGATATAGCCCAATACAGAGGCGCCGCACACCCACTATGCTTCACAGATGAAGTAATGGATCATTAAATCCCCAAGGGTTTCAAACCCGTAAACATTGAATCATACGATGGCACAACAGATCCGGCGGTATGGATCGAGGATTATCTCCTTCATATCCACATGGCCCGCGGTGATGATCTACACGCCATCAAATACCTCCCACTCAAGCTTAAAGGACCAGCTCGGCATTGGCTCAACAGCTTGCCAAAGATAATCAATTGGTTGTTGGGAGGACACGGAAGCCGCATTCTCGACAACTTCTGTGGCACCTATGTGCGACCACCGGGCGCCGATGACCTAAGCCACATAATTCAGCAGCCAGAGGAATCGCCGACAATTCCGGACACGGTTCCTAACCAAGAAAAATCAAATAGTCGACTGTCCGGACGCAGAGGCCCTTGCAGCCGTCAAGCATAACATCTGTGACGAGTGGCTTGCCCGGCACCTAGAACAGGAAAAGCCGAAATCCATGGCAGCCCTCACAACACTCATGACCCGCTTTTGCGCGGGAGAAGACAACTGGCTAGCTCGTAGTAATAACATGACCAAGAGCCCTGGTAATTCGGATACCAAGGACAACATTGGCAGGTCGCGTCGCAACAAGCAAAAGCGCCGCATTAACGGCGACAATGCTGAGGATACGACAGTTAATGCCGGATTCAGAGGCTCTAAACCCGGTCAGCGGAAAAAGCCATTCAAAAGAAATACTCCGGGCCCATCCAATTTGGACCGAATACTCGATCGCTTGTGCCAGATACACGGCACCCCCGAAAAACCAGCCAACCACACCAACAGGGATTGTTGGGTGTTCAAGCAGGCATGCAAGTTAAACGCCGAAAACAATGACAAGGGGCTGCATAGCGATGACGAGGAGGAGCCCCGGCCGCCGAACAATAGGGGACAGAAGGGCTTCCCCCCACAAGTGCGGATGGTGAACATGATATACGCAACCCACATACCCAAAAGGGAGCGGAAGCGTGCACTCAGGGACGTATATGCGTTGGAGCCAGTCGCCCCAAAGTTCAACCCATGGTCCTCCTGCCCGATCACTTTTGATCGAAGGGACCACCCCACTAGCATCCGCCATGGCGGATTCGCCGCATTGGTTCTAGACCCAATCATTGATGGATTTCACCTCACTAGAGTCCTTATGGACGGCGGCAACATCCTGAACCTGCTTTATCAGGATACAGTGCGAAAAATGGTCATAGATCCCTCAAGGATTAAACCCACAAAGACGACATTTAAAGGCGCCATACCAGGTGTAGAGGCCAACTAGACAGTGCTCGAGTTACACTTGAGGTGGTCTTGGATCCCGGATAATTTCCAAGCGAGGAGTTAATCTTCGACATGGTCCCGCTCGCAGATGGCTATCACGCCTGCTCGGACGAACCGCATTGCAAAGTTCAATGCGGTGCCGCACTACACATACCTCAAGCTCAAGATGCCAGCCCTCGAGCAGTCATTACGGTCAATGGAAACACCGAACGCTCTCTCCGAACGGAGGAGCATACGGCGGCCCTCGCGGCGGAAGTACAAAGCAGGCTCTCAAGGCAATTCTCCAGTCCGGCCATTAAACGTCCGGACACCGTCAAGCCGCTACCAGAGTAACCTACAACAAGACCGCCTGCACGCTTCGAGCACGCGAGCAATGCGGCCCCAACCCCAGCCCTCGCGAAACTGTGAAACCAGTACTACGCGTACATAACTACGCTCTGGAAATACCATGGGCATAGGGGGAGGGACACGACCACGGCATGCCCAAAATGCGGCTCAACCGCACTAGGGGCTCCCGATTTTGTCATTCTTTTTCTTACTTTCAGGACTCCACCCTACGGAAGACCTGTCCGGCAGTACAATCGCCGAACACACGATGCAACAGCCAGGGAGGCAGAAAGCTACGTCGAGTGTCCAGGTGGTCTCTATAACAAGCTGTATACTTGTTTCACATATCATCCCGCAGCTCGCCCCTGGAGAGGGACATGTCAAATAGTCCCATCTCTTGCTTATCGCACTATTTGTATCGTTCTGCTTTTACCGCAGACTTTTCGAATAAACAATACATAGCTTTTGTCTATTATTGCATTCCTTTTCTATATAAAAATTTGTTCAGTTATGAAATTATGCAACCGTACACTTTGGTATGGCCAATACACCAGGGGCTTATGTACCCCAGAATATGGTGTGAGAAGTCCGAACACTCTCATGAGTGCGGCACCCCGAACTTATAGCATTATATGCATCAGCTCCGAATCATGTCTTGGGTCAATAGTTGGGTTTGCCCGGCTCCCATGTTTTGGTACCTTACGTTCCGTTATATCGGTTAAGGTAACATTGGGAGAACCACTCGCGATTGTGCCCGGCTGAGCTGGGCTAAGCACCTCGGTGGAGAAAGCTAAAACTGACCGTCATGATAGGGCGAGAGCTGGTCGCTGTTCGAGAGGTTTTCGAGTCCCTAAAGACTTATGCCGCTTAGAGCGAGGAGTCGGCTTTGTCCGCCTAGGCGTGATAGCGCCTCAACTCGGTCTTCCAAATACTAGGGGCTTCGCCGAAATTTAAAATTATAGAATTCTATGGCTAAGTGAGAGTGTTTAAGCATTATAGTCCGATTGCCTTGTTCATTGTGTTGAGCGCCTCCCTCGAAGGACCCAATAATGGGAAAAAGAGCGCTCAAGTTTATCCCGAACACCCCAGCACTCGTCGCATGGGGGAAGAAGCCGACGACTCGCCATCTCACAAATTTTAATAAACGGCCGCACAGAAGGTAATATTTTAAATTCAAAAGCGTTGCTTAGCGCATATGAACAAGTTTTCAGCGTACAGGATCACAAAATGCGAGTTTACTCAAAAATTACATCTTTGGAGCACTCATCTGCTATAAGGCGGGCACCCTTCAGGACACCCTCATAATACATCTCGGGCTTGAGATGCTCCTTGCCCGACGGTGGTCCGTCCGTCACAAGCTTCTCAGCGTCCATCTTGCCCCATTGCACTTTAGCACGGGCAAGGGCCCTACGGGCACCTTCGATGCATACGGAGCGCTTGATGACTTCAAGCCTTGGACAGGCATCCACCAGCCACCTTACCAGCCCAAAGTAGCTCCCAGGCATGGCTTCCCCAGGCCACAGCCGGACTACGAGACCCTTCATGGCCTGTTCGGTCAGCTTATGGAGCTCGACCAGCTGCTTGAGCTGGTCGCTCAAGGGCACCGGGTGTCCGCCTCAAAGATCTCGAGACCGAACACCTTCTTCGCCGAGCTCCCTCTTCGGCTCGGTAGAATGCGGCAGCGTCGGACACACTCCGGGGAAGATCTGTGAATGCTCCTGGAGAGCTCCGGACTCGGGTAAGTAACAAGTAATTCACTTTCACGTGCTTGCTTTGCATAAAGAATGCCTTACCCGCCGCTATCTTCTTCATCGCCTCAATTTCTGGAGGGCTTTTTGGGCTTCGCCTTGGCAGATTTGCGCTCTCAAGCGCCGAGGCGAGCCTCGGACTCGAGTCTTTGAGTCAAGCCCAAACTCGTGTTTTTCCACGAGCACGGAGCTCTTGCTGCACCTCCGCCACCCACGCCTCCTGCTTCTCTCGCTGGGTACGCTCCACGGCCGCATTTTCTTCGGCCTTGGACAACGCTTCCTTCAGGGTTGCCACCTGGGTTGTGGCCCCTGTAATACCCATGTTGGTCCTGTCATTTTTTGCAATCACATCTTTTTTATATACTTACATAAGGTATTACTTACCTTCCTTGTCCTCGAGCTGCTTCTTGGCAAGGCCGAGCTCGTTCTCGGACCGCTCGAGGCTCTGCTTCAATGCATCGACCTCCGCAGTCAGTGCGGCAGAGGTCAGCAGCACAACCTGCATTCCCATATTTACATACTTATGTCATACTCCTGCGTATATCTTTTTGATCCTCAGTTCGGCTTTTCTTTCCGAACACCAAACTAAGCATCAGGGGCTACTGCCTATGCAGTAATATTTTTACATATCTTAAATACATACCTCAAAGCCTGTTAGAAGGCTGGCACAGGCTTCAGTCAGCCCACTCTTGGAGGACTGAACCTTCTGGATCACCACACTCATAACAGTGCGGTGCTCCTCATCGATGGAGGCGCCGTTAAGCACCTCCAACAGATTATCCGGTGCCTCTGGTTGCACGGAGGTCACCGGCGTCGTAGGCTTGCCCTTCTTAGTAGTTGGCCGCCTGCCGGATGCCGGAACCGTTGAAGGTTCCGGTGCGGTGTCCGGCCTAGGGCCGGACTTAGAGCCCTTCTGGGTTTTATCCCCTTTGTGCCTGGAGTCCGGGAGGTCGCCTTGCGGCGCCTCCAGGAACACCCCCTCCTGGCTTGGACCCTTTTGGGACTCCACCTCACCATCGTCCGTAGGACGAGGGGAGGTAGCAGTCGGAAGTGAAAGGCTATTCACATCGGACGAATCCAGGGATCCGCTCGACGAAGCGTCGAGCTGGGCCGCGGGCGGACTGCATGATTACATTCGGCGTCAGAAGATACTATGCAGTAAAGGAACGCCATGAGTCATTCTGGTATTCGGATACTTACGATTTTGCTAGGGGCTTGGCCCTGGATGGCCACTCCTCTTCGCCATCGTCGGCGTTGGTGGAGTAGTCCAGAGGAAGGGTCCTTCCCTTCTTGGACCCTCCGCCCCCCCCCCCCAGTTGGGGCGGCCTTCCTTTTCATTCCTCCCCTCGCTGGAGGGGGAGAGACTTCTTCTTCCTCCTCGTCTTCGGAGGAAGAGTGCGCCTCAGAGTCATCGGACGATGAATCCGGCACCACCGGGCGCCGGGAACTCTTTCGAGTTCCCGTGGCCTTCTTCTTGGCCTTCTTCTCCGGCACCACGTAAGGTGCCGGGACCAGCAGCCTCGTCAAGTGGGCATCTGCTGCATCTTCGGGCAGGTCTTCTTCTGCCATTCCTGTCAAAGGAACGGGAGCTTAGATCCCGCATAGAGTTAAACTATGAAAAACAAGTATCTCGTAAAGGGTAAAATAAGCTTACTACTGGCGGCTTGGCGCCGCACGAATCCGTGATCCTCGGTGATGGGAGGGGAACCTCGGCGCCCTTGGATAGCACCTTCCAGGCATCCTCGTGCGTTGTGTCAAAGAGCCTGGTCAGAGTTTGGTGCTGGGCCAGGTTGAACTCCCATAAGTTAAAAGCCCGTCGTTGACACGGGAGGATCCGGCGGATGAGCATGACCTGGACTACGTTGACGAGTTTAACCTCTTTGTTCACCAGGTCTTGGACGCAGGTTTGGAGTCCGGTACGCTCTTCCGAATTACCCCACGATAGGCCCTTGTCTTTCCAGGAGGTGAGCCGTGTGGGGATGCCAGATCGGAATTCGGGGGCCGCTGCCCATTCAGGGTCACGCGGCTCGGTGATGTAGAACAACCCCGATTGCCACCCCTTAATGGTCTCCATGAAGGAGCCCTCGAGCCATGTAACGTTGGGCATCTTGCCCACCATGGCGCCTCCGCACTCCACTTGCTGGCCGCCCACTACCTTCGGCTTGACATTGAAGGTCTTCAGCCATAAGCCGAAGTGGGGCTTGATGCGGAGGAAAGCCTCGCACACGACGATAAACGCTGAGATGTTGAGGACGAAGTTCGGGGCCAGATTGTGGAAATCCAAGCCGTAGTAGAACATGAGCCCCCGGACAAACGAGTGAAGTGGGAAACCCAGTCCGCGGAGGAAATGGGTGAGGAACACCACCCTCTCATGGGGCCTGGGGGTGGGATGAGCTGCCCCTTGTCTGGGAGCCGGTGCGCGATGTTGTTAGACAAGTATCCGGCCTCCCTCAGCTTCTTGATGTGTCCCTCCGTGACGGAGGAGACCATCCACTTGCCTCCCGCTCCGGACATGGCTGGAGAAAGTAGAGGTGGGATGTGCAGACTTGGGTGCTGGAGCTCGAGTGTGCGAAAATGGATAAGCGAAGGAGGAAGAAGGCGTAGATGGAAAAGGTGGATCCTTATCCCCTTATATGGGCGGACGAAACTATGTGCCCCCACCAGCCTGGTAAAACTCGCTTATCTCCCAAGCGCCATAAATTAATGGCACGGTTGGGTTACCCACGCCCGTATTGATGAGAATCCCGGAATAAGGGGACACGATCTCTGCTTCAACAAGACGTGCCACGGAAACCGCCTCGCTAAGTGCGCTGAGGTGGGATAGTAAAAACGATTCGAATAAAGGCTTGGACGTGGTGTGATGTCACGCTGCGGAATACGTCAGCAGGTTGAATTTGTGTAAATATTATTCTCTCTACTGTGGTATGTGGAAATTATTTTGCAGAGCCGGACACTATCCTTGTGTTCAAAATCTTCTATGAAGTATTCGGAGGAGGAACCCGCCTTGCAATGCCGAAGACAATCTGCTACCGGACTCGTCATCATTGAAGCCTGGTTCAGGGGCTCGAGGAGTCTGGATTAGGGGTGTCCGGATGGCGGACTATGACCTTTGGCGGACTCTGGACTATGAAGATACAAGATTGAAGACTTCGTCCCGTGTCCGGATGGGACTTTCCGTGGCGTGGAAGGCAAGCTTGGCGATACGGATATGTAGATCTCCTCCCATTGTAACCGACTCTGTGTAACCCTAACCCTCTCCGGTGTCTATATAAACCGGAGGGTTTTAGTCCGTAGGACGAACAACAATCATACCATAGGCTAGCTTCTAGGGTTTAGCCTCTCTGATCTCGTGGTAGATCTACTCTTGTACTACCCATGTCATCAATATTAATCAAGCAGGAGTAGGGTTTTACCTCCATCGAGAGGGCCCGAACCTGGGTAAAAACATCGTGTCCCTTGTCTCCTGTTACCAACCGCCTAGACGCACAGTTTGGGACCCCCTACCCGAGATCCGCCGGTTTTGACACCGACAGCCACCAAAGACTTTGAACCGGCGTGGTGACCACAATCTCCTTCGTGGATCTCACGCAAAATTTCACTGCCTTCTTCAGGAGACACACAATGTTTAAACACCCCTTTCACACTGCAATGATGTAACTCTCCATTGATAATAGTCATGGACTTTGACCGTCAGATTATCTGCCTAGCCAAAGTTTCATCCTCTGGTAACTCGCCCCGGTTCATATACGCCAAATATGGAACCGTCCAATCCGGAATAACATGAAGAGCCGCCACCAACTAAACTTCCGAATCAGGAACAGCCAAATCCTCTTCACCAGGGAGCTTGACGGACGGATTATGCAACACATCCAGGAAGACATTAGGTGGAACTGGTTTACGTTGGGAACCCAAACGGCTTAAAGCGTCCGCCGCTTTGTTCTTCCGCCGGTCCACATGATCCACTTGATAACCTTTGAAGTGACCTGCAATAATATCCACCTCACGACGATATGCCGCCATGAGTGGGTCCTTGGAATCCCAAGTGCCGGACACTTGTTGAGCCACCAGATCCGAGTCACCGAAGCACTTAACTCGGCTTAAGTTCATCTCCTTAACCATCCGAAGACCATGGAGTAAAGCCTCATATTCAGCTGCATTGTTAGTGCAAGGGAACATTAAACGGAGAACATAACAAAACTTATCACCTCGTGGGGAAGTTAATACGACTCCAGCCCCCGAGCCCTCCAATTGCCTGGACTAATCAAAATGAATAGTCCAATAAGTATGATCCGGCTTCTCTTCTGGCGCCTGTACTTCTGTCCAATCATTGATGAAATCCACAAGTGCCTGAGATTTGATCGCCATTCGGGGTATGTATTTCAACCCGTGAGGCCCGAGCTCGATAGCCCACTTAGCAATCCGGCCAGTTGCTTCCCTGTTCTGGATTATATCCCCAAAGGAGCAGAGCTGACCACCATGATGGGATGACCTTGAAAATATTGCTTAAGCTTCCGGCTTGCCATGAAAACTCCATACACCATTTTTTGCCAATGCGGGTACCTTTGCTTGGACTCAAAAAGTACCTCACTGATATAGTAAACCGGCCGCTGAACCGGATATTCCTTTCCTGCCTCCTTGTGCTCCACCACAATAGCCACACTAACAGCCCAGGCGTTAGCTGCCACATATAGCAACAATGGTTCTTTGTCAACCGGAGCAGCGAGAATCGGTGGATTAGCCAATTGCCGCTTTAAGTCCTCAAACGCTTCATTAGCAGCGTCACTCCAAACGAAGTTATCCGTTTTCTTCAGCAGCTGATACAAAGGGATGGCCTTCTCGCCGAGGCGACTGATAAACCGGCTCAACGCACCAATCTGGCCTGCCAGGCGTTGAACATCATTGATACACTTCGGTTTGGCCAAAGAGGTGATGACTTTGATCTTTTCCAGATTAGCTTCAATCCCCCTGTTAGACACCAAGAAGCCCAAGAGCTTGCCTGCCGGTACACCAAAAACGCACTTGGCCGGATTAAGCATCATTTTATAAACCCGCGGGTTATCGAAGGTCTCCTTCAAGTCATCTATCAATGTCGCCTTCTGTCTAGATTTTACCACAATATCATCCACATAAGCATGAACATTGCGGCCAATCTGATCATGAAGACAATTCTGCACACACCGTTGATAAGTCGCCTGGGCACTCTTGAGCCCAAAGGGCATAGACACATAACAGAAGGCTCCCAAAGGAGTTATGAAGGTTGTCTTCTCGTGGTCCTTAACTGCCATTTTGATCTGATGATAACCAAAATATGCATCCAGAAAACTCAAATGTTCGCAACCTGCCGGAGCATTAATGATTTGATCAATACGAGGAAGGGCAAAAGGATCTGCTGGACAGGCTTTGTTGAGATCTGTGTAGTCCACACACATACGCCAAGTGTCGTTCTTCTAAAGCACCAGCACCGGATTAGCCAGCCACTCAGGATGAAATACTTCAACTATAAATCCAGCCGCCAAGAGCCTGGCTACTTCTTCCCCAATAGCCTGGTGTCTTTCTTCATTGAACCGGCGAAGAAATTGCTTGACCGGTTTATACTTGGGATCAACATTGAGAGTGTGCTCAATGAGTTCTCTCGGTACACCTGGCATGTCAGAAGGCTTCAACGCAAAGATGTCCCGATTCTCACGGATGAACTCGATGAGCGCGCTTTCCTATTTCGGATCCAAGTTAGCGCTGATGCTAAACTGCTTGGACGAATCGCCGGGCACGAAGTCAACAAGCTTAGTCTCATCAGCCGATTTAAACTTCAGGGCCGGATCATGCTCTATAGTTGGTTTCTTCAATGAAGTCATATCTGCTGGATCAACATTGTCTTTGTAAAAATTCAACTCTTCTGTTGCACAAACCGACTCAGCATAAGCCGCATCACCTTCTTCACATTCCAGAGCGATCTTGCGGCTCCCATGCACTGTTATAGCTCCCTTGTGACTCGACATCTTGATCTGATAGACATAACAAGGTCGTGCCATAAACTTAGCATAAGCTGGCCGTCCAAACAGGGCATGATACGGGCTTTTGATTTTCACCACTTCAAAGGTCAAGGTTTCTGATCTCGAGTCATGCTCATCTCCAAAATCCACCTCCAGAGCTATTTTACCAACTGGATATGCCGATTTACCAGGCACTACACCATGGAACACCGTATTGGACGGTTTAAGATTTTTATCTGTTAACCCCATGCGACGGAAGGTTTCATAATAAAGGATATTTATACTACTCCCTCCATCCATGAGTACTTTGGTGAACTTATAACCTCCCACCTGAGGTGCCACCACAAACGCCAGATGGCCCGGATTATCAACCCGGGGCGGATGATCCTCTCGACTCCACACAATAGGCTGTTCAGACCAGTGTAAGTATCGGGGAACCGCCGGTTCAACGGAATTCATTGCCCTTTTATGAAGCTTCTCATTGCGCTTGTTTAGGCTAGTGGTGAAGACATGATACTGCCCGCTATTCAACTGCTTCGGGTTGCTCTGGTAACTCGACTGCTGCTGCTGCTGTTGCTGATTCCCCTGATTGTTATAACCACCTTGGTTGCCCTGATTGCTTTTATTGCCATGTCCGCTCTGGTTACCATGAAAACCTGAACCGAAACTGCCTCCACCATAACCCGGCCCATGAGACCCGGGGCCCGAACCGCCACCCGGTCCATGATCATACCGAAAAGAATCAGAATTTTTGAACTCTTGCATGATGTAACAATCTTTCCAAAGGTGCGTGGATGGGTTCTCCTTCGTCCCATGCTTTGGGCAAGGCTGGTTCAACAGATAAGACAGGCGGTCCAAATTAGGACTTGGTCCTCCACCGCGCTGGGGCGGTTTACCTTTACGCCGTTGGCCTTTGTCCTGCACATTGGTATTAGCCACAAAATCCAAGCTATTATCCGATTTACGCTTACCGTTGTTTCCATGGCCCGCCGGGTTGTGCTGTTGCCCCTTGGTATGTCCGCTCTTCTTTCCCTTCCCTGTCTTGTCATCGTCAGACTCGGGGTCCTTGGTACCATCAGAATCGGCATATTTCACCAGGGTAGCCATAAGAGTCCCCATATCATTGTAGTGGCGTTTGAGCCGTCCCAACTTCATCTTCAGAGGCGCAAACCGGCAATTGCCTTCCAACGTTAAAACTGCTGTGTCAGCATTAATGCAGTCCGATGAATGCAAAATCTCCGAAACCCGGCGCACCCAATGGGTTGTTGACTCTCTTTCCTCCTGGACACAGGCAACTAGGTCCACAATTGACATAGGCTGCTTGCACGTATCCTTGAAGTTCTGGATAAACCGGGCCCTCAGCTCGACCCATGACCCAATGGAGTTAGCTGGTAATTTTTTCAACCAAGTTCGAGCCATTCCTTCCAACATCATGGTAAAGTATTTAGCGCATACCGCATCGTCCACATCCAGCATTTCCATTGCCATCTCATAGCTTTCCACCCATGACTCGGGGGATAAATCGGCGGTGTAATTTGGCACTTTTCGTGGGCCTTTGAAATCCTTGGGCAGGCGCATGTTGCGCAGCGCTGGGACGAGACACGGTACTCCCAAAGCGCTAGAGGTAACCCCTGGTTCTACCGATGTGGTTGGACGAACCGGAGTAAGTTGGCGAGCCTCATGCTGTGCAGCTAACTCGGCCTCTCGACGCGCTCTAGCGCGATCCACCACATCCTGAGCATCACCACCACCACCCGCCGGGTTATGGCCACGGGGCGGATCACGGTTCCGCGCATTGCTTGATACGGCCGGTTCATCCATACGCCTGCTGTAGCTCCGGCTTGGGCGGGGAGTAGAATGGATCCTCTTGCGACTATACGAATAAGCCTGCTGCTGAACCAAAGCTATCTGAAGAAGCTCCCTAGCCCGTCGCGTTTCGAATGCCCCGGAGACTCGCCTTCGATCGGTAGGGCCGCCAGCTGTGAAGCGGCAGTGACAATGTTGTCCATCGGGTTACAGTAATGACCCGGTGGTGTTGGGACATGCTGTGGCGAAACATGATTCTGGCGAGGCAGATCCACCAAACGTGGGTGAACCGGTGCCCCTGCTCCAAGTGCCTCCGCCCGATTTACCATCGGCGGATTACTTGTCCCCGCTCCTTGGGTGTTAAAGAGGTTCCTGGCCTCATAAACCGGCGGCAGACGAGATTGGTACCTCCTCTTCAGGACATCATTTGATGCACTCTGATCCAGCATAAGCCGGTAAGCCCGTGCATCCAATGCGGCCCGTTCCGCAGCCATCCTGGTATCCTCAGCTGCCAAGTCGACTTTGGCATGGGCGATCTGATCCTTCACCTTCGCGATTTCCGCATTATGTGCATCTTGATCCGCCGGGTTAACCTCCGCCATCAGCGTTGCCAAAGCGTCAAATAGATCAGATAGGACCTGAGCCGGCGGTCGCACAGGGCCTCCTGCCCCGGCCGCTATCGCTGCTGCTGATCCGGAAATCACCGCCGCTGCGGTCGAAGAGTGGAGCGCTGGCTGTGTACTGGCCATGAAGATCGCAACCCAGTTTGGCGGATCAAAGGGGTCCGAAATACTGTCGCCATCGGAACAGCCCCCAATCCGACCATCTTGCAACTGATATAACGACTCGGTTTCTCCGGTCGATGACTCGTCGCCGGAATAAACGACGGTCTCACCACCAGATTCTGGTCTATCCTCAGATTCCACTCCGTGGATGACTCCCACGAAGCCACGCTTCATGGCAGGCTTAACCCGGGCAGATCTCGCACGCTGAGTCGTCTCGACGATGTCGGTGCAGATGTCCGGCTCAGGGCCCGGTTCGCCGATCTTGCCAATGAAAACGTGTATGCCGCCGAAGGGGACCCGATACCCGTACTCGATTGAGCCGGCCTCGGGGCCCCAGCCTGCGTCGTTGATGTAGAGCTTGCCACAACGACTCTTGGTCATCCGGCCCACAGCGTAGCCCTTGAGTCCTTCGGAGCTGCCCTCTAAGAAGTCGAAACCATCGTGCGATAGCCCCACGGTGGGCGCCAACTGTCGTGGTTTTGTCACGTCAGATGTCCTAGAGAAAGGACTTAGTCGTGGAGCCATCGCTATGGGTTATCTTAAAGGGGTTAAAGCGGACAAGGGACGCAAGAGAGTTTATACTGGTTCGGCCCATTGCGGTGAAGGTAAAAGCGTAGGATCCAGTTGTTGTGGGATTTCTTGGGTTTCGATGACCAGGTAGCGAATACGCTTTGCCTGAGTCTCGAGTTGTTGTCTGTTGTCTTGAACCGTCGTCGGGTCGTCCCCTTATATACACGGGTTGACGCCCATCGGTTTACAGAATCCCGAGGCTGGCTCATAAACGTGTCCAGCTCAGTCTCTGCTCTTTCTATCTTACAACACAAGTTTACATATCAATACCGGCTTATGTCTATAGGCCTTAAACCGGCTTTGGGCCCTGGGCCTTCTGTGGGGACCCTGACTCATAAGTCCTGATCACCGAATGCACATGTACAGTGATCCCAGAGATCAATGCTCACTGAACACACAGAAGCTGAATAACAAGAGTCTTACATCCATACATGCTGTTTTACACAAGAAGGACCAATATGGTCAAGTCTTGAGTATATCATCGCAGCGGAAATCTTTGTCGATAACTTGGACCCATGCCATCTGCCTTAACCCTACAGGCATTCTGACTGGGAAAGTGTCCTAGCTCGCACGATCGTCACCAAGGAACTCTTCAATATATCTTGTTCTTTCATGCATGGCCAATAAAATAACCAGTGGCAAGCCAATGAGTACTTTGAATGTACTCGCAAGCAACCCATGATTTGGTTCAAAGTAACAATGCAATTGTACAACGAGTAAGCAACCTAGCTTCAAGCTAGTTACGATGTCCTATCAACTTGTGAGGTATGCATCAATAAAACATAGGTAACCTCGAGAACAGATTACAAATATCAACATAAATAGAGTTGAATCAATGTCATGTCATTCAACATGTCAAGTCTCCACCTTGACACAAATAGTTCCTTTCCACACACACATGCATCGTGATTTGTAAAATTTCTGGACATAGTTTAAGTAGCACCTCCCAACTGTCCATGACCGTGGACTCGGCTATTCGAATAGTTTGACACTCTGCAGAGGTTGCGCACTTTACCCACAAGATCTGGGATGCTTTTGTGTCATCCACGATCCCGCAGTACCTCAAGTACTCGGGGGAAGCACCCGATCACTATCTTTCCCTAGACGACACTAACAAGGAGTCCACTCGTTGATACACGACCCTCGTGTATAAGCAAAAGATCATGGGACTCTGCCCTTTTCACATTATTATGCATACACGAAGGGACCAACGGTGTGTCCGGTGCCCTGTGAAAACAGTCATGGCCGCCCTACCTGGCACGACCCCGTCTCGAGAGAGAGCACCAACTCTCCCCCGTCACTAGTAATGCAGGCTCCAAGCTAGTATCGGCCTAGGTAATTAATAATGCCCCATCCCATAAAGGGGTAGAGTGGTTGCACATGTTTGGTTGGGACGGTAATCACACATAAATCTAATCCATCATTTTACACACACATACCAAAATCTCTCTCCGGTATACCACTTCTTCCTCAAGTGGTGACCTTAGATCAACATCTCCCAAGGGCATTAGGGGCACCCGATGCGGTTTTCGAAAGAATGTAACCATGAAGAGTTCATGGTACACATGCATCATTATGCATCAAATAGTCTCTTGAAAATGCAATCATGAACAAGGTAAGGTCATGAGTAGGGGTATGCATCATGTGGTGGTTCACAACAAGTTTACCACTGTCATACTTCATCATCATGCAATCGGAAAAAGGGTACCGATGAACAAGAGGGGTATCATGGTCAAAGAGCTGCTTGTCTGGTTCATCAGAGTCTTCAAGTCTTCGGGTCCTTCTCCAAGTACTCCTTCTACTTCGTCAATTAACGTCGGAAACAAACACAATAAGCAACACAACAAATCAAAAATAAAAGTGCTCTAAAATTGCAAGTTGGACTTTTCTAGGATACCTTTGGTCATATGAGGTATGACCAAAGTGGCTTCAATGGGATTTGATCAATGGATATCTCTGAATATTTCAATATAATGGAATTAAGGGGTTTGTGGATTTGCAAGAAGTGTATAGAAATATTTTTTTGAAAAATGAGTAGAGGCACCCATTTATCAAACCATGATTTTAGAAGCATCTAGGATTTGGTTTCACTGGATTTGGAGTTCAAATGAATTTCCTATGAATTTGCAAAGTTAACAAATATGAAGAAATGGCTCATTATTTTGTGGGGTACAGAAAGTATTAAGAAAAATGTTCATAAACTAAGTTATGAACTTAGAAACATCTAGGAATTTGAATCATGGCATTTGGATCAATTTTGAGCTCTCTGTGATTTTCTAAAGTTCATCAAAGAAATAGGAAAAACAAGAATTGATAAATGTTTGTGAAGAAAAAGTCTCTGGAAAAATGTGCATGTTACACCAACAGATAGATCATGATTTATAGAGCCACTAGAAATTTGAATCTTCAAATTTGAAGTCCATCTGAATTCTGTAGAGATTTAACAATATTTATAAAAAGAGAAAAAGGAAGAAAAGTTGTCAACCTTATAAAGCGCACTGGGGGAAGCCCAGCTAAACAGTGCCTACTGGGCTCGGCCCAGTGGCTCAGCTGCGCGAGGGAGGAGGTGACGCCGAAGGCGCACTACAGGAGAGCGCCACCCAGCGGGGCAAGCGGATCAGCTAGAAGCCGTTTCCACTTAACCCGACAGGTGGGCCGGCTCGGTCACCTCTGCCGCTGACGGGCGGGCCCCTGCCAGCTGGTGGGGTGGTCGTCCGCTACCTCGCGCCTGAGGGAAAGGGGCCACAAGGGAGGCACGGCCGAGCGGCACCGGCGCCCTTCCCGGCGGCTCCGGTCAGCTACGATGGGGCCCAGCACACCGGAGGACTCAGCGCAGCGCGCCGATCCCGTCCATGTGCTTCGCGCCCGCGGAGGAGCTCGGGATGCCATGAATCTTGGCGGTGGCCGGCGGTGATTCTTTGCCTGTGGAGGAGGATAGGGGACGCGGGAGAGAGAGGGCTGATCCAGAAGGACTAGGGAAGGGGGAGAGAGTGAATGGAGATGAGGGAGAGACCAGGGGAGGCCCTATAAGGCGAGGCCATGGTGCACCGTGAACCAAGCTCACGAGTGCCCGCGGAAATCGCGGTGGCGGTCGAGGGAGGGTTCCTGGATGGGTCAGTGGCGCTCGTGGAGTCCGTCCAGGAGCGAGGGAGGTGAGAGGGGGAGAGGGGCGATGCTGAGGCGGGCCAGCCGTGTGCCTGTGGAGGGCCGAGTCGGGCAAAGTGCTCGGGCACTGTGACAGACGGGCTCAAAGGAGAGAGAAGGAGGAGGGGCCGACCGCGAGCGTGTCACGCATGCCGAGGCGGCCTCGGGGACACGTTCGGCGCCCAAGGTCGACGGGAGCATCAGGCGGAAGGCGGCTCGGCTCTGGTGCATCAGTGAGCGCTCCAGATCATGACCATGGCATGCCATGGCATTTTAATAGTGTCATGGGCATGTCTTATAGTGTCTGGGTGTTTTGGGGGAGAGTAAACAAGGTAGGAGTGGCATTGGATGCCCTAGAGAGCCACTAGATGAGAGGGGAGGTGGAGAGAGAGGTGAACAGTGGCTGTCCAGAGGGGGAAAATGGGGTTTTACCCCATCAATCATGGAGCTTTGGAAGAGGGGAGCTCTTTGGAGGTTGCTGGTGATCAGGTTCAGCTGTGGTAAAAACTTGGGCTCATGGAGATTAGTGGAAGAGGTCAAAATGATGATTTTGGAAAAATGGCAGAAGGTATTTATTGTTGGTTTGGGCAAGAAAATTAATTCCAATTGCCATGAGAATTAACAGGATGGAATGGCACTTAGAAATAGTGTGTTCTACCAAATTTAAGCTCATTTGGGCAAAGTTGACAGTGCAACTTTTGTAAACCCTAGAAATCAACAAAAATAGGTTTTCCAAGATCTAGTCATGCAAAACCATTCTCCTTGATGCAGCACTTGGTGTAGTGTCATCATTCGGGGATTTGAACATGTCCACAAAAATTCAGATCAAAAGGACACACTTGGCAATGTAGAGTTGTTCAAATTTGGTTCTGGACAAGAAGGGTTTTGGGGCACTTTGGTCAATATAACATTTTCTCCAACTTGTGCCATTTGGTCTAGATGAATTATTAGACCACTTGAGTATGTACACAAGATTTGAGAGCATTTGGACATGTTTGGCAATGTAAAGTTGCTCAAACTTCAAAATGGACAGAATTGGTTTTGAGGGGATTTCATGGGGTTATAATATTCTCGAGGCCAATCCTGCCTGTTGCTTCTAGATTTTGCAGTATCCTCTTCAGCGGAAAACAAGTGACGACTGTGATCTCATGTGCTTGGAAGTAATGGCGCAGCTTTCTCGAGGCCATGAGAAGGCCGAAAAGCAATTTCTGCACACGAGAGTACCTTGACCTAGCCCCCGCAGAAGGGAACCGACAAAGTAAACTGGGGCTGCACCATTCTTTTTCGCATCTTCTCACACGCTGCAAGCAGATCCATCTTTGTCGGGACCAGAGCTTGCCGATGAAGTGCCTTGCTTGTCATTGGATGCGCCTCGCCGTGGTTGCTGGCTCATCATCCGCCTCCCTCTCCGCTACTAACGCAGCACTAACCACTTGATTGGTTGCCGCTATATATAGCAGCAACTTCTCTTGTGGCTTAGGTGTGACAAGTGTTGGAGTGGAGGATAGGTATCTCTTTAAGTCCTGCAGCGCAGCCTCCGCTTCCGGAGTCCATTTCATTGGACCTGCCTTTTTCAATATTTTGAAAAATGGCAGGGCGCGCTCAGCAGACCTAGAGATAAACCTGCTGAGAGCAGCTACGCAACCGGCAAGTCTTCGTACATCCTTGACGCGCTTTGGTGCTTCAATTTGCTCAATGGCTTTGATCTTGTCGGGATTGGCTTCAATTCCGCGCTGAGACACGAAGAACCCGAGAAGCTTGCCGAAGGGGACTCCAAACACACACTTCTCGGGGTTGAGCTTGAGGTTGATCTTGCGCAGATTTGCAAAGGTTTCGTCTAAATCTTGAATCAGAGTCGCCTTGTCCTTGCTCTTGACCACTATGTCATCCATGTAGGCTTCCACATTTCTGTGCATTTGTTGCTCAAAAGCGTCATGGACTGCTCTTGCAAATGTTGAACCAGCATTCTTTAATCCGAAAGGCATCCGTACGAAGCAGTAAGTGCCACATGGGGTGATGAATGCGGTCTTCTCCTCATCTTCTTCTGCCATGAAGATCTGATGGTACCCTGAGTATGCATCAAGAAATGAAAGCAAATCACATCCGGCCGTGGAGTCAACAATCTGGTTGATGCGCGGCAAGGGAAATGGGTCTTTGGGACAAGCTTTATTAACATCGGTAAAGTCGATACAAAGCCTCCATTTCCCGTTCTCCTTCTTGCGACTACAGGATTGGCCAACCACGTAGGATGGAGCACTCCTCTAACGAGGCCTGCTGCTTCCAATTTCTTGATTTCTTCTGCGATGAATTCTTGGCGCTCCACTGCCTGCTTCTTGACTTTCTGCTTGACGGGCCGCGCATGAGGATAGACGGTAATATGGTGCTCAACTACTTTCCTGGGAACACCGGGGATGTCAGACGGTTGCCATGCAAACACGTCGACGTTCGCCCGCAGGAAAGCAACGAGTGTGCTTTCCTATTTAGGGTCGAGAGTGGCACTGATGGTGAAGGTACCACCAACGCCATCCTCCTTGGCGGACACCTTCTTGGTCTCTGGTGGAGCTGCCATCGTCTTCTTACACTCGCCGGTGGAGTTCGATGGTGCGTCCTCGACGGTAGCGCAGCACTCCGAAGAGGTGCACTTACCGGAGTGGGCATCAGAACTCTTGCCGAACTTGGTCTTCTTCTTCGCCCCGGGAGCTTCAACGGCAAGTGACTTGTGATCTGCTGCGGCTGCTGCTTCCCGGTAGATCTTGTCGGCGCAGATAAGAGCATCCTTCTTGTCGCCAGGGACAGAAATGACACTTATCGGGCCTGGCATCTTCAGCATGTTGTATGCATAGTGAGAGGCTGCCATGAATTTGGCGAGTGCTGGACGGCCAAGTATCCCATTGTAAGGTAATGGGAAGTCAGCAACGTCAAAAGTGACCCTCTCAGTCCTGAAGTTCAACTCGCTGCCAAATGTCACCGGCAACGTGATCTTTCCTTTCGGCTTGCTCCTTCCCGGGTTGATTCCTTGGAATGTGCCGGTCTCTTCGAGCTCGCCATCAGGGATCTGGAGTTTCTGGAGCACCGCGGAGGAGATCAGGTTCAAGCCGGCCCCGCCATCAACTAGCATCTTAGTGACCTTGAGGTTGCGGATAGTTGGTGAAACCAACATCGGCAAGCACCCGACTGCAGTTACGCGATCAGGGTGGTCCTCAATATCAAAGATGATAGGCATGCTGGACCATTTCAGAGGCTTGCGTGACTCGACGGAAGGTTCTGCCGCATTGACTTCCCGCATCCACTGCTTGAGTTGGCGGTGTGAAGTATGCAGAGAAGCACCGCCGTCAACGCACAAGACCTCTGTGGCTTTCTGGAACTCCTGCTCATCGTTCTTGTCATCATCCATATCTTCATCGTCGTCGTCATCTTCATCCTTGTCGCGGTCGCGGGGAGGTCTGTCTCCTTGCCGCTGCTTGGCCTTGCCGCGGCGTCCTCCCCCCAGGCGGGCTTGCTGGCTCCTCCAGCACCTTCCTAGGCCTTCTCCTTGTCGCGTCGCTCGTATTCAGCCTTTGCTGCTCAACAAGCTGCTCGACCTTCTTGCAGCTCTGGAGGTCATGGCCCTTGGTGCGGTGGATCTTGCAAGATCGCTTGTTGGTGCCGTCCTGCTTGTCGGCGACCGCCACAGCACCGGTAGTTGGTGCCGGTGGCAATCTCCTTGCGGAGCTACCAGCCTTGGCTTTCTTGGCGCCACCTCCATTGCCGGACTGCTCAACGACTAGCACATCTTTGCCTTTCTTCTTCCTGTTGTTCCGCCGCGGTTTTCTTTGCGGGCGGCCTCCTCCTATCGAGATCCTCCCGCTACAGATTCTCTCCGGGAGTTTCCTCCCTTCCTCAAAGACGCACACTTGTCGGCCGGGGCATATAGCTCACCGACGTCTCGATCTTGCACATCGCCATCTCCTCCGCAGATCCTGCGGTTTCGCGCGTTCTAATGGAACGCTGATTACCGCAGCAGGGTGGACATCTGAGATGTTGTCTTTGTCGTGGCTGAACCTCTGAATGTACTTGCGCAGGGGCTCTCCTTCCTTCTGGGCGAGCAGATGAAGGTCGCTCTCTTGGCCATGAGGCTTGTGGCCGCCTGTAAAGGCGCCGACAAACTGATGGCACAGATCTGCCCAAGAGGATATGGAGTTGTACGGCAAGTGCATGAGCCAGGATCTGACATTGGGCTTGAGCACCAGCGGGAAGTAGTTGGCCAGGATCTTGTCGTCTCGCCCCCCGGCAGCTTGCACCGCAATGGTGTAGATGCTGAGGAACTCCGACGGATGCGTCTTGCCGTCGTACTTCTCTGGTACGTCTGGCTTGAAATTCTTCTTGCTGGGCCACTGGACTTGCCGCAGCTCACGAGTGAACGCAGGGAAACCTACCGCGTACGGCAAGTCGCCTGGTTCCCCTGGCGCATGCATGTCGACAGAGGGCCCAGCGCGCTGGTTTGATTGACGCAGCACTTCTCTTCGGTGCTCGATGCGAGTTCGAGCGTCTTCTTGCTGTCGTTCGTGAAGAACTTGCCGCTGATCGCGACGAGCTCGTGGATCTGATGATGCGGTGGAGTCGCTGTCGAGGTGGATCCGGCGAGTCGGCGATCTTGGCCTTCGGGGTGGAGAGTGCATGGTGGTTGCATCTCCCCCGGTTTCGTCGCCACCGGCTCGTGCTTGGCAGTCCTGCCACGACAGCGATGTGCTCGGCTGCCGCGGAGTGTCGCCATTGGCAAAGCCGATGAGACTTTGAATGGTTGCCCTCCATTCATCGACCTTGTCGGCTGTTAGAGGGTAATCCAGGAGCAGTTGAGCTCTCGCCAAAGCTTCTGCTGGAGTGGTGGGTGGCAGTGGCGAACGGCGCGAGGAGCGGGATATGCTCGGGCTTCTAACTAGGTTAGAAGGGGCAGTATCCCGTCCAGGCGACCGTGCCTCGCTCGTGCCGGCACGTTGGCGTGCATGCTGGTCTTGAGCACCCCGAAATCCACCAGCTCGATCTTGGTCCAACGAACGTATGGTACTGTGAGTACCATGACGCTGTCGGTCCCGCGCCTCCTGAGATGGGCGCGGTGCATGAACGGACGCCGAGGTCTGCGCGGCCTTGTCCTTGGACTTGGCAGCACCGTGGGCTCCCTCGTCGACGCCCGTTCTTCCGCCAACGTCTACCCCACCACCCGTTTGCTCCGGTGGTGGTGGGTTCGACGCGGACGGAACATCTGCCACCGAAGCCTTCTTCTTCGGTGGCATGTCGATGAAGAAGATGAAGATCTGGCTCGTGTGAACGCCGGATCAGGTTCACACAATCTCGACGCCCCCCTACCTGGCGCGCCAAAGATGTCGGGGAAGCTGATCTGACCCACGAACACCTATGGGACCGGCGGACCGAGCCCCTTTCGGTTCGGCAGGGGGCGGAGATCGCACGAAGAGCAGATCGAGGCGAAGCACACGAGCAGTTTACCCAGCTTCGGAGCTCTCCGGAGAGATAACACTCCTACTGCTGCATGTCTGAGTATATTGAGTTCTTGCTAGGGAGCGCTGAGTGCTACAGTACACGTCAGCTGCTAACGAGACCTAGCGTGAGTGTTTTCTGGCTTCGAACCTCTCGAACCCTTCTCTACGTTGCGCATGGGCCTCCTTTTATATGCTCAAGGGGTCTCCGACAGGTGGCAACGTAGACAAGGGTAAAAATGGAAAAGGAATGCGGTTGGTACAACTACCTATACAGTGTATCATACCTAACCCTGACGGCAGGGTACAAAGGCATTAAATGCCCGTCTACATCGCCCCAAACAGTGCAAACAGGGACCGTCAGGGGCGCCACCGCTTGCCACGATGGCAATCTTGTCAGCGTCGCTTGCCACCGCGCTCCGCTGGCCGACTGACCTCTTGCCAGCTGGCGCCGAAAGGTCCTGAGGCGACACATTGGTGGATGTGCTGGAGCGCAGGAACAGAGTGGTAGTTTGCCGCGGCAAGCGCCTTGCCGCGGTTGTTGCCTTGTCGTGTGCGGAAGCTTGTCGCTCACCGGGCCTTCCCGGCAAGCTCCTCTTGCCGGGGCCTTGTCTCCTAGGTGCCTTGGGTGGTCTTCCCGGAAAGCTCCTCTTGCCGGGGCCTTGTCTCCTTGGCTTGAATACTTTGTTCTTGAATGGCTCCAAAGGAACCACGGAGGACCTTGGCGGTCACCCGGCAAGCCCTACCGCGGGGTGCTGCAACTGCCCGTGCACAAGTTCGGGATACTAGGGTACCCCTACTCTAGTACACCGACAGGAGCCCCGGCCTGGGCCACCTGCAGTGAAGCGCTGTTGGGCCAGGCCCAAAACAGGGCACGGGCATGCGCGGCCTGGGTTACGCCGTAACTCACTCCGGACCTACCACGCCCCCCACGAACGGCACGCGTCGAATGCGGCATCGTGGGAGAGATCGTGGGTGGTTTGTTTATTCGGAAAGGTGGAGCGTCCGCCCCTCCTCTTTATAAGCGGGGAAGCAGGGCAGTTCGCCCATCTCGCCGATTGCTGTCAATCTCGAAAAACCTCGCTGCTCCCCTTCTTCCCAAAGCTGAAAGAGAGCAGCGCTCGCCCCCATCGCCACCAAGCATCACCAACACCGTCGATCTCCCCACCACCTCCGCCATGGCTCGAAATCCGACAAGGGAAGGCCGTGAAGTCGGCCGAGGCGCAGCGGCTCGCGGGCGCTGCGGAAGGAGCGGCAATCTTCCCCCTCAGCTCGCCGCGAAGGATCTGAGGGAGTACTACTACCTCTTCTGGTCGACGGAGACGCGAGCGCATCCGCGCACGAAGGTACTCCCAGCTGCTGCTTCGGAACTGGCTTCAAACGGTTATCCCTTCTTCGCGCTGTTCTTCTACTGCGGGCTCTGCCCGCCTTTCTCTGAATTTTTCTGTGACATCATGAACACCTACGGGTTCCGCCTCCTTGATTTCACCGCCAATGCCGTTCTGACCATGGCAGTTTTCGCACATCTCTGCGAAAACTTTGTCGGAGTCTATCCCAATAGCTCTTTTCCGCCACTTCTCTATGCCCCGAGTTGAGAGAGGGGAGCCTCTTGCCGACGGAATCGCTTGGATCTCGAGGATTGGCAAGAAGGAAGCTTATCTGGAGGGAGAGCTCCGCAGCAAGTGGGAGGAATGGAGGGCAGATTGGTGCTGGATCATCGAGGAGAACCCGCAGCCATTTACCGCCCAGCGCCAAACCCCAATAGTGCGCGGCAACGATTGGAGTAACGTGGCCCCGGAAGACGCTAGGCTGAAGATTGCCGTCACCCGGATCCTACGCCTTAGACTTGCCGGGCTCACCGTAGGCACAGTTGGCGCAGACTTTCTTAGCCGCCACATCGCCCCCTTGCAGGAGAGGAGGAGACCTGCCTGGGAGTTCCAGAATGCGGCGGATATCATGAGGCTGCGTCCGGGCCTCAACTTCAACTTCACTGTCCTGGAACTGGACGCGATGCTCTTGGAACTGTTCAAGCCCGATCCTGATCATCCCGAAATGTTCAGGCTGCTAAGGGGTGTCGTTCCACTGTGCAACAATTCCTCGCTCGACCGCATCCATGCAATGATGCCGCTGTGCGACTCGCATGGAATTGTCCCAACCTGGCAAGAGCCTGCAGATGACGTCGTGCGGGAGTTCTTTGACGGACTGGTAGAAGTGCCGGTCCGCCCCGACGAACAGAAGAGCCTCACCCGCGACACCATCGATGATGAGATGCAGCGCATCGCTACCAGGTTGGAAGAGGCGGCAGCAGCCGCTGCCGCGGGCGAGTTCGGATTCACCGTGGAGGAGGCAGAGGCAGCAGAGGCGGCAAGCCTTGTCGAGCGAGGAGAGCTTGTCGGCGAGGAGGAGCTTGCCGAGCCTGCAGCTGAGTCGAGTGAGCCCGCCGAGGGCGCCTCCTCCCCACCTTCAGACAGCTTGCCGCGAGCGGAGCCCCCAGCTCCACCAAGAAGGCGTCTCTGCAAGGCTGGAGATGTAGCGGGGCGACAGACGGGCCAACAGCCGTCGCGCCGCGCGACGCGCTCCACCGTGGCAAGGACTGTTGCCGCGGGAGCACCTCACGCCTCTGCGGCAACCGGAGCGGGGCCCTCCCAGACCACCGCTTCTGCTCCCGTCAAGCGGCCAAGGGAACCCACTCCTCCGCCTCGTCGCACTGGAGGCGAGCCAGAATTTGATCTCTCCGCGCTCAACTCTGACAAGGAAGAAGAAGAGTAAGATTCTTTGTTGTACTTGTAGTTCTTCAATTTTGTTGCTTTGTCTTGTATCTGATTTGCTTCACTCTGAACCCTTTCCTTTTCAGGACGCTTTGTAGAGCGTCGAAGAGCCAAGTCCCGGTGATTGTCATCGAGATTTAACCCACCATGACAGCAGGAGGCGTCTGAGACCTCCTTGCCGGACCCGGCAACTCTTCCACAAAGCAGCCCCCAGCGCAACCCCCATCGTAAGTATATGGTTTACTTCCTGCTGTTAGGCGTGCATGGGTGCTCTTTCTTTGCTGATATCTGACTGCTGGTTTGTGTAGGAGCAGAGCAGCCCCACCAGGAGTGCCCTGAAGCCGCTCCTGACATGCCATCTGCTTCGACTACACCGCCAAGGGAGGATTCCCCGGCAAGGGAGCGTTCTCCGGCAAGGGAGACTTCTCCGGCAAGGGGCAGTTCTCCGGCAAGGGATAGCGCCAGCGACCCTCCGGTGGTTGAGACCACGGCTGCAGATCCTAGTGCAGGTAATCCCCTCGCTTGAAAACTTCCCTTGTGTTCTTCTGATCTTCTTTTTGTTTATTTCCTTGACTTTTCTTTCTTTTCCGGTCGTCGGATCCATCTGCCTGAGCCAATGGAACCGAGGTCATTTGGCGAGGAAGGACGCAGACTGCAACAACGACGACGCCGCCGCCATTGAAGAAGAAGTGGCGCAGCGAGCCCGCCGGCGAAGAGGCCGCCAAAGCTGCTGCGCAGAAGTGGCGAGGGGTCCAGCGATCGCCGACCGACGGCCCCGAGGCCGCAGGAGGCGCCAGGCGCTTCGCCGACCGTCGATCCCTCCGCCCGCTGCTGCAGCGTCGAGGCTCAAGAGCCCCGGCCAGCGCCTATCGAAGGCGGCGATGGCGTCTTCATCAAGCTCCACAGGCGTCGAGCTCGTGGTGCGGTCGAAGGAGAGACCTTTGATGAAGAGTTGCTCGCCTCCACTGGGCTGACGCTAGTCGACGCGCCAAGCAGCAGCAGCGGCGAGTCGAGGAGGAGCAGCCGCTGCGGAAAGCTGTCGCTCTACCGCACCGACAAGCCAAGCTGGAATCCCGGAAGCGCTTATCGCGAAGGCGGAGCGGAACATCGAGAAGCGCGGAGGAGCTCCGGGGCCTCAACCAAGCTCTCCGGTCCTTGGCGCAGGAGGCGGGAGGCGACTTCGCCGAGGAGCGCAAAGCCTTCCTCCTCGAGAAGGCTGAAGCCGAGGAGCAACAACGGCTTGCCGCCGAGAAGTTGTCTGCGCAGGAAGGCGAGTTGGCGCAGCGGAAGGTTAATCTTGACAGCCACGAGGAGGATCTTGCCACGCGCGAGCAAACATTTGGTGGGGCTCTCAAGGAAGCAAAGGATGCTGCCGCAGCTGCCGAGGCCGCCAAGAAGGAGCTAGAGACGAAGGTGGTGCAGCTGGAGGCTAATCTCAAGGAGAGCGGCGAGGAGCTTGCTGCACTCAAGCGTGAGCGCGAGAAGGACGCCTACACTCTTGGCGAGCTGCAGGGCCGTCTCGCCGAAAGGAGCAAGGAACTCAGCGCCGCCAAGGACTCCAACGCAGATCTTGAGTTGAAGTTGACCACCTTGACTCAGACGCTGGACGGCGCCAGAGAGCATGAGGTGGCCTTGAAGGAGAAGATCAAGGCCGACGAGGCGTTGCTGGCGAGTGCTGCCGCCGCCCAGAACACTTTTAGGGAGAATGTGGAGCACTGGACCGAGGGTCTCGTGGATGTTGCCGCAGCCATCGACAGGGAGCTGGCGCAGCTGGGGATGGAAGATCTTGGGTATTCCTCCGACGAGCACCTCCAACCCAGCGCCAAGCTCAGCTTGTTCTTCAAAGGCGTGGCGACGCCCTCCAGCGACTCCGGGAAGAGATCCCAAAACAGCTGGCCGACGAGTCGTGCGGATCTGTGGAGCTCTTGGAAGGTGATGATGAAAGTGGCCTTCCATAATCCAGGCCTCAACCTCACCAGCGTCCTCAAGTCCTTGCTGCGGATCTGATGTGGAGCGCTCAAGGCTCTTATCGCACCCATTGTGGACAGGGTGAGCGGGATCAAGAGGGTTGAGGGCGATCGCGTAGATTAGGCCGCCCGTTTTCTCTTTTCCTTGTCGCTGCTGGTCATGTTATGAGAACAATCCATTAGAGCCGCGACAAGCTATCTTGTAATATAACTCTATTTTGGGTAGTGATTGCTATGTTATTTCCTTTACTTGATTCCTTCCTTTGTATGTTTTTGCCCTCGATTTTAGGGAACTTGTCGGTATGAGCACCTTAGCCATGGCGCTGAGTCGGGGACGTCGGCAGCAGCTCTTTGGCGGTGCCGCTACCGACAAGAAACCTTATGCAACTAATCGCAGCTCACTTAAATTGTTGAGCGGACTCGAAACAAAGTAAGGGCGCAACTAGCTACGAGTTGGTTCCTCCGCGCACAGGTTTTCCATACAAAGTACGGTTGTTCGAGGAAGATAACTTAAAAAATTTAAAACTGATTGCTCAAACTTTATCAACTTAGCTTTTCTGTCGTTTGCTTGCCGGTAAGGCGAAACTTCCTTGAACGACGCCTGGTCCACACCATTATCTTCTCCTTTCCCCCCGGCAAACTTGTGGGCGAGGGAACCTTCCTTTCTTTGAGAAAGAGAAAGAAGAGAAAATAAAGATATGGAGCCTTACGGCTCGTTATTGCTTACCGGGGGTAGGTGCTGCACAAAGTGTCAGATAATGCATGCAAAAATACAATAGAAAGCATGAAATTGACAAGATGTGTGGAGCACATGAGCTTTACTTATGCACGGGGTCTGCGCCCGGCTTTGTACAAAGGATTACGTGCAACATCGGCAAGACTTGTACAAAAGGTGGTTGCCTGAACAGGTTCCGGCAACCGCGCCCTACGGGTAAAACTTACGAAGATGCTCAATGTTCCAGGAGTTGCTCACCGGAATGCCATCTTCGGTCTCAAGGCGGACAGCGCCAGGCCTAGTGACTCGTTTCACCCGGTAAGGACCTTCCCACTTCGGCGTCAACTTGTTGGAATTCTTGGCGGACTGAACGCACTGAAGAACAAGGTCGCCTTCCTCAAGACTTCTGGCACTAACTTTGCGGCTATGGTAGCGGCGCAAAGCTTGCTGGTATCGTGCAGCTCGATAATGTTGACTCAAGACGGTCCTCCTCAAGGAAGCGTGTGTCATCTTATCGCAATCTGCTCTTGCTCAAGCTCATCATAGCGAGCACTCGAGGTGATCCGTATACGAGTTCCGTGGGGAGAACTGCCTCTGCTCCATAGACTAGAGCGAAGGTGTCGCCGGTGGCTCGATTTGGCGTCGTCTGATCGACCAAAGAACCACCGCAGCTCCTCAATCCAGTTTCTTCCGCACTTGTGTAGCCTATCGAAAGTTCTGGTCTTGAGCCCACGCAGCACTTCAGCATTCGCCCTCTCCGCTTGACCGTTACTTCTCGGATGAGCAACAGAAGCGAAGCAGACCTAGGCGCCAAGATCTTGGACGTACTGCATGAAGGTGCGGCTCGTGAATTGCGTGCCGTTGTCGGTGATGATCCTGTTAGGGATCCCGAAACGACAAACAATCGACCTGAAGAACTTGATTGCTGACCGTCTTTGTCACCTTCCTCATCGCTTCCACTTCGGCCACTTTGTGAACTTGTCGATTACAACGTACAAGTACTCAAAGCCCCGACAGCTTCGGGAAAGGGGCCGAGGATGTCGAGCCCCGGCCGAAAATGGCCAGGATAAAGGGATCGTCTGGAGAGCTTGAGCTGGCTGGTGTATCTCGCTTGGAATGGAACCGCACGCTTCACACTTGGTTACTTGTGCGGTTGCATCACGGAGGGCTGTCGGCCAAAAGAAACCTTGCGGAACGCTTTGCGGCAAGTGCTCTTGTGCCAATGTGGTGACCACATATGCCTCCATGTATCTCTGCCAACAGCTTTCATCCATCTTCCCGGTGAATACACTTCAATTTCACACCGTTGAGTCTTCTTACATGCAGCGTGTTGTCGACAAACTGGTACATACTTAACGCCGGGCTACTCTTTCCGCTTCTTCTTGCTCTTGGGAAGTTCTCTGTCTGAAGGAAATGGACAATCTGCTGCGCCCATTTGGAGCTTGTGGCTCGACAACAAGGACTAAAGGCACATCTGCTGCTGCAGAACATCCGCTTCTCTGGCGAGAACCTGCGGCTCAGCCGAGCTTGAGCGTTCCCCGGCAAGCTTGCCGGAGCAAAACTTGTCGGGAGCGTCTGCTTCAACGGAACAAACCCTAGGGCTTGTCGGAGCAGACTGCTCCTCAGCACTCTTGGTGTTGATCTTGGGGGCCTTCTTGGCGACGGCTTCGGGGAGCTCTGCCGGAAAATAGTCACCAGAAATCAACTTCCTCTTCTTATTCTGTCCAGTTGATGGCGTTACAGACGGTTGAGCCAGCTTGAGCACAAAGAACCCTGGTTCCACAGGTAACTTAAGTGCGGCGCACTTCGACAGGCCATCAGCAATGTCGTTCTGAGCTCTTGGAACATATTCCATCTGTAGGTCGTCAAAGTGCTCTTCTAGCCTTCTCACTTCATCAACGTAAGCTTCCATCAACGGACTCTGATAATTCTTGTTCACTTGGCGGATGACAAGCTGTGAGTCACCCCTGAAAATGAGCTTCTTGATCCCAAGGTCTACTGCGATCCTAAGACCGGCAAGCAAACCTTCATACTCTGCAGTATTGTTTGTTGCTTGCTCCTTGGGAAAGTGCATCTGGACTACGTACTTGAGGTGCTCTCCGGTGGGTGCAACAAGTAGCACGCCCGCACCGGCGCCTTGCAGCGAGAAGGCACCATCAAAGTACATCAGCCACTCTTTGCTTGCTTCCTTGACGGGGATGCTCGTTTCTGGAATTTCTTCATCTTGTGTTGGTGTCCATTCTGCTATGAACTCCGCCAATGCTCTGCTTTGGATAGTTGAAGTGCTCTCAAACTTGAGGCCAAAGCTTGACAGTTCCAGTGCCCACTCGACAATCCTGCTGTTGCTTCGGATTTTGCGGTATCCTCTTCAGCGGAAACGCAGTGGCGATTGTGATCTCATGTGCTTGGAAGTAATGGCGCAGCTTTCTCGAGGCCATGAGAAGGCCGAAAAGCAATTTCTGCACACTAGAGTACCTTGACCTAGCCCCCTGCAGAAGGGAACTGACAAAGTAAACTGGGCGCTGCACCATTCTTTTCTGCATCTTCTCACACGCCTGCGCAGATCCATCTTTGTCGGGACCAGAGCTTGCCGATGAAGTGCCTTGCTTGTCGCTGGATGCGTCTGCCGTGGTTGCTGGCTCATCATCCGCCTCCCTCTCCGCTACTAACGTAGCACTAACCACTTGATTGGTTGCCGCTATATATAGCAACAACTTCTCTTGTGGCTTAGGTGCGACAAGTGTTGGAGTGGAGGACAGGTATCTCTTTAAGTCCTGCAGCGCAGCCTCCGCTTCCGGAGTCCATTTCATTGGACCTGCCTTTTTCAATATTTGAAAAATGGCAGGGCGCGCTCAGCAGACCTAGAGATAAACCTCCTGAGAGCAGCTACGCAACCGGCAAGTCTTTGTACATCCTTGACGCGCTTTGGTGCTTCAATTTGCTCAATGGCTTTGATCTTGTCGGGATTGGCTTCAATTCCCGCTGAGAGCGAAGAACCCGAGAAGCTTGCGGAGGGGACTCCAAACACACACTTCTCGGGGTTGAGCTTGAGGTTGATCTTGCGCAGATTTGCAAAGGTTTCGTCTAAATCTTGAATCAGAGTCACCTTGTCCTTGCTCTTGACCACTATGTCATCCATGTAGGCTTCCACATTTCTGTGCATTTGTGGCTCAAAAGCGTCATGGACTGCTCTTGCAAATGTTGAACCAGCATTCTTTAATCCGAAAGGCATCCGTATGAAGCAGTAAGTGCCACATGGGGTGATGAATGCGGTCTTCTCCTCATCCTCTTCTGCCATGAAGATCTGATGGTACCCTGAGTATGCATCAAGAAATGAAAGCAAATCACATCCAGCCGTGGAGTCAACAATCTGGTCGATGCGCGGCAAGGGAAATGGGTCTTTGGGACAAGCTTTATTAACATCGGTAAAGTCGATACAAAGCCTCCATTTCCCGTTCGCCTTGCGCACGACTACAGGATTGGCCAACCACGTAGGATGGAGCACTCCTCTAACGAGGCCTGCTGCTTCCAATTTCTTGATTTCTTCTGCAATGAATTCTTGGCGCTCCACTGCCTGCTTCCTGACTTTCTGCTTGACGGGCCGCGCATGACGACAGACGGCAAGATGGTGCTCAATTACTCACAGGAACACGGGGATGTCGGGACGGTTGCCATGCAAACACGTCGGCGTTCGCCCTTGAGGAAAGCAACGAGCGGCGCTTTCCTATTTAGGGTCGAGAGTGGGCGATGGTGAAGGTACCACCAGCACCATCCTCCTTGGCGGACACCTTCTTGGTCTCTGGTTGAGCTGCCATCGTCTTCTTACACTTGCCGGTGGAGTTCGATGGTGCGTCCTCGACGGTAGCGCAGCACTTCGAAGAGGTGCGCTTACCGGAGTGGGCATCAGAACTCTTGCCGGACTTGGTCTTCTTCTTCGCCCCGGGAGCTTCAATGGCAAGTGACTTGTGATCTGCTGCGGCTGCTGCTTCCGGTAGATCTTGTCGGCGCAGATAAGAGCATCCTTCTTGTCGCCAGGACAGAAATGACACTTATCGGGCCTGGCATCTTGACATGTTGTATGCATAGTGAGAGGCTGCCATGAATTTGGCGAGTCTTTGGACGACCAAGTATCCCATTGTAAGGTAATGGGAAGTCAGCAACGTCAAAAGTGACCCTCTCGATCCTGAAGTTCAACTTCGCTGCCAAATGTCACCGGCAACGTGATCTTTCCTTTCGGCTTGCTCCTTCCCGGGTTGATTCCTTGGAATGTGCCGGTCTCTTCGAGCTCGCCATCAGGGATCTGGAGTTTCTGGAGCACCGCGGAGGAGATCAGGTTCAAGACGGCCCCGCCGTCAACTAGCATCTTAGTGACCTTGAGGTTGCGGATAGTTGGTGAAACCAACATCGGCAAGCACCCGACCGCAGTTACGCGATCAGGGTGGTCCTCAATATCAAAGATGATAGGCGTCTGGACCATTTCCGAGGCTTGCGTGACTCGGCGGAAGGTTACGCGCATTGACTTCCGCATCCTTTGCTTGAGTTGGCGGTGTGAAGTATGCGAAGAAGCACCGCCGTCAACGCACAAGACCTCTGTGGCTTTCTGGAACTCCTGCTCATCGGTCTCGTCATCATCCATATCTTCATCGTCGTCGTCATCTTCATCCTTGTCGCGCCGTGGGGAGGTCTGTCTCCTTGCCGCTGCTTGGCCTTGCCGCGGCGTCCTCCCCGGCCGGGGGGTTTCTTGCTGGCTCCTCCAGCACCTTCGTGGGCCTTCTCCTTGTCGCGTCGCTCGTATTCAGCCTTTTGCTGCTCAACAAGCTGCTCGACCTTCTTGCAGCTCTGGAGGTCATGGCCCTTGGTGCGGTGGATCTTGCAGTACTGCTTGTTGGTGCCGTCCTGCTTGTCGGCGACCGCCACAGCCTGGTAGTTGGTGCCAGCGGCAATCTCCTTGCCGGAGCTACCAGCCTTGGCTTTCTTGGTGCCACCTCCGTTGTCGGACTGCTCAACGACTAGCACATCTTTGCCTTTCTTCTTCCTGTTGTTCCGCCGCCGGTTTTTCTTTGCCGGGGCGGCCTCCTCCTATCGAGATCCTCCTGCTTGTATTCTCTCGGGAGTTTCCTCCTTCCTCAAGACGTGCACACTTGTCGGCCGGGGCATATAGCTCATCGACGTCTCTGATCTTGCACATCGCCATCTCCTCCGCATCCTGCGGTTTCGCGCGTTCGATGGAACGCGCTGATTACCTGGCAGGGTGGACATCCGAGATGTTGTCTTTGTCTGTGGCTGAACCTCTGAATGTACTTGCGCAGGGGCTCTCCTTCCTTCTGGGCGAGCAGATGAAGGTCGCTCTCTTGGCCATGAGGCTTGTGGCCGCCTGTAAAGGCGCCGACAAACTGATGGCATAGATCTGCCCAAGAGGATATGGAGTTGTCCGGCAAGTGCATGAGCCAGGATCTGACATTGGGCTTGAGCACCAGCGGGAAGTAGTTGGCCAGGATCTTGTCGTCTCGCCCCGCAGCTTGCACCGCAATGGTGTAGATCTTGAGGAACTCCGACGGATCGTCTTGCCGTCGTACTTCTACGCACGCGTCGCTTGAAATTCTTCTTGCTGGGCCACTGGACTTGCCACAGCTCACGAGTGAACGCAGGGCAACCTACCGCGTACGGCAAGTCGCCTGGTTCCCCTGGCGCATGCATGTCGACAGAGGGCCCAGCGCGCTGGTCTGATTGACGCCGCGCTTCTCTTCGACGCTCGATGCGAGTTCGAGCTTCTTCTTGCTGTCATTCGTGAAGAACTTGGCGCTGATCATGACGAGCTCGTGGATCTGATGATGCGGTGGAGTCGCTGTCGAGGTGGATCCGGCGAGTCGGCGATCTTGGCCTTCGGGGTGGAGAGTGCATGGTGGTTGCACCTCCCCCGGTTTCGTCGCCACCGGCTCGTGCTTGGCAGTCCTGCCGCGGTAGCGATGTGCTCGGCTGCCGCGGAGTGTCGCCATTGGCAAAGCCGATGAGACTTTGAATGGTGGCCCTCCATTCATCGACCTTGTCGGCTGTTGGAGGGTAATCCAGAGCGATTGAGCTCTTGCCAAAGCTTCGCTGGAGTGGTGGGTGGCGATGGCGAGCGGCGCGAGGCGGGATATGCTCGGGCTTCTAACTAGGTTAGAAGGGGCAGTATCCCGTCCAGGCGACCGTGCCTCGCTCGTGCCGGCACGTTGGTGTGCATGCTGGTCTTGAGCACCCCGAAATCCACCAGCTCAATCTTGGTCCAATGAACGTATGGTATTGTGAGTACCATGACGCTGTCGGTCCCGCGCCTCCTGAGATGGGCGCGGTGCATGAACGGACGCCGAGGTCTGCGCGGCCTTGTCCTTGGACTTGGCAGCACCGTGGGCTCCCTCGTGGACGCCCGTTCTTCCGCCGACGTCTACCCCACCACCCGTTTGCTCCGGTGGTGGTGGGTTCGACGCGGACGGAACATCTGCCGCCGAAGCCTTCTTCTTCGGTGGCATGTCGATGAAGAAGATGAAGATCTGGCTCGTGTGAACGCCGGATCAGGTTCACACAATCTCGGCCCCCTACGGGCGCGCCAAAGATGTCGGGAAGCTGATCGACCCACGAACACCTATGGGACCGGCGGACCGAGCCCCTTTCGGTTCGGCGGGCGGAGATCGCACGAAAGAGCAGATCGAGGCGGCACACGAGCAGTTACCCAGCTTCGAGCTCTCCGGAGAGATAACACTCCTCTGCTGCATGTCCGAGTATATTGAGTTCTTGCTAGGGGCGCTGAGTGCTACAAGATACGTCGGCTGCTAACGAGACCTAAGCGTGAGTGTTTTCGGCTTGAACCTCTCGAACCCTTCTCTCGTTGCGCATGGGCCTCCTTTTATATGCTCAAGGGTCTCCGGCAGGTGGCAACTAGACAACGGTAAAAATGGAAAAGGAATGCGGTTGGTACAGCTACCTGTACAGTGTATCATACCTAACCCTGACGGCAGGGTACAAAGGCATTAAATGCCCGTCTACATCGCCCCAAACAGTGCAAGCAGGGACCGTCGGGGCGCCACCGCTTTGCCACGATGGCAATCTTGTCGTTGTCGCTTGCCACGGCGCTCCGCTGGTCAAGACACCTCTCTGCCACGCTGCTACCGAAAGGTCCGAGGCGACACGTTGGTGGATGTCTTTGGAGCGCAGAACAGTGGTAGTTTGCGCTGCAAGCGCCTTGCCGCGTTGTTGCCTTGTCGTGTGCGGAAGCTTGTCGCTCACGGGCCTTCCGGCAAGCTCCTCTTGCCGGGCCTTTTCTCCTAGGTGCCTTGGGTGGCCTTCCGGCAAGCTCCTCTTCTTTGGGGCCTTGTCTCCTTGGCTTGAATACTTTGTTCTTGAATGGCTCCAAAGGAACCACGGAGGACCTTGGTGGTCACCCGGCAAGCCCTGCCGCGGGGTGCTGCAACTTCCCGTGCACAAGTTGGGGATACTAGGGTACCCCTACTCTAGTACACCGACACGAACCATGTAAAATTACTCTGCATCCATACTCCACTATGGTAACCTATTTAATCCAAATCTCATGTCCCGCGAGAGTTTCCACACTTTCCCCCAAGTCATTATCGTAATATCAACTATCTCCTATCAATATCCCCTGGCTAAGACAAATCCCTATTCCTCCAAGAATTCCAGCTTGCGATCATAATTGTCCTACTAAATCCAGTTTACTCAAGGGTAATGAAAGCTATGCTAATCCATAATCACGATCCCACCAAGTTCATCTACCAACATGGTAGCCTTATAATCTACCAAAGAGTCTCGGATAATTCCTCAAGGTCACTGATATAAACTCATCAAGTCATTTGTCCTCTGTTCATATATCCCCCAAATTGGTCTTTCCTATGGCATCGTCAGTTCGAGTGCTACCTTAGGATGACAATGTGCTCGCTCACTACGTCCACCAGTTCCATAATGAACCTAGTCCTGTGCAAGGTTACGGAGGCTTAGCTGGTTCTGTTGTGATTCCGTAGGTTAAGATCAGGGTTAAGGTTTCGGGCTGGGGTATCTCGTGAAGTCTTGTAGGGTATAGGGATAGGGTTCTAGTCTTGAGGTGTAAACATAGCTCTACGGGGTTCCACTTGGTCGAGGAGGCTGTAGCAAAAGTCTTGAGTGCTTGTTGGTCGCCGAGGTAGAATCCCTGGTGTATCTTGTCTTGCCGGTCTCCAGTTGATGAGAGAGATGAGAGAGAAAAGTGGCATAGATGGGGAGTGCCTAAAGGGGGTTCTATAGTGCAGGTGCAAACGGGTGCCAAAAAGGGCCAAACAAAGGAAAACAAGGAAGGTGATATAGTCGCGTACTTGTTGCCTAGGGCAAAAGTGCGACTTATATCAAAACATAAACAAATAAAAACAAGCCACACAAACAGTCATGGTTCTATTCGAACCATCATACGGACGCGATTGCGCATAGGGGGTACACGACTCATCCTACCCTAGGGGTTCTCGGACTAAGTAGTCGTGCTTTACTTCGTGCCTCGTGTAGTCTTCTGGGTTTTCCTCAGGTGTTGCTACATCTCTTGTAGTTGTTTGATGAAACAATCCGGGTTGATCCTGAAGATTCTTCAACAACTTCTCGCCTGTTGAAGTGATGGGGTGAAGGTGGCTCCTCGTAACTGCCATTGACTTGGTCTTCTATTGTCTTCTTAATCACGACGATCCCTTTTTGTCTTCTAAGCCGTCGATGGTACCAGGTAGGTAATCCTTTATGCAATGACATTATCAAGGCATAATAGAGGTCCATCATGTTGGTTACGTTGATGACAACATCGACACCAAGAGCGGGGGATGAGGAGAACCGTTTTCCTGCTCACTATGGTGAGGCGGACCAAATGGCTAGGTTCTCATCCATCGGTGGTTGCCGATACATCAACAGTAGTGACAGGGTTACTCTATTAGCGATGTATATCATGATCTTGCATATCCTATGCCCTGATCATCGTAGGCTAAGGTTGCATCATCTTGGGGTAGTGCCAAGGGTGTCACCATCTCCTGGGTCTTCAGGTCGTCGTTCCTTGAGGATGTATCTTCTGTTGGTATCTTCTTGTTGTGATGTCGCCAATCTTGTGTTCAGGAGATGTGGGTGAACGTCTGGCAAGGCATCTTCCTTCTAGATTACCCACGAGGATTACAAGGAATCCAGTGGTCAGGGGCATAAGGGTTCTAGCGACCAAAGGTTTTGAAGGGGAAGATATTAATAAGGAAAGTATTCCTTAGTTTTCGAAAAACTGAGAAGGGAAGAGAAGTACAGATAGTTTTGAAAACTAGTAGTAGTTTTGGAAATAGTTTTACCCTAACTAACGACCATGCTAACTAAGGCTTCCTACGGTCGGGATGGCTCGATACCAGCTCTGTGGGGACCCCGACTCATAAGTCGTGATCACCGAATGCTGCGTGTCTGATGATCCCGAGATCAATGCTCCTTGAACACATAGAAGCTGAATAACAAGAGTCTTACATCCATACATACCGTTTTACACAAGTAGGACCAATATGGTCAAGTCTTGAGTATATCATCGCGATGGAAATCTTAAATCGATAACTTGGACCCATGCCATCGCCTTAACCCTACGGGCATTCTCGACCGGGAAGCGTCCTAGCTCGCACGATCGTCACCAAGGAACTCTTCAATATATCTTGTTCTTTCATGCCCGGCCAATAAAATAACCGTGGCAAGCCAATGAGTACTTTGAATGTACTACAAGCAACCCATGATTTGGTTCAAAGTAACAATGCAATTGTACAAGCGAGTAAGCAACCTAGCTTCAAGCTAGTTACGATGTCCTATCAACTTGTGAGATATGCATCAATAAAACATGGGTAACCTTGAGAACAGATTACAGATATCAACATAAATAGAGTTGAGTCAATGTCATGTCATTCAACATGTCAAGTCTCCACCTTGACACAAATAGTTCCTTTCCACACACACATGCATCGTGATTTGTAAAATTTCTGGACATAGTTTAAGTAGCACCTCCCAACTGTCCATGACCGTGGACTCGGCTATTCGAATAGTTTGACACTCTGCAGAGGTTGCACACTTTACCCACAAGATCCGGGAAGCTTTCGTGTCATCCACGATCCCGCAGTACCTAAAGTACTCGGGGGAAGCACCCGATCACTATCTTTCCCTAGACGACACTAACAAGGAGTTCACTCGTTGATACACGGCCCTCGTGTATAAGCAAAAGATCTTGGGACTCTGCCCTTTTCACATTATTACGCATACACGAAGGGACCAACGGTGTGTCCGGTGCCCTGTGAAAACAGTCATGGCCGCCCTACAGCACGACCCGCCCCGAGAGAGAGCACCAACTCTCCCCCGTCACTAGTAATACTGGCTCCAAGCTAGTATCGGCCTAGGTAATTAATAATGCCCCATCCCATAAAGGGGTAGAGTGGTTGCACATGTTTGGTTGGGACGGTATTCACACATAAATCTAATCCATCATTTTACACACACACACACCAAAATCTCTCTCCGGTGCACCACTTCTTACTCAAGTGGTGACCTTAGATCAACATCTCCCAAGGGCATTAGGGGAACCCGATGGGGTTTTCGAGAGAATGTAACCATGAAGAATTCATGGTACACATGCATCATTATGCATCAAATAGTCTCTTGAAAATGCAATCATGAACAAGGTAAGGTCATGAGTAGGGGTATGCATCATGTGGTGGTTCACAACAAGTTTACCACCGTCATACTTCATCATCATGCAATCGGAAAAAGGGTACCGATGAACAAGAGGGGTATCATGGTCAAAGGGCTGCTTGCCTGGTTCATCAGAGTCTTCAAGTCTTCGGGTCCTTCTCCAAGTACTCCGTCTACTTCGTCAACTAACGTCGGAAACAAACACAAAAAGCAACACAACAAGGCAAAAATAAAAGTGCTCTAAAATTGCAAGTTGGACTTTTCTAGGATACCTTTGGTCATATGAGGTATGACCAAAGTGGCTTCAATGGGATTTGATCAATGGATATCTCTGAATATTTCAATATAATCGAATCAAGGGGTTTGTGGATTTGCAAGAAGTGTACAGAAATATATTTTTGAAAAATGAGCAGAGGCACCCATTTAGCAAACCATGATTTTAGAAGCATCTAGGAGTTGGTTTCACTGGATTTGGAGTTCAAATGAATTTCCTATGAATTTGCAAAGTTGACAAATATGAAGAAATGGCTCACTATTTTGTGGGGTACAGAAAGTATTAAGAAAAATGTTCATAAACTAAGTTATGAACTTAGAAACATCTAGGAATTTGAATCATGGCATTTGGATCAATTTTGAGCTCTCTGTGATTTTCTAAAGTTCATCACAGAAATAGGAAAAACAAGATTTGATAAATGTTTGTGAAGAAAAAGTCTCTGGAAAAATGTGCATGTTACACCAACAGATAGATCCTGATTTATAGAGCCACTAAAAATTTGAATCATCAAATTTGAAGTCCATCTGAATTCTGTAGAGATTTTACAATATTTATAAAATGAGAAAAAGGAAGAAAATATGTCAACCTTATAAAGCGCACTGGGGGAAGCCCAGCTAAACAGCGCCTACTGGGCTCGGCCTAGTGGCTCAGCTGCGCGAGGGAGGAGGTGACACCGAAGGCGCACTACAGGAGAGCACCACCCAGCGGGGCAAGCGGATCGGCTAGAAGCCGTTTCCACTTAACCCGACAGGTGGGCCGGCTCGGTCACCTCTGCCACTGACGGGCGGGCCCCTGCCAGCTAGCGGGGTGGTCGTCCGCTACCTCACGCCTGAGGGAGAGGGGCGACAAGGGAGGCACGGCCGAGCGGCACCGGCGCCCGTCCCGGCGGCTTCGGTCAGCTGCGATGGTGCCCAGCACACCGGAGGACTCAGCGCAGCGCGCCGATCCCGTCCATATGCTTAGCGCCCGCGGAGGAGCTCGGGATGCCATGAATCTTGGCGGCGGCCGGCGGTGATTCTTTGGCTGTGGAGGAGGATAGGGGACGCGGGAGAGAGAGGGCTAATCCAGAAGGACTAGGGGAGGGGGGGAGAGTGAATGGAGATGAGGGAGAGACCAGAGGAGGCCCTATAAGGCGAGGCCATGGTGCACCGTGAGCCAAGCTCACGAGTGCCCGCGGAAATCGCGGTGGTGGTCGAGGGAGGGTTCCTGGATGGGTCAGTGGCGCTCGTGTTGTCCGTCCAGGAGCGAGGGAGGTGAGAGGGGGAGCGGGGCGATGCCAGAGGCGGGCCAGCCGTGTGGCCAGGGAGTGGCCGAGTCGAGCGGTGCTCGACCACGCGACGACGGGCTCAAAGGAGAGAGAAAGAGGAGGGGGCCGACCGCGTAGCGTGTCACGCACGCCGAGGCGGCCTCAGGGGACACGTTCCCGGCGCCCAAGGTCGACGGGAGCATCGGGCAGGAAGGCTCAAGTGCCTGGTGCACTATAAGCGCTCAGGCCTTGGCCATGGCATGCCATGGCATTTTAATAGTGCCATGGGCATGTCTTATAGTGTCTGGGGTTTTGGGGAGAGTAAACAAGGTAGGAGTGGCATTGGATGCCCTAGAGAGCCACTAGATGAGAGGGAGGTGGAGAGAGAGGTGAGCAGTGGCTGTCGGAGGGAAAATGGGGTTTTACCCCATCAATCATGGAGCTTTGGAAGAGGGAGCTCTTGGAGGTTCTTTGGTGCTCGAGGTTCACTGTGGTAAAACTTGGGCTCATGGAGATTAGTGGAAGAGGTCAAAATGATGATTTTGGAAAAATGGCAGAAGGTGTTTGTTGTTGGTTTGGGCAAGAAAACTAATTCCAATTGCCATGAGAATTAACAGGATGGAATGGCACTTAGAAATAGTGTGTTCTACCAAATTTAAGCTCATTTGGGCAAAGTTGACAGTGCAACTTTTGTAAACCCTAGAAATCAACAGAAATAGGTTTTCCAAGATCTAGTCATGCAAAACCATTCTCTTTGATGCACCACTTGGTGTAGTGTCATCATTTGGGGATTTGAACATGTCCACAAAAATTCAGATCAAAAGGACACACTTGGCAATGTAGAGTTGTTCAAATTTGGTTCTGGACAGGAAGGGTTTTGGGGCACTTTGGTCAATATAACATTTTCTCCAACTTGTGCCATTTGGTCTAGATGAATGATTAGACCACTTGAGTATGTACACAAGATTTGAGAGCATTTGGACATGTTTGGCAATGTAAAGTTGCTCAAACTTCAAAATGGACAGAATTGGTTTTGAGGGGATTTCATGGGGTTATAATATTCTCCATGACATGATACTTTTCAAGATCAACAAACATGTCATATCTGACATGATAGAATTTTCTTGGAATTTTTGGGGAATATTTCCTGTAGAAATATTTCAAATCCTTGAAATGGGCAGAAATGGATTTGGGAGGTTTTGTCCAATTTTTTGAACATTACCATGTGCTGAAACTCTTATATATGGACAATATATGTCCACTGAGTTTCCATAAATTTTCACAAATATTTTTAAAGAATTATAATAATTTTCCCTATTAAAGACCATTTCTGGCCTTAAGAAAAAGATTTTAAATAAAATAGGAAAATAACTTTTAAAATTATATTTTTTTGGTTTCTGGGTATCCTATATCTAATAGGAGTCCTTAATTAATTACTTGCAGTGCAAACCTCAATTCAGGGGTTTTTGAAAAACTAAATTTTGAAAATACTATTTGGCCAAATTATTTTTGCAAGAAATTATTTTTATGTCCTATACACATGGCATGATCATTGGGAAAGATTTTTGGATCAAGGAGAAGGAGTATAAGGGTTGGAGGTTTTATTTGATTCTTAGAGCACTTGCAAAAAACAGACAAAAACCAATCAAGGCAAGGTCCAAAACAATCAAAAGTTTTTGTCAAACCACATTTTACCATGATTGTTAGCTTAAGTGTAGTGGCATGAAAATCAGGGTGTGACACCTTCATAAAGCGTCACCGTCCTTGTCTTCATGGGCTTCAGGTACAGTGAACCGTTATGGGGTTAACCCGGCCTCTCCCGGACGGTTTACACCTAGTGGTAATATCCCCAACACGCGTTGTCTATCTAGGTCACTCCCTCGAGACTGTCTCACTCTTTCTTCCGCACGGCGGGCCACACTCGCTCAATCTCGCTCTCTTTATGAGTCTTGTTTAACCTCATTTTCTTTCACACACAAATGATATATCTCCCTGTTCGGGCCTTGATCGACACACTCTATACTCTCTCACACATATTGTCTATCTAGGTCAGTCCATCGAAGCCTCCCCCACTCTTTCAACCTCATGGCGGGCCATGCTCTCTCTCTCTCTCTCTCTCTCTCTCTCTTTGTATGTCTTGATTGACCTCGCTCTTTCTCTGACAAAAAACATATATCACCATGTTTGAGCCCAATTTGACTTATTCACATTGTATACTCTCTCACACACAATGTCTATCTAGGTCACTCTCTCCAACCCGTCTCACTCTTTCAATCGCACGACGACCCTATGTGATCGATCGACCTTGCTTCCTCCCACGCACAAAATATATATACACGTCTATGACTGGATCATCTCTCAAGCTTTATCTTACAGCCCTCACCCTTGCCAAAAGCTCAATAGGACAATATCTCTCCAAAGCATATATATTTGTTCCATGAATGTCGGACCACACTCACTTTATCTCTCTGTCTATATGTCTCTCGTTTGACCTCGCTTTCTCACGCCGTGTCAGGACCCCGATTCCAAGTCATATCGACCTAGCTGGTAACACCTCATATCACTTTGCGGCCTCACGCACGGTATTCCCACGGGTGTCGCCTTACCATGGCCGGGACCGTTTAGCCTTTTGGCTCACGTATATGATAGTGTCGCTAGCATCCACATGACCAAGAACCGGGCCGACATGGCTAGTCGTGAACCCAAAGCGGCACTAACCTATGGGGACAGGCATACATGAATCACCTCGAGCATGTCGGTCATCAACGTATGAATTCGGGCTGTAGCCTTTGGGCTAACAGGACTCCGGTATCCCGGCTGTAGCGAGCTAGGCAGGACTCGAATACCACCGCGTGACATTTCCCGAAGGGAGGACATAGGGCGAAATGAATCACATGCCGGCCAGTCAAGTGTCCAAGCAGTAGTCTTTGGGCTAGCAGGACTCCGGTGAACCGGGCTGTAGCGGACTACTATCGCTCGAAGCACGAGACTACATTTCCCCATATGAGAGGCTGCCAAGGATAAACAACTAGTTTGTCGGATCCCACTCATACCAAGCATTTCAATCATACACATAATATGCCCGATATGAGTAAATACAACAAGGCATCACAACAAAACTCTACAACTCAAGTACTTTATTTAAGAGGCTCAGGAGCCATACATAACATAGTCATACAGGTAGGGGTCACATGACCCAACACTCAAGTCATACAATCATACAAGCACATGCGGAAGCAAACTAGTCTGAGTACGAGACTCTAGAAAGAAAGAAAGCTTGTTGGAGCCTTTCTATCTACAATGGCCCTTCACAAGTCTTAGATCGCCACACAGGTGGCTAGTTCACTCGTCGAAGTCAATATCTACATAGAATCCGTCGGAGGGTAGTATAGTCCTCTGAAAAAATTAATTAAGCAAACATGAGTACAAAGGTACTCAGCAAGTCTTACCACGAATCCTATCATACATGCACATTCTCAAGGAAGGAAGTGGAGTTATTTGCAGCAAGCCAGCTTTGACTCTTGGCTAAACTATCCTCGTGACACCACTTTGTAAAGCATTTGTCGTACACGAGTCCACTAATCACCATCACAATACTCCACCGTGGATCCTCTCGTCATCCCACGAGAGGGCCATCCACGATACTCACACTTATCTTGAGGCTTTTAGTAGTATCCATTTACTTGTCTATGAACTGATATAGGTAACCCGAAGTCCTTCTCCGTGGACACGGCTATTCGAATAGATCATATTTAACCTGCAGGGGTACTTCTTCACGCGTCTCACCACTTATAAATCGTTTACGACATGTACTCGGCAACCTTCAAGCGGAAGCCCAGCGTGGGTGTCGGCCACGGCCTACCTAAACACTCAAGTTCCTAGTCAGGTTTATCGCCTATTCGGGTTCCATCCGCAGGAGTCCGGCGAGGTTTCCCATACAGCCCGAGCGATGTGTGCGGGGTTCCCGAGATACCAAAGCGGGCACTTTCGGTACACAGACCGCGTGCCTACCGCAACACAACCCACCCCTAAGGTCAGCGTTGCGTGCGGCCCTGACATGCTACAAACACGAAACTACTTGCAACTCCGGACTAAGAACAAGGGTGGTTAAGAAGCCGAGAGGGTCAATTAAGGATCCCAATGTGTGGTAGTAAGCTGATTCATGGATCACAAACACAGATCTCAGTTCTTAAGTTCGGCTTCAATGAAACAACCCACCATGTACTCCTACATGGCCTCTCATCGATACCTTTACCAAATCGTGTTCAACACTTTCACTCTCGAACCAACACAACCTTTCACTCCAGTTCATCATCCCGATGAGCGGACGACACAACTCTAAGCATAGCAAGCATAGCATGGTAGGAATCACAAACATGGCTCAATCAACTCCTACACATACTAGTGGGTTTCATCTAATTCTTGTGGCAATGACAGTCATGCAAAGGAAGTGGGTTCAACTACCGCAGCACACAACAGTTTGAATCGCGTTGTCTTAATGCAGATGCGAGAGCGAAGCGAGAACATGGGTTTGTATCGAAATGATCAGCGGGTTGCTTGCCCGATGGGCGGGGTAGGAACTGCCTTGGATGGGTAGTCGAGGTTATCTTGAGGGAGAACCTATCATGAAAGCACACAAAGTAAACACACATGACAATATGCAACAATATGATGCATGCTATGACATGGCAATATGGATGTGTGTTGGTCTAATGCAAGTTGAAAGAACGAGGGGATGAACTCATTTGAATCAAGGATTCAAATGATAGCTCATTGAGTTAGTCCTAAAGGTGCATTATCTTATTCTGGTTAAACAGCATAGTTAACTTGCTTTAACATGCATGAAACCTGTACCAATGGATAGAGTGGATTTTTCTGATAATTTTTCATATATAAATCTTTGCATTTGGAGTTATAGAATAAAAGTTATAGGCATTTGAAATTTGAATTATATTCGGAATTTACTATATCAAAATAAATCCAGAATTCATTTATTGCGTCAACATGAGGTCAGCGTGACGTCGAGGGGTCAACGGGTCGTTCAGGTCAAACCTGCAGTGGGACCCGCATGTCATGAGTTAGTTTAACTAATTAATTTTAATTAGAACTAATCTAATTAGTTAACGGGGTCCACTGTCATTGACTCGAGAGCGATCAACAGGGGCCCACCATCAATGGTCGTGGTCAACTCATGGCGTCTAGCGCTTGGCGAGGCCAGCAGGGCGGAGCAAAGTGCTTTTGCGTTCCGGCCACCAAATGGGGCGCGGAAGGCATCTCGTGGAGCTGGAGACGAACCGCAGCCCTTGGTGGAGTTAGTTGGGGTCGGGGTGGCGGAGTTGGCGCTGGCGACGAGTTTGGCGGCGGCGGGGCTCGGGTGATCTCGGACTCGTCGCTAGGGGGCAAGGTGAGGCGCGTGGAGTGCAGGGTTGGACCCAGCATAGCGTGGTGAGTCACGATGGACACGGTGGCGTGGCGTTGGGTGGCGGAGCCTCGTCGGCGACGAGCTCAGCGGCGGTGCGTTCGAGGCGAGCCGTGTGCTCGTTGTGGTGCACGAAAGAGAGTGGAGAGGATGGGGAGGTAGCAGGCTCACAGCGGTCTCGTGAAACCCGCACGGCGTGGTCGGGACGATCGATCGGCGGCGGGCGGCGAAGGATCTTCGGCGGTGGCGGAGTCGGGCGAGGTCGGTGCAGGTGGCCAGGCGAGCAAGCGCCGGGGCTCGGCTTGTTCGACGAAGTCGGCGGACGGCGGCGATCGGACACGGTCTCGTGGTGCGGGGACGACGGTGGCTCGCCTCTGACGGTGGAGCGGCGGCAGTGGCGTCGGCCATGGCGAGGGGAGCGAGGAGAGAGGCGGGGGCGAATGGCGTGTCCAGGGGTCGGGCGACGACGTGGAGGCCGTCCAGGCAGCGAGGCGGCGAGGAGGTGAAGCGAGGCGGCGGCCAGCTGCGTGGCGCGCCCGAGCTCGCCGTCGGGCACTGGCTGCTCTGCTGGCCGAGCCAAGCAGCTCATTGGCTGCTCTCTTGGGCTGGGCGGCAGGTGGGCGGCACAAGCGTCGTGTAAGGTTTTGCCTTTTTTATCTTTTCTATTTTACGTAACTTTGTGGGGTTTTTAAAATACCAAAACTGTTTTAAAATCACCAAAATGCTCCTGGTCCCTTGTTGGAATATTCCCAACATGAAACATTTTGGTTTGGCAATTTTGAACATTTAAAATATTTTATATAATTTAAAATGCTCAAGTTCAAAACTTGTGAATTAATCCAAGGACCTTGGTTGACCTAGAAAATGATACACCTCCTTTGACATAGGTTACGAACCAAAACAAAGAGGATGAGCATTTTGAAGGGCATTTTGGATTCATTGAAATAATTTTAGTAAACCCTAGTTGAATTAAGGGGGTGTTCGGGGTTTCTGCCTTCCCATTTCAAATTCAAATGGAATTTAAACATGATGCACACCCTAATGCATGGTCTAAGCGGGATGTGACAACTCACCCCACTCAAAAGAATCTCGTCCGAGATTTAGGATCTGCTGCTTGAAAAGATGGGATACTCAAGTCGAAGGCGATCCTCCCTTTCCCAAGTTGCTTCTTGCTCGGAATGGTTTGACCATTGAACCTTTAGAAACTTGATATTCCGGCGTCGAGTGGTGCGCTCGGCTTGATCGAGGATCTGAGCGGGATATTCTCGATAGGTGAGGTTATCTTGGAGATCAAGCGTTTAGTGGTCCACTCCACGGATAGGATCCGAGAAGCAACGCTGAGTTGGGAAGCGTGGAAGACATCATGGACTCTGGAAAGATGCGGAGGTAGTTCAATTGGTAGGCAACTTCTCCTCGTTTGGCAAGAATGCGAAAGGGTCCAATGTAACGAGGAGCCAACTTGCCTTTGATACCGAATCGATGGGTTCCCTTCAAGGAGTAACCGAAGGTAAGCCTTCTCGCCAATTTCATAAGTCATAGGCTTATGCTTGCGGTCATATTGGCTCTTTTGACGAGATTGGGCTGTTTTCAATTTCTCACGAACAACGCGAACCTGCTCTTACGCTTCTGAATCATATCCGGGCAAAGAGTTGTCTCTCCCGGTTTCGACCAGTTAAGAGGCGTTCGACATTTCCGTCCATAAAGAACTTGAAAGGGCTTTGCCAGGCTGGCTTGATAACTATTGTTATAAGCGAACTCGGCGAATGGAAGGCATTTCTCCCAATTCATGCGAAAGAGATGATGAAGCTCGAAGCATATCCTCTAGGATTTGATTGACTCGTTCTACTTGACCACTTGATTGGGGATGGAAAGCGGTGCTAAAGGAGAGCGAGTTCCCATAGCGTTTTGGAAACTTTCCCAAAATCGAGAGGTGAAGAGACTTCCACGGTGCGAGTTAATCTCTAATGGAACACCATGAAGAGACACTATTCGAGAGATGTACAATTCAGCTAGCTGGCTAGCGGTTATACTCTCACGAACAGGTAGGAAGTGGGCTACTTTGGAAAGGCGATCGCGACAACGAAGATAGCATTATTCCCTCTCTTGGTCTGGGAAACCGGTAATGAAATCCATACCGATTTTATCCCATTTCCATTCAGGAATTTCCAAAGGTTGAAGGGTACCAGCAGGCCGTTGATGCTCTGCTTTGACTCGACGACGAGCGTCGCGATTAGCAATGTATTGAGCGATTTCTCTCTTCATCCTAGTCCACCAAAACCTCTGGCGCGAGGTCTTGATACATTTTAGTACTACCGGGATGAATGGTGAGAGGAGAGTCATGAGCTTCCTTAAGGATCAATCGCCTCGGGTTGCGCACCTTGGGGACCACTAGGCGGTCTCCAAAGAACACGACACCTTGTTCATCAATGGAAAAACAATCTGCGACTCTTTCTTGATGTTTCTCCTGATCGGGAGACTCCGGATCTACCTTACGTGCCTTGATGATCTGATCCGTAAGGGTAGGTTTCGCCACCGGGGTGGAAAGGAATCCTCGAGGAACAATGTGGAGATTAAGCTTACGAAATTCCTCGTGGAGAAATGGTTGACTTTGTTGTAACATCAGATTGTTACAATAAGATTTGCGACTTAGTCGTCAGCCATGACATTAGCCTTGCACAGGGTGTAGGATATTCCTAAGTCGAAATCTGTAATCAACTCGACCCAACGTCTTTGCACGAGATTCAAATCCGGTTGGGTGAAGATATATTTCAGACTTTGGTGATCGGTGTAGATTTCATAGCGATTACCCGAAGGTAATGTCGCCAGGTTTTGAGTGCATGAACCACTGCTGCAAGCTCTAGATCGTGTGGGGTAGTTATCCTCATGTGGGCGAATCGCCGAGAAGCGTGAGGCAATCACACAGCGATCTTGCATGAGTATGCAACCTAGTCCTTGTCGCGAGGCGTAATAGATAATAAAGTCCTTAGAAATCTGGTGGAACAAATACGGAGCAGATGTCGAGCGTCTTTTCGGTTCTGAAAGCTGAACTCGCCTTTATGGCGTCCATTCGAACCTCTTATCTTTCTTGAGGAGTTCGGTTAGAGGTTTAGCAACTTTAGAAATTCTCGGCGAAGCGGCGGCAATAGCTCGCTAAACCGAGGAAACTCGAACTTGCTTGACCGATTCAGGTGGGGTCCAATCAAGGGCGGCTTGAACTCGCTTCGGGATTGACAGCAATGCCCTTACCGGAGATTACATGTCCTAGATAGGTCACTTACGGTAACCAAAATTCACATTTAGAGAATTTGGCATAAAGGCGGTGCTCTCGAAGTTTCATCAATACTAGCCTTAGATGTTCGGCATGTTCTTCCTCATTCTTGGAGTAGATGAGTATATCATCGAGGTATACCACGACGAATTTATCTAAATACTCCATGAAGATTGAGTTCATTAACCGAGAGAAGGTGGCTGGAGCATTGGTTAATCCGAAGGACATGACGGTGTACTCGTATTGGCCATAACGAGTAACAAAAGCCGTTTTAGGTATGTCCCCGTTCTTGATTTTGATTTGATGGTAGCCCAACCTCAAATCCATCTTGGAAAAGACTGAGGATCCAGCGAGCTGATCATACAGGTCGTTGATCCCGGAGGCGGATACTTGTTCTTGATAGTGACCAAATTGACGGTCGGTAATCTACAACCATCCGATCCGTACCATCCTTCTTCTTGACGAAGAGGACGGGCAAGCCCATGGAGATGAACTAGGACGGATGAAACCTTTTGCAAGGACTCATCGAGTTGTTTCTTAAGTTCAGCTAGTTCTAGGGTGCCATCTTATAAGGTCTTCTAGAAATTGGGGCGGTTAGGGAACAAGATCTATCACGAACTCGACATCCTGTCGGTGGAACACTGGCAGTTCCTCGGAAAAACATCCGGAAATCACGGACTACGGAATATCTTGAGGTGCGGAAGGGGTTGGCATTTAAGGAGTAAAGTGGCGCTTAGACACTCGGGTTAAAACATTCACTCTCTTGCCGAAGGATGGGTAAGTTGAACAGTTCTAGTAGAGCAATCAATCTTAGCATAATGGGCTGACATCCGGTCCATACCTAAGATGATGTTTATGTCCGAGGACTTAAGAGCTATTAGGGATGCAAGAAAGACTAATCATCGACAAAATTTCATTCCCATGACTTATTCTAGAGGTTTGCCATCTAGAACCAGGAGTTTGAATTTCCATGGAGGTAGGCATGTCACGAATGTGGTGTTGTGCAATCGAGCATAGCTCTCGAAATAAATGAATGAGATGCTCCGATATCAAAAGAACGGTTGCGGATGGCAATTAACAAGCGCGCATCGAGGGCGGCGTTGGGATCCTCATAGGTTTCTTGGCAGAGACATAGTTGACATGGCCACGGCGGTGGCAACTGGTTTAGCATAGGGCACCTTTCTGCTGGCTTGCCGCGCCATGAGACTTTCGGCTTGATTGGGGTTGTTCAGGGACACTCTCGGATATAGTGGCCCGTCTCTCCACACTTGAAGCAAGTTATCACATTTGGGCGTGGGCAGCATTAGCAGTTGGACCTCCATAAGTCTTGGGTGGAAAATACGGCTGGTTGGGGCGGCGCCTCGGAGGATGGCCTCGGGGTGAACACTGGGTGGTAGAGCGTATTTGGAACCCAAACCCGCGCTTCGGGATCGAGCGGATGGCGATCGAGTCACGGATGTGCTTGCGTGAAGCCTCAAAATCAGTCTGCTTGATTGGTACCGATAGCCTTATTGACTAACCGAGAAAGAGGTACACTCATGCAGACGGAGATCTCGGCGTAGCTCAGGGCTAAGTCCCTTGCGGAACCTTGCACGCTTCTTGGCATCGGTAGAAACTTCTTGGGAGCATAACGTGCTAACCTCCCAAACTCACGGTGTGAGGCATCCTTTGTCGACCTACCTTGGGTGAAATTGCAGAATTCCTCACGTTTGCGATCCATAAGACCTTCTGGAATATGATGCTCACGGAAGGCGGCACTGAATTCAGCCCAAGATGTAACTTGTCCAACCGGACGCATAGCCTCATAATTTTCCCACCAGAGACTAGTAGGGCCTTCAAGATGATAGGCGGCAAAGGTAACCTTGTCACCTCAGCCACGTTGGCGGAGCGCAGCTTGTGGTGGATCTTTGCGGAGCCAATCATCCGCGTCGAGAGGCTCGGACGAATATTTGAATTTTGGGGATATAGCTTGCGAAGTCGTTGAGTGAAACAACATCGTTTCTTGGCTGGCGTGCTGTGTTTTGTTCAATCCGCTCCAATAAGCGGTTGGTTTCACGCTTATTGCGTTCTGCTTCCAGCATCACCTCGGCCAAAGATGGCGGTTGCGGCAGATCCACATTTCTGGCTGCACTGGCTTCTCCCTGCTCTGGAACAGCAGGAGTGTTGCGAGTGTTGACCATCCTGGGAGACAAAGCAAAGGTTTAAACCAGGATGGCAGAATTTAACAAGGAAGTGCGGAAGGTAATGGATAGCATGGAATGCAAAGATGTTCATCCGTATGACATGGTAATATAAAACTATATATATATATATATATATATATATATATATATATATATATATATATATATATATATATATATATATATATATATATATATATAGTCATACACACCATCCATAGTTTAGTACAAGCTGACGGAGTACAACTATAAGGAAAGGCGTTACATCTCATCGGAAGCAATCCAACTCCTATACATTATTTTCTACACTTAGGAGCGATACACATTAAGTCGTATTCCACGAGTCACGCGGGGCGGTGGAAACACAACTATTACCATACTAGGAATACTACTACTATCTCAGGCAGCTCCATAGTAGTCCTCATAGAAGTCACCACCCAGACACGGAAATGGAACATGATCGTCAGGAAGCAGACAATCTGTGGGTCTGTGGACCATAAGGACTCGGATGTGGCCGTGGTCCAACAAGCGGTGGCGAGCGAGGCCCACGAGGAGGAGTGATGCCTCCAACCTCACGCCACTCCATAAAGTCTGGCAGACTCGCCCGCACGGGTACAAGTCCCTCATGTCCATATATCCGGCTTGCACGGCGGTGCAAACCTAGTCGAGTAGCCCGGTGGTCGAGCGGGCATTAAAAAGCTCCATCGCAAGGCCGGTTCTCACGGTCCTTGTCCTCCAAACAACTCAGTAGTAGTGCGAAGGTGAGTCCTCATGGGATGCATCGCTGTACAAACCACGGAGGTAGCCATGCGCCCGGGGAGGATCTTGGCATATAGCGAAAATCGGTGTTGCAAAGCAAAGCGTTACGCTCGAATAATAGTCATCATGGAATAGGCTGCATCTTGCAGACATTCCAATAGTGATTCGAGCCCATAAGAGCGAGTGAAGTGGCTCGGTAGCTCCGGGATAAGATGGATAAATCCGGACCGTGCATAGGTATTGGCTTTGATTGAAATCCTAAACTGCTCCTCGGCGGTATATTCAGGATACCATCGATAACCAGCCTCAATCATCACCCTAACCAACATGGCGTGTGACCGCACACATCAATGCAACGGGTCAGGCGAACCACTTGGTTACGGGACGGGTGGCCATCTGAAAGCACAGCCACAATGCAAAGGCATTAGAATTTCTAGGAAAATCGGGCAGCATAACATCGTAAATGCTCAAAATCAGATTTGAGACATTCAAAATCAGATTGCAAAACCACTCAACAACATCATATCAAGGTTACGGTTCAAATGATAGCATACTAAAATTTAGTAGCACCGAGGCGAGGATGTAACCAACAATCCTATAAGTTACTACGGATTAGTAACACGTGAACACGATAGAGAGAAGAGAGCCTAGTCCTAAACCCACGTTGAATGAGAAGAGGATGACTCGGATCGAGGGCATAAGGTAAAGGAGTAAAAGAGCCTTACGTTCCCTCCACAATCAATTCCCTACATATAACTAAAGCATTTCTAGACTCAACTTGACCAGTTTGGCTTAGCGAACCTACACAGCAGCCCCGCTCGATGCCAACGCTGTCGGGACCCGATTCCAAGTCATATCGACCTAGCTGGTAACACCTCATATCACTTTGCGGCCTCACGCACGGTATTCCCACGGTGTCGCCTTACCATGGCCGGGACCGTTTGCGCCTTTTGGCTCACGTATATGATAGTGTCGCTAGCATCCACATGACAAAGAACCGGGCCGACATGGCTAGTCGTGAACCCAAAGCGGCACTAACCTATGGGGACAGGCATACATGAATCACCTCGAGCATGTCGGTCATCAGCGTATGAATTCGGGCTGTAGCACTGGGCTATGAGGACTCCGGTATCCCGGGCTGTAGCAGGCTAGGCAGGACTCGAATACCACCGCGTGACATTTCCCGAAGGACAGACATAAGGCGAAATGAATCACATGCCGGCCAGTCAAGTGTCCAAGCAGTAGTCTTTGGGCTAGCAGGACTCCGTGAACCGGGCTGTAGCGGACTACTATCGCTCGAAGCACGAGACTACATTTCCCCATATGAGAGGCTGCCAAGGATAAACAACTAGTTTGTCGGATCCCACTCATACCAAGCATTTCAATCATACCATAATATGCCCGATATGAGTAAATACAACAAGGCATCACAACAAAACTCTACAACTCAAGTACTTTATTTAAGAGGCTCAGGAGCCATACATAACATAGTCATACAGGTAGGGGTCACATGACCCAACACTCAAGTCATACAATCATACAAGCACATGCGGAAGCAAACTAGTCGAGTACTGGACTCTAGAAAGAAAGAAAGCTTGTTGGAGCCTTTCTATCTACAATGGCCCTTCACAAGTCTTAGATCGCCACCTGGGTGGCTAGTTCACTCGTCGAAGTCAATATCTACATAGAATCCGTCGGAGGGGGTAGTATAGTCCTCTGAAAAAAATTAATTAAGCAAACATGAGTACAAAGGTACTCAGCAAGTCTTACCACAGAATCCTATCATACATGCACATTCTCAAGGAAGGAAGTGGAGTTATTTGCAGCAAGCCAGCTTTGACTCTTGGCTAAACTATCCTACGTGACACCACTTTGTAAAGCATTTGTCGTACACGAGTCCACTAATCACCATCACAATACTCCACCGTGGATCCTCTCTCGTCATCCCACGAGAGGGCCATCCACGATACTCACACTTATCTTGAGGCTTTTAGTAGTATCCATTTACTTGTCTATGAACTGATATAGGTAACCCAGAAGTCCTTCTCCGTGGACACGGCTATTCGAATAGATCATATTTAACCCTGCAGGGGTACTTCTTCACACGCTCTCACCACTTATAAATCGTTTACGACATGTAATCGGCAACCTTCAAGCGGAAGCCCAGCGTGGGTGTCGGCCACGGCCTACCTAAACACTCAAGTCCCTAGTCCAGGTTTATCGCCTATTCGGGTTCCATCCGCAGGAGTCGCCGAGGTTTCCCATACAGCCCCGAGCGATGTGTGCGGGGTTCCCGAGATACCAAGCGGGCACTTTCGGTACACAGGCCACGTGCCTACCGCAACACAACCCACCCCTAAGGTCAGCGTTGCGTGCGGCCTGACATGCTACAAACACGAAACTACTTGCAACTCCGGACTAAGAACAAGGGTGGTTAAGAAGCCGAGAGGGTCAATTAAGGATCCCAATGTGTGGTAGTAGCTGATTCATGGATCACAAACACAGATCTCAGTTCTTAAGTTCGGCTTCAATGAAACAACCCACCATGTACTCCTACATGGCCTCTCATCGATACCTTTACCAAATCGTGTTCAACACTTTCACTCTCGAACCAACACAACCTTTCACTCCAGTTCATCATCCCGATGAGCCGGACGACACAACTCTAAGCATAGCAAGCATAGCATGGTAGGAATCACAAACATGGCTCAATCAACTCCTACACATACTAGTGGGTTTCATCTAATTCTTGTGGCAATGACAGGTCATGCAAAGGAAGTGGGTTCAACTACCACAGCACACAACAGTTTGAATCGCGTTGTCTTAATGCGATGCGAGAGCGAAGCGAGAACATGGGTTTGTATCGAAATGATCAGCAGGTTGCTTGCACGATGGAACTGGGGTAGAGAACTGCCCTTGGATGGGTAGTCGAGGTTATCTTGAGGCGAGAACCTATCATGAAAGCACACGAAAGTAAACACACATGACAATATGCAACAATATGATGCATGCTATGACATGGCAATATGGATGTGTGTTGGTCTAATGCAAGCTGAAAGAACGAGGGGATGAACTCATTTGAATCAAGGATTCAAATGATAGCTCATTGAGTTAGTCCTAAAGGTGCATTATCTTATTCTGGTTAAACAGCATAGTTAACTTGCTTTAACATGCATGAAACCTGTACCAATGGATAGAGTGGATTTTTCTGATAATTTTTCATATATAAATCTTTGCATTTGGAGTTATAGAATAAAAGTTATAGGCATTTGAAATTTGAATTATATTCGGAATTTACTATATCAAAATAAATCCAGAATTCATTTATTGCGTCGACATGAGGTCAGCGTGATGTCGTGGGTCAGCGGGTCGTTCAGGTCAAAGCGACAGTGGGACCCGCATGTCGATGAGTTAGTTTAACTAATTAATTTTAATTAGAACTAATCTAATTAGTTAACGTGGGGTCCACTGTCATTGACTCAGAGCGATCAATGAGGCCCACCAATCAATGGTCACGGTCAACTCGCGGCGTCTAGCCTTGGCCCGAGGCCAGGCGCGGCGGAGCAAAGTGCTTTTGCACGTTCCGGCCACCAAATGGGGCGCGGAAGGCATCTACGTGGAGCTGGAGACGAACCGCAGCCCTTGGTGGAGTTGGTTGGGGTCGGGGTGGCCGGAGTTGGCGCCGGCGACGAGTTTGGCGGCGGCCGGGGCTCGGGTGATCTCGGACTCGTCGCTAGGGGGCAAGGTGAGGCGCGTGGAGTGCAGGGTTGGACCCAGCATAGCGTGGTGAGTGCGATGGACACGGTGGCGTGGCGTTGGGTGGCCGAACCTCGTCGGCGACGAGCTCGCGGCGGTGCGTTCGGGCGAAGCCGTGTGCTCGTTGTGGTGCACGAAGAGAGTGGAGAGGATGGGGAGGTAGCCAGGCTCACAGCGGTCTCGTGAAGCCGACGGCGTGGTCGGGGACGATCGATGCGGCGGCGGCGGCGAAGGGGATCTCCGGCGGTGGCGGAGTCGGGCGAGGTCGGTGCGATGGCAGGGCGAGCAAGCGCCGGGGCTCGGCTTGTTCGGCGAAGTCGACGACAATGGCGGCCAGACACGGTCTCGTGGCGCGGGGGCGACGGTGGCTACGGCTTCTGACGGTGGAGCGGCGGCAGTGGCGTCGGCCATGGCGAGGGGGAGCGAGGGAGAGAGGCAGGGGGCGAATGGCGTGTCCAGGGGTCGGGCGGCAGCGTGGAGGCCGTCGAGGCAGCGAGGCGGCGAGGAGGTGAAGCAGGCGGCGGCCAGCTGCGTGGCGCCCTGAGCTCGCCGTAGGGCACTGGCTGCTGCTGGCGAGCCAAGCAGCTCATTGGCTGGCGGCTGCTGGGCTGGGCAGCAGTGGGCGAACACAGCGTCGAGTAAGGTTTCTGCCTTTTTTATCTTTTCTATTTTCTGTAACTTTGTGGGGTTTTTTTAAAATACCAAAACTGTTTTAAAAATCACCAAAATGCTCCTGGTCCCTTGTTGGAATATTCCCAACATGAAACATTTTGGTTTGGCAATTTTTGAACATTTAAAATATTTTATATAATTTAAAATGCTCAAGTTCAAAACTTGTGAATTAATCCAAGGACCTTGGTTTGACCTAGAAAATGATACACCTCCTTTGACATAGGTTCTGAACCAAAACAAAGAGGATGAGCATTTTGAAGGGCATTTCGGATTCATTGAAATAATTTTTAGTAAACCCTAGTTGAATTAAGGGGGTGTTCAGGGTTTCTGCCTTCCCCATTTCAAATTCAAATGGAATTTAAACATGATGCACACCCTAATGCATGGTCTAACTGGGATGTGACACGCCGTATCTTCCACACATTGAAGCTACCTCTCCATCCCTCGCAAAGCCGGAGCTATTTACATTGCGAGGGGCACTCCAACCTTGGATTAATTTGTGTAGGCATTTATTCCGGTCGGTTTAGATTATATTTTCGTAGCATTCGGCCCACAACTACTCGAAACACCATTGCAACCCCCGCAACTCCCCTAGTTGATTTCCCTCTGGCTCGGTCATCGCTCTCTCGCACGTCCTTTCTCGCCTTCAATGTTGCACCATCGTATTATTGCAAAAAACTCTGTAGTTCTCTTTAATTATTATAAACAAGCTACAAAACTACACACCGATAGTCCACTTGGAATGGAACAAATTTGGATCCACAAATTAAAGTGCTACATACTACACACCGAGGGGCCCACATGTCATGAAACAAATTTGGACCCATATACAAATTAAAAAATAAAGGACGAGGATCAAACATGCGACCAGGGCCTTCAAGCCGCACGTCAATAGGCAACATACGTAGAACAGCAATGTTTGTTGTACCTCCCTTTGTTCACATAATGTTTTTGTATTACCACAACCTATTTAATTGATAACATGTGATATTATTTTTAGTACTATTCGCCTTCACTTACTGGTGGGTTCCATGTGTGCTCTCTGTCTCTCCTCCCATTCCGCGTTTAGACGCACAGGCAAACACAAAGAACCCGCGGGTGATGTTGCCGTTGACCATATCTGGACGCATTCATAAGTTACGACACCAGCTTCATGTGCTAGCAGCACTAGTCAGTGTGTACGTGCAATGCACGTTAATTTGGAAGTATATTAAGTGCATGCAGATATTAAATTGGATATTATTTACGTGTTATTATGTGATTAGCACTATTTTTGGCATGAAATTAACTGCACGCTAAATGTCGTGGATTTTTCACGGCAGATGTCCTTAGTGTCAGGATTTAGTCGCGAGGCCAACGCATCTATATGGTAGCTTGAGGGGTTGATCGGAATCGAGAGACGCAACACAAGACAAGGATTTAGACAGCTTCGGGCCCCGGGAAACATCATCCGGTAATAACCCTACATGTTGTTTGTGGCTAGATCTCATTATGATCATGAGGGAGTCGCCGGTAAACCGGCTCTTTGTATCTAGCCCTAGAGATTATTCTTTATTACTTGTCCCTCTTTGGGGTGCCCTTCCCCTCCTTATATATGTTGGAGGGGCGGTTTACATGTGGAGCCCTATTAGGATTAGGACTAGTCTATCTTCTATTACAAGTTGGATACAAGTCTGGGTCTTGCTTCCTTGTAAAGGAAATATTCCTCATGCCTTTCCTCTTAAGTCGGCCCATCATAACGTGAGCCGGCCTTCTGGGCCTTGTGCCTTGTCGTCCTTCTGACCCGCTCGCCGGGTTACTAATGAGTCGTAAACTGCCAGGTCCAAGCGGGTCGCTAGTGAGTCGTCAAGCTCCAGCCCGGTCATACTTCCGACCGGGTCATACCGCGGGGTATATCCCCGACATTAGCCCCCATTTTAATTTGGATTTATCCATGTTAAACTGATCCTGCAAAACAGAAGAAAAAATTTGACAGGTTGTGCTCCAGGTTAAACATTCTTGTAAGCCGGCACCTGATCATCCTTTAAATCCTTGTCATTTCCTCCTGGATGCGTATTCATGATCTCATAGCAAATCTCCTTTAGCAGATGTGTTCAAATATTACCAATGTAAAAAATCCGAGCACTTCTTTCGAAAAATCCGGGTCAATAGGCCAGCTTCATAACCAATTTGCTGACATTGGCTCTTGTAGAAAATATTATAAGAAATAATCCATTTGTGTCGGCCTTAAATGCTCTTACTTGACAAAAATATTGGTCTTGGAATATTCAACTGATATCCAGCCGGCTTGAAAATGTAGAACTTGCCAAGTTATGATTGCCAAAATTGCCGGGTTATATACAAATGATGCCGGGTCATGATTGCTGCAGACACCGGGTTAACCTGAGAATTTGAAGTTTTTTTTCTCCCTTATATGCATATCACCTATAGCCCCCAAGTCTTCAGAGGAGAACATAGTGATAACTTAAGACTTGCTTCAATATAAGTGTTGCAACCTTAAAGAAATCTAGGTTATTCATCTCAATCATTAGTCATAAACTGAATATTCCACATTATGTAGCCCCCAAGTGTAGGGTTGTCATGCTCGCAGCAACCTGGGACTTGTAATTGCCTGATGCTCAAAAAACTTCAACCAGTGTAGCCCCCAAGGGCCGACTCATTTAGAATGTGATGAGCCGGGTCTTCAATAAGTTGAGCAAAAAATGACTTTGCATTAGCCCCCAAGTGCCATGGTGCATGCTGGCAGTGACATGGGACTTGCATATTTGATATAATATCAATCTGAATAATGTAGCCCCCAAGTGCGGAATTAAGAAGCCTGCAGCGACTCGGGACTATTCCTTCCATTGTAGAATAAATCATATCCATTGATAAAAATAATAGCCGTTGCGCTAAAGCGACTTTGAAAACCTCAATCATAACACTGGTTATTGATAATGACAATAGAAATCCAGCCACGTTGGCTATTCAAGATTTGAATAATATAATCCGGTATGAAAACCTCAATCATTCAATATCATCATGAAAATCCAGCCAATTTTGGCTATTAAGGATTTGAATACCTCATCGGTTAACAAGTAAATCCGGAGTTTAAATACCTGGCGGCTCTTGGCCGATGACGACTTAATGTGCTTTCATTGTAAGTGGGAATTTTTGTAACCCGGTGGCCTATAGCCCTTGAGAAAATCAATAATTGATAACCCTTTTGAGACACCAATTTCAGTGATGAGCTTGGACTGAAGCATTTATATAAGTCATAGTTCTGCAAATCCTGCACAGAGTTTAAACAACATATGCCCTGGTGACTTTAACCTCAAGAGCCAGGGTAGGTAACCACCCAAATGTAGTCTTACCCTGCACACAAGTAGATCACAAGAACCCTTGGCGGTTTGCCCCAGGGCGGGTCATAATACCTCACATATAACCACTTTGATATTGAATTTGTACTACCGGTTTACATGACCTGTGCAGTAAGGGTGATAACCCAATCCTTAGAAGCCAATACTTCCACATAGATGATGATTGTCATAAGCTGGTGACTTATAGTCAAAAGTCAAGCCAGGTTAAGCATAAAACACTTATATATATTTGAGATATAATCCCAAAAAAGGTCTCAACTAAAACCCAAAATTGTTCGCAAAAAAGACTTAAAAATTTTAAGGCTTCTGATTCGTATACGATCAGAAAATCGTTCCAAAGGGGTTGAGCTAAGATTCGAATACGATCATATAGCCCCCAGTGGCTTTGGCGTTGCCGATCAAGAGGGTACCGACAGCTATGTTCTCTTTGGTTCGAATACGACCTATGTTTGAACTGGAAGCCCCCAAATGACCTTGAGAGTTGTTTAACGACGCTGATTCAAATACGATCCACGTCGGGCACAAAAGAGGTTAAGCTATGATTCGGATACGATCAAGAAGCCCCCTAGTGAGTTTGGCAGTGTGCCGATCAAAAGGGTTTCGACAGCTATGTTCTCTTTGGTTCGAATACGACCTATGTTTGAATAGGAAGCCCCCAAGTGACCATATATTAGCATTGCACCGATCAAGAGGGTACTGACAGCTATGCTCGATGAGCAGGAAGCCCCCAAGTGACCATAATAAGATAAGCCATAAGGCAGGATACCTATGTTTGAACCGCGCATCATGGCAGCAAGTTCTTTTTGGCAACCTTTAATTTTTCTTAGAACTCGAACTTGCGAGAGGTTAATTCTTTTTGAACCGGAATTTAAACCGGATTTGAAAGCTTCAAAAATTTGTGAGGGACAAATTTACCTTGAGCCGGATTTTGAACCGGATTTGAGAGCTTTAGTGCTTTGTGGGAGAAAGATGTCTCTTGAACCGGATTTTAAACCAGAGTCCTTATTTTAAGCCGGAAATCTTCTGACGGCTTTTAAATTTTCATCGATCTAGCAGTAATCTCCGGGGCCCGGGTTATTTTTCCCTTCAATGACCCGGAGTTCTTGAATTTATTGAAACCGGCTAATTTTGCCGAGTCATACCATTGTAGCCCCCGGGTCTCAAGATGACTCGAGGAGTTGGCTTGAGATTCTCCATATTTGACCATAGCAGAAGGTATACATCATTGGCATTGATAGCGTGATATGAACCCACCGAAGGTTGAGGTGACTGCGGCGGGTTTATAAATGATCCCGTATGAGCCGTGTCAGCAACTCGGCCAATGGTTCCTTCCAACTGGTTGTTTGAAGTTTAACCAAATTGTAGTGGCGGCGACTTGTGCGCCTGCCCAGTGCAGACGGCGGTTGATAATACATGATAATTTGCCTCCAATTTGTTGGAAGAAAACCGGGCTTCCCAAGCAGTGACTCACTCATATTCAATAAACAGCTCATGCAGACGGCTGCGGCCCGTTGTGTTGATGTAGACCAGGCCGCGAGAGACGGACGGTAAAAACAACCGCGGCTTCAGAGGCAAGATAGATAGCTGAGTCGGCCACGGTGTTATAAGCCGGCGAGGACGGACGGGTTAGCCACATCATGTTGATGTAGTGAACAATTGTCCTGCCTCAAAAACATCACAAGCCAGAGTAATTGTTCCTTGACAAAAATAATATGCGCTAAAAATAGACCTGAGATGGATATCACCTGATATGTTAGGCCGGAAATTATCCGCCGCGGAGTTGATGATCACCATGGTGACGCTGAAATCAATCACGGCTGAGTCGGCCGCAAGAGTAGACCGATGAGCCGGCCATGGTGTTATAAGCCGGTGTGGACGGGCAAGTCAAATCGCAGGCGCAGTAAGCCGCGCAGATGGGTGAGCCAGCCGCGTCGTGTTGATGTAGACTGGGCGCAGAGGCCGTGGCTTGCATAGATATTTGTTGATCATTATGGCGGGTCAGATCCTAGTGCATGATGTCCATGACATGACCATAGCTCTTGCAGTGATCAATTGTCCTGCATTAAAAAATATCGCAACCCAAAGTAATTGCTCTTTTTTTTAAAAGACAGCAATATATAATACAAAAAATATAATGGATGCATTTCACCAGATACGTCAGGCCAGTAGTTATCCTCCTCATTATAAGCCGGTGTGGACGCGTGAACCGGCAGCAAAAGCGGACGGGCAAGTCATCCGTGGCGTTGTAAGCCGGTGCGATCGCGAGAATCAGTCGCGGAGTTGGAAACGGCACGGATGCGGGTAAATCGGCCGTAGGCACGGATGACGACTCAATTGCATATGTTTGAAGACGGCACAGTCGCGAGAGACGGCCGCGGCGTTGTAAGCCGGTGCAGTCACGAGAGACGGCCGCAATGTTTTAAACCGGTGTGAACCTCATGTCCTGGCATGATGTCACTTTTGTAGTGGACTTTGTCCTGCTTAAATATATTAAAAGGCAGAGTAATTGTTCTCAAAAGTATTAATACGTGCTAAAAATACTGAGAACAAATAGCACCTGATTTATTTTCTGGATGAACGCGGATACCAATACTAGATAATGCTGGACATTCTCGAGTCAAAGATAGCCAGACAGACGCACGCCTGATGCACTACCAGCACCTACATGGATCTTCATTTGTCTTTTCCCACTTTTGTTTTTGAGTAACGATTGCTTTTGGTTGCCTTGCTATCCATACAGATGTGCCTGATGCATATCAAGTGTTTATTACTCCTTGATGCATGTGGACAGCGTTACTGCCACCGCTCTTGAATAATATATTTCTCAAACAGTGTATCAAACTGGTCATCAGAGTTGTTTGTCCGGGTGCAGTGATTTAAAAATAGATCTTGTATCTGCTTCATCACAGGACGCCAGCATCATCCACGCCCATAATTCCTGCTGCTCCCCTTATTTTTCTGCTACCCAGGAGTTGTCTGTGGCCTCCAAATCTGCTGCGGCTCGATGTCAGCGAATCCGGGTCATGGCTGTCGATTTTCAGTCATCACCATCTCCGTGCCGGGTCGTAACTGGCTCGGTGGCTTACCCTTTTTTTAACTGGATCCCTATCCTTTCCTGCGTCGTTGCCGGTTGTGGAACAACTAGTACTCCTGGACAATGGCCTTAACGTGGATAGCCATACCTAGAACCGGTCAAACCAGAGGAACTCCTAGATCCTCGTGCGTGGATGTGGTTGTCGCACTTTTTCCTTTTCTCCTTCTCAATCTGAATCGGACCCAAACCATTGCCGCTTGTACCAGCTACGTCCGCTTCTTTTTTGAAGACGATCCTGTTGGCCGTCGCAGACGAGCAAATTGATCCTATTGCTGTTTTTACTTCTGCCCTTGATCTTGAGATGAGAATTGATCGATTTGGCGATGGTGAATCTGGTCGGCGAGAAGTGATCTGATTTCTGCCGGCATCTTATTTGGGAGGTGCACGGCACCTTGCACGGGCGTCTGCGTCGACGCTGCAGCGCATGCGCTGTTGGCAGTGCGGGCTGTGAAAGTCGGCGGGGACCTCGTGGAACCCCGTGGCATCAAGCTCGGCGACAATGTGCGGCTCCTAGCCCATCAATGCCACGGGGATGGGCGATGGCGCAGTCGGGGCGACGGGAGCCGGAACGGGAGCGGGGACAGGAGCGACGTCTTCCCGCAAGGCCAGTTCAAGCTCGTCCCAAAGCACCTTATGTTCTTGAGACTCCGGCTGGGTGTATTCCTCAGGAAACTGGAAGAGTAAGGGCAGACCATCGTGATGCGTCATGGCGTACGTTTAGGTCAGACTGGTTGGAGGTAGACGACAGGAGAATCAGAGAGGAAGAGAGAAGATTTTAGTGATACCGGGTAGTGCGGGGTTGATTTTAAACTGTGGCGCCGACGAAATTAAAAGTCGGAGCAGTTGGGACGAAGGTGGGCGGCGGAGCCTGGTCAAAGGGCTCGCCTCCCGGTGAGCCTTCACAGCGGTCTGCTCAGACGGCTCCCTATCAGCCGGCGCAGCGGTCTACTCGCACGCCTCCCGTTGACTCACACGCTTGCTCGAACGGCACCTGCCGATGAGAAGCGGGACTCGTGGTGGCACGTAAACGCGAGCGGTTTAAATAGTGAAAGCGTTCCCCTTAATGTGACAGGTCTTTGTTCCAAAATACCTTGGCTCTTCATTTGTGCAACTTGTCATAAGCAGCTTGTCTCAAATTGAAGAAAAAAATTACGAAGTAATATTTGTGCCATATCACGTGACCATGCTTAGTTTCAAGAATTTATGGTCACTTTTGGATTTTCTGAAATTTAAGATCCAGGATTCGAAACAATATCATAACCTGCATCATGCAGTAAATTTTCAAGCCATACATCTGTCCTTTTGTATTTCTTAAGAAAGGATTTGGTCAAACATTTTGCTTAGTTAGACTTCAGAAAAGTTATATATTTAGAGCAAAAGGATAATCCCTCCGTACCAGTGCATTGCCTGATATATTAACTCAAGTACTAGGCATGAACAAACGGGCTCAATTATGTGCTCATCCTGGTGTAATAGTAGTAGTACTAGGCAATGCAGTTGACGGGTGACCTTGGCGAGCGGCGACCGAGGGAATTGAACCGTGCTCGGAACGGTAGGTAATGTTGTCTAGTTACTTTTTTTTAACACAACGTTGTCTAGTTACTAAAGTATCCCTCCGTTGTTCATCGGTAGTCATTATGGACCGGGGACATGAGGGGAATTTCCTAGGGCTGGAATTCTGGTCGCCAGATATTTCGACTCGAAACATCGGAGGCTCGACTGGTTGGGGTTGCCTAATGTGCGTACCACGCACGCCACCAGAAGGACACGAGCCTGTTTTTTATTATTTTTTTAGGATCAACACAAGCCAAGGTCTGGCTGGTATGCCGTTGGGTCCTACCATTCGAGAATACGAAAGGAACCTTTTAAGTTACCGAACGAATCTATGTGTATTACAATGCCCGTATTTTCCTTGCAAATACTAATCTCAACGTGGTAATTGATTTATGACGAGTTGTTGAATTAGAGCGAGTTTGTGATATAGTGATCTTAACGTGGATTTCACATTTCATGGTATCCCTACTAAGTTTTTCAATGCAAATTCAAATTTAAAAGATGAACAATATGGAGGTGAGAAAACTTTGTTTGTATCAAGCATATGACCACACACACACACACAAACACACACACACACACACAAACACACACAGACACCCACACATGAACACAACAACAATCCAATAAGTATAGTGCATATATTTTTCCAAACCATGCATGTATGACACGAATTAAAAAATACTTCTTATGTTCCTAAATATTAGTATTTTAGAGATTTCAACAAGCGACTACATACGGAGCAAAATGAGTGAATCTACACTCTAAAATATGTCTATATACATCCGTATGTGCCAGTCCACTTGAAATCTCTAAAAAGACTAATATTTAGGAACGAAGGGAGTAAAATGTAAGACATGCGTGGTCCTCAATTCAATATTTAAAACGAACATGAAACTGAAACATGAATATTAAGTCTAGTACTACAGTACATGCAAATGTTGTGTTTAATTAGGCGGAGCTAGGATTGTCGGGGGTCACCCTCTCCACCTTAGATAAAATTGTGAAGCTCTGTTTAGGGGTTTAGATTATATTTGTCCCCACCCTCCCAACCATCGATTGGTTGTGCACCCCCACCCCTCCTCCCCGGGAGAATATCATGTGCCCCCATACCTATATGCCGATACGAGTTGCTTGGAGCTTGTAGATCTGAGATATAGCAGCTCACATGATGTCTTAATATTTTTACAGGAAACCTTGATGAGTTTGAGAATTGCACACAATTTGTAAAAAAAACTACTCAGATGCCCTTGGATCCCAATCCAACGACCTCGAAGCTCGTATTCGTATCACCGTAGCATCTAAGATGAAGGAGGACATCATATTCTCCTGTATGTAAGAATATCATGTGCTAACACACCTTATATGCTTTGGTGATACAAGCTCTTCGGAGCCGTTGGATTTGTGACCCAACGCCTCCTCGTTGGTTCAAATGGTTTTTTGCAGAAAAGCCCCCAAAGAGTTCGGCCATTGCTTACAAGCACAAAGACTTCTCAGATGCCATTGGATCTCAGATCAAACGACCTCGAAGCTCGTATCATCGTAGCATCCAAGATGCGAGAGCACCTTATGTTTTCTCGCACGAGAGAATATGAGGTGCTCCCGCACCGTAGATTCTATGGTGATACGAGTTCACGGATATATAATGGCCCACAGTAGGAGGTTTGAATGTTTTTGCAATATACGGCTGAGAGAGTTTGGGAATTGCGCATAAAGTACAAGTACTATGCATGTGCCATCTAATCACTGATCATACGACCTAGATGCTCATATCACCGTAGCGGGTAATTAAGCTACGGGGAGCACCTAATATGAGCAACGGGGAGCCGTTGGATCCAAGATGCAGCGGCACACATGAGGCCTGAATGTTTTATTTGCAAAAAACCTTTCGAGATTTTGGAAATTGCGCATAATTACAAAGACTAGTCCCAAGCCATTGGATCTCACTTCCAACGGTGTAAAAACTCGTATCACCATAGCATCTAAGCTGCGGGGTGGATGTGATATTCTATGCCGCTGTCATTTTTGTTCGTAAACTTGCAAAATACGTGTAACTTGTGTCGTTACTTGTCTAACCGCGCAAAGTGTTTGTTCAAAAAAACCATCCTACACTAAAATATCGGAACAACACACGGGGGTCCCACTTGTCATTAATCAAATTTGGACCTAAAACTAACAAATCTGAAAGGCGAGATTGAGCGGCAACCTAGACTACAGGCGTAAGTCCATAGCTCGAAACAATAACAGTTGTTGGCTTTGTCCCACAACTTGATTTTTATCTGATATTACGTTGAGTAGAGTAGAGGGAGTGCCTCGTCTATACGTGCATGACCGTTTACTCACTTACTGGTGGGTCCCAGGTCTGCGATCTCTCTCTTCTCTCCATCGTCTAACCTTTGCACGGGCACACACGTAGAGCGGAGCTAGCTTGCCGTGGTGTTATTACAACTAAAAAAAGCTTGGAAAGTAGAAGAATCTCCTAGAACAAGAGACGTTGTGGCTGGTCGAGACGGAGCTAACCACGCCTATCCTCCGTGCCATGTTAGCATGATGAAGCTGTGTGGCTAGTGGGGTGTTTTCGACCGACTAGCTGGGTCCCAAGGTCGAACCATAGGTACTACGTCGTCTGATGAAATTTTACACGCACATTTTTCCTCCGTGCCGAGACATGGCACACCCTACCGCGCGGTTTCGGGGTCCTCCCGGGTGGTGCACGCATATATTCTTCCTGACGTGGGACGCCCTACCGTGCGTTTTCGCCGAAGCAAGTAAATAAATGAGTCGTCAGATCATGAAAGACCACTTTTCACGCCGAGTACATCAGTGAAGCACAGTGGCTAGCTAGTTGGGCTAGTTCGACCGATTAGCTAGGCCGCCGCCACATTTGTTTTTCACCCCTTTTTTATCTACTTGTCAGCAGGTAAATTTAAACATCCACCGCGATGTTGCTCTGGTGTTTGAGTGCGGCATGATTTTTAATTTTTTGATTGACGGGAGCAGGCATGGCAGCAATTAGTCATGATGACTCCGCCTGTAAAACCCACTGCTCCCTGATGTGAGAAGTCGTCGACTGGTGTTTTACCATGGTGAAAACGAAAAGATTCACCGCTCCTCGGCTGGCTCCCTCCGCCTTCCCATAGATTGCATTGCCTTTCAACCGTTTCTCCCCCTGCATCACCAACGTCATGCACGTCGAGAAGCAGAGGGACTTCATGGTGTTTAGGTGCCCTCTGTATGGGCATGTCCATGTCTCAGCACAACATGACCGTTGGATCAAACTCAGACGGTGCAGATCAGTCACTGTAGCACAAAGTGTGTGGGTGTGTTTGGTTGCATTCTCATCTCAATATAGTCCGTAAGTCACCTTACGAAAACCAAATAATCCCAAAACACTTAGGCACGGTACATTAACTCCCTCCCTGTTTCTTGTTTTGTGACATATCAACCAATAAGAGACGTGGGCCGCGCATGCTTTCAATGACTTGAGACTAATAAACATGACATGTAGTGGTTAGTTCATTGCATGCAATGATATTAATTAGCAAAAAGACATTAAGTTTTCTCGTTTTCCTCTCTGCCTTGGTCGCAGTGCACAACGTAAGATGAGTTACACACCTAGACGGAGTAGTTGTTTCCTCTTTGTGTATTTGTGTTAACCTACTAGTGTAGACTCATGCACCCTTCATGCACTCTGCCAAACACCCAAAAGTGGGTCGAGAAGGGAACTTTTGCTCCCATCCCGTGCACCCTTCATACACACTGCCTAACACTATTCATGCTTCATATGGTTCATGTTTAGGGAGTATCTTGTAGCACCATACTCTCCGTCTTTGTAGACCTAGTTCCTGTTAACATTGATCTCACCGTTCATTCTCGACCGGACAGTCGAGAAAGCGGTACTATGTTACTACATTACTGTTCATATAGTTGACATGCGCACAACATCATTTGTTGTTGTCATATCTTACACACTAGCAACAAGATTATGTAGTACTGACGTATGAACCACTGCACATGCCTAGTAGTAGGAGCACTATGTATGTTCAAGTGGCCGCCGTGTTTCGCACTCCTCCGTCGTAAGAGTGGAAACGCTTGCTGTAATCATTTTTTTCTTCAGAAAAACAGTGGACACGCTCTACCGTGCGGATCCTCCTCCAGCCATGCACTAAATTACTCACTTTCACCGACGTGTGGGACAGCCAGCATCGGGGTCCACCAGCCATGCACTAAATTACTCCGTAGTAGAGTGATGGCAGACTACCCTGATCGAAGCGCCGCAGTAATGCCCAATGAGCCGTCAAATCACAAAACCCCCTCCTTTCCAGTAGTAAGTTGGACGGACGAAGCAACCATCATTTCACTCTTCTCTCTCAGCTTCCTCTCTACCCAACCCTCGCTTCTCCCTCATCTTGTTCCTCATTTCTTCAAGAAAACCCCGACCTGCTTCTGCCATTGTTCTTCTCTCCCAAAGAAGGAAAGGTGAGTGCATCAATGGTGTTGATTCTGGCCAAGGCCCGGTCTTGCAACCACGAGATTGATCCAATAACTCCCTCTCTTTTCTTCTTTTGGGTTTGTGATTATGGTTTCTTTTCTTTTATTTCTATTTGACAGTTTCTTGATGTACGTTGGAGCACCGGCTGAAGTGATGTCTATGGATCTGGCCAAAATCATCGAGGCTCATGGTACGAAGAAGCGCAAGCACCCCGCCGAGACTACCGCAGACAAGCTCAAAGCCATCGCCCTGTCCAATCCCCCCTCTCCGGGATCCCTCATTAAGCAAGTCCAGGTAATATCTCTTCTTGACGATCTTTTTCTCGATCTTGATAGTGTTTTTTCATCTAACACGCAGTACTAGTACTAGTAGTACAACTTTCTGGGTGATCTTGCATCTGATTTTTGTGTGCCAAATGACGGTTCTCAATTCCTCTTTTGACCAAAACATGCGAGAGGTTGACACTGATTTCTTATAGATTACTTTCAACTACTCCCTCTGTCCCAAATTTCTTGTCTTAGATTTGTCTAGATACGGATGTATCAGTATTTGATACATCCGTATCTAGACAAATCTAAGACAAGAATTTTGGGACGGAGGGAGTACTTTATGAACATCAATGCTACCTTTGAAGAGGGTATATTTGCCTCAGTAACTTGTGTTATGGATATTGCAAGTAATCCCTCTGCTATCATGCCTTTGAAGACATGTTCTAGTGTCTTTGTTCACTCATTTTTGTGCGTATATGTAGTCATATATGGAGTATAATATCAAAAATCATCTTATATTTCCGAATGGAGGTAGTAATAAAATATGATTTCTGTTTGAATTAGAACCAGGTCCGCGGTGGAGATGAAGTTCTCAAAGTCATGCCGTGTGAACTAGAAGACCTGAGGATGAGTTCTACTGCTAAACTATCCAGCTGCTGTGTCCTTGTCGCCACGTGTCCTGAACTAGTTTTTTCCTATAACATTGTTGTCAGGCGTGTTCTCGAGGCTTTACTTGACAACAACAATTTCCTAGCCGTGACTTCGATTACGAAGGGTGTGGTTCTTGTAAAGCTTCCCAACAAATCTGATGCGGCCTGTCTTCATGATCATGTTTATGAGTGGAAAGACCACTCTGTTAGGTTCTCCAAGGTTGACAAGATGGTGATGGTGCATGTAGACATGTCTCACGAAGTCCATGTCCTAGTCAGTTATGCGGGGTTCATCCCGTAGCACTACAAAAAAATACACTTCCGTGATGATACGTGTTTGTCACAGTAGGTCGCGTTTTTTGTCATGCATGTACATCCATGACAAATTTATGATAGAATCAAGATAGTCATACCTGTGCTGTCGTAGAAGTGTTCCATGACATTACCAAAATTATCATCACGGAAGTGTCCACTTCCATGACGATAAATCGCGCGTCACCGAAGTTCTTTCATCAAGGGTGACCGACACGTGGCATCCACCGTAACGGAACGCCGTTAAGCTATCGGGTCGGGTTTTGGATCCGATAACCCGTTAACAGCCCCGACCAATGGGAAATTTCCACGTATAAAATTCTTATTGGCCGGACGAAACACGTGTCAGCTCGTCAGTGGGTCAGATAGGCACCTATGATACGTCGATACGTGGCACGGCCCAACAGAGGCCCATTCCCGTGAAAAGGCCGGCCCGTTTGACTTGGTCAAAAGCTGGCGGGCCAGCCCATGGAAGGCATGTTAACGGCCTGTTCGCATATAGCCCATTTACAACCCGCTAACCTAAGGCCTGTTACGCCCTATTCGAATTAGGCCCAGTAGCGTCATCTGGGCCATCCAATAGTATTCTAGCCCGTCTTCACTTCTGGCCCATGTATGGCCCATGAAGTCTTTCGGCCCATATGAGGCCCTATGTAACTCTTGGCCTATTAACGGCCCATGGTGAAACTGGCTCGTAATGAACAGTGTATCACTTTACACCCATTAACGGCCCGTGGTGAAAGTGGCCCGTAATGAACAGTGTATCACTTTATACCCATTAACGGCCCGTTATTCCGTTGGGCCATTTCCATCCCATGTTATCTTTCGGCCTTCTCAGAGCCCATTTATTCTTGGGCTCATTTCCAGCATTCGTTTACTTACGGCCCGTTACTGTCATTTTTTGCTTGTGGGCCAAATTCAGCCCGTGGTTACAGTCGGCCCGTTTGTGGTCCGTTAATACGTTGGGCCATTTTCATAGCGTCATCAAATACGGACTATTAACGATGGCCCGTTACAGTTGGCCCATGAACGGACGACTCCAACTCTAGCCCGTTTACGGCCATAATGGCATGTTATTGGCCCATGTTTGGCCAATCGATCATACGGCCCGTGTAAGGCCCATTGATGATACGGCCCGTAGAAGGCCCATTGTTTCTACAGCCCGTACAAGGCCTACTATTTCTATGGCCCGTAGAAGGCCCACTATTTCTACAGCCCGTAGGAGGCCCAGTGTCACTACAGTAAATATTAGCCCATGGTTATTATGGCCTAGTTTTAAAAAATAGGTTATTGCAGCCACTAGTTAACCGCGGAAAAATAACTGCAATGACTACAAGCAAACAAATAAACAAGACAACAAGGAATAAATAAGCAAGCAACTAACGCTAGGCTATCACGGCTATTACACATATTACATCCATTGGGCATCAAAGTTCGCCACCAGTGCAAATATAGGAAACAAAGCAGCATATCATATACACTGGCCGTCAAAATTGGCCACTAGTGCAAATAAACGCGGCACCAAAACAAGAGCATAAGCGAAACAACGGAAGAGCTCAAGAAACGTTATCACGGTATCCACCATGCTGGCAATAAGCTTAGCAAGCTGATTACTTTGTCCTGTTTGGCGCTAAAATCCTCCAACGCTTGCTGTTGCACTAGAAAGTATGCATCTGAATGCTCCAGGGGCTTCCGCAGTCCTTCCGCTTCTTGTCGCAGCACAGCTGATCGATGTCTTTCAGCTTGTAGTTGAGAATTAAGAAACCGAACTGATTCAGACACTGAGTTTGAATAGCTTGTTCAAGCGGTAGTGGCCAGTAACTCCAACACTAAACCAAGACAGGATGTGTCACTATCATGAACCTTATCCGCATTACTTCCTTTACTGTTGCTTAATAAGGCACTCTTCCCCAATATTTTGTCAGCATTCTAAAAGAAGAAACAAGCAGACACATAACAAGTTTAGCATGTACTAGTATATGAAACTCATTTCGGTGAACCAGTTCATTAGTAAGGTGGACAGAATTACAGGATTAAACTACCAAGTCTTCTATTACCAAGTACTAGTACATAATAAAAGCATCAAACAAACATATATCTATGTCCTATGGTAGCAATGGAATCTTAAATTAGAACAGTTGTTCTTGAGGTTTAGGCACTTGTTCTACATGAGCAGTCTGAAGAAGACGCAAGAATATAATACTTAAAAATAGAAAATGAGCTCATAGACCTTACCACATTCTTGGTTCGGGATCAAGATGAGAACAAGGCGTTCCCGTCATCGTCCGATAAATGTGTCTCGGGAGAAGCGTAAGGGAATTTGATGAGTTTCTTTACCGGTGAAGTATGTTTTCTTGAGTAATTCGACATCGCCACCAAGCATTCTTGAAGATAGCAGAGGTATTAGCACATGTTACCTCATCCTGAGTTTCCAAATCGGTCCTTCTCTTTAGAGAAAAATGGGAAAATTTGCAGTATTATAACCATCATGGAGGTAGGATGTATGGGACGAAGCAAAGTAATTGCCATGAATAACATTACTTACACATAACTCCTGGACAAACACCTGCAACTAGCATTTTCCTTCATCTTCAGTATAATATTTCCAGGATTGGAAGATACGCACATATGATTTAACAACATCAAATGTGATAGATGCTAAACTACGACTAGCTGGTTGTGCTTCCTCCACGGGAATAGGCGTACTAACGGGTGGAGTTGGGGTTCGCCGTGATAGTACTGGCCCTTTGGGCACTGGAGTTGCCTTACTAACTGATCTTGTTTGGGAGCTCTGTGGTGGAGATGGTGCTGTGTCAACAGGAACTGGGTTACTATCGGCTGGGGTTGGGGTTAGATTGGGTGAAGCTGGTTCTCTGTACATCATAGTAGGGGTACAATCTGCTAGAGTTTGGGTTATGTGTGGTAGGGCTGGTTCTTGTGCATGTACAACCGGGTGCTATCTCCACCAAGAGGTAGCATTGTTTTATTTGAAGACCGTGTTTTTAGTCCGCTAGATCTCGGCATCACCGCTCCAATTCAAATGGCTGATAAATAGGAAACATAGTTGAATGTACAGACATTGTATGAGAGATGATGCAACAGATAGTGTGGAAAAAGAGGGCATGAAATAGTTGACATGTATATTGTTTAACTAAAACGGATAGCATGACATAATTTCACATATATGATGTCTATCTAAACTGGATAGCATAGCATAACATAATTCAAAGATATGATGAATAACTAAACAGGATCGCATGACATAATTCACCTACATGTTATCTAAGTAATCAGGATCGCATCATTTAATTCACATATATGATTTATATGCTAAGCAGAGGGCATTCAATATGATGTCCGAACTAAGAACATGGTGTTGAATATTGTGTATATGATGTCTAAACTATGCAATGCAAGACACCGTATGCATGATATGAGCATATAACGTGCCAAGTTAGAGCATACACCTCGGTGGGGAATAGGACTGGTCATCTGTCTCTCGAATCCATCTACGAGGAGCTATCGGGACCCAACAAGAGATCTGCTTGACGTGTAGCATGCGCTCTCAAGGCCTTGTTTTCACTCCAGATTTTTCCATCTCCCACCCAAATGGCTGATTCACAGGAAGAGTAGTTTAATGTACAAACATTGTCGACAAATGGAAATATAATGAAGAAAAGGATGGGCAAGATATCATTCAAATATATGATGCCTGGTTAAACAGGATAGCATTGCACATTTCACATATATTATGGCTGGCTAAAAGACATGAGACTGCATAATTCTCATATATGATATAGAAACTAAACAGGTGGCATTACAGAACATGTCTAAACTAAGCAGATGACATATATGATGTCAAAAGTAGGCACTGCAAGGCAACATATGCATGATATGACTAACATCATCATGCCAAGGTAGAGCAAACACCTTGGGGGGTAAATAGGAGTGGTCGGTGGCGTCGAATCCGCCTCGTAACTGATATCTTCCTCTGGATTACAACTGGAGAGGGATGGGGAGGGTTTGCCATTGAACCCACCATGGAGCGATGTCTGCATGACATTGTATTGCCGCGCAAAAAACTCTTCTTTTTCTCTACATGTTCAGCATGATTGTGTACAATATCGACATGCATATGAAAAAAATATGGTGAGATTATGTAAGGAGAGCATGCAGAAATTTAGAGTGATGGTAACAACCAGTGGATCGATGTTTTTCCGTTGAACCAAAATAGCCCTAATGGATCGACGTGAACGTATAGTAATAAGTGATGCAACAAGTGTACAACCTCTTTGTCTTAGCCGTGTCGACCTCAGCATCATTGGGTTGGTCGTTGAAGCAGTTGAGGCAGAGGTGGCTGTCGGAGGTGTGGAGGAAGATCTGAGGAATCTGTAGACGGCGTCCAGGGCACTGCTCTGTTGTGATGGATTGTTCTGTCGTTGGAGCAGCTCCGATGAGCCGTAAGACGTCAAGGCTGAAGCAGCACAAGACAGACATCTTTAATCTCAAGTGGGATTCTAATAGCATCTCTAATAGATGAAGTAAAATGGATGTAAAATTAACATCACCAAAAATCACCTGACTACAACAAATGAGGTAAAAACTGTTGACTCTGAAGTTAACTGTCGAAACTGAAATTTACTGTGGAATCTGAATGCTACTGTAAAAACTGAACGCAATGGTAGTAGAGAGGCACTTGACATGTAGTTTAGGGAGGGCCTGCAGTTCATCTTCAACCTGCACCCCCCTGCGCCGCCAGCCACCACCGGCCGAACCGCCGGCCCCAGCGCCGCCTCGCCGCCCCGAAACAACTCGCCACCGCCGCCGGCCAGCCCCACTAGGCCCCCGCCCCCCCCACCCTGAACCCTAAGATAGATAGTGGGGTACCTCTCCGGCGAGCCCCCCCAACCCCTAAAAATCGACTGACCCAAAAGTCGATTCAGTCGACTGAAGTGTGGCTTAATTGGAGCAGAGCAGCAGCACGACCGAGGGGGAGAGCAGCAGCAACAGCTGAGCGAGCGAGCGATCGAGCGAGAGCCGGAGCAGCAGCAGCAGATCCGGCTGGTATGGCCGCCGCCGTCGAAGGGGCCTCACACTAGGGGAGAGCCGCCATGGAGATGTCGCCCGTGGCGCCGACTTCAAGGTAGCCGTTCCATGGAGGTGCGGGATGGAGCACCGTCGGCGCCGGGAGGTCGAGTTAAGGAGAAGGTGCGATGCGATGAGTGTACAACCTCTTTGGTGGCACCGAGTAGGCCTCGGCTTCGTGCGAGGAGTTGGTGAGGATGTTGCGGTTCCGGTGGAGTGGGTTAAGGCGGCGCTGTGGGGATGGAGCAGTCGCGATAGACAATGCGATCGTCGGAGCAGCTCCTTGGAGGTGGAGGACGGGGCGGCTGAACCGACGGGACGGTGAGATGGACGACGGATCCTCATCCGGGGAGGTGGACGAGGGACGTCGAGCTGTTGCGGTGGACGACGTCGTCGGGGAAGAGGCTCCGGCTGGGCAGCGGTAAAGTGGCGGACGGAGGAGGGTGGGGTTTCACGGCTGGAGCGGAGAGGTTATGGCGGCCTGGGATTTCAAAAGGCGAAAAGGGGGCGATGCGAGGGGGGTGAAGCATGACTTAGGAACGCGCATGTCCAAAATGTAGGGTGTGTTACAAAAGTACCCCCCACCGATTTGAACTAGCGGCCCTTTCGGCTCAGGGTTAGAAGGGGGATTTCACGTGTCGAGATTTGGCAGCTGGAGGGAGTTTTCGCGCGCATTGTAATTTCAAGAAAGCAAGGCGCGGGTTGTGACGGCGCCAGTTTTGGGAGCACGATATCTGAATTTTCGGGATATAACAAGACGCGGGTTGAATTTTAGGGACAAGCCTAACGTGTCGTAATATTGTACTTGTATGTACCAAATCAATTCGCACTTCCCTCAACCAAAAAGAAAATGAAAAAAATAAAACTATTCACACCATACAAAGAGAGAGTCTTACCCCGTTTTACTATACAAAAGCTATTCAAAGCTACTCCCTCCTTCCATCTATATAGGGCCTAATGCGTTTTTCGATGCTAACTTTGACCAAATATTAGAGCAATGATATATGACATGCAACTTACACAAAGCACACCGTTAAATTCGTCTATGAAAGGTTCTTTCAATGATATAATTTTCACATTGTGCATGTCATGTACTATTAATCTTGTCAATAGTCAAAGGCGGTCTTAAAAATCTCATTACGCCCTATATAGATGGAAGGAGGGAGTATGAATCCATGTTATGTCTGATTAATTTTTTTCGCTTGCTGTATAATGCATGTAACCTACTCATACCAACATTTTAGTGCATTCCAAATGTCTATACTACCGCTACAATTCGAACTAAATTTGAATTCGTTTCTCTATTTCAATAAGAATCTACAATCATGATTGTTGCCAACTTCAACCATCATAGTTTCCTTGCTATCCGCCAGATATAAATCAGACGGCCTATAATGCAGGATGGCAGGCACACCATCATCAACAACTCCGTTTTTTTTATAAGAGTAGAGATAAAATATATTAAATGTAGTATACCATGTTCATAACCACACCATGTGTATGACCGTTATATATATTCAAACATCCGTCGGTTTGAAACACTATGATAAATTCTTCAAATATCCGAATTCGCTTTTTATAATGAAGTATATATGATCTCTATTCGTCTTTTACACCCACACAACCCTCTTATCTTTGTAGCTAGCGCTAACTTTCTCTTGTGCATGCACACGCCCGCATCCCTCTCACCCTCCCTCAGCATTCTCTAGCTCCATCGCGCAAATTCGTCTTTTCACTTGAGGTCGTTCACCCGCGGTGTGTGTAGGCCCCCCAACTCCTTCTTTACGGCACACATCGATCGATATGCCTCTCTAGCCAGGTGTGCCTTGCACAAACACAAGCTTCCCCTCTTCTCTTGTCACCGTCCATGCCTCACTCCCACCACTCTTTTCATCGCTCTCGTACTCGCACTCCTCCCCTCGATATAGTATGCCTCTCGTACCACCTCCTACATGCATCCCTCTCTCTCTATCCTTCTCCTCGTGCCTCATTTGCTTCTAACACACAGATGCATGTATACCGATCGATCTCCCAACATATACCTAGATCGACTTTAACTACCCCCCCCCATCGATCGACGTACCTCACAAGTTATGTCTATCCTTTCTCTTACAAAGGGCGATTGATCTTCCTATGTAGTTACGTCTGCTTACCACAGCCACATCGTCCCCCTCATCATTCGTGCATGCCTCCTGACCCGTCTCTCACACGCACGTGCACAAACAACAAGCAGCCATCTCCTCTATTATTGATATTGCGGGCGTGCCCTCCGTTTGTCTAGCAAGCCTATCCCACCATTTGTTAGAAGCAACTCCACTACCACCCCCTCCAACACTCTAGCTCTGTCTCTCTCCCAACCTTATTCATCTCCTACACATATGCATGGATGCCGATCGATCTCCCTTAATACATGAGGCAGATCGATCTCCTTAATACATGAGGTAGGCCTCTCTCCTCCACACATATACCAGCCATTGTACCTCTATAGTTAATTGGGCCTCCTCTTCCCCACCACACACCGATAGTCGAGCTGCAGGTAGGTATCCATGCCACGAGACAAACTGCACATGTCCCATCTCACGCTCCAAATGGGCCAGCCACTCTATATCTTTGACGTGGGCACACACAAATTCGATGGCACTCTTTATCGATCACAAGGCACACACACACACATCATCATCATCCTCTCTTCGATTCTATGGACACCTCAAGCCGATGATACCTCCACTCTCTTCTCGTGGATCGCCTCTATATATATGTTATATCTAGGACTCTATTTCACACACATTGCATATGTTAAATTTTTGATTGACCCCCCCACACACAAAAAACTCTCAAGAACCCACACTATATCTCTCTAGGTTTGTATCTCTCTCACACAACCCCGTGAGGTGGTGTACGATACAAGAAGAGAATAGGTGCACCGTGCACGTACTCACGCCGTGCCCAGCCACACCAGCTGGTACACGGTGGAGCTCATTTCTTTACGAAATGGCAGCCCACGTGCTAATTTGAACGCGTGTAGCGGTTGTTTACCTAGGGAGGTCGTGTACCATGCGTGCACGAAACAAGGTTCGACTTGACGCGTTGCCGCGTTATTTTTAAATAAAGTTATAGCGCTCAATGGCACGTACACAGAATATAGAACGATTTTTATGGAGGAAAAGGTAGTCCGCTCTTCAGAGTATCTCACACAAGGCTCCGGTGGCCTCTCTCTCTCTCTCACCGTTGGTCACTGGTCCGGCCGCATCCCGTCCGCTGGGAAAGGGAGGCGGTGGCCTCTTCTCTCTCTCTCTCACCGTTGGTCACTGATCCGGCCGCATCCCGTCCGCCGGGGGAAAGGGAGTGCGGTGGCCTCTCTCTCTCTCTCTCTCACCGTTGGTCACTGATCCGGCCGCATCCCGTCCGCCGGGGAAAAGGGGGGAAGTGCATCGTTTCTCCGTTCGACGGCGCCGAGGCAGCACGTCCCGATCTGTGGTACACGCCGTTCTCTCTGACTAAGCTCCGGCGCGGCAGGGCCTACGCCACCTGCTCGCAGATTCCGCCCGCCGCCGCTCACCTAGTTACATCCCGACGACCTCCAGGTATCCCCTCCGGCCTTGATCCACTGCCCGATTTCCCACATCGCTGCATGTGGATCTTCCATAGTTCTTTGCCCAAAACGTAGCTCGTCCGGCGTACTTTCCATATTGCATTCTCGTCCTCACACCGTTTTAGACAAACACAATCGTGTTGTTATCTTCCCTTAGGACAAGGAATATGCTTCTTTTTTGTCGTCGCATGTGTCATCAACTGTTATTGGCCAGTAATTGTTTCCTTTCTACCTCTTTTTTGCAAACAGGGCTATCCATTTCACCTCGTTGCTATTGCGACCTTTTGGTGAACTGCAAAAATCACTTTTTCTTAAGAGTGTTTTGTGCAGTTGTACTAAAATGTCACACGGGCAGCATCTCTACATTTCAGTGCGACTGCACAAAGGGAGATTGGTTTTTCTCTATCCTCCTCATCCAACTCCGAGCCTAATCTTCTTCAACTAGTTAGTCTTAAGAGAGACTGCAAAGGTGACCGGCTTCTATTTGTGTGTTTATTGTTTCATCAGCAGTCCTCTATTATCGTAATCACACTTGATATCTTTGGAACAGGGATGCTCAGCTCTATTTTAGTGGAACTGCACAAAATGATCGGAATGTTGCATGCTCCAGACAGCTACTTTTTTTCCCAACATGCCTTGTTGATTTAGACAGAGCTGGGGGGACGTTGCTGCCAGTGAAAGCATGGCTCAATTTTAATTTAACACCTTCTCACAACTTTGTCTTCAGTTGTGATGTAATTATTAGCTCTGAGCTGCTAATAATTGACATGCATTAGCAAGGAAGTTAGTTTTTATTGTTTACGAAAGAGCATCAATGGCAAGACACGCGAAACAAAAGCTGAAAGCTCACACCATTGTACAATTTCATGTTGCTGGAAAATTATTTGTATAGTACGTCAATTATGTAAACAAATGATGGAAGCTTGATAGCATTGCCAGAAGCCTCTTCATCATCCGGGTCCATGTGCCATGCACAAAATTATATTCCTTCGTTCCTAAATATTTGTCTTTTTACAAATTTCAAACGGGCATATTTTAGAGTGTAGATTCACTCATTTTGCTTCGTATGTGTACTCCCTCCGTTCCTAAATATTCTATTCGTCTTAATAGAGATTTCAACAAGTGACTACATACGGAGCAAAATGAGTGAATCTACACTCTAAAATATGTCTATATACATCCGTATGTGCCAGTCCATTTGAAATCTCTAAAAAGAAAAATATTTGAGTAGTCACTCATTGAAATCTCTAGAAAGACAAATACTCCGGAGTATATTTAAGAACCGAGGGGGTAGTGCACAACCGCATGGGAGACTCAGCCCGGTCGTTGCGCGCATTAATAGTGAGTAATGAGAAGTCAAATCATAAGCCCCACCTTTCCCACTGTAAGTTGCTCTGAAGAAGCAACCATCAATACGCTCTTCTTTGAATCCGCTCATACTACTCCATCCGTCACTGTTTATACATCGCGCTTCAGAAAAAAGAAAAATTCTGTGGGACCAAGGCGACTAGCGATCGGCCTGAAAAATAGCATTGGTAGTTATAGCACGGCGTCTATTACTAGAGGGAATAATGCGTACACACATGAATGCAGTGCTTCCACCCTGGGTACACACATGCATGCACTCCGTAGTAGTACAGTACATGAAGAGAAAATTATGGACTTGATTGAGGTTACCATGCCCTAATTAATTAAGCATTAAACTAAGCGCGTCTAAAGTCTCTCTGGTGGTGGAAATGCATTGAGAGAAATGCATCATAATGAAGCACCGTAAACCGTGACGAAGGGTGGAGTAGTATGAAGGTGCAAAACCAAGCACGCTGCATTACTATCTGCGCTTGGCTCTTCACCCTTCGTGAAGTCGAACAATGATGGTACTCCGCATGTTGGGTACTACAAATGTATGCCTCGATAACTGACACCGAATGGACTGATGCATGTCCACCGAGGGTAGGTTGCATTAGTCAAAAGGCATAAGCGAGCTTCACCTTGTCCTGCAAGCTTCTCCTCGTTCTGCGAGTTGACGGGACACACCAAAAAGTAGTGCTAGTCCATACTCCCTCCTTTCCGGTTAATATGGCTTAATCTTTTTTGCGGGTAAATGAGAGAGCTTTATTCATATATAAGCGTTCTTAGGATGATCAGCCAAGACACTGGTCACTAGGAAGCGAGGTACCCCGCAAAAAAAGAAGTAGGAAGCGAGGTGTTTCATCAAGCCAGCTCTCGGCCACATTCAAAGTACAGCAAGCACGGTTCGCACGAAGATGCGCCGCAAGGTTTGCTGACCTGTTTACATGCTGAATAACAAAAAAAGAGGAAATATTACTGAGCGCTACTATTTATAACAGGATATGAGTCAGAATTAAGCGAGAATTGTGGCGAGTGTTCCATGCTATCAACTTCCATTATCACATGCGAGAACCCTCGAAGAGAACCAAATGTGTTGAAGATTGCTTTATCACATTTTAAAATTATAATAAGAGTGCAGACGCTCCTCCATCCGGTTCCTAGTAGTACTAGTATAGTACGTACCTTTATGGACTATAGTAGTAGTACTAGTAAACTTTGCGCTTGGTTGTTCGGGAAGTCGAGCAATAATAGCACTAGTAGTATAGTGTAGTATGCTTCTGGCAATCTGACACCGAATTAACTGTTGCACGTCCACCGCCTGAGCGAGGGAGAGCTTGCATTAGTCAAAAGTTTCTCCTTGTCCTGCGAGCCAAGGCGCGCAAGCTTCTCATGTCCTACAACCTTCTCCTCGTTCGGCAAGTTGACGGGACACAGCAAAGTAATGCTAGTCCATGCTGCCTCCTCTCCGGTTAATATGGCTTAATTTCAAATGAGATAAATACACTGTCTGTGTAACGCCCTGAGGCCGACGCTCTAGAACACTTCCATATATTTCGTGTTCGCCGTGTGTTATATTTTTGTTTGTTGCATTCATCATGTCATCATGAGCATTGCATCGCATGTTTTCTAAAAAAACTTGCATCCGCTCGTAGTTGCCGCGTCACCCTGCTTTTGTTGACCGTTCGAAGGCCAACCTTGTTCTTTGTTTTTCCTCTTGCCTAAACCGGAGTCTCTCTGATTAGTGCACAGGCCTCCTTGTGTGCGCATCTAGCCGTCCCGAACCCGACCCGGCCAGTCGTCACCATTGGATTCGGATCGTCCCCAAACATCTATAAAACATCTCCGTTTTCTTATTCGGGCTACCTAACCTATTTATTTTCGGTCGCCCGATTGCGATCAGACGGACCGGATTAGCCCTTACGCAGTCCCCCTACCTATAAGCAGATCAAACCCTGGTCCAATCCATCCATCCCATCCGCCGCCACACCACCTTCTTCCTCGGGATCCTGCCCGAGCTCCCGATCCAACCACCACCCGCAAACGCCGCCACCTGTTCTCCCTGGGTTTCAACGCCGGCCAATCCCCACCGAATTCCACCGATCCATCCATCTGGGAACGCCGGATAGAGATCCGACGGCCACCAGGCGGCCCGCAGCCGAGCCTCTCGCTCCCTCCTCGATCCAGATCGATAGGAGCTCGCCCGAGCTTCCCCTCCCAAGACCCCGCGCCGCCGAGGAGCCGCCTCGTCGCCGGAAACCAGCGCCGCTCCACCTCGTCTCGCGGCCTCCTCTGCTTCTACTCGAGCCCGCAGCAACAGCACAACCTCCAGGCCAGTCCCTCGCGCTACCTCCTTCTTTCCCTTCTTCCTTCCAATTCTCATCTCTCTCTCTCTTTCTCCGCATGTTCGAACAGGAGGCCATGGAGCCGCTGTCTTCAAGCCGCCGACTGTCGAAAAGCTTCAACGCCGGCCAAGACCTTCTCCAGTCCTCGAACCGCGCGGGATTTCCGCACCGCATGCGTTTGCCATCCGTCGCCGTCAAATACCAGCGTCGCCGTGCTTCTACCGTCCGCGTCGACGAGTGCAGCGCCCAGCCGCGCCGACCTCCTTCATCTCGTTCCAGCACTGGACCTGGAGCCCGCGACTCCCGCCAGAACAAGCCATCCCCGACCTCCTCTCGTCAGATCCAGCGGCGCCAGGTTACTCTCTCCGCTTCCAAAGAGCGAAGGAGGCGCGTCAGCTTTGATCCCCTGCCTCCTCTGCTTCGTGGTCGCGTTGACCAAGGCCCAGCCTGCCCGCTCGATCCAGCCTGCCTCCTTTCCAGCGCCGCGCCAAGTCCCTCGTCACGCCGCCCTTCGCCAAGCCCGCTGTTGCTGCGTCCTCTGCTTCCTCATCATCGAGCAAAGGCAGCGCCTCGCCGACAGGTCCTGCCCCGTTGCGGCTCCTCTTCGCCAGATCTGCCGGCCGGCCAAGCCTCTCTACAAACGGGCCGAAGCCCATGGGTGAGCTGCCAGCGCCTGCCCTGTTCGGCCCCTGTTCCAGATTCGGCCCGCATATGTTTTTTTTACAGATCTGCGAATTTCTTAATTATCCAGAGACTGCCAGTTTTACAGAAAACCCCTTGCACTTCATGCATTCAATAACTCCACATCCGTGCATCGGATTGAAATGGTTTAAATATGTAAAATGCTTAGAATTCCTTCTAGTTTCATAATATGCAACTTTCATCCATGTTTAAAATGTTTAAATGTGCTGTTTGAATTAATTTGCATAATTAGCATGTTAAAATGATTTAATTCATAACTAAATAACTGTAGCTCGGATTTAAATGTTCTTTATATGTAAATGGGGTAGAAAATGCCTAGTTTAACATGGTACACTTTATTTTGTTGTTTAACAACATTAAAATTGTGTTTAGGGCAGGACAGTAGCAAATTCGAAATATACATATGAGGATTTTCCGGAATTGTTATTTGTTGTTCTGGCCTCATTTAAACTTGCCTAAATAGTTAGTTTAATTATGCTTCACTCATTGTCATGTTTAATAATATTTAATATAGTTGGGTACATCAACAAGAGAGAACTAAATATTTGATGTGGTGTTTCGTCAATATGCAACTCGTTGCATATTGAGTTCCACTTAACTTGTAGTGTTGTTTGTGCACTTTGCCATGCCATGCATCATTAAACCGGACATGCATCATACTTGATTGTGCATCATGCCATATTCATGTGATGGTTGTTTACCATGTTGTTTGCTTCTTTCCGGTGTTGATTCTCCTTGGTAGTCCCGGTTACGTTGCGATTGTGAGGATTCGTTCGACTACGTCCGTTTGTCTTCTTCATGGACTCGTTCTTCTTCCTTGCGGGATTTCAGGCAAGATGACCATACCCTCGAAATCACTTGTATCTTTGCTTGCTAGTTGTTCGCTCTATTGCTATGCCACGCTACCTACCACTTGCTATATCATGCCTTCCATATTGCCGTGTCAAGCCTCTAACCCACAGTTCCTAGCAAACCGTTGTTTGGCTATGTTACCGCTTTTGCTCAGCCCCTCTTATAGTGTTGTTAGTTGCAGGTGAAGTTGAAGCTGGTTCCATGTAGGAACATGGATATGTTGGGATATCACATTATCTCTTATTTAATTAATGCATCTATATACTTGGTAAAGGGTAGAAGGCTCGGCCTTATGCCTGGTGTTTTGTTCCCCTCTTGCCGCTCTAGTTTCCGTCATATCGGTATTATGTTCCCGGATTTTGCATCCCTAACGCGGTTGGGTGTTATGGGAACCCCACAGTTCGCCTTGAATAAAACTCTTCCAGCAAGGCCCAACATTGGTTTTACCATTTGCCTACCTACCACCTACACCTTTTCCCTTGGGAGCTGCAGCCCCGAGGGTCATCTTTATTTTAGCCCCCCGGGCCAGTGCTCCTCTGAGTGCTGGTCCAAACCGAGCGATGTCCGGCGCCCCCTGGGCAACCAGGGTCTATGCCAACCCGACGTCTGGCTCATCCGGTGTGCCCTGAGAACGAGATATGTGCAGCTCCTATCGGGATTTGTCGGCACATTCGGGCGGCTTTGCTGGTTTTGTTTTACCATTGTCGAAATGTCTTGTTATCGGGATTCCGATTCTGATCGGGTCTTCCCAGAAGAAGGAATATCCTTCGTTGATCGTGAGAGCTTGGGCTAAGTTGGGACACCCCTGTAGGGTATAAACTTTTGAGAGCCGTGCCCGCGGTTATGTGGCGGATGGGAATTTGTTAATGTCCGGTTGTAGAGAACTTGACACTTGACTTAATTAAAATACATCAACCGCGTGTGTAGCCGTGATCGTCTCTTCTCGGCGGAGTCCAGGAGGTGAATACGATTCTTGTGTTCTGGTTGTGCGTAAGTAGTTTCAGGATCACTTCTTGATCACTTCTAGCTTCACGACCGTTGCGTTGCTTCTCTTCTCGCTCTTATTTGCGTATGTTAGCCACCATATATGCTTAGTGCTTGCTGCAGCTCCACCTCACTACCCCTTTCCTACCCATAAGCTTAAATAGTCTTGATCTCACGGGTGTGAGATTGTTGAGTCCTCGTGACTCACAGATTCTACCAAAACAGTTGCAGGTGCCGACGATACCAGTGCAGGCGACGCAACCGAGCTCAAGTGGGAGTTCGACGAGGACCTTGGTCGTTACTATGTTATCGTTTCCTGGTGATCAGTAGTGAAGCCCAGTTGGGACGATTGAGGATCTAGCATTTGGGGTTGTCTTCTTTTATTTTGGTTCCGTACTCGGACCTTGATTGTACTCTGAATGATGCATGTTTAATTTATGTATTGTGTGAAGTGGCGATTATAAGCCAACTCTTTATCCCATTCTTGTTCATTACATGGGATTGTGTGAAGATGACCCTTCTTGCGACAACACCACCATGCGGTTATGCCTCCGAGTCGTGCCTCGACACGTGGGAGATATAGTCGCATCATGGGTGTTACAAGTTGGTAATCAGAGCCATCCCCGACTTAGGAGCCCCCTGCTTGATCAAATCGCTGGCGTTGTTGAGTCTAGAAAAAAAATTGTTTTGAGTCTTAGGATTATATATCGTAGAGTAGGATTATTTTTACTCCCCAGTCCCTTCGTCGCTCTGGTGAGGCCCCCTGACGTAGAAGCTTTGACTCTCCTCTCCTAAAATTTCACTAAAAAAATTTTTAGGATCACGCGGGTATCTTGGAATCGTTCCGATAGTCTTGTGAGGAGAACATTGTTCTTGGTGCCTCCTGACATTTAGGGGTCGTGGCAGTGTCCCGGGAAGTTGAGCTCCGAGGTGTTGTCGTCACAATTTTATCGTTGCAGTTCTGGAATACCTGAGTTTCGCCGACATCGAAAATCTCTTTTATGCAGTTGTTGGTGAGATCCTTGACGCCACCCATTACTGGGACGGGAGTTCGGGAGTATTGCCATAACTCGTATAACGGATGCTTTTCGAAGGTTGAGGTAAACGATTTCTAAAGGTTTCTTGGTTATGTGTTGAAGGATGGATACGGTGGATGTAGGATTTGTTAGTTTGGGTGAGATATTATGCTTCCCCTGTATCCCCTACACCCGATTGCATAACCAGAAAGTTTCGGGAGTTTATAAGTCGGAATTCAAGTATCACGTAGGAATTCTTTCCAACAGACACATGATACGATATGGGATCTATCATATGTTTGTTTCCGACTTATTTTGCAAGCCAAATCCTTTGTTTTTGTTTTGTTTTGTGGTATTCGAATTGCTTCAATGCCAAGTGTTGATTCCATACATTATTCTAAGTGGTGTTCTCATGTTTCTATGGGAGTGCTAATCCTTCTTGATCATTGAGGTTGTCATGTCTACTCTTTTCCAACCGACGTGCTCTTTTTCAAGTGGGTCCGATCATTTCAACATTCGCGAGATCAATTCTTAGTTCTTTGCAACGGTGTTTTCTTCATCCGTCCCAAGTTGTCTTTGTTTTCCCCGCCCTCCCACCCTTTTTTTCTTCAAGGACTTAGATTTCTTAATCAAGTATCCATCTTATAGATGGGAAGTCTCTCCATTCTTTTCTGTCAATGTTCTTATCCGGTGATTCTTAGGAAGATACTAACGGAGCCTTAACTTCATCATTATTCGTTCTCTTTCTTCTCCAGTGGATTAAATTCAAGCTTTGTCGATCATATCTTTTCCCCATTTCAAATGCTTTCTCATGCCAGTGCATCTCTTAATCATCCACTTCTCACCATTCATTTGTTCGAGAGTATTGAAGATATCTCAGGAGATTCGTGTTTTCATTCTTAATCCGTTCAAGCTATCTCGAGGTTGTTATCTCTTTTGAGCCATTTAATTCAACCGGCGCAATCTATCTTTTAAATCGTTCAATGGTGTATCTTTGAGTGGGCCCATAACCCACAGGTCTTTTTCCAGGATCTTACCTGACTCTTCTAATTCTTTCCAGAGTTATTATCGAATTCATTGCAAAGTTTGACGTAAGAATGAATTATCATCACCCAAATGTCTTTCTCCAAGATCTTTCAAATTCTTTCCATCGTTGGTTCAGCCTTTCTAATTTTCATTCCGGAGTGCCCCAACAATTCATGGTGGTGTTTCTCATCGTCATTCACAACATTTGAAGACCGGAGAAGAGTTTCTCTTAAATCTTGATCCATTCTCTTCAAGATTCATGGTTCTAGCTTGATGCCATCCTCTCATAATTGTTTTCGATTGTGAGAATTCTTTTCACCCATCCGGAGCATTTGAGGAGTCTTTTCAGTTTGATTCTCCGGAGCCCATCATCTCAGAATTATTCATTCAAGCTTTCAGCTCTCGTTCTCCAAATCATACCGGTGCATCATTCAAGTATTATCTAATCAGCTCGGGATCTCTGCGTTCACTTGTATCTAAATTCTCTCAAGTATCTTCGTTCATTTTCTAATTCTTCCAGGTGTTTCTTTATCTTTTCTTCGTTCATTTTCAAATCTTACGGTGGTTCGTTCAACAGTTCTCTTCCTTCGTTATCATATAGAATCATTCGTTCTTTCCAATCCTACCGGTGGTTCGTTGAAGACCTTCCCAAGTTTGCGCCATATCTCTCTTAATCCTTTCTACGAGAATAAGTAGTATGCCAAATTCGTTGCTTGTCATCAATCTAAATTGGTGAAGGATACGCATAACATAATTCTTGTTCTTGTTTCATCCAAGTGATTAATTCCTTCTTCTGGAGTTCGTAATGGTATCAATTTCTGAGTTCTATGTTGTTCATATTTCTTTCCGGAGTTCCAAGTTTTCTCAGTTATATCGTCCCGAAGCTTCATCTAAATCATTGCAAGGCTTCACTTTGTGTTGTCAACTTCTTTTTTTGTATCATCCTTTTATTACCGGAGTTCTTCATGGAGGCTCTACAAGGTGGTTCGCCAAGGATTCCTTTTATTCTTCAATTGTTCTTCAAGATTTCTTTCAAAGTTAAGATCCGCCAAGCTATACTCTAAAAATAAACATGGTGTTCAACACATGTCTTGTTTTGAGGAGTTCAATCATTTTTCATCTTCCATTCCGTGGTGCAATTCTTTCTACCTTATCTTTTGAGGTGGTGTTATGTCATTCTTGATAATTTTTCTTCGTGTTTCATGATTCGCAAGTTTTTCAAGAGTGACATATTTAAATCCATCATTTTCTCTTCGTTCAAGAGACCTTTTCGACCCATCAATCTCTTCATTGAAGTTATCTTGGGTTATATTTCACCTAAAGCTTTCCCTAAGGATTGTTGCTATTTATGGTGCTTATAAATGACCCAAGTTCTTCATTTATCCCCCCGGCGTAATAAGTTTCTCGTCCCCTTGTTCATATCAATCCAATCTATTGTTTTTCCGTAGTGGTAGAATTCCGCCTCAATTTTGAGAAAGTGTTTCCATAAGCCCACTACAAGCTTATTCTTTTCGTTGTTGGTTTTCCAACAATTCCGTTCTAACCTTTTTGCAAGGATGCTATATCAAATTCATTTGAGGTAGAAGATGTTGTCTTCTACGTCCTTTTCATTCCACACTTTCATTTCTTCTGGAGGCTTTGTGATGTTGCTCCCTTCGACCCATCTTCTTGTTTTGTCAAGATCATGTTCTTTCCTCGCTTATCCATTTAACCGGAGTGTTGTGTCATCTCTTCAATTTCTTTTCATCTTATCAAGTTTTCCTTCTCTTTTCTACCGGAGTGTTGTCCAAATTCTATCATTCTTGTTCCTTGGCTATCACATTATACCGGTGGTTTCATATTCTCTTTGGTTCGTTAAGCTCTTGTTTCATGCCTTTCAACCTACAAGGTTCTTGTAATGTTCTTTGTTCCTCTTTGATAACGGAGTGTTTGCAATCTCGTCTTCTCCATTGTATTCTTTCTTTCACTTTGTTCAACCTCTCAAGGTTCATGGTTTCACTCGTTTGTCGAAGAAGCGACTTTGTTTTACCTCTTCATCTTTCGTTTCTCTCCGGTGCCATCCTTAGATCTCGGGACGAGATCTCTTGTAAGTGGAGGAGTGTTGTAACGCCCCGAGACCAACGCTCCAGAAGACTTTCATATATTTCGTGTTCGCCGTGTGTTTTATTTTTGTTTGTTGCATTCATCATGTCATCATGAGCATTGCACCACATGTTTTCTAAAAAAACTTGCATCCGCTCTTAGTTGCCGCGTCTCCCTACTTTTGTTGACCGTTCGAAGACCAACCTTGTTCTTCGTTTTCCCTCTTGCCTAAACCGGAGTCTCTATGATTAGTGCACAGACCTCCTTGTGTGCGCGTCTAGCCGTCCCGAACCCGACCCGGCCAGTCGTCACCATTGGATTCGGATCGTCCCCAAACATCTACTCCCTCCGTTCCTAAATAATTGTCTTTCTAGAGATTTCAACAAGTGACTACATACGGAGCAAAATGAGTGAATCTACACTCTAAAACATGTCTACATACATATGTATGTTGTAGTCCATTTGAGATGGCTAGAAAGACAATTATTTGGGAACGGAGAGAGTATAAAACATCTCTGTTTTCTTATTCGGGCTACCTAACCTATTTATTTTCAATCGCCCGATTGCGATCAGACGGACCGGATTAGCCCCTACCCAGTCCCCCTAACTATAAGCAGATCAAACCCTAGTCCAATCCATCCATCCCATCTGCCGCCACACCACCTTCTTCCTCGGGATCCTGCCCGAGCTCCCGATCCAACCACCACCCGCAAACGCCGCCACCTGTTCTCCCTGGGTTTCAACGCCGGCCAATCCCCACCAAATTCCACCGATCCATCCATCTGGGACCGCCAGATAGAGATCCGACGGCCACCAGGTGGCCCGCAGCCGAGCCTCTCGCTCCCTCCTCGATCCAGATCGAGAGGAGCTCGCCCGAGCTTCCCCTCCCAAGACCCCGCGCCGCCGAGGAGCCGCCTTGTCACCGGAAACCAGCGCCGCTCCACCTCGTCTCGCGGCCTCCTCTGCTTCTACTCGAGCCCGCAGCAACAGCACAACCTCCAGGCCAGTCCCTCGCGCTACCTCCTTCTTTCCCTTCTTCCTTCCAATTCTCATCTCTCTCTCTTTCTCCGCATGTTGAACAGAGGCCATGGAGCCATTGTCTTCAAGCCGCCGACTGTCGAAAAGGTTCAACGCCGGCCAAGACCTTCTCCAGTCCTCGAACCGCATGGGATTTCCGCACCGCGTGCGTTTGCCACCCGTCGCCGTCAAATACCAGCGTCGCCGTGCTTCTGCCGTCCGCGTCGGCGAGTACAGCGCCCAGCCGCGCCGACCTCCTTCATCTCGTTCCAGCGCTGGACCTAGAGCCCGCGACTCCCGCCAGAACAAGCCATCCCCGACCTCCTCTCGCCAGATCCAGCGGCGCCGTGGCCTCGCCTCTGCTTCGAGTAGGCGAAGGAGGCGTGTCAGCTTTGATCCCCTGCCTCCTCTGCTTCGTGGTCGCGTTGACCAAGGACCAGCCTGCCCGCTCGATCCAGCCTGCCTCCTTTTTCCACACGCTAAGTCCTCGTCGCGCCGCCCTTCGCTAAGCTCATTGTCAAGGCCCTCTCGCTTCCTCAGATCGAGCAGCAGCAGCAGCGAGCGCCTCACTCGACCGGGTCCTGCCCCCGTTTCCAGCTCCTCTTCGCTAGATCCGCCGGCCTGCCAAGCCTCTCTACAAACGGGTCGAAGCCCATGGGTGAGCTGCCAGCGCCTGCCCTGTTCGGCCCCTGTTCCAGATTCGGCCCGCATATGTTTTTTTTACAGATCTGCGAATTTCCTAATTATCCAGAGACTGCCAGTTTTACAGAAAACCCCTTGCACTTCATGCATTCAATAACTCCACAACCGTGCATCGGATTAAAATGGTTTAAATATGTAAAATGCTTAGAATTCCTTCTAGTTTCATAATATGCAACTTTCATCCATATTTAAAATGTTTAAATGTGCTGTTTGAATTAATTTGCATAATTAGCATGTTAAAATGATTTAATTCATAACTAAATAACTGTAGCTCGGATTTAAATGTTCTTTATATGTAAATGGGGTAGAAAAATGCCTAGTTTAACATGGTACACCTTATTTTGCTGTTTAACAACATTAAAATTGTGTTTAGGGTAGAACAGTAGCAAATTCGAAATATGCATATGAGGATTTTCCAGAATTGTTATTTGTTGTTCCGGCCTCATTTAAAATTGCCTAAATAGTTAGTTTAATATGCTTCACTCATTGTCTTGTTTAATAATATTTAATATAGTTGGGTACATAAACTAGAGAGAAGTAAATATTTGATATGGTGTTTCGTCAATATGCAACTCGTTGCATATTGAGCTCCATTTAACTTGTAGTGTTGTTTGTGCACTTTGCCATGCCATGCATCATTAAACCGGACATGCATCATACTTGATTGTGCATCATGCCATGTTCATGTGATGGTTGTTTACCATGTTGTTTGCCTCTTTCCGGTGTTGCTTCTCCTTGGTAGTCCCGGTTACGTTACGATTATGAGGATTCGTTCGACTACGTCCGTTTGTCTTCTTCATGGACTCGTTCTTCTTCCTTGCGGGATTTCAGGCAAGATGACCATACCCTCGAAATCACTTCTATCTTTGCTTGCTAGTTGTTCGCTCTATTGCTATGCCGCGCTACCTACCACTTGCTATATCATGCCTCCCATATTGCCATGTCAAGCCTCTAACCCATTGTTCCTAGCAAACCGTTGTTTGGCTATGTTACCGCTTTTGCTCAGCCCCTCTTATAGTGTTGTTAGTTGCAGGTGAAGTTGAAGCTGGTTCCATGTAGGAACATGGATATGTTGGGATATCACAGTATCTCTTATTTAATTAATGCATCTATATACTTGGTAAAGGGTGGAAGGCTCGGCCTTATGCCTGGTGTTTTGTTCCACTCTTGCCGCCCTAGTTTCCGGCATAGTTCCCGGATTTTGCGTCCCTAACGCGGTTGGGTGTTATGGGAACCCCTTGAAAATTCACCTTGAATACAACTCTTCCAGCAAGGCCCAACATTGGTTTTACCATTTGCCTACCTACCACCTACACCTTTTCCCTTGGGAGCTGCAGCCCCGAGGGTCATCTTTATTTATCCCCCCGGGTCAGTGCTCCTCTAAGTGCTGGTCCAAACCGAAGCGATGTCTGGCGCCCCTCAGGCAACCAAAGGTTCATGCCAACCCGACGTCTGGCTCATCCGGTGTGCCCTGAGAACGAGATATGTGCAACTCCTATCGGGATTTGTCGGCACATTTGGGCGGCTTTGCTGGTTTTGTTTTACCATTGTCGAAATGTCTTGTTATCGGGATTCCGAGTCTGATCGGGTCTTCCCAGGAGAAGGAATATCCTTCGTTGATCGTGAGAGCTTATAATGGGTTGGGACACCCCTGCAAGGTATAAACTTTTGAGAGCCGTGCCCGCGGTTATGTGGCAGATGGGAATTTGTTAATGTCTGGTTGTAGAGAACTTGACTCTTGACTTAATTAAAATACATCAACCGCGTGTGTAGCCGTGATGGTCTCTTCTCGGCAGAGTCCGGGAGGTGAATACGATTCTTGTGTTATGGTTGTGCGTAAGTAGTTTCAAGATCACTTCTTGATCACTTCTAGCTTCACGACCGTTGCGTTGCTTCTCTTCTCGCTCTTATTTGCGTATGTTAGCCACCATATATGCTTAGTGCTTGCTGCAGCTCCACCTCACTACCCCTTTCCTACCCATAAGCTTAAATAGTCTTGATCTCGCGGGTATGAGATTGTTGAGTCCTCGTGACTCACAGATTCTACCAAAACAGTTGCAGGTGCCGACGATACCAGTGCAGGCGACGCAACCGAGCTCAAGTGGGAGTTCGACGAGGACCTTGGTCGTTACTATGTTACCGTTTCCTGATGATCAGTAGTGGAGCCCAGTTGGGACGATCGGGGATCTAGCATTTGGGGTTGTCTTCTTTTATTTTGGTTCCGTACTCGGACCTTGATTGTACTCTGAATGATGCATGTTTAATTTATGTATTGTGTGAAGTGGCGATTGTAAGCCAACTCTTTATCCCATTCTTGTTCATTACATGGGATTGTGTGAAGATGACCCTTCTTGCGACACCACCACCATGCGGTTATGCCTCCAAGTCGTGCCTCGACACGTGGGAGATATAGCCGCATCGTATGCTATATCATCCACCGATATTTGTAAAAATACGGTCGATGGACTTCATAATACGCCATTGCGCTCAATATATATATTTTCCGTGTTCATACGGTCACTAGCTCACCCTCGACCGAGTATGTGTGTGCATGCACGTGTAGGTTCAACACTTGAGCGTGACTGTGTGTTCCATCGTGTGCTCGGACATGCATGCATTAGGGCGTCGCTGCTTTTTGCGCCCATGTGTACGCAGGATCTGTTGCATACACGTAGGGCGTAGTACGTGTAGGGGCCACTACGGAGCAGTCAAATCACACAAGAAGTTAGTCGGAAGAAGCAACCATCATTTCACTCTTGAATGACACGACGCAATATAAAATGGTTGATATGGAGAGAAAAGAAAACCACTATATATACACTAGCAGGAGCCTAAGCTACAAGCCTCGCTTGCTTAGGTTGCTCTTCACAAGCATAGAACGACGGGCCTGATCCCGCAGCTGGGGAAGGAACGGTGTTCTCTGCGTGAGACGCGGTCGACATCGGCGAGGGAGAAAACCCATAGTCGGTGCGTCCCAATTGGGGGTCACCGCAGTATGGGCCGATGACGCGTCCCAACCGCCCTTCTAGCTACAGCCCGACGTCCCAGGTAGTCCATCTTCCTTTTGGAGCCGGCTTGCTCCACTGCCGTAGCTCCATCTCCATGTCGATCTTTCTCTACTTTTACCGGGTTCTACTTGTGATGAGTTTATGTCTCATGAACTAGTGCCAGTACTATTATTCTAATCACACTTATTCAATATCTTTCCATCAGGGATGCTCAGGTCGATTTTAGTGGAACTTCACAAAAGCATCGTATGATCCGAGGGTGCCAGCCGTCTTTCCTTCGGCAGGTTCTACCTGGCCAGGAAATTAAATCGTGTTTAGGGTTTAGGGTTTAAGTCGTAGTGACCCCATCAGTAGTCTTTCTATCGTACACGCTCTCACAACTTTTTTCTTTAGTTGTGAAGTAAATATTGGCTATGATCTGTGAATCATTGAGATGCATCAGCATGCGTGTTAGTTTTCCTTTGTATTTGATAGAATGTTGTGACGGGGCAACCTTGGAAAAGGAATGAAAATGGAGTGGAAAAGTTTCCGTTTTTCCGGAGGAAAAATGGAAACGGAGAGAAACCAACGTTTCGTTTCGCTGGATCACGCCATCGAGCAAAACCAACGTTTAAATCACGTCTATCGTCGTGTCTCACCCTCCTCCATGGGTTGACCCCACACGGTCGCTCGGCATGCCACTCACCGCAAACCGAGTAGTATACCATAACTTTCCCGCCTGCTTGTCGATGGATCGCGCCATGGAGTACTAGCACTACTTTAAGAGATTGACGAGTTGGGGGAGGACAGCTAGCTGTAGCACGGACTCCCAAGAACTTTTTACATGCATGTTGTAGCCGGCTATTGCGACCTTTGAACGCGGAGGAACCGCGTGCACCCGGAAGCGGCGCGGGCGACGCTCTCTCGGCCGGCGCGCCACTTCAATGCCGGCGCCAGTGAGAGGTCGCGTCCGCTCTGGCCGGGCATGAATGCGGCACTGACTGTTTCGGGCGGGAAGCACGCGCGGGTGATGAAGAGGGTTCGGTTGGTCAGACCGCCGTGGCAGCGGTCGGACATGCTAAACAAGAGATGTTGTACGTTAATATTGTTGCGTATATAATTAACAACATAAATAATGTGCCAGTTGGACAAATATGATTGGAGATGGAGATGGAAATGGAATTTTACGTAAACACGGATATGCATGTCTATGTCTAGGTGTGTGTGAGCGACGACTCTCGTGACCTGGAAGCGGGGGCGTGTTTTTGATCTAGTTTTCTTTCTTGGTACGTTAGAAAATCAGTTTGTCTAATTCATATCTAGATGTTATTTAAGGATATCACATCTAAGCTCCCACAAGTATATAATGTAGAAACAAGCAACAAAAAAAACTAGGAAAAGACCACAAATAGAGTGGACATCAACTTATATGTGACATAACTATTTCACATCTAGATGTGCCCTAGACAGACCCTTAAAAAATTGTCCGCCAGTTTTCATTTCTTTTTTCCGGGAACGCGCGTATTCTATTTAAAACCACTGCTATGGAGAGATTTTTTTACTCCATTATAGCCTCTTGTTTGATAGAGTTTCTCGCCTCGCCTCTCACCCTCTCCATATCAAAACAAGATGACAGTGTCCACTCTATCTCTCTCCTCACCGGTGGTCACAGATCCGCCGAATCCGTCCGCTGCGGGAGGTGAGGAGGTGCAGCGTTGACGTTATCGCCCGGGCGACGAAGGAAGCCGATGCAAGACTGTCCTCTCGGAGCCGAGGCTGGCGCGGACGAAGATCCTCCACGCCTTGTTCGCTGCCGTCGTGTGGGCAAATCCCACCGCCCGCCTAAACGACATCTCGCCCACCGAGGTATAACTTCTTGTCTTGGTCCAGCTCCCTGTGTCATCTGCAGACGGGTTCTCTTCTATGCGACTACTCCCCAGCTCCCCATGCATAGTAGCTAGGGTTTGTCGGCTGGTCCAACATCACCTACTAGTACTACTATTATAGAGGAAATGCCACTCAAAAAGTTGTCCTGATTTATGCCTCGGTGGAGGTATACATGTTGTTTCGACAAAAAGTACATGGTGGTTGTGCGGTCATTGTCCATATGGTGGTAGTACTATCACTGGTTAAATGAAGAAATGTTTTTTTTCTCGGGTATCTTGGTTTAGTTCTCATCAAGATGATTATGATGATTCTGTTTGTTGGTGTACTTTTCATTAATTCTTATTGACAATTGAGATGTCGTTGCTAACCCTTTTTTATATTTTTGGAAACAGCAATGTGTGTCTCCATACCCGGGCATGTCTTCCTCAATTTAAGTGGAACTGCACAAAATTGGATGGCCATTGTTGTTCCGCCTCACTGTCCTCTGCCACGTGGTTCTTCCTTCCTCGAGCTTGATTACTGAGAAGAAACAGACCACAGTGAGGATTTGTCGAACTTCTTAGGTGCCTCACCCAAACTTGATGCCAAATGGATGATGCATCACCCCGATGACCTATCGATTCTCATGGTTGCGCCTCATGGTTGCGTCGGCTGGTGAAGCTGATCGATTTTTGACGAAAAACAAGTTGTCTTCCATCAGTGCTCTTTGCTTGTTGCGCACAAAGATGATATCCTTCGCCAGTTCACCTTGGTTGCGTTGGAGACGCAGTCGTCTTTCACGTTGGTGCAATTTTATCACACAATTGGCTATGAACCAAATGTTTCCTCGAAGAAGGATCGACGTTGGTACTAAGAGCATAAGTTTTGTATTGATTTCTAAGCCTTCTCACAACTTTGTCTCCAACTCCCCTGTAATCTTATTTGTCCAGCTATTAACTTTGATTTAAAAAATGGTGTGGACTAAAAACCCGGATGGACGAGTAGCCCTCCATTTTATTTACTCGCATATTAGATTTGACTGAAGTCAAACTTTGTAATACTCTCAAACCTTTCCGATAATTGAAATTAAATTTCTTTATTTGTACACACTCTCACATGTTTCCGATAATTTGGCGCATGTGTGGTTGTTCACTTAAGGGAGGGTAGTGTACCACACGTGAAGGATAGGAAGTGCGACCATGACGCGTGGGCGTGGATCGTTAGTTCATCGGAAGTAGTACTAGTTTTATTCACTGTACATTAAATAAAGAGTTTCGTTTCGTACTTACACAATTTTAAATGATTGTTATGGAGATAATAAGAAAACCACTCCACTATATTTTAGTCGTATACACGAGAGTACCATATGGACGCAACTTCATTGACTTAGTGCACCTGCCTTTGAATTTACGACAGGTGGGCCCAAAATGTGGCTGGCTCACCTGTCATACATCCAAAAGCAGGTGCAGTGAAGGCACCGAGCTCAGTCCATTACTACAAGAGTATATATATAAGCGGGAGCCTCAGCTTGTTCGCTAGGGTTTGCACTTCCACACGCCGCCAAGACGACATATATGTTACACGCTGGAGGCTCGGCGTTCATTTGCTAGGGTTTTCTATATTCACAGCCTCTCACCCTCTCTTCACCAGATCTAAACAAGACTGCGTTGGCCTCTTGTCTCTCTCTCCCCCTCACAGCTGGTGAAGGAGGCGTCAGATCCCGTCGACCGGAAGGGAGGAGGTGCGCGTTCACTCTATCGCCTTGGCGAGGGAGGCAATCGATCGCTGCCGTCTGCGCTGTTCTCTTTCACCCAGCGCCTGTGCGGGAGGGCCACCGACCCCTTCTTTCCTCGCTGTCGTACGTAGTGTGGGCAGATCCGGCCTCCCACCGCACGCCTTGCCACATCCCGACGACCCTAAGGTATAAGTTTTTTTGAAACCGTGCTGTTCTAGCTGCATGTGGATCTTTTGGATCAGAGTCGAATCTAGGTCTTGGTTCAAAGGGGAAAGAAGGGTGCGGTGGGCTGGAGCAAGAATCTAGGACGTGGTTCAATGAGGAAAGGAGGGCGAAAGTAGTATAGACTGGCTATCCAGCCGCTTTGTAGGTCGAAAAGGGAAAAGGGGGTAACCCAGTACACACATCTGTAAGGAACCGATCACTTTGTTGAAAATGAAAAGAAACTGGGGGTCGGGTAGTTTGTGCACGACTAGATTTGCTGCCCTCACATAGGAAGAAGGTTCAAAGAGAACAAATATGGGACCAGCGCATATATGCTGCTTGGCTACATACTCTACATCACCCATTTATACGTGTGGACGCACAAGGTGCTGGCATGTCCTATGCAGCTATTTTGCTGTTCTTAATCTAAGAATGCCACCGTAAAATTGAAGCAATGCCACTGTTAAAAGTAAATTACATTTTTTAACAAATGTTGTTTCAAGAGAATGTCTCTGTTAATGTCGGCGTTCTAGGAACGGGGTCCCTGACTTGCTCGCTCGCAGCTCTGCGGCGTGGCTCAAGGAGGCCCAAGACGCCCATCTTCATCAACGCAGCTCAAGACCTCGCGAGGGGCCAAGCCTCACGGGCGGACGACAAGGAGCTTCTCGTGCACGGCCTCGTCAGCTGGCTCATGAGGAGGTGGAGAGTTCAAGGCAGGGTACCTCGTGAGGTGCCCATGACGCAAGCCATGACGCGACCAAGGGCGCCCATCGGGCGCCACCAACAGAGTGTCCTCCTTTCCTCTTTGGTGCAAAGGGAGCAAGCGCGGCGAGAGCATCAAGCAAAGGCATCCGTTTGGTGCAACAAGACCAAGACCAGCCCAATGGCTGGAAGGAGTCATCGTGGAGCCCAAGCAAAGGTCATCACCGAGCCTTTGGCGGCGAGGACCAACTTTAGTCGATAAGTGTACCCGCTGTTCCCCTTCAAAATGGCCAATTGTTGGCGCCCTTCCCGCTAAATATTTGGGAAGAGGCCCAGGGCCTTCGCCTATAAATAGGAGTAGCCACCCCCAGGGCGGAGGGATCCGAATCCTCATCAAGAAACCAGTAGCTAGAGCGACTGAACACCACCTAGCAGTTCATCGCACCCGCCAAGAACAGACCCTCGTGAGGCTATTCTTCCTTGTATTGTTCATCATCAGCCCAAGAGCCAATTCACCACACCACACACTGGAGTAGGGTATTACACCACAATGGTGGCCCGAACCAGTATATATCTCGTGTCTCTTGTGCTGTTCCATTTAGTAGTTTAGGTCCCAACGATTGGCGAGGTTCGACGGTGGAGGTTTGATCTCCGCGCGCACTCCTAGTGTTCAACCTCAAGGGTCTGCTGAACCCGAATCCGACATTTGGCGCGCCAGTAGGGGGCGCTGAATCTGCCTTCCATCGCCTCGTTTTTCCTCGACTACTGCGAACCATGTTCGACGCTGTCGGTCTCGCTGAAGCGCCGAGCCGCTCGCCTCCCATATCGCCAGACGGCTTCCGACGGCGGGCGCCTCGCTGCTCCTCATCGCCTCGCTGTCAACACCGCCACCGCCCTGCGTGGAACGTGCAGCAAGCATCGCCCCTGCGCTCCTCGGCGACCTCGGGAGGAGCCGCGCAGCCTCCTCGTCACTCCGCCTGTCGCGCCGTTCTCCGTCGCCATGCCCTCCTGGCGGCTCGCAGCGCCGCCTTCCTGCCGCCATGTCAAGACATTCGTCCCGCTGGTCGGCACCGCCCACGCTGCAGGGGCTCCTCGCCGGACGGAGCCGCCACCGGCTGACCTTTGACTCTCGACCACCCCACCAAGTCGGCCGGCTGGTGCGCCCCATGCTCGCAGACACCCACCATCTGCCAGTTGCCGCCACCAGACCCTCATCGACGGTGGTGCCGGCCTTTTTTCGGCGAGGAGGAGGGTCATCCAGCTCCTTGGGGCAATCCGCTTCCGTGACCTTCGCACCTACGATAACTTCCGCATTGCGAAACTGGTCGACTTCGACATCGCCCCCATCGGCCTCCCATACAATGCCATCCTTGGCTATCCAGATTGGCCAAATTCATGGCCACAACCCACCCGGGTACAACTCATGAAGATGCCCGGAGCAGCGGCGCCTCACCGTGTCCGGGATACCGAAGGTGCGCATGAAGGCCAGCTCGCCCTCAAGACGGCGGCAGCAGAGCAGCCGCCGATGCGGAAGCCCTCAAGCCCAAGGGGCTGCACCGACCAAGAAGAAGTAGTTGTTCACTCAAGACAAGGCGGAGACCAAGCAGATACTGTCGACGAGGCGGGTCCACAAATGCCACCTTCACCATAGGTGCCAACCTCGAGCCCGAACAGAGGAAGCCTGGTCAAGTTCTCAAGGCGAACAAGAAGGTGTTCGCCGGGAGCCCGATCAGGTGGCGGGGATCCCACGGGCGAATCGAGCACCACCTCAACGTATGCCCCAACGTAGGCCCCTGTGAAGGTATAAGCAGAAGGCAATCCACTGAAAAGCAGGCCTTCATCATCCAAGAGACCCGCAAGCTAGAAGCCGCGGGGGTTATTCGCGAGGTCTGATACCCAGATTGGCTGGCCAACCCCGTGGTGGTGCCAAAGAAGGGAGGAAAAGAGCGCATGTGTGTCGACTTCACCAACCTCAACAAAGCATGCCCGCAGGATATGGATCCCACTCCCTCGCATCGACCAGATCGTCGATTACACCGCCGAGTGTGACCTGTTATGCTTCTTGGACGCCTTTTCTGGGTATCACCAGATCAAGATGGCGGTGGAAGACGTGGAAAAGACGGCCTTCTTAACCCCATGTGGAGTGTACTGCTATAAATGCATGCCATTTGGGCTGCGCAACGCGGGGGCAACCTTCCAGCGGCTCATGCACATCACCTTGGGCCCAGAGCTCGGGAAGAATGTGGAGGCTTACGTCGACGACATCGTGGTGAAGTCTCGCGAGGCCAAGACCTTGATACAAGACCTGGAAGAAACCTTCGCGAGCCTCAACGCAGTGAGCCTGCAACTCAACCCGGAGAAGTGTGTGTTTGGAGTTCCCTCGGGCAAGCTCCTGGGTTTCCTCGTGTCCCACCGAGGCATCGAGGCCAACCCAAAAAAGGTCAAGGCAGTAGAGGACATGAGCCCACCAAAGACCCTCAGGGAAATGCAGAAGCTCACGGGCGCCAGAACGGCTGGGCCGTTTCATCTCCGATTGGGGGAGCGCTGCCTTTCTTCCGGTGATGAAGAAAAAGGGCCCTTCAATGGACCAAGAGGCCGACAAAGCTGCCCAAGACCTCAAGAGGTACCGACCAGCCCTCCAGTGATGGTGGCCCAGCGCCTCAGAGCCCTTGGTACTCTACCTCGCCGCCACTCCCTACTCGCTAAGCGCAGCCTGGTGGCAGTTAGAGGAGGCGCCAGCCAAGACCACGGCGGCCACCCGAGCTAAGGCAAGGCCAATCAAGGAACTCGCAGGCCAAGACCGCGAATGGAAGAAGATCAGCCGCCGCAGCAGAGCACACCAAGGGCGGAGAGGCCTCCATCCAAGCACCCAGCTTCGGGAGGCGCCACCTCTGGAGGCACCACAGCTTCGAAGACGCCACCAGCACCGACGCCCCTAGCCTCGCCGAGCACCCGTGTACTTTCACAAGACAGTGTTACGGGATGCGAGGGCACGGTACCCCATGCCGCAGAAGCTCCTCCTCGCGCTGTTGGTGGCTTCGGGCAAGCTGCAACACTACTTCCAGGGTCATCCGATCAAGGTTGTCTCGGCATACCCCCTGGAGAGGGTGCTCAGGAGCCCCAACTCGGCCGGAAGGGTCGCCGAGTGGAACATTGAGCTGCAAGCATTCCAGCTCGAGTTCAAGCACAACCAGAGTCATCAAGGGGGGCACTGGTAGATTTCGTGGGTCAATGGATGAAACACCGGCCTCGTGGCGGGCGAGGATCGATCCCTCTCCCTGTAGCGAAGTGCCGAAGGTTGGGTCATGTACTTCGACGGAGCATTCTCCAGACAGGCGCTGGGCTGGGCGGTGCTCATATCTCCCGCCAGACAAGCTCTACTATGCCATGCAGCTCTGCTTCAGCAGGCGAGAAGGTCTCCAACAATATAGCAGAATACGAGGGGCTGATAGCGGGTTCAAGACTGCCGCTGCCTCGGGGTGAAGCGCCTACCATCAAGGGCGATTCGCAGCTCCTCGCCAATTTCTCCAACAAGGTGTACGAGCCAAGAGATGAACACATGGAGGCCTACCTCGGAGGTCCGCAGGATGGAGAAACAGTTCGGGGTTGAGCTGCAGACGTGCCCTGTGGCACCAATCAAGAGGCCGACGACATCGCCAAACGAGCCTCCAGGAGGTTACCCTAGGAGCCGTGCGTCTTTGAGGAACGGCTCTTCAAGCCCTCAGCCCTGCCGCCGTTGTCAAGCACAGCACAGCCTCGGGTGGAGCTCCCTCAGCCACCTGCCTCAGGAGCCCCAGCCTGTGGCCCGGCCTCAGGAGCACGCCTGCTCCTAACGATGGAACCTCAAGAGGGGTGCTGGATCACGAAGCTCAAGAGTTACTTAAACCATGGGACTTTGCCGAAGAAGAAGGAGGAGGCAGAGCGTGTGGCGCGGCAAGCCACGACATACAGCATCATGGATGGAGAGCTCTACCGGAAACGACCGAACGACGTATCCCTGCGCTGCATCCCCAGGGAACAGGGGAAGGAACTGCTGGCAGATATACATGGTGGAGATTGTGGGCACCATTCATCGTCACGGGCCCTCGTCGGCAAGGCGTTCCGCAGCGGTTTCTATTGGCCCACTACGCTCAATGACGCTGTTGAACTCGTGAAGGCTTGCGAGGCTTGCCAATTCCATGCCAAGCAGATCCACCAGCCAGCAGGAGGTCTGCAAACCATCCCCCTCACTTGGCCATTCGCATTCTGGGGGCTGGACATCCTGGGCCCTTTTCCTCGGGCGCCAGGGGGCTATCGCTACCTCTACGTCGCCGTGGACAAATTCACCAAGTGGGCCGAAGTCGAGGCCGTCCGCACCATCCCCGCTGGTTCTGCGGTCAAGTTCATCAAGGGCACCGTGAGCCGGTTAGGAGTGCCGAACCGCATCATCACAGACAACGGTTCACAGTTCACCAGTAACCTCTTTAAAACGTACTGCGCTAACCTTGGGACGTAGATATGCTACGCTTCGGTGGCGCACCCCCGCAGCAATGGACAGGCCGAAGCGGGCCAACGCAGAGGTCCTAAGAGGTCTCAAGACCAGGACGCTCAAGAAGAAACCTGAGGCTCGCGCGCAGGCTGGTATGACGAAGCTTCCGTCGTGTTGCGGTCCATCCGCACAACCGCAACCAAGCCAACCGGAGAGACCCCTTCTTCCCGGGTCCACGGATCCAAGAGGTCCTCCTCACGAGGTCAAGCGCCGATTCGCTGGGTCCCTGGCGCTCGATGAAACGCTGCAGACACCATGCGGGGACGGCCTCGTCTTTGGGGAGGAGCGCGCCGAGAAGCTGCGCCATGAGCGGCAAGGTACCAGCAGCACTCCGCGATACCACCGCCGCAACATCCGCCCTGAACTCTCGAGGTAGGGGACCTCGTGCTCCGACGGGTCCTCTCTAGGGAGGGACTGCATAAGCTCTCTCCCATGTGGGAGGGCCCGTTCAGGGTTTTTCATCTTTCTAGGCCCGGCTCCGTGCGCTTGGAGACTCAAGAGGGAGTACCTATACAAAACGTGTGGAACATCCAGCACCTCCGGAGGTTTTACCCCTAAAAAGGCCCAGTGCCTGTGAAGAAGGCGAATGCCTGTGAAGCTCATCCTTTTTGGAAAAGGCCCAGAGCCTGTGAAGAAGGCGAATGCCTGTGAAGCTCATCCTTTTTGGAAAAGGCCCAGTGCCTGTGAAGAAGGCGAATGCCTGTGAAGAAGGCGAATGCCTGTGAAGCTCATCCTTTTTGGAAAAGGCCCAGTGCCTGTGAAGAAGGCGAATGCATGTGAAGCTCATCCTTTTGGAAAAGGACCGGTGCTCGTGAAGAAGGCAAATGCCCGTGAAGCTCATCCTTTTGGAAAAGGCCCAGGTTCGTGAAGAAGGCGAATGCTGTGAAGCTCATCTTTTCAAAAAGGCCCAAGGTTCGTGAAGAAGGCGAATGCCTGTGAAGCTCATCTTTTTCGAAAAAGGCCCAGTGCCTGTGAAGAAGGCGAAGGCCTGTGAAGCTGTCGCGTTCTGGAAAGGGCCCAGAGCCCGTGAAGAGGGCCAACGCCCGTGAAGCTTGCTTCCCAGAAGAAAGGCCCGGAGCCTGTGAAGAGGGCCAACGCCTGTGGAGCTCGCCGCCCGTGACACTCTCACGTAATAATGAGTTGGGGCTGTACACGCCCCGGAGTCTCAGGAGTGCCGGCCTCAGGCCCTGGGGCTCCCTCCCACGCCCAGTGGCAGCACTTAGCTCCGCGCTGGTGAGAAAACATCGAAAACTAGACTAGGTGCCGGACGCGGCTTTTTCATTTGCTTTCTGCTGTTGACTAGTTATTCCCATTTGGAGTTTTTATCGAAACTATCGCCATCTTTTGGTCCGTGGTTCTTCGATCTTTTTCGCACTCCTGCCTCGATTTCTCTTTATGGGGACTCACGAGGCGTAAGCCGGAGCCCTCGCGAGCTGCTCCTACCCCTATCGCTCATGTTTTCACAGCCCATGGGTCCATAGCCGAACACCCTCCCGACCATGCCTCACGGGCGCACGCCCTCCGACCATGGCCCGGCGGCTCGTCGCCCTGCGAGAGCCTCCGGCCACGACCGTGGGGACCGCCGTGGAGGCCACGGGATGCTGCGGCGACCTCGACCACGCTTAGGCGGAGGGAGGAAGACTCAACTGACGGCCCTTCCCTTCTGCGGCCGAGAACTTCCTTGGTGGCGCCATGGAGAAGAAGGAGAGACAAGCAGGATAGGCTGGAAGAGGCGCGCGCCATTCCGTGCTTATAACTGCGAGGCCAGCCGTCGGCCTCCACGATCACGGTAATCATGACCAACTCTGCATGCGAGGACTTGTCGAATCCGGGTGGTTACCGAGGCATCGTGGGGAAGCGATCGCCTGCGTCAATCAACGCCCGCAGCGTCGCCCAAGGCCGTAGGCTGTTAGGACCCATACGCCGCGCCTTGCCCTTCGCCTCTCTGCTCGGCCAAGTTAGGCGCGCCATGGGCACAGAGCTCTTGTCGGCGTTGCAGGGGCAGGGTCCCCAGAGACTTGCACACTGCGGCTGCTTGGCGTGGCTCGAAGGAGGCCCAGCGCGGCCCATCTTCATCAACATAAGCTCAAGACCCTCGCGAGGCCAAGCCTCCGAGGCGGACGACAAGGAGCTTCCTCGAGCCACGACCTCGTCGGCTGGCTCATGAGGAGGCGGAGAGTTCAAGGCGGGGTACCTCGCGAGGTGCCCATGGCGTAAGCCATGAAGACCGAGGCGCCCGGTCGAGGCGCCCAGCCCACGCGATGTCCTCCTTTCCTATTTGGTGCAAAGGAGCAAGCGCAGCGAGAGCATCAAGCAAAGGCATCCGTTTGGTGCAACAAGACCAAAGACCATTGCAGGCTGGAAGGGAGTCATCGTGGAGCCCAAGCGAGGCGTCATCACGAGCCTTTGGCAGGTGAGGACCAACTTTAGTCAGGTTAAGTGTACCCGCTGTTCCCCTTCAAAATGGCCAATTGTTGGCGCCCTTCCCGCTCAATATTTGGGAAGAGGCCCAAGGCCTTCGCCTATAAATAGGAGTAGCCACCCCCAAAGGCGGGGAGGAATCCTCATCAAGAAACCAGTAGCTAGGCGGTGAACACCACCTAGCAGTTCATCACACCGCCAAGAACATACCCTCATGGCTGTTCTTCCTTGTATTATTCCTCATCAGCCCAGAGGCAATCCACCACACCACACCTTTGGGTAAGGTATTACACCACAATGGTGGCCTGAACGAGTATAAATCTTGTGTCTCTTGTGCTGTCCCGTTTAGTAGTTTAGGTCAGTGATTGGCGAAGTGCGAGGCGGTGGAGGTTGGATCTCCGCGCACCCGGTGTTGAACCTCAAGGTCTGCGGAACCTGAAATCCGACATACAACACCTCCGAGTTCAGCTTTACGTTCAGCTCGATGATGATCCCGGACTCCGATCCAGCGGGGTGTCGGGGGCGAGTTTCGTCGACCGAGCAGGTGGTGGCGGTGATGATGTTCTACCGGCGAGGAGCCGCCTAAGCACCACTACGATATGACCGAGGTGGAATATGGTGGAGGGGCACCGCCTGCAGCTAAGGAATGATCGGGAAGATCAACTTGTGTGTCATGGGGTGCCCCCACCCCGTATATAAAGGAGGGAGGGGGAGTGCGGCCGACCCTAAGTGCGCTGGAGGAGTCCTACTCCCACGGGAGTAGGACTCCCCCTCTTCTTGTTGGAGAAGGAAGGGGTAAGGGGAAAGAGGAAGGCGCCCCCCTTCCTTGTCCTATTCGGACTAGGGGCGGGGAGTGACCTGCCTGGCAGAGCCCTCCTCTTCTCCCTTATGGCCCATGTAGGCCCATTAACCCCAGAAGGGGGTCCAGTAACCCAGTACTCCGTAAAATTCTGATTTCACGGAGCGATTCCGATATCAAATATAGGCTTCAATATATCAATATTTATGTCTCGACCATTTCGAGACTCCTCATCATGTTCGTGATCACATCGGGACTCGAACAACCTTGATACATCAATAACTATAAACTCATAATAAAACATCATCATTAACGTTAAGCGTGCGGACCCTACGGGTTCGAGAACAATGTAGACATGACCTAGAACTGTTTCGGTCAATAACCAATAGCGGAACCTAGATGCTCATATTGGTTCCTACATATTCTCTGAAGATCTTTATCTGTCAAACCACGACAACATCGTTGTTCCCTTTGTCATCGGTATGTTACTTGCGAGATTCGATCGTCGGTATCTCCATACCTAGTTCAATCTAGTTACCGGCAAGTCTCTTTACTCGTTACGTAATGCATCATTCTGTAACTAACTCATTAGTTACATTGCTTGCAAGGCTTATAGTGATGTGCATTACCGAGAGGGCCCAGAGATACCTCTTCGACAATTGGAGTGACAAAACCTAATCTCAAAATACGCCAACCCAACATGTACCTTTGGAGACACCTGTAGAGCTCTTTTATAATCACCCAGTTACGTTGTGACGCGTGGTAGCACACAAAGTGTTCCTCCGGTAAATGGGAGTTGCATAATCTCATAGTTATAGGAACTTGTATAAGTCATGAAGAAAGCAATAGCAATATATTAAACGATCAAGTGCTAAGCTAACAGAATGGGTCAAGTCAATCACATGTTCTCCTAATGATGTGATCCCATTAATGAAATGACAACACATGTCTATGGTTAGGAAACATAACCATCTTTGATCAATGAGCTAGTCAAGTAGAGGCATACTAGTGACATTAAGTTTGTCTATGTATTCACACATGTATCATGTTTCGGTTAATACAATTCTAGCATGAATAATAAACATTTATCATGATATGAAATAAATAATAACTTTATTATTGCCTCTAGGGCATATTTCCTTTAGTCTCCCACTTGCACTAGAGTCAATAATCTAGATTACACAGTAATGATTCTAATACCCATGGAGTCTTGGTGCTGATCATGTTTTGCTCGTGGAAGAGGCTTAGTCAGCGGTGCGCAACATTCAGATCCATATGTATCTTGCAAATGTCTATGTCTCCCACGGACTTGGTCCGGATGGAATTAAGCGTCTCTTGATGTGCTTGGTCCTCTTGTGAAATCTGGATTCCTTTGCCAAGGCAATTGCACGATATTGTGACAGAAGATCTTCATTGGTCGATGCACTAGGTATGACACCTAGATCGGTAATGAACTCTTTCATCCAGACTCCTTCATTTGCTACTTCCGAAGCAGCTATGTACTCCGCTTCGCATGTAGATTCCGCCACGGCGCTTTGTTTAGAACTGTACCAGCGACAACTCCACCGTTCAATATAAACACGTATCCGGTTTGCGATTTAGAATCGTCGGATCGATGTCAAAACTTACATCGGCGTAACCATTTCGACTAGCTCTTTGTCACCTCCATAAGCGAGAAACATATCCTTAGTCCTTTTAAGGTATTTCAGGATATTCTTGACGCTGTCGATGATCCCTCTGGATTACTTTGGTACCTACACCTAAGCTTATTGCTAAGCACACGTCGGTCTGGTACACAGACATTGCATACATGATAGAGCCTATGGCTGAATTATAGGAACATCTTTCATTTTCTCTCTATCTTCTGCTTGTGGTGGGCATTGAGTCGACTCAACTTCACACCTTGTAACACGGGCAAGAACCCTTTCTTTGCCTAATCCATTTTGAACTTTTCAAAACTTTATCAAGGTATGTGCTTTGTGAAAGTCAATTAAGCGTCTTGATCTATCTCTATAGATCTTGATGCCCAATATGTAGCAGCTTCACGAGGTCTTTCATTGAAAAACTTTTATTGAAGTATCCCTTTATGCCTTCCAGAAATTCTATATCATTTCTGATTAACAATATGTCATCTACATATAATATCAGAAATGCTACAGAGCTCCCACTCACTTTCTTGTAAATACAGGCTTCTCCAAAAGTCTGTATAAAACCATATGCCTTGATCACACTATCAAAGCGTTTATTCCAACTCCGAGAGGCTTGCACCAGTCCATATACAAAACCTTCCGGCTGCATCATATACAACTCTTCTTCTAGAAATCCATTCAGGAATGCAGTTTTGACATCCATTTGCCAAATTTCATAATCATAAAATGCGGTAATTGCTAACATGATTCGGACAGACTTAAGCATCGCTACGGGTGAGAAAGTCTCATCGTAGTCAACCCCTTGAACTTGTCGAAAACCTTTACGCAACAAGTCGAGCTTTGTAAACGATTACATTACCATCGACATCGGTCTTCTTCTTGAAGATCCATTTATTTTCTATGGCTTGCCGATCATCGAACAAGTCAACCAAAGTCCAAACTTTGTTCTCATACATGGATCCCATCTCAGATTTCATGGCCTCAAGCCATTTTGCGAATCTGGGCTCACCATCGCTTCCTCATAGTTCGTGGGTTCGCCATGGTCAAGTAACATGACTTCGAATAGGATTACCATACCACTCACAGTGCGGATCTTACTGTGGTAGACCTCGAGGTTACGTAGTAACTTGATCGAAGTTTCATGATCAATATCATTAGCTTCCTCACTGATTGGTGTAGTTGTCACGGGAACGGTTCTTGTGATGAACTACTTTCAATAAAGGAGTAGGTACAATTACCTCATCAAGTTCTACTTTCCTCCCGCTCACTTCTTTCGAGAGAAACTCCTTCTCTAGAAAGGATCCGAATTTAGCAACAAAAATCTTGCCCTCAGATCTATGATAGAAGGTGTACCCAATAGTCTCTTTTGGGTATCCTATGAAGACACATTTCTCCTATTTGGGTTCGAGCTTATCTGGTTAAAGTTTCTTCACATAAGCATCGCAGCCCCAAACTTTAAGAAACGATAACTTTGGTATCTTGCCAAACCACAGTTCATAAGGCGTCGTCTCAACGGATTTTGATGGTGCCCTATTTAACGTGATTGCGGCCGTCTCTAAAGCATAACCCCAAAACAATAGCAGTAAATCAGTAAGAGACATCATAGATCGCACCATATCTAGTAAAATGCGATTCGACTTTCGAACACACCATTTCGTTGTGGTGTTAGGGTGGCGTGAGTTCTTGAAACTATTCCGCATTGCTTCAAATGTTTTCAGGACTTGTGTTTCATCAAGTAGATATACCCATATCTGCTCAAATCATCTATGAAGGTGAGAAAATAATGATACCGCGATGAGCCTCAATATTTATTGGACCACATACATCGGTATGTATGATTTCCAACAAATCAGTTGCTCGCTCCATAGTTCAGGAGAACGGCGTTTTAGTCATCTTGCCCATGAGGCACGGTTACATAAGTACCAAGTGATTCATAATCAAGTGATTCGAAGTCCATCGGTATGGAGTTTCTTCATGCGTTTACACCAATATGACCCAAACAGCGATTGCCATAAATAAGTTGCACTATCATTATCAACTCTGCATCTTTTGGCTTCAACATTATGAATATGTGTATCACTACTATCGAGATTCAATAAAATAGACCACTCTTCAAGGGTGCATGACCATAAAAGATATTACTCATATAAATAGAACAACCATTATTCTCGATTTAAATGAATAACTATCTACGCCAAGATCCAGATATAATGTTCATGCTTAACTGCGGCACCAAATAACAATTATTTAGGTCTAAAACTAATCCCGATGGTAGATGTAGAGGTAGCGTGCCGACCACGATCACATCGACTTTGGAACCATTTCCCAGCGCATCGTCACCTCGTCCTTTGCCAATCTTCGCAATCCGTAGTCACATTTGAGTTGCAAATATTAGCAGAACCAGTATCAAATACCAGTGCTCTGCGAGCATTAGTAAGGTACACATCAATAACATGTATATCACATATACCTTTGTTCACCTTGCCATCCTTCTTATCCGCCAAATACTTGGGGCAGTTCCGCTTCCGATGTCGATCGCTTGCGGTAGAAGCACTCGATTTCAGGCTTAGGTCCAGACTTGGGTTTCTTCTCTGAGCGACAACTTGCTTGCTGTTCTTCTTGAAGTTCCTTCTTCTTCACTTTTCCTTCTTCTTGGCTGGTGGTCTTATTGACCATCAACACTTGATGCTCCTTCTTGATTTCTACCTCCGCAGCCTTTAGCATCGCGAAGAGCTCGGGAATAGTTTTATCCATCCCTTGCATATTATAGTTCATCACGAAGCTCTTGTAGCTTGGTGGCATGATTGAAGAATTCATCAATGACACTATCATCGGGAAGATTAACTCCCGGTTGAATCAAGTGATTATTATACCCAGACATTTTGAGTATATGTTCCTTGTGAACTATTCTCCTCCATCTTACAGACTATAGAACTTATTGGAGACTTCATATCTCTCAATCCGGGCATTTGCTTGAAATATTAACTTCAACTCTGGAACATCTCATATGCTCCATGGCGTTCAAAACGTCGTTGAAGACCGGTTCTAAACCGTAAAGCATAGCACCTTGAACTATTGAGTAGTCATCAGCTTTGCTCGCGGACGTTCTTAACGTCGTCGGTTACATCTGCGGGAGCTTGGCACCCAGCGGTGCTTCGGGGCGTAATTCTTACGTGCAGCAATGAGGATAATCCTCAAATTACGGACCCGATCCGTGTAGTTGCTACCATCATCTTTCAACTTAGCTTTCTCAAGGCAGCACTAAAATTTAACGGAACAACATCACGAGCCATCTATCTACAACAAACATAGACAAGCAAAATACTATCAGGTACTAAGTTCATGATAAATTTAAGTTCAATTAATCATATTACTTAAGAACTCCCACTTAGACAAACATCTCTCTAGTTCATCTAAGTGATCACGTGATCCAAATTAACTAAACCATGTCCGATCATCACGTTAGATGGAGTAGTTTCAATGGTGAACATCACTATGCTGATCATATCTACTATATGATTCACGCTCGACCTTTCGGTCTCCGTGTTCCTAGGCCATATCTGTATATGCTAGGCTTGTCAAGTTTAACTTTGAGTATTCGCGTGTGCAACTGTTTTGCACCGTTGTATTTGAGCGTAGAGCCTATCACACCGATCATCACGTGGTGTCTCAAAGACGAAGAACTTTCATAGCGGTGCATACTCGGGAGAACACTTCTTGATAATTAATGAGATATCATCTTAAAATGCTACCGTCAATCAAAGCAAGATAAGATGCATAAAGGATAAACATCACATGCAATCAATATAAGTGATATGATATGGCCGTCATCATCTTGTGCTTGTGATCTCCATCTCCGAAGCACCATCGTGATCACCATCGTCACCGGTGCGGCACCTTGATCTCCATCGTAGCATCGTTGTCGTCTCGCCAATCTTATGCTTCTACGACTATCGCTACCGCTTAGTGATAAACTAAAGCATTACAGGGCGATTGCATTGCAAACAATAAAGCGACAACCATATGGCTCCTGCCAGTTACCGATAACTCGGTTACAAAACATGATCATCTCATACAATAAAATATAGCATCACGTCTTGACCATATCACATCACAGCATGCCTGCAAAAAAAGTTAGGCGTCCTCTACTTTGTTGTTGCAAGTTTTACGTGGCTGCTACGGGCTTAGCAAGAACCGTTCTTACCTCGCATCAAAACCACAGCGATAGTTCGTCAAGTTAGTGTTGTTTTAACCTTCGCAAGGACCGGCGTAGCCACACTTGGTTCAACTAAAGTTGGAGAAACCGACACCGCTAGCCACCTACATGCAAAGCACGTCGGGAGAACCGGTCTCGCGTAAAGCGTCTGGCGTAATGTCGGTCCGGGCGCTTCATCCAACAATACCGCCCGAACCAAAGTATGACATGCTCGTAAGCGGTATGAATTGTATCTCCCACAACTCACTTGTGTTCTACTCGTGCATATAACATCTCGCATAAAACCAGGCTCGATACCTTTGTTGGGGAGCGTAGTAATTTCAAAAATTTCCTACGTTACGCAAGATCATGGTGATGCATAGCAGCGAGAGGGAGAGTGTTGTCCACGTACCCTCGTGAGACCGAAAGCGAGCGTTATAACAAGCGGTTGATGTAGTCATACGTCTTCACGATCCGACCGATCCAAGTACCGAGCGTCACGGCACCTCCGAGTTCAGCACACGTTCAGCTCGATGGCGATCCCGGACTCCGATCCAGGGGTGTGGGGATGAGTTTCGTCGACATGATGGCGTGGTGGCGATGATGATGTTCTATCGGCGCAGGGCTTCGCCTAAGCACCGCTACTGATATGACCGAGGTGGAATATGGTGGAGGGCACCGCACTGCGGCTAAGAGCGATCACGAAGATCAACTTGTGTGTCATGGGGTGCCCCCTGCCCCGTATATAAAGGAGGGAGGGGGGTGCGGCCGGCCCCTAGGGTGCGCTGGAGAGTCCTACTCCCACAGGAGTAGGACTCCCCCTCTGCCTTCTTGGAAGGAAGGGGAAGGGGAAAGAGGAAAGGCGCGCCTTCCTTGTCCTATTCGGACTAGGGGAGAGGGCAGCGGCCTGCACAGCCAGGCCTCCTCTTCTCCCTTATGGCCCATGTAGGCCCATTAACCCCCGGGGGGGTTCTGGTAACCCCTCGGTACTCCGGTAAAATTCCGATTTCACCCGGAACGATTCCGATATCCAAATATATGCTTCCAATATATCAATCTTTATGTCTCGACCATTTCGAGACTCCTCGTCATGTCCGTGATCACATTCGTGACTCCGAACAACCTTCGGTACATCAAAAACTATGAACTCATAATAAAACTGTCCTCGTAACGTTAAGCGTGCGGACCATACGGGTTCGAGAACAATGTAGACATGACCTAGAACCGTTTTCGGTCAATAACCAATAGCGGAACCTGGATGCTCATATTGGTTCCTACATATTCTACGAAGATCTTTATCTGTCAAACCACACGACAACATATGTTGTTCCCTTTGTCATCGGTATGTTACTTGCCCGAGATTCGATCGTCGGTATCTCCATACCTAGTTCAATCTCGTTACCGGCAAGTCTCTTTACTCGTTATGTAATGCATCATTCCGTAACTAACTCATTAGTTACATTGCTTGCAAGGCTTATAGTGATGTGCATTACCGAGAGGGCCAGAGATACCTCTCCGACAATCGGAGTGACAAAACCTAATCTCGAAATCGCCAACCCAACATGTACCTTTGGAGACACTGAGAGCTCTTTTATAATCACCCGATTCGTTGTGACGTTTGGTAGCACACAAAGTGTTCCTCCGTAAGCGGAGTTGCATAATCTCATAGTTATAGGAACTTGTATAAGTCATGAAGAAAGCAATAGCAATATACTAAGCGATCAAGTGCTAAGCTAATGGAATGGGTCAAGTCAACCACATCATTCTCCTAATGATGTGATCCCATTAATCAAATTACAACACATGTCTATGGTTAGGAAACATTACCATCTTTGATCAATGAGCTAGTCAAGTAGAGGCATACTAGTGACATTAAGTTTGTCTATGTATTCACACATGTATCATGTTTCGGTTAATACAATTCTAGCATGAATAATAAACATTTATCATGATATGAGGAAATAAATAATAACTTTATTATTGCCTCTAGGGCATATTTCCTTCACTAACAAACTATAATCTCAGTCATTGAAGCAATTGCAATTTATCATAACATCAGAAAGAGTCAATATAAGAGCTTTTCAGCAAGTCCACATACTCAACTATCATTTAGTCTTTCACCATTGCTAACACTCACGCAATACTTGTGGTTACGGAGTTTTAATCGGACACAGAGAAAGATAGGGGCTTATAGTTTCGCCTCCCAACCTTTTACCTGAAGGGTAACGTCAACAATAATAGTTCATGCTAACTTACATCCAATTGGATATATATATCAGGATCATTCCAACACAGTGTGCTTGCCAAAGGATTAAGTGAAAAAGAGGAAAGGTGAAGATCACCATGACTCTTGCATAAGGTTAAGAAATAAAAGTAAAATATAGGCCCTTCGCAGAGGGAAGCAGAGGTTGTCATGCGCTTTCAGGGTTGGATGCACAAAATCTTAATGCAAAAGAACGTCACTTTATATTGCCACTTGTGATATGGACCTTTATTATGCAGTCAAATCGCTTTTATTTCTTCCACATCACAAGATCGTATAAAGCTTATTTTCTCCCACACTAATAAGTCATACATATTTAGAGAGCAATTTTTATTGCTTGCATCGATGACAATTTACTTGAAGGATCTTACTCAATCCATAGGTAGGTACGGTGGACTCTCATGTCAAAAATGGGTTTAAGGGTATTTGGAAGCACAAGTAGTATCTCTACTTGGTGCAAAGAATTTGGCTAGCATGAGGGGGAAAGGCAAACTCAACATGTTGGATGATCCATGACAATATACTTTATTTTAGATGTAAGAAAACATAACCCATTAGATTGTCTTCCTTGTCCAACATCAACTCTTTAGCATGTCATATTTTAATGAGTGCTCACAATCATAAAAGTTGTCCAAGATAGTATATTTATATGTGAAACCTCTCTTTCTTTATTACTTCCTATTAATTGCAACAATGACCAAAACTATGTTTGTCAACTCTCAACAACTTTTAATCATCATACCCTTTATATGTGAAGTCATTACTCTCCATAAGATCAATATGATCTCTTATTATTTCTTTTTTTCTTTTCTCTTTTCTTTTATTCCCTCAAGATCATGGCGAAATAATCAAGCCCTTGAATCAACACTAATCTTTATTATATATAGCTCACGGACTCAATTACATAGAGGGATCATAAGGCAAAACTCAAAACTAGATCATACTAAAACTTTATTCTACTAGATCAAGATATTACCAAAAGGATCGAACTAAGAAAAATGGTAAAGATAGGAGTGTGATGGTGATATGATACCTGGGGCACCTCCCCAAGCTTGGCGGTTGCCAGGGAGTGCCCATACCCATATGATTAGATCTCCTTTGCGGTGAGGATGATGGTGGAGTTGTTGATGATGTGGGCTTGTCGTCCATCTTCCAAGGCATAGGCTCACCATCACAGAAGGACGATCGAGTCTCCGGGATCCTCAAATCTGCAGCCAAACTCATCCTCTTGAATCTATATTCATACTCACAGTTTTAGTTTTGCAGGTCATAGATTTGGGCTTGGAGATGCTCGATCTTCTCGTGAAGCTTGAAGAGGGTTTCCCCAATGTTATTGGCATCCAACTTGTGGTTGTTGGTGAACTCCGCGATCATCATGTGGTTGGCGTTGAGTCCACGTTCCACCATCCCCTGGCACTTGAAAACTTGTTGCTCCATTGCTTCGAGCCTCGTCTCCACGCTTCCGGTCCTCCTTGGTCCCTCAACATCGCGGATGTGCAGCAACCCATCACACATCTCAATGGTTTGAGGGTTTTAAGTGCATCTAGTGCCCCTTAGTGATTTTGGTGTATTGAAGACTTATAGGTTAAGGGACTAATGTGTTTGTGAGTGTACACAGGTCTATAGGTCTATGAGGAATTTGATATTTACAGAGAAAGTCAACCCCTAAAAATGAAGTTCTTTGACTGAAGACTTTGATATTCTGAAGACTTTCTGAAGACTTTGAAAGTGAAGAAATTGGTGTGACCTTGAAGACTTGGTATTCATTTGAGGAACATGAAGCGTGAAGACTTTTGTTTTCGTAGTTTCGTTTTCTCTTTCTTGAGTCATAGGAAACACCGTCTTGTTAAAGGGGTCGAGGAAATACTAAGGAAAAATTTCCATGTGATGCTCAACTCAAAATCCTACACCTACCAATCCCTTGAGTGAAGCCTTTGGAAATCTCATACAGATTGATCAATTTCTTGATGTGAGACGAAGTTCTTCAGTTCTTTGAGAATTTATTCGACCGAGGAGTTAGGAATTCGCCAGTCTTGGATTGCCTACAAATGAGGAACATGATAGCCCTAAGGAATTTGATATTCAAATTTCCGACCGTTCTTGTCTTTCTTGCATGCCACCTGTCCCAAAATATCTTATCCACCTAACGGTCATATCATTGAAGGGCATTTATGTCTTATCATGTCGGGCTGCTCCCTAGGCTATAAATAGCCGCCCCTACAACCACTAGCTGGTTGGCTGCTCGAGAGAAACTTGACACTTGTCATTTGAGAGCAACCCATCCTCAGAGGACTTTGGCGAAAATCATCAGTGAGGAAAACCCAAACACCAAACCCTACAAACCCAAAGTGATTGAGCATCATCAAGAGATTGATCCTGCGTGGATCCGGCGCTTGTTACCTTTGAAGACTATGCTTCTTCCAGACGGTTAGGCATCATGGTCTAGAGCATCCAAGAGGAATTGTGGATCGCCGAGTGACCAAGTCTGTGAAGGTTTGGAAGTCGCTGAAGACTTACCACAGTGATTGGGCGAGGTCTGTGTGACCTTAGTTCAAGGAGAATCTGGTGAGGACTTGGTGTCTGAGCTGCGTGCTTAGCGATCGGGTGTCCGGGACTGTGTGTCCTCGAGTTTAAATACTCAGCCGCTCAACAGACGTACAACCGAGACATCAGTTGGAACTGGTCTACCAAATCATTGTCTTCACCAACCTTCTGGTTCTATTTCCTCAACCCTCTCATTTCCTCATTCTTGTGTTGAGTGTTCATTCATATCTGTGTTTGAAGACTTTGATGAAGACTTTCTCAATTTCCTCAGTTCAATTTCTTGATCTGTTTGTCTTCATCTTGTGCTATCCTGTGTTTACGCTTTCGTACTCTTTGTTTGTCTTCATTTCATCATGATGACCATGCCCGATTCTGTTATGCTTACTTCTAAGTACTTATTCGCTGCAAGTAGTTCTTCGTTAAGGAATTTCCTCACGGCAAATTCCTCGGTGAAGAATTCATAAAATCGCCTATTCACCCCCTCTAGTCGATATAACGCACTTTCAATTGGTATCGAGCAAGGTACTCCCTTGTTACGTGTGATTTTAGTTTAACCACCGGAGTTTTAGTTATGTCGACCGCAGTATGATCAAGGTCTCAGCAGGTGTCCTACCTTTGATGGGACGGACTACCCCTCTTGGAAGAACAAGATGCGAATGCATCTTGAGGCAATTGACAACGATCTACGGTATGTTGTGGAAAATGGTGTTCCCTCGGTCACACCTTCTCTCGAATCTGCCGATGTGAAGAGATTCAAGCAACTCGATTCTCAAGCAAAGAATATCATATGTGGCCATCGAGCAAAGGACAATATGGAAGAGTGAGTGCTTTGGAAGCCGCTAAGCTCATCCGGGACGGCTGTCCAAAGTAAATGAAGGAGTCTCAACTCAGCGTGACTCTCGAGTTGATGTTCTTCGCAATCTCTTCAACCTCTTCAAAAGACTCGACAACGAAAATGTTCAACAAACCTTGATCGCCTCATCGACATCTCAAATGAGCTTCAAGCGCTTGGTGCCACCGACATCACCGACATGAGGTGGTGAAGAAATTATTGAGATCGCTGATTCCTCATTTGATACTCGCACCGATGATACAAGAGCGTCTGACTACAAGTCACTTGATCCGGTGATATCCTCGAGGCTAAATACTCATGAGTTCGACTTCTCAAAAAAGAGATCTCTATGGTTCTAGCTATGAAAAACACGTGCCACGAAGGCCAAGGCTGTGTCTCGAATCTGAGTGTGAAGACTCGGTAGTAGCCTTGGAGATCTGAAGAATTAAGCCAGAGCTAGCACCGCTCGTGAAGAAATTCGAGAAGTTCTCAAGGCGTGGTCGCTTTGGAAAATCCTCAAGAAGCGTGATTCCTCATCCGGTGACTATAAGAAGACTTTGCCACAAATGCAAGAAACCTGGTCACTACATTCAAGATTGTCCTCGATGGGAAAAGGAATTAAAGAAGAAGAAATACAAGGATTACAGTTACGATGGCGCTAAGAAGAAGAAGAAATCGTCGAAATCTTCACCATCAAAATCCTCAAAGCCCTCTTCTCACAAGAAAAGCAGCTCCAAGAAGGCTCGGGCATTCATTGGCAAGGAAATGGACTCTGAAGCTGAATCTTAGGAACATGAGGAAGAGGAGGCATCAGAAGAATCTGAGTCTGGTATGGCGAGTCTAGCTCTCGCTACTGCTTTCGTCAGCAAGTCCATCTTCAACTGTGAAGAAAATGACCTCACCAACAAAGCTGATGAAGATAGTGATGACTACGCTCCCACCTATTGCTTCATGGCAAAGGGTGCCAAGGTACTCAAATATACCTCCTCTGAATCTAGTGAAAATGAATCTGATGAAGATCTAAAGCCCGATTACTCAAAACTTGCTAAGATTGCTGTAAAACAACAAAGGGCTTTTGAAAAGGTTCAAAACATGCTAGATAAGAGTGATGATATGTTAGGTGAAGAAATGGATCGCACTAAAGCCATGACTGAAAATCTTCAGAGACTTCAGTCTAGGTTTGACAACCTTCAAGGTCATCATAACACTCTCTTTATCGATCATGAGAAACTTTCTTATGAATTTCTTCAAAGAAAGCAAGATCTTGAGAAGCTAAGAGTGAGTTATGAAGATCTTCGAAGGAGCGCGATTCATTACTTGCTCAACAAATCAGCGCTTCTCGGGAAGAATTTGTTCCTCCATGCTTAAAGTGCATTGAGCGTGAATCGCTAATTCTTCACCGAATGTTCAAATGCTTCAACTGTTACAAATTCTTCACCTGCCTCTGCTATCACTAATTCCTCATCGAGGACATTGCTAGTATCCTTGACGATGCAGGGCTGAAGGAATTGTACATGACAGCATGTACAAAAGCCTCAAAGGGCATCAGACTCTTTGTGATGTGCTTAAAAGCAGATCCTCAACATGAACCCTAGGAAAGAGGGTATTGCCTTTGAGAGGAAACTCAATCTTGATGGAACATATTGGAAGCCTAAGCGGTATCCCAAAACCTCATGGGTTGCTGCAAAGGGACCTCCAGTTGATCCATCTAACTTATCTGGCTTTACATGAATCTCCTCATTCTTATGATGAGTCATTTGACTCAACTATAAACTGTTCAAAAATCAGAATGGTGAAGTATTTGCTAGATATGTTGGCACTAAGCTGCAGGAACGGTTCCCCTATGAAGAAAATCTGGGTTCCCAAGAAGTGCCTTGAAAGTCTTGGTGAATGTCCTCATGACACCACCGTGAAGAATAGGAACCCCAGATCAAACTCTTCATATGGACCAAATTCTTCATATGGATCCAAGTCCTCATCGGACCAAATTCCTCACGTGGATCAAATTCCTCAAAAGGATCAAAGTCCTCATATGATTATCATCGTGCTAACAACTCTGCTTTCATGAGGTAGAGCTAAGGGCTATGAATATGTGCATTATTCTTCAAACCAATATGTTCATAAGTCCTCAAGAATTTCTCTGCTTATTCATATGCTTACCCTAACCCTCTTATGTGAAACGAAATGGATTGGCCTCTATGCCACCATTCTCATATGGTGCTTTCATGAGTGATGAACTCTTTGCCACCCCTTCAGATGTGGGTGGTGAAGAAAAGAACTAACCTCTTCTGCAGGGTCAGGTCTCGGGCGTGCATTTAACGTCTGAAGAATTTCTTTGGGGGCGACAAAAATGCTGAAAGGACGCAGGCTAATCATGATGAAATGAACTTTCATTTCACACGTCCTCATACTGCTTATCTGTTATACTGGCTGATGAAATTCATCTGATGAACTTGATATCATATTCTTCACTGATGAAGTATATGAGATCGTAAGTTGCACTAATTCATCTGCAGGATGATCAACCCAAAGCCACTGAGTGGGTTCTCGATAGTGGATGTACAAATCACATGATTGGTGACAAGAATCTATTGATGGATGCTCCCTTATCACCGTCACATCTCAAGCATATCATCTTTCTTGACAAAGGCAAAAGTCGGTATTGGGTCTTGGTAAGGTTGCGATCTCTAAGGACATACACATGGACAAAGTCATGCTTGTTGAGTCCTTAGGATACAACCTCATGTCGATCTCAATGCTTTGTGATCTTGATATGGTTGTTATCTTTGGCAAATATCGTTGTGTTGTGATTATGGAAGTCGACAATTCCAAAGTCTTGAAGGCTTTAGGAGAGGAGACTTGTATATTGTTGATTTCTCTGGGACCACAACCAGCCGTGTGTCTACTTGCAAAAGCTTGGAAGGCTGGCTATGGCATCGGCGACTTGGTCACGCAGGCATGAGAAATTTGCACACGCTTGCAAAGAAGAAGCATGTCATTGGCATTGAGAATGTCAAATTCCTCAAGGATCACTTGTGTGGAGCTTGTGAAGTGGAAAAATGACCAAGGCCAAGCATCCAGTGAAGACTATCATGACCACTACTCGTCCCTTGAATTGCTTCACATGGACCTCTTTGGTCCTAATCATTACTCGCAGATCACTAATGATGCATCTCTATATGGCTTTGTTATTGTTGATGATTACTCTCGTTACACATGGGTACACATTGTTACTTACAAAATGAAGTGCAGGAAGTCTTCAAGCGATTTTCCTCGAGGGCTTCAACTAACTTTGGTGTGAAGATCGGACACATCGGGAGTGACAATGGAACTGAGTTCAAGAATTCGGTCTTGATGCCTATCTTGATGAACTTGGTATTACTCATGAGTTATCTGCTCCCTATACTCCTCGGCAAAATGGCGTCGTGGGCGCAAGAACAAAACTCTTGTTGAGATGGCTTGCACTATGCTTGATGAATACAAAGCGCCTAGTCGTTTTGGATTGATGCAATTGATACCGCGTGCCACATCATCAACAAAGTATATCTTCACAAATTCTTCAAGAAGACTGCCTATGAACTCCTCACTGACAAGAAACCCAATGTGAGTTATTTCAAAGTCTTCGGTGCTAAATTCTGGATTAGAGATCCTCATCATAGTTCTAAATTTGCACCAAAGCACATGAAGGTTTTATGCTTGGTTACGGAAAGGACTCGCAGACACCTCTGAGTCTTCAACATCGCTCTTCACAAGATTGTTGATCTGTAGATGTGCGGTTCGATGAAACTAATGGCTCGCAAAGAGAGCACCTACCTTACGTGTTAGATGAACCAACATCCGAGGAATCTATCAAGTTCAAGGCAAGCGAGGATGTCATTCCTCTTGAAGAATCTGTTGAAGAATTCATTCTCAGTCTTGAAGAACGCCGGTGATGCACTGAAGATAATGTGAAGATAATGGTCTTTGAGGAAAATGATCAAATTCCTCGGCGACAACCAGCTCATCCTCGCGTTGCAAAAGAAGTGCAAGTTGACAAGATCATCGATGACATTGAAGCGCCAGTCCTCTCACACGCTCAAAAGCTTCACATTTATCTAACTTTTGTGGGCACTATGCTTTTGTCTCTATCACAGAGCCCACTAAGGTAGATGAAGCATTTCTGGAGCCTGAGTGGATCCAGGCCATGCAAGAAGAATTACATCGATTCGAGCTCAACAATGTTTGGGAACTGGTCAAACGTCCAGATCCTCGCAAGCATAATATCATTGGCACAAAGTGGATCTACCGCAACAAGCAAGATGAAAATGGCCTTGTGGTGAGGAATAAGGCACGAGTTGTAGCTCAAGGCTACACACAGGTTGAAGGAATTGATTTCGATGAAACTTTTGCACCTGTTGCTAGACTTGAGTCTATTCGCATATGACTCTCCTATGCTAACCATCACAATATCACTTTATATCAAATGGATGTGAAAAGTGCATTCCTCAATGGTAAGCTTGAGGAAGAAGTATATGTTGCTCAACCCCCAGGTTTTGAAGATCCAAAGAATCCTGACAAAGTCTTCAGACTCAACAAGGCCCTCTATGGTCTCAAACAAGCCCCACGGGCATGGTATGATACATTGAAGGAATTCTTCGTGAAGAATGGCTTCACACCCGGTTCACTCGACCCTACTCTCTTTACTAAATCATATGATGGTGAACTGTTTGTGTGCCAAATATATTTTGATGATATTATCTTTGGCTGTACTGACCAACGTTATAGTGATGAATTTGCCTATATGATGAGTGAAGAATACCAAATGTCTATGATGGGAGAGTTGAAATTCTTCTTAGGTCTTCAAATTAATCAACAACACAATGGCATATTCATATCTCGGAGAAATACCTCAAAGATGCCTGAAGAAATTGGCATGCAAGATTGCAAAGGCGTCAAAATTCCTATGCCCACAAATGGCCATCTATGCAATCGATGAAAATGGTATTGACTTGATCACAAGGTATACCGCTCCATGATTGGTTCTCTATTGTACTTATGTGCATCTAGGCCAGATATAATGCTTAGTGTTTGCATGTGTGTCCGATTTCAAGCTACACGAAGGAATCACACCATAAGGCTATGAAGCATATTCTTGATATCTAGCTCACACACCAACACTAGGATTATGGTACCCCAAGGGCTCTAATTTTGATCTCATTGGATATTCGACTCGACTATCTTTGGTGATCGTGTGGACCGCAAGTCAACATCTGGTACTTGTCATTTCCTCGGACGATCTTTGGTGCATTGGTCCTCGAAGAAAGCAGAACTGCGTATCACTTGTCTCTGCGGAAGCTGAATACATTGCTGCTGGCTCTTGTTGTGCTCAATTGCTGTGGATGAAGCAAACTCTCAAGGACTACGACATCAACGTGAAGAATGTGCCTCTCATTGTGACAATGAGAGTGCCATCAAGATTGCTCACAACCCAGTTCAGCACTTTCGAAGACAAAGCACATTCAAATTCGTCATCATTTTCTTCGTGATCATGTGTTGAAGGCGACATCTCCATCGAGCATGTGAAGATCAAGAACAGCTAGCCGATATCTTCACTAAGCCCTTGGATGAGAAGAGATTTAGCAAGTTGCGGTGTGAGCTAAATATCTTAGAATCTTCAAATGTTCTTTGAAAAGGACACACATCCTGATACTTATGCAAAATTGATGACTTAGATGTGCAACACATGAAGAAACGTTTTTCTTCAATCCATGAAGAATAACACTCTAAGTGTGAAGAAATTAATGAAGAATTTGATCCTCAGAACCCTACGACAATTGTACGCGGTATCTGAAATCATCATTCTTATACGGTGGGTCACGCCACCACCAAAGTTGAAAATCATCAATTTGAGTTTTTCCTCAGTTTTTGAAATTCTTCAGTTTTTCAAATTCTTCAACTTTCAAAATCTTCACTGTCTCCGTCGTTTTTCTTCATTCACTTATGGGTTTATGTCCTCTACAACATTCACTTATGGCTATTTCTTCAAGTCGCTTTTTCTCCTAAGTGAATGTGATCGGACCCTTCCCCCTCTATGCTATACTCAACCCAATCTATTCACAAATTCTTCATGTGCGTTCTATTTGAAACTCGTTCAAAATCTTCACTATGTCCTTGTCAGCTGAAGAAATTGCGAACGGAACTTTAAAACTGATCTTATCCAAACTTTCGGTTTTGCCGCTCAAACTGTTCCGCATCCCACAATGGATTTACCTATTCACCCACGATCTAACACGATCTCCACTTTTCAGTACGTGGGTGACACATGTCAAGCGAATGAGAAGGGTCAGGGGCACGTTCGTCCCAAATCTTCGGGCGAACAGTTTTTCACCATGGCTATATATACCCCCTCTCCCCTTCCTCACTTCCTTTACTCCGCTCGACTGCTTTCTCTCGCTCGAGCTTCTCAAACCCTAGCACCGCCGCTACTCCATCGTTGCCGGTGAGGAAGAGCTTCACTGCCTCGACCTCGTCGCCGACGTACTCGCGCCGACAACGGAAATCTTCACTCCGCCGCCGCGTAGCTGTCTTCCTCCGCCGAGTTAGGGCGTGGAAGATCTGAACTGACGAACTTCCCATCTGTTCTTCTTAGTTCGTCGTGTTCTTCACTTCGGGTAATTAAAAGTTACTTTTATTACTCGCTTTATTCTCAAACCTTCCTGAAAATCTTCAAAGGTGTTTATTCTTCAAATCTTCACACATATGAACACCTCAAACAAAATATGCTCTTGATTCGTTTCTCTAAGCAATGATTTTCTTCAAGATTCCTCATTTGTGTGGATCCTCGATCTATAAAACTCTGGAACCTAAGAAAAAGATCGCTTAGTGAAATTCTTCAAGGCTCATCTGGTCAAATTCCTCAAACTAGTTTTTTTTGAAAAATCTGAGAACGCATATGACCTCTCCAAATTCCTCACAACTATACTCTCTTCACAGGTTCTCATGTCCGCTGCTGAATCACTAGGTTCTCATCAACTTAACTCATTTGCAGCGTTCCTCAAAGAAAAGTTGCAGCGTTCTCCAATTTGGCTTGGCGCTTGGCCCATTCTTCAGGAAAGTCCTCTGTAGCGACCTGACCCAAAATCGGTCAAATCTCTGTGTCTGTACCATCCCAAGATCATGCTGGTACTCATAGTACATCGATAAAGTAATCAAAGTTCAATCACACCTGAATATCATTAAACGATTCTCATATAGAGTCTTTATTACAAGGGAATAAATTCGCTCAAGGCCAACTCATGAGAAATAAACTACTAATCTTTGCGGAGCGTCGAAGATAAGCGAGTCCATCCGACTCCAAAGGGCAATCATAAGCGGGAGCGTAGCCTCACTCTGATCGAATATATCTACGCAACATAATACGTTGCAGCCATGTAGGTCAGCTTTTGGAATAAGCTGGCAAGTCATGAAGAATAACAATAATAAAGTTACTAACTCTATATGCATTTTTGGCTGTGGAGCTCTAAGTTTCATCATTTTGCGAAAAGCAAATTTTACCCTACTACAGTGGACTTGCTTGCAAAATTACTACAATTGTTGGTAGTTATTGAGATGGTTCCGCCAACCAATATCTCGTTCCCAATTATTAAGTCATAAAAACCCCTCAAATTGATTCATTAGTTTTAGTGTTGAGATATCCGAATACTTCCAAGTTCCAGAGGCTCAAATGTAAAGTAATCGGGACACGGCTAATCGATTAGATCTTTAACTCGCAGAGGGTTGCGCACTTTCCCGCAAGAATCATTCCCTCCTTTAAAGTCTTCGCACTTCATGGTGTTTGAAGGCGGACGAATGAAACAGGGTCTTCCAAAGAGTTCTTACGCTCTGCCGTACCCATCCAATCCTACCGTTCGTCTACTTCTGTAGTACCGCCCAGCCAGCGTCACTACTAGGGTCAACCCAGCCAGAGCCCATAATGGCTTGCGGCTGCAGTAAGCTTCGGTCATGGGGCATCCATCCTTCTCTTTGTGGCTGGGTGAAGCTTTCGCAGGATGTCATGGCGCTTCTCCATGCATCCCGCCACCACTGGTGCTCCAGGTGCCGTCAACCGTCCTCCACCCAAGAGTGATTTTCAAGTCCATCTTGATCATTGTAGTTCATGGGGTTGTCATCATCATTGACTCTCACATCTTGCTTATGAATTTCACTCATCCCAAATCCGTCTCACGAGCATAGCAAAGTAACTACTACGTCCGGGGTCATGGTAACAAGGGATTGGTTCATCCTACCACATGATACTACTCAAGTTTAATGACTTCAAGATTTCACTACTGCATGCATGGTGGGGTGGTGACAACTACTAATGCACAAAAACATAGGTATAGAAATAACATGATCAAAACTTGCCTTCTTGATGATCCTCGAAGCTAAAGAGTCGTAGTAGCAAGCTTCGCACTCCGGAAACTCTACCGAGACAAACAATTCACAATAAGCATATAGCAATAGGATCACATAACACAGCATAAGAAAAGTAACATAGCACAACAAAACAACCAAAACCAAATCCAAAGGAAAACTCAAAGAAAAACCACTCAAAGTTTCCCTACTTCAAACAATAACTAAAATAGTTTTTTATATAATAAAATTTTCCTAACATAACCTAATCATGGTTTTAGGTTAACTTAACAGAATAGGATTCACTAAGCAACTAGGAGCAAAAAGAATTAATTAAAAAGCTATTATAAAACTCATTTTAGGCCTAATCCAATTTCTATTAAGAAAAATAAATTAAAACTTTTATTAATTATAAATAAAAGTTCATCTAATGGAGTGACAGAAACTAACCTAGAATAACCAATCACAAGTTAAAAATAAATTTATTTACTAATTAAAATATTAGGAAAAGCAGAGCTAGTTAATTAATTAGGATTAATAGGATTCTGCTTAAAACTAATTATTTATTAATCCTAAAATACCCAAGTTAATTTCTATGGTTTGGCAATGTCAAAATAAAGTTGGGACAAAAGAATCATGCAAAAATAATTTTTCTAACTCAAGTTATAGCAGATTTCTTTATTCGACTAAAACTTTATAAAAATCCATTTTTTCAAATTCAAATAAAATTCAGATTTGAATCCAAATCTTTTGGCATTGTTTCCTCGATATTTTTGGAGTGTCATGTTTGCTCCTCTCATACTTTTGATCAAGTATTTATCGAGGCTTAGTTTTTGAAATGTTTCCACATGCCAAAGGTTTGAAATTCAATTTCAAAACTCAAAATTCTCTGAAACTTCAAATGGCATTCAAATTCAAACAGGATGCATAGGATGCTTAGCTATAATTGTAAAACATTCCAAATAGGAAATTTGGGATGTTACAAACCTACCACCTTAAGATGAATCTCGCCCTCGAGATTCGGGTTGGCTAACAAATAGGTGCGGGTGGTCTCAAGAAGGTCTTCGCGTTCCGTGTGGCTTCTTCCTCGGTGTGGTGACTCCACAGCACCTTGCAAAATTTGATGACCTTGCTGCGGGTGACTCTGCTTGCGGTCTCGAGAATACGGACGGGTTTCTCCTTGTAAGTCAGATCACTGTCAAGCTGTATGGCCTCTAGGGGCACTGTGTCTCTCAACGGAACATCGGCCATGTCGGCATGGCACTTCTTCAGCTGGGAAACGTGGAAGACATCATGAACTCCGGACAATCCTTCCGGCAATTCCAACTTGTATGCAACTTCTCCACGACGTTCGAGGATTTTGTAGGGGCCAATGAATCGGGGTGCTAACTTTCCCTTGACACCAAACCTCTTGATTCCACGAAGTGGAGACACACGAAGATATGCTCGGTCTCCCACTTCGTAAGTCACCTCCTTGCGCTTACTGTCGGCATAACTCTTCTGTCTCGACTGTGCTATCTTGAGCCGGTCTCGAATCAGCTTGACTTTCTCTTCGGAATCCTTGATAAGGTCGGAACCGAAAAGTGATCAATCTCCAACACTATCCCACAAGCAATGGTGTTCTGCACCTCCTTCCGTATAGAGCTTGAAAGGGCCATCCTCAAACTGGATTGATAAGCTGTTGTTGTATGAGAACTCTGCGTATGGCAAATTATCATCCCAGCTAGACCCATAATCTAGTACACAAGCTCTCAACATGTCCTCCGAGAATCTGATTGACTCTCTCGGTCCGTCCATCATCTGCGGATGAAAAGCTATCTTGAATTCCAGCCTCGTACCTAAAGTTTCATGCAATCGCTTCCAAAACTTTGAGGTAAACTGTGTTCCTCTATCGACACGATTTTCCTCGGAACTCCATGCGACATATACGATCCTGGTCATGTATATCTTGGCCAACTTGGCACTGGTATAGGTAGTCTTCACGGAATGAAGTGAGCTACCTTAGTCAAACGATCAACTACTACCCGGATAGAATCATAACCTGAACGGGTCTGGGTAATCCTGTGATGAAATCCATTCCAAGTTTTTCCCATTTCCAATCGGGAATCGGCAAAGGTTGAAGCAACCCCGCTGGCTTCGATGTTCTGCCTTTACACGCTGACAAACATCACATATCGCTACGTACTCGGCAATATCCTTCTTCATACCTGCCCACCGAAACTTTGCTTCAAATCCGTGTACATCTTGGTGTTGCGGGGTGAATCGAGTATGGTGAATCATGAGCCTCCTGAAGAATTAGCTTCCTGAGCTCGGGATCATTGGGCACATAAATACGATCCTCAAACCATATAGTTCCGTGTAGCTTTTCCTTCCTCCATATTTTGCTTTATCTCATCGATTTCCTTGTCCGACTTCTGGGCTTCCCGAATCCTTTCGGTCAAGGTGGACTGAACTTCCAGAGTTGCAACAAATCCTTTCGGAACTATCTCCAGTGGGAGATCTCTGAGGTTGTCGACTAACTCCTGGGGTAATCCTCCTGTTGTAAGAGTATTCACATAACTCTTACGGCTCAAAGCATCTGCTACAACATTAGCTTTACGGGGTGGTAATGCAGTCTCATGTCGTAGTCCTTTATCAACTCTAGCCATCTCCTCTGCTCGAGGTTCAATTCTTCTGCGTGAAGATATATTTCAAACTCTTGTGATCTGTGTAGACATCACAACGATTTCGATGAGGAAATGTCTCTGTGTCTTGAGTGCATGCACTACACCTGCTAACTCCAAATCATCGTGGCATAATTCATCTCATGAGGCCGTAGCTGTCTGGAGGCATAAGCTACAACCTTACCTTCCTGCATCAATACTCCTCCGAGTCCTTGACGAGAAGCATCACAATAAACCTGGTATTCCTTGTGTATGTCCGGCAAAATCAACACTCATCCCAAATTTCCTATTTGGAATGTTTTACAATTATAGCTAAGCATCCTATGCATCCTGTTTGAATTTGAATGCCATTTGAAGTTTCAGAGAATTTTGAGTTTTGAAATTGAATTTCAAACCTTTGGCATGTGGGAAACATTTCAAAAACTAAGCCTGATAAATACTTGATCAAAAGTATGAGAGGAGCAAACATGACACTCCAAAAATATCGAGGAAACAATGCCAAAAGATTTGGATTCAAATCTGAATTTTATTTGAATTTGAAAAAATGGATTTTTATAAAGTTTGGATTTTGCCTTTGGAAAATGTTCAAATGAAAGGAATATTCCTGATCATTTTGGTATATATATACCCTATATAAAATATTTATAGATATTGTTTTATTTCTGTTTTAGTTTTATTTAAAAATAAAGTTTAAAAAAAAAAACCCCTCGGCGCCCGGCTAGGCCACCCAGAGCCGGCCAGTACAAGAGACCCTGCCTTGGCCCAAGCCACCGGCCCACTTGGCCAACAGCCAGCCAAGGCCCGACCGCCTCGCCCCGCCGAATCCCTAGGCCTCGGCCACCCGCTCGCCTCACCCTCCCTCTCTCTCTCGACCGTGGGCCCCCCCCATCTTCTCCCCTCGCCCCACGCACGACGCTCATGGGAGATCGCGGATCGAAGGATCCGGATTCCGATCCGCCTGATCGACCCCGGCCGCCCGACCCCTGGGCTATAAAAGCCGAGCCCCTCCGCACCCCATTCCCCTAACCTCATGGAGCCCTCTCCTCTCTCTCCCGAGCACGCTGGGAGCCCAAGCTCAGATCGCCGCCAAAGTCGCCGCCGACGCGCCTACCTCCCCGACCACCCCGACCCCACCGAACCACTCCCGACCTCCCAAGACACCCTTGGCGACTCCCGGACCTCCCGGACTCAAGCCCCGGACGACTTCGCCCGCCGCCCGCCGTCGCGGACTCCGTGCGTCGTCGGAATCACCTCCCCGTCCGATCTCAAACGTGTGGCTAGGATTAGAACCCCCGAAGGGGTATGATTTTATTAAAAGAACCGGCCGGTTCGTCCGGTTTATTAGTTAGGGTTTTAGTCAATTAGCCGGCCCGTTTTTAGTTTTAACCCGAGGCCCGTTAGGCTATTTAACGCACAGGGCACAGTTTAGGCCCATTAGGCCTTTTTCTTTTATTTCGATTTTCTGTTTTAGCAGAATAGTTTCTGTTTTCAAAAATTCATATCTTTTATTCTGTTTAATATTTTTGAGTGATTCTTTTTTTGTTGGATTGCAAATTTTATGTAGTTTCTGTAGAATATATATTTAGCTATGTTAAAAATAATTAAAATTGCTTTATTTTAGTTTTAGTCAGAATAGTAAATCTGCTATAACTTGAGTTAGAAAAATTATTTTTGCATGATTCTTTTTGTCCCAACTTTATTTTGTCATTGCCAAACCCTAGAAATTAACTTGGGTATTTTAGGATTAATAAATAATTAGTTTTAAGCAGAATCCTATTAATCCTAATTAATTAACTAGTTCCTGTTTTCCTAATATTTTAATTAGTAAATAAACTTATTTTTAACTTGTGATTAGTTATTCTAGGTTAGTTTCTGTCACTCCATTAGATGAACTTTTATTTATAATTAATAAAAGTTTTAATTTATTTTCTTAATAGAAATTGGATTAGGCCTAAAATGAGTTTTATAATAGCTTTTTAATTAATTCTTTTTGCTCCTAGTTGCTTAGTGAAACCTTTTCTGTTAAGTTAACTTAAAACCATGATTAGGTTATGTTAGGAAAATTTTTGTTATATAAAAACTATTTTTGTTATTGTTTGGAGTAGGGAAAAACTTTGAATTGGTTTCTTTGAGTTTTCCTTTTGGATTTGGTTTTGATTGTTTTGTTGTGTTACTTTTGTTATGTTGTGTGATCCTATTGCTTGGTGCTTATTGTGTTATTGTTTGTCTCGGTAGAGTTTCCGGAGTGCGAAGCTTGCTACTACGACTCTTTAGCTTATGAGGATCATCAGCAAGGCAAGTTTTGATCATGTTATTTCTATACCTATGTTTTTGTGCATTAGTAGTTGTCACCACCCCACCATGCATGCAGTAGTGAAATCTTGAAGTCATTAAACTTGAGTAGTATCATGTGGTAGGATGAACCAATCCTTGTTACCATGACCCCGGACGTAGTAGTTACTTTGCTATGCTCAGAGACGGATTTGGGATGAGTGAAATTCATAAGCAAGATGTGAGAGTCAATGATGATGACAACCCCATGAACTACAATGATCAAGATGGACTTGGAAAATCACTTTGGGTGGAGGACGGTTGACGGCACCTGGAGCACCCAGTGGTGGCGGGATGCATGGAGAAGCGCCATGACATCTGCGGAAAGCTTCACCTAGCCACAAAGAGAAGGATGGATGCCCCATGACCGAAGCTTACATGCAGCCGCAAGCCATTATGGGCTCTGGCTGGGTTGACCCTAGTAGTGACGCTGGCTGGACGGTACTACGAGAAGTAGACGAACGGTAGGATTGGATGGGTACCGCAAGAGCGGAAGAACTCTTTGGAAGACCCTGTTTCATTGGTCCGTCTTCAAACACCATGAAGTGCGAAGACTTTAAAGGAGGGAATGATTCTTGCGGGAAAGTCGCAACCCTCTGCAGAGTTAAAGATCTAATCGATTAGCCGTGTCCCGATTACGGACATTTGAGCCTCTGGAACTTGGAAGTATTCGGATATCTCAACACTAAAACTAATGAATTAATTTGAGGGTTTTTATGACTTAATAATTGGGAATGAGATATTGGTTGGCGGAACCATCTCAATAACTACCAACAATTGTAGTAATTTTGCAAGCAAGTCCATGTAGTAGGGTAAAATTTGCTTTTCGCAAAATGATGAAACTTAGAGCTCCACAGACCAAAAATGCATATAGAGTTAATAACTTTATTATTGTTATTCTTCATGACTTGCCGACTTATTCCAAAAGCTGACCTACATGGCTGCAACGTATTATGTTGCGTAGATATATTCCGATCAGAGTGAGGCTACGCTCGCGCTTGGCGATTGCCCTTTGAGTCGGATGGACTCGCTTATCTTCGACGCTTCCGCAGCATTAGTAGTTTATTTCTCATGAGTTGGCCTTGAGGCGAATTTATTCCTTGTAATAAAGACTCTATATGAGAATCGTTTAATGATATTCAGGTGTGATTGAACTTTGATTACTTTATCGATGTCTTTGTGAGTACCAAAGATGATCTTGGGATGGCATGCATACGTAGATTTGACCGATTTTGGGTCAGTCGCCACTGAGAGGACTTTCTGAAGAATGGGCCAAGCGCCAAGCCAAATTGGCAAGACAAGCCAACGAGGCGGTGAGGAAATTCAATGAGGACTCTGCATCGCTGCTGCCATCGAGGCCTTTGTCAAGCCAATAAAATCTATGGCAAAGAAGCCCGCACACAAGCCAAGTGCCTCACCAACAGTGCCCTCACGGCCAAGTTCTCATTTGTGCCCTCACGGCCAATTCCTCATGCTGCTCCGCTCCTCCCAAGTCCTCAGCTGCTCCTACAAAATCCTCGGCAGTTCAGACAAAGTCCTTAGCACTGTGCATCCGCCACGTGCCAAAGGACTCGCAGCATCTCCATTGCCTCTGGTGTTTCAAACAAGTTCTCACTGCACCAAAGTCTTCATCTGCCCGACTCTGCTCAAGACTAAGGCCACAAATGGACGAGGTCCTCGGCCAAGTCCTAAGAAGAAACAGCCTTCCAAGAGCCACGAAGATGATGAGGCTGATGATGATGAACTTATGGAAATCATCGAGACCGCCAAGAAAAGGTCGCTAGAGCCAAAGGCACACATGTGCATCGCTGTTGGATCCAAGAGCGATCCTAGACTACATTGATCTCTGGCACAAGGACCCAAAGACTCCTATGCCTGACTTCAATTTGACACCTGGCCAAAGTCACATGCTGACTCATTTCATTCAAGAGGAGAAATGGAAATTTGTTACGGCCAGAGAGATCAAGAAATCGCAGTACAGAAAGGAGAAACTGCTGAAGAAAAATGTTGTCAAGATGACAACTGAAGAACTTATCAAGATGCAGGCTGACATCAAAGCCCTCAGCGACAAATTTGACTCCTATTATGCTGATTGGCAAGGAGCCAAAGTCAGAATCGTCAACCTGACGAAGAAATTCACCAATGTTGCTGCCCCAACGCAACAAGAAATTCCTCAGGCTGGAGCCTCAGCTCAGCAGACTGAAGAACATGCCAACACCCGATGAAGTTCAGCTCTTGAAGACAATGCTAGTTCCAGGGCTGACGATCCCATTCCAGCCGCTGAAGAAATTGCCAGGGCATCCACTAGTGGTGCGCCTGAAGAAACTGAACAAGTCAGGGCAACTACATCAGTTGCACCTGAGGAAAATCAACCAGATTCCTCAGCTCCTCCTGCGCCAACACCAACTCCAATTCTTCCATCTGCCTCTGATGTGAAGAAGACCAAGGCTGCAGAACGAGCTGCAGTGAAGAAACGGAAAGCATCAGCTGCGTCAAATTCTTCGGATGCGAAGAAAATGAAGCCAATGACCAGCTCTTCTGAAAATCCTATTGATGCTGTTCCACTTCTCAATTCCATCAAAGGACCTTGTTCCTTTTGATGAAGATTATGAGATCCCAAGAGGATCGATGAAGAAAATCATTCGCTGCTTCGTCGAGCAGATTGATGAAGAAATTGAAGTGGAAGCAATCCCTTCAACCCCAATCATTTCCTCGCCCATGCCTCAGTTCACATTTGAAGAGGCGGTGTTGAGGAAATTGAAGAAGATGTGGATATTGGAAGCACAACGCCTTAGTGATGAACGGTGACTTTTGGGAAAGTCAGCATCCAAATTCTCTACTCTTCACCCCAATCCAACAGATTCCTCGATCCCTGCTCCAACAGTTCAAATGGGCTCAAGAAACTCATCCCACTTCATTTGTCCATGAAGAAATTCCAGCCACTAGCGCCGATGAACTCTTCCGCTGATCCTCGATCGCACTCAGAGGAACAAGAAATTCCTCATCCAAGAACCTGAGATTGCGATTCCAGAGGTCGTGATGCAACTCATCGACACTCCACCGCCAAAGCCAAAGAATCCTTCTCAACAAAGCAAAAGTTCAAGGCTGAAGATTTCTTGGTGAGCATGTATTCTTCATCGATTACAATCCATATGATTCTGCCGCATAAGGAAGAGGCGTTTCGGACTGCCGGTCAAGCCAATTTCTATTCCTCGGTGCTCTTCAACAAAGACAAAGTCTTCGATCATGCACATATTCCTCATGTGGACATGGAGTCCCTGCCAGCTTCGAGCCAGTCCTCGGTGTTCTTCACGACGCAGACTTCGAATTTCTGACCGACATCTGTGATTGGAATGAAGAACTCATTCTTCAATTCTATGCAACGCTGCACATCACCGAGACGCCAAGACGTGAACTCATGGGTGTTAGATCGATGTCCGAAAATACTCACTACAAGGCACCAAAGAGCTGAATTGCTTCGTGCCCTACCATTCAGATCCTCCACTTGATGGTGCTCGTTGCATCTACAACGAACTGAGCTTTCAAATCACTATATGCAAGTCTCGATGAAGCCTTTGAAGCCGTGGCAGGCCCCAAGAACCAAATTCCTCGTCAAGGAATTATTGTATGTGCCTCGGACTGTCTATCGGATTCGACGAAGACAATGAGTCCTATCAAAGGCCATGACTCAAATGATGAAGAAGTCGTTGGCATCATGAAGAATATGCTTTTCAATATCATTCATGGCGTTCCGCCAACTTCCATGATTTCTTCATGAGGACTCGCAAACATTGCTATGTCACCATTTGAGCCGACGCCTTATGCGCCTTGGATAATGAGATTCATCGGGACAAGGTATTCACTCAACTACAAGGCTGATACTCGAACCACTGCAGCTACTTGCCCCGATTGAAGTCCTCAAGCGGACATTTACCTCACCGATGACAAGGGCAAGGCAAGCTGCTGTGATCGATGAAGGCATTCGTCCATTGGATGGACAGTTTCACAAAGCTGCATCCTACTCCACCAATGATGACTCGCCACACATGACTCGCCGCAAATACCTCACCAAGCAAAGTCCTCAAGCCACAAAGACCTGTGGTGATGGTGATCGTGAGTTACTCCTCGTCTTCATCGGAAGGTTGATCGCAATCATAAATGGGTCAAGCGTCGGCTTGGTTCAATTCTTCACAACATGACCTCTACACACAATGCGGTGAAGAAAACCACTACTACCTCCATGAAACCTTCAAACGCACCTGGGCTGTTCTTTCAAATGTCTACAGCATGGAAGAACTGAAGACAATGGGTCTCAAGGAAGAATTTGACTGGTCTGCACCTCCTCCGAAGAAATACAAGAAGGTCAAAGTTCCTTCCTTGGTGGCAAGCTCCTATTCTTCATCACGATACACTGATGAAAATGAAGACTTGGACGACACTGCGGCAGGCCCCACTACAACAACTGACCCCAACAAGGCTGGCGCTCCTTCTTCAACTTGAAATTCTTCAGGGGCGTTAGTCCTCAGTTTCGATCCTTTTGGTCATTCGATGACAAAGGGGGAGAAATTTGAGTTAGTCTTCAAGCGGGTCTATTATATGGGCAATTTTTTGTTAAGTTACAACTCGCTCTTGAAACTTTTATTGGATCGAGTTGTAATCTTAAAACCGATGGTGCTTTGATAATTTTGATGCATCGTGCTCGATACTCTTGATGCGTTATTTTGCATGCCTTCCTCATTAATGTTATTGCACGCATGCTGAATTTCCTCAAGCACCATATTTCATCATGCATTTCAAATTCTTCATATTATATGTCAAATGCGTATGAATTACAAGATATAGGGGAGATCTGCATGATTCAACTCTTCAAATGTGCATTGCCTCAAAAGCAAATTCCTCACTATGCACATCTTCGTGGGGAGTTCTTCTATATCTTGCAATCAAATTCCTCAATATCAGTATTTACACTTCATATGTTTATCCCGTTGAAAACTTAACCTATATTGTCATCAATCACCAAAAGGGGGAGATTGTAAGTGCATCTAGTGCCCTTAGTGATTTTGGTGTATTGAAGACTTATAGGTTAAGGGACTAATGTGTTTGTGAGTGTACACAGGTCTATAAGTCTATGAGGAGTTTTATATTTACAGAGAAAGTCGACCCCTAAAAATGAAGTTCTTCGATCAAGACTTTGATATTCGAAGACTTTACAAGACTTTGAAAGTGAAGAAATTGGTGTGACCTTGAAGACTTGGTATTCATTTGAGGAACATGAAGCGTGAAGACTTTTGTTTTCGTAGTTTCGTTTTTCTTTCTTGAGTCATAGGAAACACCGTCATTGTTAAAGGGGTCGAGGAAATAATAAGGAAAAATTTCCATGTGATGCTCAACTCAAAATCCTACACCTACCAATCCCTTCGAGTGAAGCCTTTGAAATCTCATACAGATTCGATCAATTTCTTGAAGGATGAGACGAAGTTCTTCCGGTCACGAGGAATTTGTTCGACCGAGGAGTTAGGAATTCGCCAGTCGGATTGCCTACACGATGAGGAACATGATAGCCCTAAGGAATTTCAGATTCAAATTTCCGACCGTTCTTTGTCTTGCTTGGCCACCTGTCCCAAAATATCTTATCCACCTAACGGTCATATCATTGAAGGGCATTTATGTCTTATCATGTCGGGCTGCTCCCTAGGCTATAAATAGCCGCCCCCTACAACCACTAGCTGGTTGGCTGCTCCGAGAGAAACTTGACACTTGTCATTTGAGAGCAACCTTCGGGAGATTATATAATGAATTTTTACCGACCGAAAGAAGTATCATGCAAGAAAACAGAGTCCGGAGAGCGCACGAGGTGCCCACAAGGCAGGGGCGCGCTCAGGGGGTAGGGCGCGCCCTCCACCCTCGTGGAGGCCTCGTGTCCTTCCCGGACTGCTTCTTATTTTCCTATTTTCTTAAATATTCCAAAACGGAGAAATAAGGAGATGCAATTCTATGATTAACATCATACTTTGCAAGCATTTTACGGAAAGCACCATGAATAAAATGTGAACCACCTTCAGTCATTAAATATCTAGGGACTCCAAACCTCAGAAAAATAACTTCTTTAAGCATTTTAATAGAAGTGTTATGATCAACACTACTAGTTGGAATAGCTTCTACCCACTTAGTAACGTAATCAACATCAACTAAAATATGTGTATATCCATTAGAGGCAGGAAACGGTCCCATATAATCAAAGCCCCAAACATCAAATGGTTCAATAACAAGTGAATAATTCATAGGCATTTCCTGACGTCTACTAATATTACCAATTATTTGACATTCATCACAAGATAAGACAAACTTACGGGCATCCTTGAAGAGAGTAGGCCAATAAAAACCGGATTGCAATACCTTATGTGCAGTTCTATCTCCAGCGTGGTGTCCTCCATAAGCCTCGGAGTGACACTTGCGTAGGATCTATTCCTGTTCATGCTCAGGTACACAATGTCTAATAATACCATCTACTCCTTCTTTATAGAGTTGTGGGTCATCACAGAAGTAATGTCTTAAATCATAGAAAAACTTTTTCTTTTGCTGATATGTGAAACTAGGTGGTATAAATTTAGCAACAATATAATTAGCATAACCATGGAGTAGTACGAGAAGCGTTTATGAAATTTAATTGTTCATCAGGAAAGCTATCATCAATAGGTAGTGGGTCATCAAGAACATTCTCTAACCTAGACAAGTTGTCTGCAACGGGGTTCTCAACTCCCTTTCTATCAATAATATGCAAATCAAATTCTTGTAGCAAGAGAACCCATCTAATAAGTCTAGGTTTAACATCTTTCTTTTCCAGAAGATATTTAATAACAGCGTGATCAGTGTGAATAGTTACTTTAAAATCAACAATTTAAGGTCTAAACTTATCACAAGCAAATACAACTGCTAAGAATTCCTTTTCAGTATAGCATAATTTCTATGAGCACTATCTAAAGTTTTACTAGCATATTGAATAACATTTAATTTCCTATCAACTCTTTGCCCTAAAACAACACCTACAACATAATCACTAGCATCACACATAATTTCAAAAGGTAAATTCCAATCAGGTGGCTGAACAATAGGTGCAGAGATTAATGTTTCTTAAGTATTTCAAATGCTTCTACACAATCATCGTCGAAGACAAATGGTATATATTTTTGTAATAGATTAGTCAGAGGCCGAGAAATTTTTGAGAAGTCCTTAATGAACCTCCTATAGAAACTGGCATGACCAAGGAAACTTCTTATACCGTTGATGTCCTTGGGACACGACATCTTTTCAATAGCCTCAACTTTAGCTTTATCAACTTCAATACCTCTTTCAGAAATTTTATGCCCCAAGAAAATACCTTCATTAACCATAAAGTGGCACTTCTCCCAATTCAAGACAAGGTTAGTCTCTTCACATCTCTGCAAAACTCGATCAAGGTTGCTTAAGCAATCATCAAAAGAGGAGCCATAAACGGAGATCGTCCATGAAAACCTCACATATCTTTTCACAAAAATCAGGGAATATAGCCATCATGCATCTTTGAAAGGTAGGAGGTGCATTACATAAACCAAAAGGCATACATCTATAAGCAAAAGTACCAAAAGGGAAAGTAAAAGTGGTCTTTGATTGATCATCAGCTGACACAGGTATTTGAGAGAAACCAGAATAACCATCTAGAAAGCAAAAATGTGTATGTTTGGATGGCCTTTCTAGCATTTGATCAATAAAAGGTAAAGGGTAATGATCTTTTTTAGTAGCTTTATTTAATTTGCGGAAATCAATTACCATCCTATAACCTGTAATAATTCTTTGTGGAATCAATTCATCTTTATCATTAGGAACGACAGTAATACCTCCCTTCTTAGGGACACAATGGACAGGACTTACCCACTGACTATCAGCAACTGGATAGATTATACCTGCCTCAAGGAGCTTTAGTATTTCCTTTCTTACCACTTCTTTCATCTTAGGATTCAGCCGTCGTTGATGATCAATAACTGGTTTGGCATCTTTCTCCAAATTTATTTTGTGTTGGCATAGAGTGGGACTAATGCCCTTAAGATCATCAAGAGTATATCCAATAGCAGCACGGTGCTTCTTCAGAGTTTTCAATAATTTTTCTTCCTCCTTATCTGAAAGGTTAGCACTAATAATAACAGGATATATCTTCTTTTCATCAAGATAAGCATATTTAAGGGTATCAGGCAAAGGTTTAAGCTCGAGCACGGGATCACCCTTGGGTGGAGGAGGATCCCCTAGAATTTCAACAGGCAAGTTGTGTTTCAGAATAGGTCCCTGTTTAAAGAATACTTCATCTATTTCCCTTCTTTCATTCATAAACATATCATTTTCATGGTCTAGCCAATATTCTAAAGGATCATTAGGAGGCATAGCAATTGAAGCAAGACCAATAATTTCATCCTTACTAGGCAATTCCTCTTCACGGTGTTGTCTACGAAATTTAGAAAAGTTAAACTCATGAGACATATCACCTAGACCTATAGTAACAACATCCTTTTTGCAGTCTATCTTAGCATTAACAGTGTTTAAGAAGGGTCTCCCAAATATAATGGGACAAAAGCTATCTTGTGGGGAACCAAGAACAAGAAAATCAGCTGGATATTTAGTTTTCCCACACAAGACTTCAACATCTCTAACAATCCCAATTGGTTAAATAGTATCTCTATTGGCAAGCTTAATGGTGACATCAATTTCTTCTAACTCAACGGGTGCAATGTCATGCATAATTTCTTTGTATAAGTCAATAGGTATTGCACTAGCACTAGCACCCATATCACACAAGCCATGATAGCAATGATCTCCTATTTTAACAGAAATAACAGGCATGCCTACCACATGTCTATGTTTATCTTTAGCACAAGGTTTAGCAATTCTAGCAGTTTCATCACAGAAATAAATAACATGCCCATCAATATTATTAGCCAAGGGATCTTTAACGATAGCAATATTAGGTTCAACTTTAACTTGCTCAGGAGGTGTATAAGTTCTAATATTACTTTTACAAACCACAATTGAAGCTTTAGCATGATCCTTTATCCTAATAGGGAAAGGTGGTTTCTCAACATAAGCAGTAGGAACAATAGGATCATTATAAGTGATAGTCTTTTCTTCAACTTTAATAGGTGCAACTACTTTTACTTCTATGGGAGGATGATATTTAAACCACTTCTCCTTAGGGAGATCAATATGAGTAGCAAATGATTCACAAAAAGAAGCTACTATCTCAGAGTCAAGTCCATATTTAGTGCTAAATTCACGGAAAACATCGGTATCCATAAAAGATTTAACACAATCAAACTTAGGTGTTATACCTGACTCCTTACCCTCGTCGAGATCCCAATCTTTAGAGTTGCGTTTAATTCTTTCCAATAAATTCCATTTGAATTCAATAGTCTTCATCATAAAAGAACCAGTACAAGAAGTATCGAGCATGGTGCTATTGTTGTAGAAAGCCGAGCATAAATTTTTTGAATAATCATTTCTGTTGAGAGCTCATGATTGGGGCATGAATATAACATTGACTTAAGCCTCCCCCAAGCTTGAGCGATGCTTTCTCCTTCGCGAGGCCAAACATTATATATATAATTACGATCACGATGAACAAGATGCATAGGATAAAACTTCTGATGAAATTCCAATTTCAATCGTTTGTAGTTCCATGATCCCATATCATCACATAGCCTATACCATGTCAATGCATCTACCTTCAAAGATAAAGGGAAGACCTTCTTCTTGATAATATCATCGGGCATACCTGCAGGCTTAAATAATCCACAAACTTCATCCACATAGATTAGGTGCTCATCAGGATGTAATGTTCCGTCTCCTGCAAAAGGATTAGTTAGCTGTTTTTCTATCATACTCAAAGGGATTTCAATGTAGACATTTTCATTTTCAGTAGGTTCAGTAGGTTGAGGAGCAACTCTTTGCTCTACTGGTCGAGGTGAAGATACCTCGAACAAGCCCCTCAAAGGATTACTTTCCATAGTAACAAGTGACAGTAAATTTCAGCACACTATATAAATTTTTCCTTACCAAATTCCACCTACCAAAGGCGCTTCACTCCCCGGCAACGGCGCCAGAAAAAAGTCTTGATGACCCACAAGTATAGGGGATCTATCGTAGTCCTTTCGATAAGTAAGAGTGTCGAACCCAACAAGGAGCGGAAGGAAATGATAAGCGGTTTTCAGTAAGGTATTCTCTGCAAGCACTGAAATTATTGGTAACAGATAGTTTTGCGATAAGGTAATTTGTAACGGGTAACAAGTAACAAAAGTAAATAAAGTGCAGCAAGATGGCCCAATCCTTTGTGTAGCAAAGGACAAACCTGGACAAACTCTTATATAATGAAAAGCGCTCCCGAGGACACATGAGAATTATCGTCAAGCTAGTTTTCATCACGTTCATATGATTCGCGTTCGGTACTTTGATAATTTGATATGTGGGTGGACCGGTGCTCGTGTGCTGTCCTTACTTGGACAAGCATCCCACTTATGATTAACTCCTATTGCAAGCATCCGCAACTACAAAAGAAGTATTAAGGTAAACCTAACCATAGCATGAAACATATGGATCCAAATCAGCCCCTTACGAAGCAACGCATAAACTAGGGTTTAAGCTTCTGTCACTCTAGCAACCCATCATCTACTTATTACCTCCCAATGCCTTCCTCTAGGCACAAACAATGGTGAAGTGTCATGTAGTCGACGTTCACATAACACCACTAGAGGAGAGACAACATACATCTCATCAAAATATCGAACAAATACCAAATTCACATGACTACTAATAGCAAGACTTCTCCCATGTCCTCAGGAACAAACGTGACTACTAACAAAGCATATTCATGTTCATAATCAGAGGAGTATTAATATGCATAAAGGATCTGAACATATGATCTTCCACCAAATAAACCAACTAGCATCAAATACAAGGAGTAATCAACACTACTAGCAACCTACAGGTACCAATTCCTGACTTAGAGACAAGAATTGAATACAAGAGATGAACTAGGGTTTGAGAGGAGATGGTGCTGGTGAAGATGTTGATGGAGATTGGCCCCCTCCTGATGAGAGGAGCTTTGGTCATGACGATGGCGATGATTCCCCCCTCCCGGAGGGAAGTGTCCCCAGCAGAACAGCTCCGCCGGAGCCCTAGATTGCTTCCCCAAGGTTCCGCCTCGTGGCGGCGGAGTCTTGTCCCGAAAGCTTGCTTATGATTTTTCTTCGGACGAGAGACTTCATATAGCAGAAGATGGGCACCGAAGGGCCACTAGGGGGCCCACGAGGGGGGCGCGCCAGGGGGGTAGGGCGCGCCCCCACCCTCGTGCCCAGGGTGTGGGTCCCCTCTGGTATTTTCTTCGCTCAGTATTTTTTATTACCTCCAAAAATAACTTCCGTGGAGTTTCAGGACTTTTAGAGTTGTGCAAAATAGGTCTCTAATATTTGCTCCTTTTCCAGTCCAGAATTCCAGCTGCCGGCATTCTCCCTCTTCATGTAAACCTTATAAAATAAGAGAGAATGGGCATAAGTATTGTGACATAATGTGTAATAACAGCCCATAATGCAATAAATATCAATATAAAAGCATGATGCAAAATGGACGTATCACACATCTGTAACGAGCTGATCTTTCTGTGGGTGGGGGACAAGGCTGTAGAGTTTGAGCAGGACTAGATTTGCTGCCCTCATATAGGGAAAGGCGTCTAAAGATAACAAAACTGGGACCAACGCAAATATGCTCCTTGGTTGTTTGTTCTTTGTTGCAACAGGTTGTGCATCACCCCTTTATACATCAGTAGATGCACATGGTGCTGGTGCATCCATTGTCCCGTACAACTCTTTAGCTGTTGTTAATCTAATAATGCCGCTGGAAAATTGATGCAATGCCACAATTAAAAGCAAATCACATGTTTAACAAATTTTATTGTTAATATAATCTCTCTATTAATATGAATCAATGCCACTGTTTGAGAAATGCTACTGTCTTGCTTTATTTCCCATTTAGAAAGTTAGATGCTTCTTTTTGTGGGCTTCTGTGTCCTCCCCGTTATTGACCAGTAATTGTTTTCTTTGCACCTCTGTGTAAACAGGGTTATCTACTTCACCTCGTTGCTATTGCGACCTTTTGTTGCACTGCACAAAACACTTTTGTTTTAAGAGTGTTATGTGCAGTTCAACCAAAATGTCACACCGCCAACGTTGCTTGATCTTAGTGGAACTGCACAAGAGGAGATCGGACTTCCTATCCGTGTTGGCAAATTTGTTTCAGATCTTCTTCTTGTGGGTAATTTGAATTCCGCATCATGAGAGGTCAGTACTGGCCTACTTCCACATGATTGTGTAGTATGCTTTCATATGTTGTGCTACTTATACGGTAATGTTGCTTGATTTTAGTGAACTGCACAAAAGGAGACCATACTTCCAATCTGTATGTGCACCGTAATAACCCATTGAGGCAAGATAATGATATTTCGCAACTGTTGGCCTATATTTTGCTACTGTGATCAGAATAATGTTGTTGTTTAGTGCTATACTTGTGCTCTCCAATTGACATGCCAAATGTCACATTGAAGGAGAAGCTTGTCTATTATTGAACCAAGTGATGAAGGGGAAGAACAAGCGGAAGAAGAACAAAAATCAACTCCCGGTGCTGTAATGAAGCACTGGAACTGTGATGACACAAGCAATGATATAGTTTTGCATCTTAATTTATTGCTATGGCTGGAACGAACAACTGTTTTGCCACTGTGATTTGACGCCACTCTTAATGTAATGCGTAATTATCTCTACTTGTGCAAACATGGATCTTGTTTGAAGATAACATATATTTTAGTGGAACTGCACAAGAAGATGTTGGAAACATTAAGCTAATCAAGGAGTTTATAGTAAGCATGGCAACCACAGTAGATAATAATGGATGGTTCCGGAGAAGTGCTTCATCTGCATGCTCTACACAATAAGCCTCCTGGCAAAGGTTGGCACCAGCCCACGGATTTCATCCATATGATTTAGCTTTGTCATCTCGATTGGTGTTGTGCTACTGTTTAGCTACTGTCATGAGAAAGTGGTATTGTTTCGCATGTTAATCTAAGGCTGCTAATAAATTGAGGCACCGGTTTGCCACCTTTATGCCACTGATAAAATTAAGTAATAATACAGTTCAAGTTGAGCTATTGTGTTTGGTATCATATCATTTCCTATGAGGATAATGAGGATGCATCTCTTTGTGACTATACATTTCATCAGTTACTCCCATTGTTAATGTAATGGTTGTTTTAAATATTTCCTTTCCTTTTTTTCGAGCAAGTGGGGATGCTAGCATTTAGTTGTTCTCTTGTCTTTGCACAATAGGATCATCCTCCTCCGAAGAAGAATATGGAGTATGTCAAGTGCCTAGTTCCGATTATGCCAGGATGAAGAAGCCCAGTCTATCTTCTCATCAAAAGGAGCAATTGAAGGATGGTTACATTACTGCCCACAAGACCAAACCAACTTCGGCTCAGAAGGACTCATAGATTTCCATCTTTTTGCTATGACGGGCAAGTACAATGTTGTTTCAGGATTCTTTCTGCTGAGTTCCATTTTTTTAGGACCTCAATAAGTCCTGAACGTTCGGAATTTAAGCATGCTAATCCGAACTCTTTTCATGGCAACTTTAGTTAAAGGCGATGTTGACAAACATGGCAATTTTCTGACAAAATATCGAACTGGAACAAAGTTGCCATGTGTTAACAACTAAAGTTGCCACCTCGCAGCAACTAAAGTTTCCATCAAAAAACGTTCCGGATGACATGCTTAAATTCTGAACGTTCGGGATTTATCTATTCTGTTTTTTAAATGTGTGCTCTGCATGCACTACAAAAAATACACTTCCGTGATGATACGTGTTTGTCATAGTAGGTCATGTTTTCTGTCATGCATGTACATCCATGACGATTTTATGACAGAATCAAGATAGTCATATATGTGTTGTCATAGAAGTGTTCCATAACATTACCAAAATTATCATCACGGAAGTGTCCACTTCCATGATGATAAATCGCCCGTCATAGAAGTGCTTTCGTCAAGGGTAACTGACACGTAGCATCCACCGTAACGGGTTGCCGTTAAGCTATCGGGTTCCAGTTTGGATCAGATAACCCGTTAACAGCCCCGACCAATGGGGATTTTCCACGTGTAAAATTCTCATTCGCCGGATAATGCACATGTCAGCTCATCGTTGTGAAGGAAATTTACCCTAGAGGCAATATTAAAGTTGTTATTTATATTTCCTTATATCATGATAAATGTTTATTATTCATGCTAGAATTGTATTAACCGGAAACTTAGTACATGTGTGAATACATAGACAAAACAGAGTGTCCCTAGTATGCCTCTACTAGACTAGCTCGTTAATCAAAGATGGTTAAGTTTCCTAACCATATACATGTGTTGTCATTTGATGAACGGGATCACATCATTAGAGAATGATGTGATGGACAAGACCCATCCGGAGGAACACTTAGTGTGCTATCAAACGTCACAACGTAACTGGGTGATTATAAAGATGCTCTACAGGTGTCTCCGATGGTGTTTTGTTGAGTTGGCATAGATCGAGATTAGGATTTGTCACTCCGATTGTCGAAGAGGTATTTATGGGCCCTCTCGGTAATGTACGTCACTATAAGCCTTGCAAGCAATGTGACTAATGCGTTAGTTATGAGATGATGCATTACGGAACGAGTAAAGAGACTTGCCGGTAACGAGATTGAACTAGGTATGATGATACCGACGATCGAATCTCGGGCAAGTAACATACCGATGACAAAGGGAACAACATAAGTTGTTATGCGGTTTGACCGATGAAGATCTTCGTAGAATATGTAGGAGCCAATATGAGCATCCAGGTTCCGCTATTGGTTATTTACCGGAGATGTGTCTCGGTCATGTCTACATAGTTCTCGAACCCGTAGGGTCCGCACGCTTAACATTCGATGACGGTTTGTATTATGAGTTATGTGATTTGATGTACCGAAGTTTGTTCGGAGTCCCGGATGAGATCACAGACATGGCGAGGAGTCTCGAAATGGTCGAGAGGTAAAGATTCATATATTGGAAGGTTGCATTCGGACATCAGAATGGTTCCGAGTGATTCGGGCATTTTTCCGGAGTACTGGGAGGTTACCTGAACCCCCCGGGGAAAGATATGGGCCTTATGGGCCATAGGAGGGAGGCTAACTAGCACACAAGGGGCTGGTGCACCCCCCATAAGGGAGGAGGACGAATTGGACTTGGGAAGGGGGCGCCACTCCTTCCCCTTTCCCCCCTCCTTCCCCTTTTCCCCCTCCGGTAGAAGGAAAAAGGGTGGGGCCGAATCCTACTAGGACTGGAGTCCTAGTAGGACTCCCCTCTGCCTGGCGTGTCCCTTGTTGGCCGGCCTCCTCCTCCCCTCCTTTATATACGGGGGCAGGGGCGCACCCCAAAGACACACAAGTTGATCTTTTAGCCGTGTGCGGTGCCCCCCTCCACAGTTATACACCTCGATCATATCGTCGTAGTGCTTTGGCGAAGCCCTGTGCCGGTAACATCATCATCACCATCGCCACGCCGTCATGCTGATGGAAATCACCCTCGTCCTCAACTGGATCAAGAGAACGAGGGACATCATCGAGCTGAATGTGTGCTGAATGCGGAGGTGCCGTATGTTCGGTACTTGGATCGGTTGGATCACGAAGAAGTTCGACTACATCAATCGCGTTACTAAACGCTTCGACTTTCGGTCTACGAGGGTACGTGGACACACTCTCCCTGCTCGTTGCTATGCATATCCTAGATAGATCTTGCGTGATCATAGGATTTTTTTTTGAAATACTGCGTTTCCCAACAGTGGCATCAGAGCCAGGTTTATGCGTAGATGTTATATGCACGAGTAGAACACAAAGAGTTGTGGGCGATAATAGTCATACTGCTTACCAGCATGTCATACTTTGATTGGCGGTATTGTTGGATGAAGCGCTCGGACCGACATTACCCAGACGCCACGCGAGACTAGTTCTACCAACGTGTTTCGCACATAGGTGGCTAGTGGGTGTCTGTTTCTCCAACTTTAGTTGAATCGAGTGTGACTACGCCCGATCCTTGTTGAAGGTTAAAACAACACACTTGACGAAAACTCATTGTGGTTTTGATGCGTAGGTAAGAAGGGTTCTTGCTAAGCCCATAGCAGCCACATAAAACTTGCCACAACAAAGTAGAGGACGTCTAACTTGTTTTTGCAGGGCATGTTGTGATGTGATATGGTCAAGATGTGATGAGATATAAATTGTTGTATGAGATGATCATGTTTTGTTAAAGTTATCGGCAACTGGCAGAAGCCTTATGGTTGTCTCTTTATTGCATAAGATGCAAGCGCCATGTAATTGCATTACTTTTTCGCTATGCGATAGAGCTACCTCTGGAGCATGCGTAAGTTTTCCCTTGAGAGGAAAGGGTGATGCAGCAAAGTAGCGTAAGTATTTCCCTCGGTTTTGTGACGCCCCGATTCAATCGTACACTAATCATGC